>CM077167.1:91642325-92322270 GCA_039583875.1 Platanthera guangdongensis
AGTATTTACTGAATGTTATAAGAAGTTCTATAGGATTATCAATGAACTTATGTCTTATGGAAGAGTTTTCAGTACTATGAGTTAAATGATAAATTCCTATGTCTTTGACTAAGGATTGGGATACAAAATCTGTGCCATAAGGGCAGTGTCCAGATAGCTGAGATTTCTCCTCCCAACACTGTTTGGAAAATTGTTGTCATATGAGATGCAGTTGTTGGCCAAGAAAAGAGGAAGAGAAACATACAAAGCTTGACTCTAAAGAAAGGTCAGTGGCCTTCAAGGTTGAAGCCACCAGGAAGAATAGGAGAATGTCTCCATCTTTTCCTAAGAGAGATGCAGAAATGATCTCAGATAATTCAGATAATCCGAATACAGATAGCAGTGACTCAGATGAAGTCTTTGCAGCATTCACAAGGAAGTTCTAGAGATTCTTAAAGAAGAAGCAGTGGAAATCTAGGCCTTCCACATCACAGTCCAGGGATGACTATTATTAGAAGGGGAAATCATCTAGGAAGGATGGGAATGGGACAAAGCCTGGCAAGTCAACTTCATCCAAGATTATATGATATTGCTGCAACAAAGCTGGACATGTTGTTGCTGACTGTCCAGATAAAAGGAAGGAGTCTGCTAATAGAAAAAAGTCTCAGCATAAGAGCAAAAAGGAGAAATCCTTGGTTACTGAGAAAGAGAAAAGTTTGACAGATCAATCATGTAAGAACCCCATCCATTCATATGGTATATTCTAGAAGGTCCGGCCGGGGCCCCACAGGATATATCACAAAATAGACGGTGAAGGTACATGATGATACCAGAGTAGCGCATCGCACCTATCACAAAGCATTCTAGAGGAAGCCTAGACTATCACTTGAACTCCTCATGAATGGCCAAACATAAAACTCCACATTTTATATACTATAGAAATATCTTACAACAAGTCCAAAGAGTTGGCCTTATGGCCTTACATAGCTTTCAAACAGTGGCCTCAACAGATTGGCGCGCAGGCCGACCACAAAAAAGAAAACACACAACAACACAGATAGCCTTCGAGGGCTAGCAGTAGTAGCAGCAACAACAGCAGGAACATCAACCTCTATGCGTCCCGCTCGGCTCTCCAGCACCTATCCAGGGACAATCCACCCAACGGTGGCAAACAAAAGCAACGGTCAGCGTTCAGCTGACCAAATTATAACGACCCTACCCCTTCTCTCGGGGCAGTGGTATTCTTCCCTGCAGGCATAGAAAATCACACGTATCGCAATATATATCATCCAAATGTGCTTTCACGCACACAAGCCATCACAACCGTTCGCCACCCGGCCCAACGATCCGTGCACGCAGGGCACATTCTTGGTGTTCTGGCAAATCTCTTGCCCACCACCGTATCAGGGTCATCACCCAACGGTCAATCTCTTGAGCATTTACTCACTGGCGTGCAGCCGGAGTTAGTCTTCCTACACCGGGATGGCCCGTAGCCCCCCATTGTGTCATGACGCGCAGGCTATCACAACCCGCATTTTCTCAATGATAAAATCGTATCAGAGCAAGAGAAAACACGTGCCGTGATGCCACGTTGTGCAGGGGATAACTACACACGCTCAGGCAAAACTCCAGACCTTGGATTTAAGGAAAATCATTGATTAATTATGAAAGAAAAGCAGTTGGGTTGATTGGCCGTATCCCTCGGCACGGTGGATCAGCTAGTCCATAATTAAAAGTATAAGTATATGCAACAGAAAATAGTTTGGTTCAATTAAGTTGACACCCTAGTGAGCATAAGTGTCCCCGAGGGGCAACTCATGGTATGCACGACTCTAAAGTGAATATAATAGATATAAAATGGTAGCCTTTTTACGCTAAGGAAATATAGTGTCTTTGCTTTATAATTATGTTATGCATGATATACATATAATAATGCTTTTAGGGTTTAAAATATCTAACATGCACCCTAGCATAAATCCTTTCCAGAAGCAAGTAAACAACCACTAATAGGCAAAAACAGCAGTTTAAGTTCATACCCAGCATCGCAAGAAGCCACCAGTGGGCGCCAACAAGCTGACACGAACCCACTAGTGAGTATGTATGTCTATACAGAAAAGTAAAGAGCTACCTCACAAAATCGGGATCAGCTGTCTCAGCTACCCAAGAGGCCACAAACCAGCCCCACCAAAAGAACTAGCCGCTGAACCGGCTACAACCTGGACCTGAGGCATTCATGAAAAGAACACCTCAGCAAGGAAATAATCAAAAGAGTAAGTAAAACATTAGAATTAAGAGCAAAAAGAAAGGTTTACCAACCCGGCAACAAA
Organism: Platanthera guangdongensis; assembly: GCA_039583875.1. NCBI lineage: Eukaryota > Viridiplantae > Streptophyta > Magnoliopsida > Asparagales > Orchidaceae > Platanthera > Platanthera guangdongensis. The sequence continues at coordinate 91,644,632 of CM077167.1, forward strand.
CTGCTATAAGCAAAAGAAAGGGCATGACAGTAAGAAAAGAGCACTGTCTAAAGCACAGCAAAGCACACCAAGTGCGAGCAATAAAAGCAACATGCTCAACGAAAGAGTCTAACATTCCTAATACGTGGGTAAGTGGCAGTGGTCAAAAACATGGATCTGAATACATAACCAAAATCAGATCCAACAAAAAGGGCTAAGGGGTCACCAGTGGCAGCTTTAGGGTCCCACACACCAACCCAAACCGGGGTAAAAAGGCGGTGGCCACAGCTCTCCACATCAAAATCCACCCTCGAGAGGCCACTAAAACTCCACCACCTGCCACAACCCGAGAGTCGGCAAGAAAAAATTAGCCGAACACCCAATACCACCCCTAAAGGAAGGGAAAAGTCACACTAACAATCCTAAGGTACACATGAACTCAAGACAGAAATGTCGAGCCCACTCGACGCAGCGTTGAGTAAGCTCCACTCACCTGACGCCTAAAAATACTTAGCCGCAAGTCCTACGCTGGGTGACGGCGTTGAGTGAGCTCGGCTCACTCGACGCTGTCAGCGCTTTCCACTTAGGGTAAACGTAAGTCTTGCTAAAATCGCAGCTTAAGCCCTCTCATGCGCGAAAATAGAGAGTTGGAGATTTAATCCCAACCCACGGTTCCGTCCTAACTACTCGGAGCTATCGCAACTAACCCTAAACTGTAACTAACAGCAACCTCACCCTAACTCTAGCTACCCACTGGACACTAAACCTCCGACAAAAAGAGAACATTGATTAAAATTCCAGAAAGAGAAATAAAGAATCAGCACTTGATTAAAAGCTTGATGTAATAACTCAACCTGCTGCCCTAGGGAGGAAAAAAGACAAAGAGAACAGAGCTTATGCACAAGAAATAAAAACAGATCATGGGTTAGAAACAAATTTGGCAAGGGCAAGGGGCCACTTGCCTCTACCTCTTCGGAAAAACAAACAACAGCCGCACCACAGCTTGGCTCGGCGGCAAGATCGGCCACCTAGAAGACCAAAGCTGAAACTTGAGGAAAGAAAAGGAATCAGATGCTTAGAAATTCCTGGAATCTACCCTAAATCAAGAAAAGCTTACATGGAAGGGAAGATCTAGCCGAGAGCAAGCCGGATCCGCTATCACACGAGAAAAACGGGCTCTAACCCTCCCAAAATTGCCGGCCAAAATAACCACCGCCTCCTCTCAAAACCCCTTCCGCTGGAAGCTCTCCAGACTCGGGAACGATGAAAAATGAGGAGAAAAAACAGTTCACGGCAACAAAAGATGATTTCAGGAAAAAGTACGGAACACGCCCAAGACACGCCCGTGACACGGCCCGACACGCCCGTGTCACGGGGCGTGTACTCACACACTCGACGAACGTCGATCGCCGCTCGACGAAAACACGGGACACGCCCCCCAGACACGCCCGTGACACAGCCCGACACGCCCGTGTCACGGGGCGTGTACTCACGCACCTACCCACTCGACAAAAGTCGATCTCCGCTCGACGAAGCAAGGGACACGCCCTGTGACACGCCCGTGTCACAGGCCGTGTACCAACCCGAACACCGCCCGACGATCGTGGAGCGCCGATCGTCGAACAGGGAGACACGCCCCAGTGTCACGCCCGTGTTCGACACGACACGCCCGTGACATGGCCGTGTTCTCACTAAAACACCGCCTGACGACCATCGAGCGCAGCTCGACGAACCGAAGGGGTACACGCCCGTGTCACGGCCGTGTTCCTACAAAAAAACCCCGTCGACCAAAAATTCGTCGACCGGAGAAACGGGAGCTCTACCCGAGCACGACACGCCCTGGGTCACGGGCGTGACCCAGGCCGTGTCACCCAAACTTACACAGAAAAGAAACCTGCTAACACCTAGCAAACGAGAGACAAGGCACCAGCCTACAAGCTCAGCCACAACAGACCACACACAGCACAGCAAACATTACAAACATGCAGCTAACAAAACGACGCCGAAACGACGCGAAGGCAAACGATCTCGGATTTCGACCAAAACCGCACCGTAGCTAAACCACCAAGCCACAAAAACAACGGTGAGGTCGAAAACAACATCCGACGATCGAACACTCGGGCTAACACCTCCCGAAGCCAAAACGCAAGCATTTCCCTAAGAGGCCCAACCGAGTCACCAAAACAGACTCCGGCTAGCTGGGGAAACTTGCCAACTGGCTGCAACCAGGCTACACAAGGAACCTACAGAGCTAGGACCGTGCTCTACAACGGCGAAGGGCCGGAAAATGCGTCATCGTAACGCCAATCCAATATCAAACAAAACAAAGAAAAACCGGGGGCGTTACAGCCACTCCCCCTAAAAGAAAGTTTCGCCTCAAAACTTTACTCACCACACTCCTATGAAGAAGGAGAGAGAAAGAGCCAGGAAAGGACTATATAAACATAAATAAAACAAAACATACCAGGCACAAGCTCAGGGAAACAGATGAGGGTGAGCCTCCCTCATAACCGACTCCAACTCCCAAGTCGCGCTTTCTACATCCTGATTCCTCCAAAAAACGTTAACCATCGGAAAAGACTTCTTCCGCAGCGCACGAACCTGAGAATCCAGAATGCGGACAGGCACCTCCACATAAGAAAGATTCGGCTCCAACTGAGGCACAGAATCCAAAACCTGCCTGCCATTCGATACACATTTCCGCAGCTGACTGACGTGGAAGACATTATGCACGCCAGAGAAATTTGCGGGCAAAACCAGCCTATAAGCTGATATCCCAATCCGCTCAACAATCGGAAACGGCCCCACGAACCTCGGGTCCAACTTCCTGCTCTTGCCAAAACGCTTGACTCCGATCAACGGGGAGACCTTTAAGAATACTGAGTCCCCCACCAAAAATTCCAAATCCGATCTACGCCGATTGGCATTTTTCTCATATCTCTCCTGGGCTATCCGAAGCTTTTCCCGAATAAGCTTCACAGCAGTTTCCATCTCCTCGAGTGCTTCTGGACCTAACAAAGGTCTCTCGCCAACCTCAGCCCAAAATAAGGGAGTCCTACAACGCCTCCCATACAGAGCTTAGAAAGGAGCCATTTGCAAGCTTTCTTGATAACTGTTGTTATACGCAAATTCCATAAGCCGCAAGCGCTCATCCCACGCTCCTCCGTGGTCCAGAATATAGCATCGGATCATATCTTCCACAATCTGATTTACTCGCTCCGTCTGACCATTGGTCTGCGGATGATAAGCTGTGGAATATCTCAAATCTGTACCCAACCCTTCTTGAAGGCTCTTCCAAAAACGAGACGTAAACCTGGAGTCTCGATCTGATATGATACTCACGGGTACACCATGCAATCTAATAACCTCATCCAAATACAGCTCGGCTATCTTCCTCATCGGATAATCGATCTTAAATGGTACGAAGTGAGCACTCTTCGTCAATCTGTCTACGATCACCCAAACTGAATCATGTCCTTTAGGAGATCTCGGTAAGCCTGTAATGAAATCCATCGAGATACTCTCCCACTTCCACATCAGAATCTCTAAGGGAGTCAGCTTGCCACCCGGCCTCCCATGGTCGGCCTTCACACGCCTGTAAGTGAAGCACTCAGAAACAAATCTGGCTATGTCCTTCTTCATCCCATACCACCAGACAATCTGCTTTAAATCATGGTACATTTTGGTAGACCCTGGATGGTAGGCAACAATAGATCCATGGGCTTGTCTGCACACCATATCCCGGATATCTCCAACTGCGGGAATGCAAAACCTGCCACGATACTTCAAGGTACCCGCATCATTTATAGAGAAATCTGGTAATTCACCCTTTTCAGCTCGAAGGTACAAATGCAAAAGATCGGGATCATCCTTCTGATGCAGTCGCGAAAGCGCAATCCACGAAGGTTCTGCCACTGCCAAGCTACTCTGCGACTCGCAGCTTCCTACAGAAATGTCCATCAAAAGGAACTCTTCCACAAGACTCTCGGCGGAGAGATTGAAAATCTTTCCTGACTTCCGACTTAGGGCATCGGCCACCACATTCGCCTTACCCGAATGATACTGGATTTCAACATCATAGTCGGCCACGTACTCCAACCACCGCCGCTGGCGCAGATTCAACTCTTTCTGAGTGAATACATACTTCAAACTCTTATGATCCGTGAAAATCTTGCACTGCGCGCCATACAACAAATGCCTCCACAATTTCAACGCATAGATCACAGCTGCAAACTCCAGGTCATGCGTAGGGTAATTCCTCTCATGAGTCTTTAGCTGCCTCGACCCGTACGCAATCACCTTCCCGCCCTGCATCAAAACGCAGCCCAGTCCGACGTGCGATGCGTCCACATATATAACATACTCACTATCTTCAGTAGCAAAGACAAAACTGGGGCTGAACATAACCTTCTTTTTAATTCCTCAAAAGCCTCCTCACACTTGCTATCCCATATGAAGGCTGCATTTTTCTGCGTCAACCTGGTCAACGGCGCAGACAAAGTAGAGAATCCCTCTACAAATCTTCTATAATATCCAGCCAAGCCCAAGAAGCTTCTTATCTCTTTGGGAGTAACAGGCCTCGCCCATTCCATAACAACATCGATCTTTTCTGGGTCCACCGATATTCCCTCCTTATTTACCACGTGGCCGAGAAAAGAAACTTGAGGCAACCAAAATTCGCACTTGTTCAGCTTGGCGTATAGCTTATGGTCTCTCAGAGTCGTTAAGACTAGTCGCAAATGCCGATCATGCTCCTCCGCATCTTTAGAATACACCAAAACATCGTCTATAAAGACAATCACAAACTTATCCAGGAATTCCTTGAAAACTCTGTTCATCAGATCCATAAAAGCTGAGGGAGCATTAGTCAAACCAAATGACATAACTAAAAACTCAAAATGCCCATGACGAGAGCGGAACGCCGTCCGCGGAACATCTGTCTCCCGAATCCTCAACTGGTGATAGCCCGAACGAAGATCTATATTGGAAAACACGGCACTACCACGCAGTTGGTCAAACAGATCGTCAATCTGAGGCAAAGGGTACCTGTTCTTAATAGTAACCTTGTTCAGTTCTCTATAGTCGATGCATAGCCTCATCGACCCATCCTTCTTTTTAACGAACAGCACTGGAGCACCCCATGGTGAAGAACTCGGCCTGATGAACCCTTTTGCCAACATCTCATCCAGCTGAATTCGCAACTCTTCCAGCTCTCGCGAGGCCATCCGGTACGACGCCTTGGCAATAGGACGCGTGCCTGGCTCCAAATCTATAGCAAACTCGACATCTCGATCGGGTGGAAGACCGGGAAGATCATCAGGAAACACATCAGAGAAGTCACACACCACAGGGATCTCTTGCAAACACGACACTCTAACAACAGCCCCTACCAGAGAGACCCCACAGGCAGAACAACCAGAATCAAGCAACTTCCGAGCACGCACCGCAGAAATGACTGGAGACTCCTGGAGAGAATTCCCATAAACGCTCCCTGGCTGACCGTTGTCCTTGACGAAGTCCAAGCGCTTACCCTTGCACTGGATCACAACATCGTACCTTGACAACCAGTCCAGGCCCAAGATAACATCGAAGTCCTCCAGGTCAATCACCTTCAGATCTGCCTTAGCTAGAAAATCCCCCAACAAAATCGGACAATCAAGGACACCCAGGTCCGTAACCACAGAGTCACCGGAGGGGAACTTAACGCAAAAGGCACCACCAACACGATCTAGGCCCAAACTGAACCGCTCCACGAAGGATCTAGCCACAAACGAGTGGGTAGCGCCTGAATCGAAGAGAACGCGCGCCCAGCGGTTCTTTAACTTAAATCGTCCTACAAATAGCGCACGCATCTAAGGAAACAAACGCAAAAAAATGAAAACTACAACCGTAAAGGGATCATAGCGAAACGACTGAGGAGAAGTCAAACCTGAGATAACCTGGGTCGAAGTCTGCGCTTCGTCTGCCGAAAGCACATTCAGCTTCCCCTTTTGTTGGGTATTGTATCCACGATTACCTAGATTTGAGGAAGCCCCCTGTCAAGCTAAGATGAATTCACAATGTATTTGATGAAACATTTCAAGTTGTACTTGCAGTTTCTCCACGCTAAGTGCACACCAATGTCAGGGTGCAGTAGGTCAATATACACGGGTCTGCACGACGTAATCCCTCGTTGAGCAGATCAGTGTGTTGGCCTATGTGTACTCTCTATTGGAGTGCACTTACTTTCAAGTACAGGACCGCTCATATGCAAGAGAAGACAAGGAGCATGGAGGATCAAGGAGCAGCTCCTAGGTGGAAGACGAAAAATCGTCCAAGGCAAATTCGACGAGAATCACCAAGTGATTCTCGCCGAATCGGCGAGAATCACTTGGTGATTCTCGCCGAATCGACGAGAATCATCAGTGATTCTCGCCGACTCCTTCTGGCCATCTCAATATGGTGCCAAGCAAGATTCGGCGAGAATCACTTGTAATTCCCGCCGAACCAGTGGTCATGCAGCCCATGAATACCAAGTCCAATTCGTTGAGAATCGGCAAGTGATTCGACGAGAATCACAAACGATTCTCGACGAATCGTCGAGAATCACTTGGTGATTCTCGCCGATTCGTCGAGAATCGTCTGCGATTCTCGCCGATTTTTACTTGGCGTTTTCTCAGAATGCTGCTGGACCGGATTCTGCTTCTGGACTTATTTGAACCGGATTTTGGGGATTTCTTTTGAGGGTCCCACAAACGGTCATATTTGAGAATACTACACCATAAATACATGAGTATTTTTGAACAGTAGATTACGCATAAGAGAGAAAGAAAATCCAGCGGCGAGGTAACCCTAAATCCGCGAACTCGCTCCGCTCCGCCGCCGCCGCTCGCGTCAAGTGGTCGCCGCTGCTGATCGCTCTTCTTCCCGATCTCCGGTGACAGAAGCTTGGTAAGGCTTGTGTCTCACGCATCTATCCGGAGATCTCTTGTCTCTCGATTCGTTGACCGGGAAAAACTCCCCCGTCCGAATCGATCGAGACGACTGATCCTAGAGTGACCGTTGGTAGACCTAGCTTGCTTCGCTACGAAGTTTAGATCTCCAAGTTCTGCAGCCACTCTTCTTCGTAGCCGCCGATCCCGAAGCTAGCCGCCGCTCGTGTGCCGCCGCCGGTTCCGGGGAGATCTTCTCCAAGCAAGACCAAGGTCGTAGACTCTTCATCGACTTCAAGAACACGTCGTCGACCAAAGAGGAACACCGGAGTCTCCAAGAGAAGTTTGTATCACGTGTACATTCTACTTTATTTTATTGTAAAGGAACTTTTGTTCCGCGGTGTAAGGGTTGGGTGCAACCCGATTTGTGGGAGTGTTGACTCTCACGTGTGGAAGGGCACCTTCCGTTAGTGAAGGGATTGGATTTCAATCCCGTTGGAGAAGTGACCGAGTCGTCCCTTGTTGGGGAGATAGGTCGAAGGGGGAAAGTGGATGTACCCAAGTCGGGGAACCACTATAAATTTGCTGTGTATTCTGTGTTCTGTGTTTGTTGCTTTTATTGTGCAGGTACATCTGTGAATTCCGCAAAAGAACCACACGTCACCTATCCCCCCCCATAGGTGCACATAGCCGACACTAGGTGGACTTTCAAGTGGTATCAGAGCCAGGTTCCTCAACAAAAAGGCTAACACCTTGAGGTGAATCCTGCCACCAGTGTCAGAAGCATGGATCTGGACTATGACATATTGCCACTCAAACTCCCAGCATGCACCAAGGATTATTATCCTATCTGGAGGATGAGAGTGTTATTTCACCTGGATGCCATCGATCCTCGAGCATCCCTCATCCTGGAAGAGGGTCCATTTATCCCTATGAAGACCACCGACTCGGGGACCCAAGTGCCCATGTGCATCCCTGAGATGACAGAGATGGAACTCTCATTTTTCCAACTGGACCAGAGGATTCGACAAATTATTATGGATGTCTGGTCTGGAGCCTCTCGCTCCAGGTTGAAAAAATGTAAAACGGCTAAATCTCTATGGATGATGATCTCAGAGCTGATGGGGGGGTCAGAGGAAGCTGAAATTTGCTGCCAATCTGAGGATGAAGCATATGTGGGGGTAATCACTTCTGAAGATGAATGCAAGGATCCTTCGGATTGCATCAGAGCTCCAGTATCCTTGTCAGAGACTGAAGAAGATAGTGAGGAAAGCAGCTCCGACGAGGAAGAACCATTGGTCACTGATTCTAATGACAATAACCCAGATGAGCAGGTATCATCTTCATCCTGTCCCTCATCTTTTGACTTCTCTGAAGACAGAAACTGCTCTCCTCCAGAAAATACTGATTCCCTGAAGAGAGCCCTTCAGGAAAGCAATCTACTTGCTGAGGAGCAAGCTCGAGAGATTGCTCAACTGAAGATCTTGTTGGTTCTCCAATTGGCGTCCAACAAGGTCAAGGACTCTAAGATCTCAGCTCTAGAGAATAGTCTAGAAAATGAGAAACGTATAGTATCCAACTTCTCCAAAGTTGATGCTATAAAGAGAAAACAGGAAACCGGGTGGATCTCCCGGATTATCCAGGGATGGAGAAATGGGGAAACGGTGTTCCGACCTCCCACTCCAAGCGGGAAGCAACTCATCACGCCTTCAGGTATGACCACAGGAATAATCGTGGTCACTGTAAGGGTGAGTTGTCCCCATGTGGAAATGTCCATAGTGTAAGAGGCATCATGGCCACCCTTGAAGAAATACCTAAGGCTCAGTCTGAGCCCTTTGTATTCACGGCCACTGCCACAACAAAGTGTGGATCTGCAGGTCCTGGTTCACAGAAGAATTCTCTCCATTCAAGGACACGGGATAGGGAGAATAGAAGTCATGATGTCAGGCGTCATGGAGCCTCAGCAAGGAAGATGCCTGAAAGAATGGCACCACCTTCTCGGCCTCATAACGCTCACATCATGCATTCATTCCACCCTTCATCATGCCTCGATGGAAGAGGAATTTGTGCAACAAGAACATGCCCTATCCCCTTGAGACCTAGGACCGTGACTACATCAGTCACTAGATCAGGTCAAAAACGGCGATACAACATTCACTCTTGTTGGTGCTGCGGCAAAGTGGGACACTTTGCCATTGACTGTTGGCACAACCTCTCTGTGCCCACAGCAAGGGCCTCTCCACATTATAGGGACAGAGGCAGTCTTCCAGACAGGTTTTCTCACGGAAGGCAGTTGCGTGTTCATGCTAATAGAAACCTAGGACCCAATATGATTTGGGTTCCTAAGGTAAAGTAATTCTGTTTTGCAGGGTAGTCTAGATCCCCATGAATACTTGGGAACTAGACAGTACGTGGCTCAAGGCTAACTTGGAACAAGCGTCTACAATAACAGACGTGCTACCTGATGAGCATAATCACTTTAAGCTACCGATATGTTCTACCTGTGGGACTAAGACGATGACTCTCCTTATCCCAGGTAACTTTGATCAGTTCAAGGACTTGTGTCATGATGCATCCTCATTCAAATTAAATATATATATATATATATATATTTATCCTTGTGTATAAGTGTACTTATGCTTATCATATATGTGTGCACCTTTAAGGAGAGATTACATCGAGGCATGCCAACCATTACACATCGATAAAAGGATAACAAAGATATGTCATTGCGAATTTTGACACATCACAGTTGACATCAAGAAGGGTCTGAAGAGGTCTCGTTCTAATCCTAATAAAGTGTCGTTATAACAAACATGTACGTATTAATCCTGTATTTATCATTGAGAAGACTTTGCAAAAACCTCAGTAAAATTCAAATAGATTGACTTTAGAATATACTTGCATTTATCATTCCTTTTAGTAACTTGACATCGGAAAATCTAAAATGGTGCAATGCTTCCCAAAGTAATCAAGAAAAACATCAATATTTACTCCGAATCCCGCCGACCCATTTTACATCTCGCCGAATTAGATAAATCCCGCCGAAGAAGCTCCCGACCGCTCGACTTCCCCCGAATCCCTACGACTCCTATAAATCCCGCCGAAGTATCTCCGCCTGTTCACCTTCCTCACGACTCGCGCAGGAGACCTCTGGACGACCCTCGCCTTCCTCGCGCAAGTGCACTTCCGCGAACTCGCCGACACCCGCAACCCTCCGACGCTCTCGTCGACGCCGTCGAATCGCCTCTGTGCGTGATTTTCTTCTCCCGAAGCTCACCAACTCCCGAAGCTCCCGTGAGACTCTAACAAGGTCGCATCCCACGGGATACTCTTCCCTCCACCGAAGCTCTTCCCGAAGCTCACCAACTCTCTTCCACCGAAGCCCTTAGATCCTCAATGGCCCCAAGGACGACCGCAGGTTTGATTTCTGGTTGCGAACTGGTTCGCACTGGTTTTTCTCATGCCTCGGACGAGTTCCGGAACATCGTTCTCATGCTGGAAGAAGCCGGGCTAACCTTCATATTGGAGCATCCTTGCAAAGTCTTAGATAAAGAAGTGCTGGAGTTCTTTTCTACAGCAAGGCTTCGAAACCGAGACTCCATCATCAAGAGCAAGGTGGCGGGGACTAAAGTAAAGATGTCTGCCAGTAAGCTAACACGCTACCTGCAGCTCTCAAGTGCGGAGCAGGAAGACTATTTGGAGGACGAGGACAAAGCCAGAACCCTCCTGTTCTGCGGTCTACCCAGAGGCACACGATCAGTAAAACGAAAAGAGATGAATGAAGAAGGGAAGCTCCTATCCGACATCATAGGAAAAGTACTCATCTGTAAGCCAGGCTCCCATGATCATATCTCCGGAGATATGTTCAAAATTCTCATAGCCGTGGTCTGCAGAAAGAGGTTCAACTGGGGAGAGTTGATGTTTCAAAAGATCAAGGACACTCTGGGCACTCCGAGCTTCGGTCGCATCATCAGTCTATATCTCAACCAGCTCAACGGAGATAAATTCGACATGAGCAAAGGAGTTCCTCTACATTACTTGAAAAAGATGGATGCTACTGTATTTGATCGATGGGAGCGGCGCATCGGGCAGCCGGCTGTGGAAGAGCAAGAGGAAGTATCTCCAGCATCCTCCCCCCGTGAAATTCCTGATACTGTGACTGCAGGAATCGAGGGGGAGACTCTACCCACTCATCTGGATATAATATCTGAAATCGCCCAGGTGGCAAGGGATGCGGTGGCAGAAGTTCATGCAGAAGGTGAACCTGGGTTGGAGGATGAGGAGGTCCTGAACAGAAACACCCTCGGAACTGAAGCTGAAACACTGGACTCTGTTTATCAAGAAGTGGACGAAGATGCTGATATGGATGAGTTTTTGGATGAGGACGGAAAGGACGAGGTCAGTGAGGGCCATGAAGTGGTTGAATCTCCAGATACTGATGAACCTCCTACTGCTAAGCCTGCACCAGTGGAGGGGGAGGTAAATGAGGCCACCAACATTCCTCCCATAGAGGCTGTGATTGTATCCAGCTCTACTGATGCTTCTGCAGCCGAGCCAGAACAAGGCCAAGAAGTGCCTCCGGGTATTCCACTACGAGATGACCTAGCCATTCACACTGTACATATAATTCAGGGCATCGTGAATGAGCTTAAAACCTCTTTTGATAAAACTCAGAAAACAATACTGCAAGAGATTAAGACTTCTGAAGATCTCATGCTGAAGAATATGGTGGCAATCAACCACAAACTGGATATGATGGAGAAGAAGTTTGAAGAAAAGTATACTGCGGCCGGCGAAGCTGTCACACTGTTAATGGCCGGCTTGAAAAAGACTACTGACACTCTGGCTGTTGTCAATCAGAACACACACGTTGTGACCAACAATATTCAGAAATTTGATGGCAACATGGTCACTTTAAATGCAAATCAGCAGGCCCTAGTCACTGAATTCAGCAAGACAACTAAGCACATTGATGACTCCTTGCACTCATATGCCAATTGCATAGCTGAAGAAGCCAAAAAGGGGGAGAAGGAGTATATCGCTAAGATGGCTGAGCTCCAGAAAAGCATGGATGCAAACTTTGTGAAATCAAGCAACTACGTCTATGAGAGTTGCTGGTGGATGCTACAACAGGCACTGGGCACGTTAGGAGTCGTCCTACCTGACCAACCTGCCGGTGCTCATGCTCCTGAGACTTCTACGGCTGCACGTTAGGAGTCGTCCTACCTGACCAACCTGCCGGTGCTCATGCTCCTGAGACTTCTACGGCTGCCGAGGAAGTACATATTGCTGAGAATGTAAGTACAAGTGCTGCTGATATTTTCACTGATGAAGCTGACGCTAGGGCCATCTCCAAATCTAAGCTGAGAAGCATGTTTGACCAGGAGGCCTTAGCTAAAGCAAGGGGAAAGAGGAAAATTCAGGAAGGGACATCAAAGGAGACACCAACTCAAAAGAGGATCAGACTAAGTGAGGAGGAGGTAAGAAACGAAAGGTGGAGCCCAGTCTCAAGGAGCATCATCCTAGACACCTTCCTGCTGCAAGAAAGAGGAGAGATAAATCGAAATGAAGCATATAGTCAGTATGAATGGGAGACGCACAAAGCATTTGAAGCGAAACGCAACATTTTCTTCAGAAACAACAAGGATCCAGACAAAGTTGCTCCTCCTAGGTACTATCCGAAGCCCAAGGAATACATGGAAAGGCAGAGCAAAAAGTACTTGGCGCAAACTCTTAAGGGTGACGGAGCTAAGGACAAATAGTCACTATCTTATAGCTGGTCACGGTGTATTAAGAACATTTAACAATTATTACTGTCGTGTGAACAATTCTGACTTATATGTGAATATATCTCTCTTGGTATATATATATATATATATATTCTTGAATGTGTGAATGACTCAAGTCCTGTTCTGATTGCATTTATTACCTTGTGTTGCATAATTAATTTTTAAATGCTATAATTATTATTTGATAGGTGTTATTCATCTTAGCTAGTAGGGTTTTGGCTTCGTCAAATAGGGGGAGATTGTTGGGTATTGTATCCACGATTACCTAGATTTGAGGAAGCCCCCTGTCAAGCTAAGATGAATTCACAATGTATTTGATGAAACATTTCAAGTTGTACTTGCAGTTTCTCCACGCTAAGTGCACACCAATGTCAGGGTGCAGTAGGTCAATATACACGGGTCTGCACGACGTAATCCCTCGTTGAGCAGATCAGTGTGTTGGCCTATGTGTACTCTCTATTGGAGTGCACTTACTTTCAAGTACAGGACCGCTCATATGCAAGAGAAGACAAGGAGCATGGAGGATCAAGGAGCAGCTCTTAGGTGGAAGACGAAAAATCGTCCAAGGCAAATTCGACGAGAATCACCAAGTGATTCTCGCCGAATCGGCGAGAATCACTTGGTGATTCTCGCCGAATCGACGAGAATCATCAGTGATTCTCGCCGACTCCTTCTGGCCATCTCAATATGGTGCCAAGCAAGATTCGGCGAGAATCACTTGTAATTCCCGCCGAACCAGTGGTCATGCAGCCCATGAATACCAAGTCCAATTCGTTGAGAATCGGCAAGTGATTCGACGAGAATCACAAACGATTCTCGACGAATCGTCGAGAATCACTTGGTGATTCTCGCCGATTCGTCGAGAATCGTCTGCGATTCTCGCCGATTTTTACTTGGCGTTTTCTCAGAATGCTGCTGGACCGGATTCTGCTTCTGGACTTATTTGAACCGGATTTTGGGGATTTCTTTTGAGGGTCCCACAAACGGTCATATTTGAGAATACTACACCATAAATACATGAGTATTTTTGAACAGTAGATTACGCATAAGAGAGAAAGAAAATCCAGCGGCGAGGTAACCCTAAATCCGCGAACTCGCTCCGCTCCGCCGCCACCGCTCGCGTCAAGTGGTCGCCGCTGCTGATCGCTCTTCTTCCCGATCTCCGGTGACAGAAGCTTGGTAAGGCTTGTGTCTCACGCGTCTATCCGGAGATCTCTTGTCTCTCGATTCGTTGACCGGGAAAAACTCCCCCGTCCGAATCGATCGAGACGACTGATCCTAGAGTGACCGTTGGTAGACCTAGCTTGCTTCGCTACGAAGTTTAGATCTCCAAGTTCTGCAGCCACTCTTCTTCGTAGCCGCCGATCCCGAAGCTAGCCGCCGCTCGTGTGCCGCCGCCGGTTCCGGGGAGATCTTCTCCAAGCAAGACCAAGGTCGTAGACTCTTCATCGACTTCAAGAACACGTCGTCGACCAAAGAGGAACACCGGAGTCTCCAAGAGAAGTTTGTATCACGTGTACATTCTACTTTTATTTTATTGTAAAGGATCTTTTGTTCCGCGGTGTAAGGGTTGGGTGCAACCCGATTTGTGGGAGTGTTGACTCTCACGTGTGGAAGGGCACCTTCCGTTAGTGAAGGGATTGGATTTCAATCCCGTTGGAGAAGTGACCGAGTCGTCCCTTGTTGGGGAGATAGGTCGAAGGGGGAAAGTGGATGTACCCAAGTCGGGGAACCACTATAAATTTGCTGTGTATTCTGTGTTCTGTGTTTGTTGCTTTTATTGTGCAGGTACATCTGTGAATTCCGCAAAAGAACCACACGTCACCTATCCCCCCCCATAGGTGCACATAGCCGACACTAGGTGGACTTTCACCTTTCCTCTATCCAATTGCTGAGGCGGTGGCAAAGCCTGGAGGGGTACTGGCTGCAGAATAGGCTGGGACTGTGGGCACTTTGCCCTGAGATGACCCTTCTGCCCACACTGAAAAAAGACTTTATCACTCGACCAGCAACGGGCCGCCTCATGCCCCTTCCTTCCACACAAGGCACACACCAAGTCTCCTCTGGGAGCACCCTGAATTGCGTGCACCTGCTCCTTCTTCTGCGCTCCAAATCTTTTGAAACACTTCTCAAAGGGGTGGCCTGGTCGGCCACAGAAACTACAAACCTCTTTGCTCTTCTTTCTCGAGACCGCATCGGGTTCCTGAGGGCTCTTCCCTCCACCGGACTTTCGCTTATCCTTCCATAACTGCTGACCTCTATTCTTGGCATTCTCAATGGCCTCAACCCTCAAGGCAGCTTCGACCACGCTGGCATAACTGACTGCACCGTAGGCATTCGCTAACTGCTGAATGTCACTTCTCAGTCCACCTAGAAATCGCTTAACTCGGTCTGCTTCAACACTCACCAGACCAGGAGCAAACCGACTCAACTTACTAAACTCAATCTCATACTCACTGACCGTGAGTTTCCTCTGCTTCAAATGGAGAAAGTCATTCATCAGCCGGTCCCTCTCGACTGAAGGCAAAAACTTACTCAACAGCATCCCTTTAAATGACTCCCAAGAGCATCCTGCCACCAAGCTCTCTTTCTCCCTCAACCACCAATTCTTTGCTAAGCCCTTGAGCTGGTAGGCAGCGAGCATCACTCTCTGATCATCCGTAATCCCTGAATAAGAGAACATCTCCTCAATAGTAATCAGCCAGTCATCCAAAATCATGAAATCTGCTTGCCCATCATAAGTAGGGGGTCTCAGTCGCTGAAACTGGGATATAAACGCCATCTCCGGGGGCACCACAAACAAGGGCATAGGAGGAGCAGGAGGGGCAGGAACAGCTACCCCCTCAGCAGGGTCCGGAACTCTCAGGGCCTGTCCCGCCACCACTGCCACAAGGGACTGAATCTGAGCCTGCATAGCCACCACCTGCCTCGATAAGGTCTCATTACTCTGCCGCAGGTTTTCTACCAACGCCTCGCTCTGCGCTCCTGACGTCTCACCCTCGGATTGGGGGGTCGACCTCGTTGTAGGATGTCTCGCCATCCTATAATCGCACAAGTTTTAGACGAAACTTAGCCCAACAGCTAGAACAAAACTACCCAGTACAGACAAACACACTTAAATATGAACTTCAACTGCAAAACTTGCTCTGGGAGTTGTTTTATCATGATGATGTTATGCTTAACCTAAGATGGTTCACCACCATCAAACTAACTCATGTGCCTAAACCATGAATGCATGTGTTTGTATTCTTTTTGACTCAAAACCATGTGTGTACATATGTCATCTTGCAAATCTTTAGCTTAACACGTTGTGCTTATGAAATGTTATGCTATGCATGATGTGCTATGCATTCTAAAAAAGCCTTAATGCATGCCATGGGCGGCGTACACATGAAAATGTTATGCATCCCATACTACATAACATTCCCATGCAACGAAAAAAGAAACGTGCTAGCCGCATTCATGTGGTGAGGTTATGCATCCCATACAACATAACCCTCACATGTTGCCTCCTATGGTGGATCCATATACAAACACATATTATGCATCCCATACTACATAATATGCTCCGTATACTTCTTTATGCTCATGAGTGTAGTGTTCGTGCTTTAGCCAAGACGTGCTGATGACATATCGGTGTGTGTATGGTATGACGCTAACCACTAATGCGAACAAGGGGAAAGGTTGCCCTACCATTTGTCAAGCAACCTCCCTCTGATACCAACTGTCACAACCCGCATTTTCTCAACGATAAAATCGTATCAGAGCAAGAGAAAACACGTGCCGTGATGCCACGTTGTGCAGGGGATAACTGCACACGCTCAGGCAAAACTCCAGACCTTGGATTTAAGGAAAATCGTTGATTAATTATGAAAGAAAAGCAGTTGGGTTGATTGGCCGTATCCCTCGGCACGGTGGATCAGCTAGTCCACAATTAAAAGTATAAGTATACGCAGTAGAAAATAGTTTGGTTCAATTAAGTTGACACCCTAGTGAGCATAAGTGTCCCCGAGGGGCAACTCATGGTATGCACGACTCTAAAGTGAATATAATAGATATAAAATGGTAGCCTTTTTACGCTAAGGAAATATAGTGTCTTTGCTTTATAATTATGTTATGCATGATATACATATAATAATGCTTTTAGGGTTTAAAATATCTAACATGCACCCTAGCATAAATCCTTCCCAGAAGCAAGTAAACAACCACTAATAGGCAAAAACAGCAGTTTAAGTTCATACCCAGCATCGCAAGAAGCCACCAGTGGGCTCCAACAACCTGACACGAACCCACTGGTGAGTATGTATGTCTATACAGAAAAGTAAAGAGCTACCTCACAAAATCGGGATCAGCTGTCTCAGCTACCCAAGAGGCCACAAACCAGCCCTACCAAAAGAACTAGCCGCTGAACCGGCTACAACCTGGACCTGAGGCATTCAAGAAAAGAACACCTCAGCAAGGAAATAATCAAAAGAGTAAGTAAAACATTAGAATTAAGAGCAAAAAGAAAGGTTTACCAACCCGGCAACAAACTGCTATAAGCAAAAGAAAGGGCATGACAGTAACAAAAGAGCACTGTCTAAAGCACAGCAAAGCACACCAAGTGCGAGCAATAAAAGCAACTTGCTCAACGAAAGAGTCTAACATTCCTAATACGTGGGTAAGTGGCAGTGGTCAAAAACATGGATCTGAATACATAACCAAAATCAGATACAACAAAAAGGGCTAAGGGGTCACCAGTGGCAGCTTTAGGGTCCCACACACTAACCCAAACCGGGCTAAAAAGGCGGTGGCCACAGCTCTCCACATCAAAATCCACCCCTCGAGAGGCCACTAAAACTCCACCACCTGCCACAACCCAAGAGTCGGCAAGCAAAAATTAGCCGAACACCCAATACCACCCCCTAAAGGAAGGGAAAAGTCACACTAACAATCCTAAGGTACACATGAACTCAAGACAGAAATGTCGAGCCCACTCGACGCAGCGTTGAGTAAGCTCCACTCACCTGACGCCTAAAAATACTTAGCCGCAAGTCCTACGCTGGGTGACGGCGTTGAGTGAGCTCGGCTCACTCGACGCTGTCAGCGCTTTCCACTTAGGGTAAACGTAAGTCTTGCTAAAATCGCAGCTTAAGCCCTCTCATGCGCGAAAATAGAGAGTTGGAGATTTAATCCCAACCCACGGTTCCGTCCTAACTACTCGGAGCTATCGCAACTAACCCTAAACTGTAACTAACAGCAACCTCACCCTAACTCTAGCTACCCACTGGACACTAAACCTCCGACAAAAAGAGAACATTGATTAAAATTCCAGAAAGAGAAATAAAGAATCAGCACTTGATTAAAAGCTTGATGTAATAACTCAACCTGCTGCCCTAGGGAGGAAAAAAGACAAAGAGAACAGAGCTTATGCACAAGAAATAAAAACAGATCATGGGTTAGAAACAAATTTGGCAAGGGCAAGGGGCCACTTGCCTCTACCTCTTCGGAAAAACAAACAACAGCCGCACCACAGCTTGGCTCCGGCGGCAAGATCGGCCACCTAGAAGACCAAAGCTGAAACTTGAGGAAAGAAAAGGAATCAGATGCTTAGAAATTCCTGGAATCTACCCTAAATCAAGAAAAGCTTACATGGAAGGGAAGATCTAGCCGAGAGCAAGCCGGATCCGCTATCACACGAGAAAAACAGGCTCTAACCCTCCCGAAATCGTCGGCCAAAACAACCACCGCCTCCTCTCAAAACCCCTTCCGCTGGAAGCTCTCCAGACTCGGGAACGATGAAAAATGAGGAGGAAAAACAGTTCACGGCAACAAAAGATGATTTCAGGAAAAAGTACGGAACACGCCCAAGACACGCCCGTGACACGGCCCGACACGCCCGTGTCACGGGGCGTGTACTCACAGACTCGACGAACGTCGATCGCCGCTCGACGAAAACACGGGACATGCCCCCCAAACACGCCCGTGACACAGCCCGACACGCCCGTGTCACGGGGCGTGTACTCACGCACCTACCCACTCGACAAAAGTCGATCTCCGCTCGACGAAGCAAGGGACACGCCCTGTGACACGCCCGTGTCACAGGCCGTGTACCAACCCGAACACCGCCCGACGATCGTGGAGCGCCGATCGTCGAACAGGGAGACACGCCCCAGTGTCACGCCCATGTTCGACACGACACGCCCGTGACATGGCCGTGTTCTCACTAAAACACCGCCTGACGACCATCGAGCGCAGCTCGACGAACGGAAGGGGGACACGCCCGTGACACGCCCGTGTCACGGCCGTGTTCCTACAAAAAAACCCCGTCGACCAAAAATTCATCGACCGGAGAAACGGGAGCTCTACCCGAGCACGACACGCCCTGGGTCACGGGCGTGACCCAGGCCGTGTCACCCAAACTTACACAGAAAAGAAACCTGCTAACACCTAGCAAACGAGAGACAAGGCACCAGCCTACAAGCTCAGCCACAACAGACCACGCACAACACAACAAACATTACAAACATGCAGCTAACAAAACGACGCCGAAACGACGCGAAGGCAAACGATCTCGGATTTCGACCAAAACCACACCGTAGCTAAACCACCAAGCCACAAAAATAACGGTGAGGTCGAAAACAACATTCGACGATCGAACACTCGGGCTAACACCTCCCGAAGCCAAAACGCAAGCATTTCCCTAAGAGGCCCAACCGAGTCACCAAAACAGACTCCGGCTAGCTGGGGAAACTTGCCAACTGGCTGCAACCAGGCTACACAAGGAACCTGCAGAGCTAGGACCGCGCTCTACAACGGCGAAGGGCCGGAAAATGCGTCATCGTAACGCCAATCCAATATCAAACAAAACAAAGAAAAACCGGGGGCGTTACACAGGCCGAAGACTCTTGCTATGCGCTCCAACAGACCGCACCTTTTGGTCTCACGTCGGACGGACATAGCGCAGGTCGGATCCTCCACCCCCCCGTTGCTCAAATCGCCTTGCCTTCTCCGAGTACATCGTACTCATGGCTATAACAAAGGCGCGGGTCGGTCTCACCAATCCTGTTCTTGGCATTCAAGCCTGGGCATATCTCGATACCCATTTCCTTAGCACAACAGCGGGTCTTTCCTGGGCCTCCCAGTACTTCCTGTGACTCTCTCCACAGGTGGACACCGCACAAGCACAAATGTCAGGGGTCTTTCCTGGCTATCATGCCAGTACTTCCTGTTACTCGCTTCACAGGTGGACACCCTATGACATCAAGCATCACAAAGGGCATTTCCTGGTGACACCAGTACTTCCTGTGCTTCATTCACAGGTTGGACCCAAAAACATCACATGGCTATTTTCCTGGGCTACCACCCCAGTACTTCCTGCTACTCCTTTTCGCAGTCATAACCCGTTGACTCCTTAAACTACACGTTATCACGGAGTCTTCTCCGGTTCGTATGCAACATCACCAATCCAGACCAACCTGTCCAGATGGGCTTCACACAGCATGCCTATTCCGTACTCCATTTCCGGATCTATATGCTAACAAAGGGGATTTCAAGCATCCACCCAAAGATTCCCAAAATCAGCCACCTCTTGGTGGGGGAAATCACAAAGCTATGCCAAAAAGAAGCCTTCACATGGCTCGGAAGAAAAGTCGTTACCCTTGACGACCGCTTCGGTGCCATGACCTTCAAAGCTTGCTTGAAAGACTCGCAAGAGCGTTTCCTCCGCAACGCCGGCTTCGGATTTCTCGTCGGTAACCAGCAGCACCACCAGCAGCAGCCCCCTTTCCTTCTTCCTCCTCCTTTCTCTCTCTCTTTCTCTCTTAACTTGAAGAAAGATCAAGGCCAAATCAAATGAGAATCACTTCTCAGTTTTCGGCCTTTAAGAAAAAGAGGAAGAAGCTTCAGCCCTTGGATCCCAGCTGAAGGAATGAACGACTACAAAACTGCCAGAAAAGCTAACTTTGACCTGACACGGCCTGTGACACGGCCGTGTCCCAGGCCGTGTGCCTCAAGCGGTGGTCAACCGACCTATCCAAACCAGTGACATGCCCATGGAACACGCCCGTGTCATGGGCCGTGTCACCAACACGCCTTCAGACACGCCCGTGTCTGTGGCCGTGTGCCTGGGCGAAAAAAATCCCAAAACATCCCGAGACTTCACACGGCCTGTGACACGCCCGTGTCCCTAGGCCGTGTTGCCCTGACACGGCACAAAGACACGCCCTGTCGAAATCCTTCGGCGGGCTGATTTCGTCGACCCGATTTGACACGCCCTGTGACACGCCCGTGTCACTGGCCGTGTGCAACTTCTCGACACTCGACACCCACGTCTCGACACTCGACGATCGTCGAGCAAAAGTCGTCGAGCACACGACACGGCCTTGGACACGCTCGTGTCCTGGGCCGTGTGCCCCCACTTGACACATCGTCGAGCGAAAAATCGTCGACACAAAGACCGATAGTCGACACCGCCTCGACACGCCCTGCGACACGCCCGTGTCGTAGGCCGTGTCCTCTGACACGCCCTGGGACACATGCCCGTGTCCCAGGCCGTGTCACCCAAAAATTCCTGTTTCAGAAATTCGGACTGTTACAATCCTCCCCTCCTACAGGAAATTTCGTCCTCGAAATTCAGACACAGGAAGGCAACAGTAATCAAGCAAGAAATATGTTTCAACATACAAAATTTTATGTTACAACATCCTCTCTAGAGATTACAAAACAGCTCAGGGAACTCTTCTCGCATGGTTTGCTCTCACTCCCATGTCAGTTCTTCACGACCGCAGTTGTCCCACCGGACTTTCACCATGGCGACCGTCTTGTTCCGCAACTATTTCTCAGCTCGATCTTCGATCTGAATGGGTCTAACTTTCGTTGTTAGCCCATACTCCACCGGCACACGATCATCTGCGATCACTTGAGCTGGATCTTTCACGGCCTTCCGAAGCACCGAGATGTGAAAGACATCATGTAATCCACCCAAGTCTGCCGACAGAGCTAGTCGATAAGCCGCTTCGCCAACTCGCTCAACTACTTCAAAAGGACCCAAATATCTTGGACTCAACTTTTTCAATCGTCGAATCCTGGAGACACCTTTGCATGGCTTGATCTTCAAGTAGAACCAATCGCCAACCGCGAATTCCACATTTCGGTGCTTGGCGTTGTAGTACTTCGCTTGTCGATCTTGAGCAATAAGCAATCTCTCTCAAATAGTCCGTATGGTTGAGTTTGCTTCATCAACCTCATTTGGTTTAAAAACCCGAGCTTTGCCTGCTTCTACCCAAGCCAAGGAAGTACGACACTTCCTTCCATATATAGCTTCATATGGTGCCATCCTAATGCTCGCATGGTAGCTGTTATTATATGCAAACTCTACCATATAGAGATGATCTTCCCATCTCTTTCCGAAATCAAGGGCGCACATTCGGAGTATATCCTCCATTGTTCTGTTGGTCCGTTCAGTTTGGCCATCCGTTTGGGGATGAAAGGCCGTACTGAAAGTCAACTTCGTACCCAACAGTCGGTGAACTAGCCTCCAATCATTTGACGTGAATCGCCCATCTCGATCACTTACGATGCTCCGAGGAACACCGTGAAGCAGCACAATCTGGTCAACATATAACTTTGCCAAACATTCAACTGAATCATCCCGCCTGTTCGGGATAAAATGTGCTACTTTCGTTAGCCGGTCCATAATGACCCAAATGGAATCATTTCCTCGCTGCGATCTTGGCAACACATGCACAAAGTCCATGGAAATATCATCAAATTTCCACTCTGGGATCGGCAATGACTTCAAATAACCGCCCGGCTTTTGGCATTCCGCCTTCACCATCGCACATGTTTGGCATTTCGAGACATAAAGGGCAACATCTTTCTTGAGCCCTGGACCACCAGAAAAGCTTCTTCATATCGTTGAACATCTTTGTGCTCCCGGGGTGAATGAAATACTTTGTATAATGCGCTTCATACATTAGTTCTTCCCTCAACTTCCCCACATTCGGGACGCACAAACGGCCCTCTTTTCGTAAAAGACCGTCAATCCTAGGTGAATTTGCCCTCTGGCCCTTCAGTCACATAGCGTAAGAGATCTTCATCCAACTCCGTTGCACGTCGAACTCGGTCTGCAAGGTCACATTGCACCTCAGTCCAGTTCAAACATGCAGTGGCAGTGGAATTTTTGTCAACACAATAGATCTCTAATGCTTCCAACTCCTGGATAAGACGTGCATCATGCCTTTGTAACCAATTCGCTCTAGCCGGAACCCGCCGACTCAACGCATCCGCGACAACGTTCCCCTTCCCGGGCGTATAGTGAATCTCGAAAGTGTAGTCCCCAAGGAACTCTAAAACCACCTTCGTTGTCGCATGTTCAAGTCTTTCTGCTCCAAAAGATACTTTAGGCTCTTATGATCGGTATAGATCTCCACCTTCACTCCATAAAGGTAGTGTCGCCACAAATTGAGTGCAAAAATCACCGCCGCTAGTTCCAAATCATGGACGGGATAATTTCGCTCGTGCACCTTCAGTTGGCGTGAGCCATAAGCAATAACCTTTCCATTCTGCAGAAGAATGCAGTCTAAGCCGCTCCCTGAGGCATCACTATAAATCACAAATCCGTCGGTTCCACTGGGCAAAGACAACACCGGCGCCGTGGTCAACCGAATCTTCAGCTCTTCAAAAGCTCGTGCGCACTCTGGCGTCCAAACGAACTTCTGATCTTTTCGCGTCAAGGTGGTTAGTGGCAAAGCGATCCGCGAGAAATTTTCCACAAATCTTCTATAGTAGCCACGCAAGTCCAAGGAAACTCCTGACCTCGGACCACGGAAGACAAGATTGGCCACTCCTGTATGGCCCTTATCTTTACTGGATCCACTGCAATGCCCGCTCCACTCACCACATGGCCCAAAAATGCCACTGACGATAGCCAAAACTCGCACTTCGAGAACTTGGCATATAGCTGATTTTGCCTCAACGTGTTTAACACCAACCGCAAGTGAATCTCATGCTCGGCTTTCGACTTGGAGTACACCAGGATGTCATCAATGAACACAATCACAAACAGATCCAGGTACTCTCGAAAAATACGGTGCATCAAATCCATAAACACCGAGGGCGCATTGCACAGTCCAAATGGCATGACCGTGAACTCATAGTGCCCATAACGCGTTCCAAATGCGGTTTTGGGAATGTCACCTTCCCGAATACGTAATTGGTAGTAACCAGACTTCAGGTCCAACTTCGAATAGACGGTCGATCCCACCAGCTGATCGAATAACTCATCAATCCAGGGTATCAGATACTTATTCTTCTCGGTCAGCTTATTTAGTTCACGGTAATCAATACACAACCGCAACCCACCATCTTTCTTCTTTACAAAAAGTACAGGCGCACTCCAAGGTGACATGCTTGGGCGTATATAACCTTGCTCCAACAATTCTTGAAGTTGAACCTTCAATTCAGCCATCTCTTTTGGTGCAACGCGATATGGCGAGCGGGCCACAGGTTTCGCACCTGGCACCAACTGAAGTGTGAAGTCAATCTCCCGCTGGGGTGGTAGCCCAGGGAGATCCGTGGGAAACACATCTGTAAATTCTGCCACAATCGGAACCTCGCACACATTGGCCTTAGGCTCAACAGCCTGAATCAGTGCAAAGTAACACTCCGCACCCTTCCGAACAGCCTTGACTACCTGGAGTGCAGACATCAACGTCCCGCCCACTCCTCGCATACCCGCGAACTTTGTCGCCTGTTCGGTATTCTGGCCCAACGTGATTTCTTTAGACTGACAATCAATTATAGCATGCTGCTCCGCAAGCCAATCCATCCCAAAAATCACATCGAATTCCGATATTGGCAAAACAAATGCAGTCAAACGAAAATCCCGACTTCCTAACTGAACCGCCACATCGCAAGCTTGATCCGCAAGCATCCAACAGCCATTCGGCAACACCACTCTGACGCTATCTGTCTTTGCACGACTGGGTATCCCAAGCCGCGTAATAAACTCACGAGACAGAAAAGAATGTGATGCACCTGTATCAAACAGTGCTCGCGCCAGCGTGTCCCGAATCATCACAAAGCCTATGACAAACATGTCACACACACAAACCGCAAACATATAGGGGTACTAAGCAAAGCATACAAACAATAGCATATGCAAAACTAAACTCATACCTGTGACCACGTCACTCTGCTTGATGGCCTCTTGCAGGCCAAGATTGTAGACCCGGGGTTGCTCCTGCGAGGCCGAGGAATCCACCACCGCCTTTCCTTTTTCCGCATAAGATGCTCCCGCCTTCTTTTCACTCTTTGGCGGCATCCGACAATCTCGCGCAATATGTCCCATTCGGCCACAATTGAAGCAGATACGAGTATCTGGCTTGGAGGTAGCCCCTGACGTTGCTCCCGTTGCAACTGATGAAGGAGCTTGTCCACTAGCCTTGGACTTCTTGCCCCATCTCTTTTTATAAAATGGTTTCCCAGATCAGGGCGCCTTCCACTCCGGTTGCGACACAGCCAAAGCTCTCTTCCCTTGCACCCTTTTCATATCCTTTTCCAATGCACTCGCAGTGTCAACCAATGCTTGAAAACCTTGATTCACAGAACTTGACACAAGGAACCTCAGCTCGTCCCTCAGTCCTTCATAGAACCTATTGGTCTTCCTCTGTTCATCAGCAAATATCGAACCCGCATACCGACCCAAGCGAGTAAATTCATGCAAGTATGCGTCAACACTGCCATCACCTTGTGTTAACCGTTGGAATTCATTTTCCATGGCTATCCGCTGAGCCGCAGGAAGGTGCTTTGCTAGGAAGAGGCGGGAGAATTCTTCCATCGATACTTGGGTTAACGGACGACCCGCCAAGTGATGCAACTCCATCTCATCCCACCATAATCGAGCTTCTCCTTCGAGCAAAAAGGTAACTAAAGTAACTTTCTGATGCTCCGCCGTTCCAATCGTCGTCATCACTCGCTTGACGCGCGATAGCCAATCCTCAGCCTGCGTCGGAGTTCCCACTCCCGAAAACGTAGGCGGATGGAAACTCATAAACCGCGTTAGCTGCTTCTCAGCCGCTCGAGGAGCCATATCCACGACAGGTTCAGGCCTCGCCGCCACCTGTTCTGGCCTCACAGCCGCTTGCTCCTGCCTAAGGGGCTGGCCTTGGATCATGGTAAATAAGGCCTCCGCAACTAAACGCACATGTTCCGCAGACGGTGGAGGTGTAGGCACCACGGCTGGTGTCGTACTTTCATCAGAACGCTGGGACTCAAACGGCCCAGCTCCACTTCGTGTCACCTAAAGGTGGACAAGACACACACATTAGCGGTCGTACCCAAGCAAACAACACAAAATAAGAACACGCAGGTTCCTCAAACGCATCAAGTTTGCATTCCTATCATGGACATTCAGGAGTTCAATCGTAGACTTTGGTTTGCACAAACACGTGCTCGCCACCCCACAAAAGAAGGCGGTCACGACTTCGAGAGGGAAAGACCAAGACGACCGATACCAAAAATGTAACAACCCCATCCGTTCATATGGTATATTTTAGAAGGTCCGGCCGGGGCCCCACAGGATATATCACAAAACAGATAGTGAAGGTACAGGATGATACCAGAGTAGCGCATCGCACCTATCACAAAGCATTCTAGCGGAAGCCTAGACTATCACTTGAACTCCTCATGAATGGCCAAACATAAAACTCCACATTTTATATACTATAGAAATGTCTTACAACAAGTCCAAAGAGTTGGCCTTATGGCCTTACATAGCTTTCAAACAGTGGCCTCAACAGATTGGCGCGCAGGCCGGCCACAAAAAAGAAAACACACAACAACACGGATAGCCTTCGAGGGCTAGCAGCAGTAGCAGCAACAACAGCAGGAACATCAACCTCTATGCGTCCCGCTCGGCTCTCCAGCACCTGTCTAGGGACAATCCACCCAACGGTGGCAAACAAAAGCAACGGTCAGCGTTCAGCTGACCAAATTATAACGACCCTACCCCTTCTCTCGGGGCAGCGGTATTCTTCCCTGCAGGCATAGCAAATCACACGTATGGCAATATATATCATCCAAATGTGCTTTCACGCACACAAGCCATCACAACCGTTCGCCACCCGGCCCAACGGTCCGTGCACGCAGGGCACATTCTTGGTGTTCTGGCAAATCTCTTGCCCACCACCGTATCAGGGTCATCACCCAACGGTCAATCTCTTGAGCATTTACTCCCTGGCGTGCAGCCGGAGTTAGTCTTCCTACACCGGATGGCCCGTATCCCCCCATTGTGTCATGGCGCGCAGGCCGAAGACTCTTGCTATGCGCTCCAACAGACCGCACCTTTTGGTCTCACGTCGGACGGACATAGCGCAGGTCGGATCCTCCACCCCCCGTTGCTCAAATCGCCTTGCCTTCTCCGAGTACAGCGTACTCATGGCTATAACAAAGGCGCGGGTCGGTCTCACCAATCCTATTCTTGGCATTCAAGCCTGGGTATATCTCGATACCCATTTCCTTAGCACAACAATGGGTCTTTCCTGGGCCTCCCAGTACTTCCTGTGACTCTCTCCACAGGTGGACACCGCACAAGCACAAATGTCATGGGTCTTTCCTGGCTATCATGCCAGTACTTCCTGTTACTCGCTTCACAGGTGGACACCCTATGACATCAAGCATCACAAAGGGCATTTCCTGGTCACACCAGTACTTCCTGTGCTTCATTCACAGGTTGGACCCAAAAACATCACATGGCTATTTTCCTGGGCTACCACCCCAGTACTTCCTGCTACTCCTTTTCGCAGGCATAACCTGTTGACTCCTTAAACTACACGTTATCACGGAGTCTTCTCCGGTTCGTATGCAACATCACCAATCCAGACCAACCTGTCCAGATGGGCTTCACACAGCATGCCTATTCCGTACTCCATTTCCGGATCTATATGCTAACAAAGGGGATTTCAAGCATCCACCCAAAGATTCCCAAAATCAGCCACCTCTTGGTGGGGGAAATCACAAAGCTATGCCAAAAAGAAGCCTTCACATGGCTAGGAAGAAAAGTCGTTACCCTTGACGACCGCTTCGGTGCCATGACCTCAAAGCTTGCTTGAAAGACTCGCAAGAGCGTTTCCTCCGCAACGCCGGCTTCGGATTTCTCGTCGGTAACCAGCAGCACCACCACCAGCAGCCCCCTTTCCTTCTTCCTCCTCCTTTCTCTCTCTCTTTCTCTCTTAACTTGAAGAAAGATCAAGGCCAAATCAAATGAGAATCACTTCTCAGTTTTCGGCCTTTAAGAAAAAGAGGAAGAAGCTTCAGCCCTTGGATCCCAGCTGAAGGAATGGATGGCTACAAAACTGCCAGAAAAGCTAACTTTGACCTGACACGGCCTGTGACACGGCCATGTCCCAGGCCGTGTGCCTCACGCGGTGGTCAACCAACCTATCCAAACCAGTGACACGCCCATGGAACACGCCAGTGTCATGGGCCGTGTCACCAACACGCCTTCAGACACGCCCGTGTTCTGTGGTCGTGTGCCTGGGCGAAAAAAATCCCAAAACATCCCGAGACTTCACACGGCCTGTGACACGCCCGTGTCCCAGGCCGTGTGGCCTGACATGGAACAAAGACACGCCCTGTCGAAATCCTTCGGAGGGCTGAGTTCGTCGACCCGATTTGACACGCCCTGTGACACGCCCGTGTCACAGGCCGTGTGCAACTTCTCGACACTCGACACCCACATCTCGACACTCGACGATCGTCGAGCAAAAGTCGTCAAGCACACGACACGGCCTTGGACACGCCCGTGTCCTGGGCCGTGTGCCCCCTCTCGACACATCGTCGAGCGAAAAATCGTCGACACAAATGCCGATAGTCGACACAGCCTCGACACGCCCTGCGACACGCCCGTGTCACAGGCCGTGTCCTCTGACACGCCCTAGGACACGCCCGTATCCCAGGCCGTGTCACACAAAAATTCCTATTTCAGAAATTCGGACTGTTACAAATCAACTTCATAGTCTGAATCTGAGGCTGAGGCATATATTGGTCTGTTTGCAGAAGAAGACGATGAGTTCATGAAATTACTGGACTCTATCTATAAGCAGGAAGACCATCAGTGCAAAGGATTGATGGCAGTGTCTGAAGAAGACCATTGTTAGGATCAGACTGGCCCCAGTAAGGTAAAATGTGTATCTGTAGATTCTGATTACTTTACTGGGTCAGAATCAGATGCATCTCCATCAAGAGATGAAGATGGGTCTGAATTTGAAGGAGATATTCATCAGCTGATAGATGAGTATGGGGATTTATTGCAGGCACTAAAGAGAAGCAAAAACCTGGCCAAGAATCAGGCTATGGAAATTGCAGCTCTTAAGTTGGTTGCATCTGATTTTGAGAAGATACTGGATCAAAAGATGAATGAGATTGCCAAATTGAAGAACATAACTGTTATTCAAATGGGAACAATCACATTCAAAAATGATCAGATTAAAAGTCTGGAAAACAGACTTCAGAAAGAGTAGGAGATTGTGGCTAGTTTTTCTAAGCCAAAATCTGTATTATCCTTAATAGATGACTTTGTGTCACAAAAGGGTAAGGCAGGAATAGGCTTTAAGAAAACTGCATGGGTTGCACAATCCAATAAGAAAGGCAAAGCCCCATCACAAAACAAAAGACCTGTTGTATGCAATACAGCTAAGATTATACCTAAAAAGAGGTATAATAAGTTTGAGTGCTGGTATTGTGGCAGGCCATTATGACTTAGATTGTTGGCACAATATTAGTGTCAAGTAGAATTGCAGTCTGCCTGTTAGAAGAGCTGCAGGCAGATTTGTTAAGTTTCAGACTAACTTGAACCAAGGACCCAAAAGTTATTTGGGTTCTAAGGTTAAGTAATCTGTGTTGCAGGTGAGTCCAAGTTGTCATCCCCTATATGGTACTTGGATAGTGGATGTTCCAGGCATATGACTGGAACTAGGGGATTGCTGAAGAACTACTCATCTATGATGAATGGGCCTAAAGTAATCTTTGGTGGTTCTAAAAAGGGAGTCATCAAAGGTTTTGGTAACATTTCTAATAACTCAATTACAATCACTCAAGTGTCCTATGTAAAGGGTTTGAAACACAACCTAATTAGTATAAGTCAGCTGAGTGATTTAGGTTATGACATTTCATTTGTCAAGAATGGTTGTCATATCGAGAGGTCAAGTGATTAAGAGGTCATATTGACTGGATATAGAAAAAGAAATGTTTATTGCCTAGACTTTGTGTGTGATAATAGAAATTCTCCTATCTGTCTTGTGGCTGATGAGAAAGTCTCTCATTGTGTCAAATGGCACAAGAGGCTAGCCCATCTAAATTACAAGACAATTGGCCAACTCTTTAGCAAAGAGTTAGTTAGAAATGGTCCTCAAGTTAAGTGTTATAAGGATGAAATATGTTTAGCTTGTCAAAAAGGCAAGCAGACTAGATCCTCCTTTCATAGCCTTGAAACTAAGGATTCAGTGAGGTGCTTATACCTCTTGCATATGGATTTATTTGGTCTTATGCTAGTTCAGAGCCTAGGTAGGAAGGTCTACAGTTTTGTGGTTGTGGATGACTATTCTAGATTCTCATGGGTATTCTTTTTGAGACAGAAATCTGAAACCCCAAAGGTCTTCTACAATTTTGTCATACAAATTCAGAATGAATTAGATAGTTCAGTGGTCAAAATCAGAAGTGACCATGGAACTAAATTCCAATCTGAAAGTATGACAAGGTTTTGTCAAGAGTTTGGAATTCTTCAGGAATTCTCCTCACCTAGAACACCTCAGCAAAATGGCATTGCTGAGAGAAAGAATAGGACATTGATTGAGGCTGGAAGAACACTATTGAGTGATACTTCTCTCCCAGAATATTTCTAGGCTGAGGCAGTAAACACTGCATGCCATGCGCTCAATAGGGCTTCCATCACCAAAAGCCACAAAAAGACACCCTATGAGATTGTGAAAGGCAGAAAACCAAACTTATCTTATTTTAGGATCTTTTGTTGCAAGTGCTATGTACTTAACAATGACAAATCTCACCTATGTAAGTTTGCTGCCAAATCCCAAGATGGGATATTTGTTGGGTACAATAACAATAGTAAGGCTTATAGGGTCTACAACTTGGCTACTCAAGTTGTAGAAGAGTCAGTTCATGTCATTTTTGATGAAACTAGACTTATTAACAGTGAGTTGCCAAGTAGTTCTTGTAGCTCCACAGGTATTCAGCAGAAGATGGACCAGCTTACTATCAGAGAAGATCCAACTACAAAGCAGGATGTGGAAAATGGTAGTTGTTGTCCATAGGCAGTACAAGACACTCAAGATGCTGAAGAAGATCATGAGGTGCAGCATGAAGAAGAGATTGGAGAAGGTCAAACTGCTGATAGATTACCTCCAGCAGTTAGACAGTTGAAGGATCATCCTGCACACCAGATCATTGGTGATCCAACACAAGGAGTAAAAACAAGGAGCAAGAACTTTAACACAGTTCTTTGCTCTAGTTTCTTATCTCAAGTGAAACCCAAGAGATTTGAAGAAGTTGTTAAGGACCCACACTGGATTGATGTCATGCAAGAGGAGTTAAATCAAATCAGAAGGTGCAAGGTCTGGGATTTGGTTCCAAAACCAAAGCGCCGCAATGTCATTGGGACAAAGTGGATTTATAGAAACAAGTTTGATGAGCGTGGGATAAAGTGAAGAACAAGGCAAGACTAGTTGCCAAAGGATACATACAGGAGGAGGGCATAGACTTAGATCAGACTTTTGCTCCAGTGGCTAGGTTGGAAGCTATCAGACTATTCCTAGCCTATGTAACATATCAAGGCTTCAAAGTGTTCCAGATGGATGTGAAGTCTGCCTTCTTAAATGGAGACTTAAAAGAGGAGGTCTATGTAGAGCAACCCTCAGGTTTTGTTGATCCACTCTATCCTACTTATGTCTATAGACTTAGGAAAGCTTTGTATGTGTTGAAACAAGCCCCAAGGGCTTGGTATTAAACTCTGTCTACTTTTCTCATTGAGAACAAATTCTCAAGGGGGAAAATAGATAAGACACTATTTCTTATGGAATCCAAAGGAAAGATCATCCTAGTACAAATATATGTTGATGACATAATATTTGGGTCTACTGAAAGTAACCTTTGTAGGAAGTTTGCAAAACTTATGCAAGGGAAATTTGAAATGAGTAGTATGGGAGAACTTAAGTTCTTCTTGGGTCTCCAAGTAAGACAGACTGAAGTTGGCTTGTCCATATCCCAGTCTAATTTCACCCTGGAGTTAATTAAGAAGTATGGTATGGAGTCATCCACTACCATGAGAACTCCTATGGGGACAAGTGTATCTCTTAGCAAAGATGATGTAGGGAAACCTATAGATGAAACTTTGTATAGAGGAATAGTTGGCTCCCTCCTATATCTGACTGCTAGTAGACCAGATATCATATATGTTACATGTGTCTGTGCTAGGTACCAATCCTGCCCTAAAGAATCTCATCTTACTGCAGTCAAAAGGATTTTTAGATATCTTAAGGGCACACCTAATCTAGGCCTTTTGTATCCTAGGAATAGAGATTTTTTACTAATGGGCTATTCAGATGCAGACTTTGCAGGTTGTAAAGTAGATAGGAAAGGCACAATAGGCACCTGTCAATTTCTAGAAGGAAGATTGGTGTCTTAGAGCTGTAAGAAGCAGACTAGTGTGGAAATCTCCACAGCTGAGTCTGAGTATAATGCTGCTGGAAGCTGTTGTGCACAACTTGTTGGAACACCCTATTACTAATTTGGGTCAGGATCACTATATCTCTAGGAATCAATGCTTGACCTCCTGTATAGCTCAATAGGTCAATTAGAATTGAGTCTAAGGGTTAGAAGTCTAGGTTTGGAAGCTGCCCTGAAGACCAAGATTTTCTGTTTGGAGACTAAGTCATATCGTCGAGCTCAGCACGACGATTTGTCAAACTCCGATCAACGATCGTCTAGCTCAACTTCGACAGATCGTCGAACTCCATTCGACGATCGCTGAGCTCAACTTCATTATATCGTCGAACTCAGTTCGACGATCGGTGAGCTCAGGTCGACGATTTTGACTCTGCTTCGGATCTTTATCTCTGAGCTCAGTTCGACGATCTTTGAGCTCAGATCGACGATATTTTGCTGCTGTATATTTCCAGATCGCTGAGCTCAGCTCAACGATAGCAGAGCTCAGTTCGATGATTTCAGATAACTTCAAGGATGTTTCTAGATTCAAATTCAAATCAGTTAAGAAGTTATTCTGCAATTAATTCAGAGATTTCCTAGCCATTTTCATTCATTTCTGGACCAAGTTTCAAGGAATATTTCTATGGACTTTCCTCTTGAAGAGATTCTACAATTAAGGATGCAATTAATGCTGGCCAACGACTATTCTTCTCAGAGAATGTTATTCTATTCTGTACCAGAGAATAAAAGAAAAAGATTTCTTTTTGAATTATAGAGAGATACACAGACACACATACAGACATCATAATCTTCAACAAAATCTTCTGTCTTAAAGAATTCTCAAGAACACTCATCCAAGGAGATCAATCTTTTCAGAAATCTTCAGATCTCTTTAGTTTCAAAGTGTTCAAGGCCAACATATTTCAAGACTCCAGACATTCAACATTTCAGCTATTGCTGAAATCATCTATTGCTGGAGTTCAATCTTTGAAGGCCTATCACCCTCAGCAAAGCTTTTCTTCCTGAAGATCTCAAGGATTCATGGGGAGCTTTGACATCAACAATCCACATAGTCTTCTCAGTTGTTTGAGAAAGAGAAGACTTCCATCACTCTCTCACCCCCTCTCTGTAAAGGGTTTCTCAAGCTCCCTTCAAAAGTTTGAACTTGGTTTTTGAGCAACTTGTCAAAAGCTCATTGGTGGCAAGACACCTGATCAAAAAATCTGATTTGGTTTTTGAGCACCTTATCAAAAGCTCATTGGTGCCCAGGACACCTGATCAACTCATCCTGCAGTGGATTCCTACCTAGGGTGGTAGAAGAGTGGATGTACCCAAGTTTAGGGGAACCACTATATTTCCTTGTGTCTTCTGGTTTTGCTTGTTTTCATTTTTGTTTCTGGCCTTGATTATTCTATGATTTGCTTTTGTTTAGTTTAGTTCTTTGATTAGATTTATTACTGCTTCCCTGCTCACTCTTATTACAACAATTGTTGTAAAAAGTTTCAAAGCACCATATACTCTATTCACACCCCCTCTAGAGTATATCAGATCTAGCTGCACTTTCAATTGGTATCAGAGGCAGGTTGGTTAAACATACCATACCTGATTGGTTGTACAGGCTAACACCTGAACCCAAAGATCCCAAGTTAGATCTATTTTATTTTGTACTTTATTATTAGATTTTGTTTTCACAAATCATGGCCCAAAACAAAGATTATGCTAGCACCAGACCTCTAGTATGCAATCTATCCAAGTTTGAACTTTGGAAAGGAAGGATCAGACTGTAGATGAATTCTATTGACGAAGATATTTTTAACTCTGTTTTGACAGTGTGTCAAAGACCCCCAGAGAACACAAGTACAAATGATGTTCCTCCTCCATCAGGAACAGATGCTGATATCAAGAGATGGAAGGTAGCTGATGCCAAGACTATGAACATCTTGGCCCAGACAATGTCTGATGACATATTTCAAAAGGTGGCTGAATGCAATTCAGCTAAGGAAATTTGGGACAAACTCTCAGAAATAGTCTCAGGCTCAGCTGATGAGAGAAAGGATAGGAGATCCCATCTCATCTCTCAATATGGGAATTTCAAGAAGGGAGAAACTGAGTCAGTGGGAGATATGTACAACAGGCTAAGTCTAATTGTCAGTGAACTCACGACATTGGACAAAGAGATCTCTCTAACTGAACTCAATGACAAGATCCTAATGTGCTTCCCTAGCACCTGGGATTCAAGAATCTGGCCAATTAAGGATGCCAGAAGTCTGAATGAGATCACTACTGAAGCTCTATTGGGTAAGCTCAAATCTTATGAGCTACTCATCAAAAATAGAGAGGAAGAACAGAAGGCTGCCTCACCAGCCACAAGAAAAGAGAAGACCATAGCCTTCAAGGCAACTGAAGATCTGCCTGAAGACAAAGCCACAGGCAATGATGAACTACTCAGTCTGTTGGCCAAAAGATTTTACAAAATGGCCAGAAAGGACTTCAGAAGGAGATCATACAAGGAGCAGGATAAGCCAAGGTATGACAAGTCCATTAATAATAATAAAGACATCATTTGATTTGGTTGCAGGAAACCAGGGCACATAGTTCCTGACTGTACAGAGAACAAGAATAAGGACAGAAGGGACAGGAAAGAAAGAAGAAAGGAGAAAGACTCCAAAAGGAATGTTAATGGCAAACCCTCATTAAGCAAAAACAAACATACAAGAAAGGGGTTTGTTGCTGAATCCTGGAGTGAGACTGAAGAGGAGTCAGAAGCCTCATCCAGTTCCAGTGATAATGAGGATGATGCAGAAGAAAAAGAGTTCTGCATGATGGCAATCAATGCCTCACAGCACAATTCAGAAGAAGAAGAGTCAGAGTCAGATTCAGAGACTCAACCTGAAGAAGATCAAGTAATCAGCTCTTTTGATTTTAGTTCAGAGGACTTTAAATCTGGATTTAAAGCACTGTGTTTAAACCTGCTAAAGTCTGAGAAAGAAATTATCTCTCTCAGAAATCAATTATCTGAACACAATACTTTAAAGTCAGAAAACCTCAAACTCTCTCAGGAGTTGGAGTGCTGTAGGGAACAGATAGCTTCACTGAAAAGTGAGCTCTCTGAGGCCAAGAAGCTTGAAGAATCCCTTAATGGGAGAAGCATCAAGCTGATGGACATCACAAGCACAGTGAACTCCAGATTCAATAGTACACTGGGCTTTGGTGCTTCATCCAACCAACCCATAGTTCTCACAACTCCAATCAAATTCATTTCTGACAAAGAAAAGGGAGTTGTAGAGGTTGCTAGGAAAAATTCTGATCTGCCTCAGAAAACTAAGTCCCAGCAGAAATCGTCGAATGGAGATCGACGATCGCCGAATGAAGATCGACGATCGCCGAACGCAGCTCGACGATCTCAGGCAAAATCATCGAGCGCAGATCGACA
Source organism: Platanthera guangdongensis (assembly GCA_039583875.1). Lineage (NCBI taxonomy): Eukaryota > Viridiplantae > Streptophyta > Magnoliopsida > Asparagales > Orchidaceae > Platanthera > Platanthera guangdongensis. The sequence goes on from CM077167.1 coordinate 91,680,445, forward strand.
ATCTCAGGCAATGTCGTCGAACGCAGGTCGACGATCTCAAATACCTGACCTCAGCCATAGTCGACCGTCGAATGGAGCTCGACGATCTGACCCAAGATCATCGAACGCAGCTCCAAGATCGTCGAACAGAGGTCAGAGCTCTGGAAAATTTTTCAAAGGCAAATCAAAATTGAATCCTAAGGGTCCTTCATCCCAAATCTTTAACCCTTATACTGAATGGATCATACCTCCAAGGAGATATCATCCTGAAGGATATAAGAGTCAACCTGGGATGTTTTTCATTTCAGAAGTTAAAGGTTATCAACCTAGGCCCAATGTAAACTGGGTCAAAAACAAATGAAATGTCTTATGTGCAGGTGAAGACCTATCCAACATCTAACCAGCAATGGTACTTGGATAGTGGGTGCTCTAAGCACATGATAGGGAACAAGGACAACCTCACATCCTTCAGAGCCAAGCTTGGACCCAAAGTTATCTTTGGTGATTCAAACTTTGGACAGACTAAAGGATATGGTGCAGTCCAGATTGGATCAGTAACTTTCAAGAAGGTAGCTTATGTGGAAGGACTGAAGCACAACCTAATCAGCATCAGTCAGCTGTGTGATGAAGGCTACCAGGTGACCTTCAGCAAAGCCTTATACAAAATCAAGTCAGAGGACAACACAACTGTGTTGACAGGTAAAAGGAAAGGTAACATCTATCTAGTAGATTTTCTTTCAACTGATGTAGATATCTGCTTGTTCAATTCTGTCTGTAGACCAAATATTTTATGGCATAAGAGACTAGGACACCTAAACCTTAGAACTATTGCTAGGCTATCCAAGGACAACCTTGTTAGAGGACTACCTTCTGCCCACTACAAGAAGGAAGGACTCTGCAGGGCTTGTCAATTAGGAAAGCAAACTAAAAATAGCTTTAAGTCACTTAATAAGAGTGATTCACCTAGGATATTGTGTCTGTTACTCATGGATATTTTTGGACCCATCACAGTACAAAGCCTAGGAGGGAAATCCTACACTTTAGTAGTTGTAGATGACTTCTCTAGATTCACTTGGGTGTTCTTTCTAAGAAAGAAGTCTGATAACTTTAAGTGTCTGACAGAGTTTATCAAAGGTATACAGATTGAGTTCAATACTCACATTTCCCTGATCAGAAGTGATCATGGGACAGAGTTTGATTCTCTTCTTATGCAAGAGTTCTGTCAGAGAGAAGGGATCAGGCATACTTTCTCAGCTCCTAGAACTCCTCAGCAAAATGGGGTAGCTGAATGGAAAAATAGAACCCTTATTGAGTCTGCCACTACATTGTTGTCAGATGCTCACCTTCCTCTATCCTTTTGGGCAGAGGCAGTGAACACCTCCAACTATGTGCTGAATAGAAGTCTAATACATAAACTAAAGGGAAAGACTCCCTATGAATTACTCAAAGGGAAGAAACCTAAAGTTGACTATTTTAGAGTCTTTGGTTGTATTTGCTATATTCATAATAATGACAAGAAATATTTAGCAAAATTTCAAGCTAAAGCTGATGAAGGAGTGTTTCTAGGATACTCCATGATCAGCAAGGCTTATAGGGTCTATAATAAATCATCTTTAAAAATTGAGGAATCTGTTCATATTTCATTTGATGAATCTAACATGTCTTTCAAGGAGAAGATTTCTTCTACCATAGAACCTTTGCAGGAACATTCTCTAGTTGAAGACTTGAACAAGTTACAGGTTACTCAAGAGGATGAAAGCAGTGAAGATGAAGCAAATGCTCAACATATTGAAGAACAACTTGAAGAGCCAGTTGTTGTACCACAAGAGGAAGCAACAACACAGGTTGGTGAACAATCAACACCCCCTGTTGATTTAGTAACATCAAGAGACCATCCAATTTCCCAAATAATTGGAGAAATCTCAGCTGGTGTGCAAATCAGAAATCAGGTCAACCAAAACCTGTTGCACACCTGCTTCCTATCTCAAATTGAACCTCAGTCTATTCAAGATGCAGAGCAAGATCCACACTGGATCATTGCAATGCAAGAGGAGTTGCATCAATTTGAGAGAAACAGAGTATGTGAACTAGTGCCAAAGCCTAAGGATCACTCCATTGTTGGAATAAAATGGATATTCAGAAACATATTGGATGATCAAGGAGTAATTATAAGGAACAAGGCAAGGCTAGTTGCTCAGGGATACTACCAAGAAGAAGGAATAGACTACGACCAGACTTTTGCACATGTTGCAAGATTGGAAGCCATCAGAATATTTCTATCTTATGCAGCACACAAAGGCTTCAAGGTATATCAGATGGACGTCAAAAGTGCATTTCTAAATAGAGACATCAAAGAGAAAGTATATGTCAGACAACCTCAAGGTTTTATCTCTCCTACTTTTCCTGATTATGTTTTTAGATTAAATAAAGCATTATATGGTCTCAAGCAAGCTCCTAGAGCATGGTATGAGACCCTAGCATGCTTTCTCTTGGAAAATGGTTTTATAAGGGGTAGAGTAGACCAAACTCTTTTCATTAGAACCCATAAGTCCCATACCCTACTAGTACAGATTTATGTAGATGATATTATTTTTGGTTCTACTGACTCCAAATGGTGCAAAAGGTTTTCCAACCTAATGCATTCTAAATTTGAGATGAGTAGCATGGGTGAGCTATCCTTTTTCCTAGGATTGCAAGTCAAGCAACATGCTGAAGGCATCTTTATTTCTCAAACCAAATATGCAAATGAACTGGTTAAGAAATTTGGCATGTCTGAAGCATCTTGTATGAAAACACCCATGCCTACTAATGCTGTATTGGATGCTGATGAACATGGGAAACCTATTAATCAGACAACATATAGAGCAATGATTGGCTCTTTACTGTATCTTACAGCTAGTAGACTAGATATAATGTTTGCCACATGTATATGTGCTAGGTTCCAAGTAAGCCCTAGAGAGTCCCACCTAACACTAGTAAAGAGGATTCTTAGGTATGTTAAAAGTTGTCCAAATCTAGGTCTCTGGTATCCAGAAGATTCAGCATTTGATTTAACTGGATTCTCTGATGCTGACTATGCTGGATGCAGAATTGACAGGAAAAGCACCAGTGGAACTTGTCAGTTCCTTGGTGACAGACTTGTCTCTTGGTTTTGTAAGAAACAAACATCTGTGTCAACTTCAACTGCTGAAGCTGAATATATGGCTGCAGGCAGTTGCTGTTCACAAATCTTGTGGATTCAAAACCAACTCCTAGACTATGGCTACAACTTAGAGAAGTCTAAAATCTTTTGTGACAACACCAGTGCTATTTCTATAGCTCAAAATCCAGTACTCCATAGTAGGACAAAACACATAGAGATTAGGCATCATTTCTTAAGGGATAATGTTGAAAAGAATAAAATTGAACTACAATATATCCCAACTGATTTACAAAGGGGAGATATTTTCACCAAGCCCTTGGATGAAAAGAAACACACCTTCTTCCTAAATCAGTTAGGAATGTTAGATGGAGGAAGTCTATAATAATATCCAAGATTTTAAAAGCTTAAAAATTGACCAAGAGTAGGCAAACATTCTGATTTTTCTTAGTGTCTAGAGTGTATTTCTGGTCTCTAAACTGCGCTCGATGATTTGCCCCAAGATCGTCGAACGGAGATCGACGATTTCCGAAATCGTCGAACTGAGTTCAGCGTCTCTCAGATAGTATGAACTATCTCTTCCGGTCAACGATCGTCGAACGACGCTCGACGATTTTGTTCTCTGAATGATCGTCGAACGGAGCTCGACGCTCTCCAATATCGTCGAACGGAGATCGACGATGTTGAAGACTCTTCAGATTCCTTAGTAGCCTCGATCGTCGAACTGAGTTCAACGATCTTTCCAATTCTGCGTCGAACCCTAATATAAAATTCATTTTTCGCCGTCGTTCTCCTTTGCGCTTTCGATTTCTCTACAAGAATTTTCTTTCCCTCCAAACAGTTCTACACTTGGTCGTTTTGTTTGTTGAATTTTTGCAGGTACTCATGGCCGTGTCTATTGCTGTTCTTGCTGCCATGAAGTTTGATGCTGGTTTCGATATTGACATGGAATCCTTCAGCACAATTGACCAGGTCTTTCAAGACATTTTGGGATTATTCAAAGACCAGAACTTGACAGCAATAATGACCACAAGGATCAAGCTGGCATCTAATGAGATAAAGGAATGGGTTTATACTGCCCACAATCAAGATAACAACACCATTGTTGGGTCTATCTCTGGCACTCAGGTACCCTTGACCCCAGAAATTTTAACAGAAGTTTTTGAGTTGAGGAATGGTGAAGATACTGCTGACTTATCTAGAGAAGAGTATTCTGAACTGCTTGCCAGAATGGGTCATTCAGAGGGCAACCCTAGCAAGCTCTTCAAAAGGAACCTATCTGTGGAATACAGATTTATGGCAGATGTTGTTGGGAAAGTGCTACTGGCTAAGCACTCTGCCCATGATACAATTTCTAGGTATCAGCTCTGCCTCATGGGAGCTCTTGTGGACAGAAAAAATCTGAATTGGGGAGAAGTCTTCTTTGACCTTATCAAGAAGAAAATCAACAAAAGTTTTGTAAACTTTGGAAGGATTATTGGGGTGTTTCTGCAGCACAGGTGCCATGCCTTGCTGGTCTCCTCTAAAATTCATATCAATGCTTCCAAGAGACTGTCTTGTGCCCTCTTTGGAAAGTGGGACAGACAAATCAGCAAGCCCAGCAGGCCCTCCTCCACCACTCCTTCAGGCATAAGGACTCTAAGAGTCACTTCTCCACAGGTCTCTGCCCCTGCAGATGACCTGCCTGCTGTTGTTGCCTCTCCTCCTCCTCCTCCAATTCCATCCCTTCCCATACCATCTACCATCCCAATTCCATCCACCATCATCATATCCAGCCCCTCTCCAACATCCACACCATCTCCAGTACCTATTCTTCCAACACCACAAGAACAATTCCATCCATTATTCTCCTACCCTCCACCAGATGTCACTTCATCACCCTCAATTCCATCCTTCACCCTAATTGATGATTCCTTTATGGATGATTCACCATCCTCTCCTCCTGAGCTACCCTCCTCCTCCACTTCCTTTCAAGACCTTCTACACCAAATTATTGGCCAACCCACATTCACCCCATCTATCTCCATCCCACTGTCCTCCATCTCCACCTTACCAACACCTCAGCCATCCCTTCCACCATTCACTAGCTCTCCACTACCCTCACCAACAGCTGCCCCTCCATCTTCTACCTCTGCTCAAGTCACCCTTGAGCAAGTAGACCTCCCAGCCCTTGCTGATAGGTTGTATGAGTTGCTTGCCCCCAGGCTCTCTCTTCTGTTGGAGACCTACTTGGCTTCACTACACCTGTCAGTGGCAGCTCTCTCTGCCAGGCTCTCTTCCCTATTCCCTCAGGCAGCCCCAACAATAGTGTGCCTTGATCCAGATTTGTCTGAATCTAGGCAGGGGGAGATGCCATATAAAGTGAGTCTTCATGCTGCTGCTGTTGCTGCTGCTGCTTCTGTGACTGCTTCTGTGAGCATGTCTGCTGCTGGTGCTGCTGTTACTGCTGCTTCTTCAGCTTCTCCTCTTGCTGCTGTTGCTGAGCCTCAAGCACAAAGTTCTCTTACTGCAGTCCTTGCAATAGACCTCAGATCTTTGCTATCAAATTTTGATCAGTTTTACTTCAGCTGTCTGCCAGAGGTCAATGCTGTCCAGCCTCCAGAGGATCTATCCAAGGCACTTGTGCCATTTTCTTGCTGTGACCCAAGCATTATCACCTCTTTTGTCAATTCAGTTTATGCTGCTGCTCCTTCTGAAGAAAGCATTGTTGTTGCTTCTGATATTATTGCCTCTACTGCTGCTGAACTTTCTGATACTGCTGAAGTTTTTGTTATTACTGTTGAACCTATTTCCAAGGAAATTCTTATGTCAGAGGCACCTGAATTTGAGCCTTCTGCAGTTTCTGATGATATTCCTCCTGTTAATGCTGTTGTTAGTGAAGTTGTTGTTGCTGCCACCTCTCCAGAGCCTACTGTTGCTGCTGTTGTTGTTACTGCCTCTACTGTATCTGCTGCTGTCATTTCTGCTTCTGCTTCAACAACTGCTGCTACACCATATGTTGCCTCATCTGCTTCTATACAACTCAAGAAGGACTTGATGAAGAAAATTGATGCTCTTTATGATGACCAGAGTTCTGAAAGTGATGAGTTTAGAACAGACTCTGATGACTCTTCTGCTACCATTGCCACGAAAAGAAAGGCAAGGAGCAAAGCCATGAAGAGGGTACCTCCTGCCAAGGTTAAGGACAACAATTATATTCCATACTACATTCTACATGACTGCCCTATTACTGAGCACTGGATGCAATACTCTAAGAATCAGCTGAAGGCAATGAAAAAGAAGAGAAAATATGAGAAGGGTTCCTCTCAATTCCAACACTCTCATCCTCCTCCACCACCTCCTCCTGATGCAGGTGCAGGTGGAAGCTCTGCTGCTCAACCCCCAGGCAGAAGTCAGGCTCCCTATCAGCCTCATGCTAGATCTTATAATAGGGGAAGCCAATCCAGGGGATCTCAATCCAGGAGAGGAGGATACAGAGGAAATCAAAGAGATATCCAAGTCTACTCCAAAGGTTACTCCAGGCAACACCCATATTCCAGGGGAGGACAAATTTCATCTGATACAACATCTGGTCCTTTTCCCTACAAACTGAAAGAAACTGTGTCTTCCAGGCCTTCTCAAGACAATCCCTCTAACAGATATGAGCCACCTGTACCTTTTGAGGATCCTGAGAACAATCCAGCTGCTTGGACTGCCAGATTAAAAGAACTAGCAGCACTGGATCAGATCAAAAAGGCTAGAGAGCAAGGAATAGATTCATCCAACATTTCAACAATGTCTGAACAGAGACAGAAAGAGCTATAAAGATATGAATCAAGTAAATTCTTTGATTCTGATAGGTATATGGAATTACATCCTGAAGCTGTAGTTCCCAGGCCTAAAAAGCAAACATATTTAGGTGCAGCAAATGATACCAGATCAAACAAAGAAGCCCTCAATCCTAACAGAGAGATCAAACTTTTTAAGTGCAAGGAAAAGAAATGATATTGTAAGGTGACATTCTCTGTGATTTCTGATTTCTATCTGGATGCTATATATCTCTGTGGTTCTGCAATGTCTAGCTTATTGTTTTTCTGTTTTGCTGCTTGTATGTTGTTATTTAAATTTTTCCAAAGTCTGTAAATAGTAATCCTAACCCAAATAGGGGGAGATTGTTGGAACACCCTATTACTAATTTGGGTCAGGATCACTATGTCTCTAGGAATCAATGCTTGACCTCCTGTATAGCTCAATAGGTCAATTAGAATTGAGTGTAAGGGTTAGAAGTCTAGGTTTGGAAGCTGCCCTGAAGACCAAGATTTTCTGTTTGGAGACTAAGTCATATCGTCGAGCTCAGCACGACGATTCGTCGAACTCCGATCGACGATCGTCTAGCTCAACTTTGACAGATCGTCGAACTCCATTCGACGATCGCTGAGCTCAACTTCATTATATCGTCGAACTCAGTTCGACGATCGGTGAGCTCAGGTCGACGATTTTGACTCTGCTTTGGATCTTTATCTCTGAGCTCAGTTCGACGATCTTTGAGCTCAGATCGACGATATTTTGCTGCTGTATATTTCCAGATCGCTGAGCTCAGCTCAACGATAGCAGAGCTCAGTTCGACGATTTCAGATAACTTCAAGGATGTTTCTAGATTCAAATTCAAATCAATTAAGGAGTTATTCTGCAATTAATTCAGAGATTTCCTAGCCGTTTTCATTCATTTCTGGACCAAGTTTCAAGGAATATTTCTATGGACTTTCCTCTTGAAGAGATTCTGCAATTAAGGATGCAATTAATGCTGGCCAACGGCTATTCTTCTCAGAGAATGTTATTCTATTCTGTACCAGAGAATAAAAGAAAAAAATTTCTTTTTGAATTATAGAGAGATACACAGACACACAGACAGACATCATAATCTTCAACAAAATCTTCTGTCTTAAAGAATTCTCAAGAACACTCATCCAAGGAGATCAATCTTTTCAGAAATATTCAGATCTCTTTAGTTTCAAAGTGTTCAAGGCCAACATATTTCAAGACTCCAGACATTCAACATTTCAGCTATTGCTGAAATCATCTATTGCTGGAGTTCAATCTTTGAAGGCCTATCACCCTCAGCAAAGCTTTTCTTCCTGAAGATCTCAAGGATTCAGGGGGAGCTTTGACATCAACAATCCACATAATCTTCTCAGTTGTTTGAGAAAGGGAAGACTTCCATCACTCTCTCACCCCCTCTCTGTAAAGGGTTTCTCAAGCTCCCTTCAAAAGTTTGAACTTGGTTTTTGACCACCTTGTCAAAAGCTCATTGGTGGCAAGACACCTGATCAAAAAATCTGATTTGGTTTTTGAGCAACTTATCAAAAGCTCATTGGTGCCCAGGACACCTGATCAACTCATCCTGCAGTGGATTCCTACCTAGGGTGGTAGAAGAGTGGATGTACCCAAGTTTAGGGGAACCATTATATTTCCTTGTGTCTTCTGGTTTTGCTTGTTTTCATTTTTGTTTCTGGCCTTGATTATTCTGTGATTTGCTTTTGTTTAGTTTAGTTCTGTGATTATATTTATTACTGCTTCCCTGCTCACTCTTATTACAACAATTGTTGTAAAAAGTTTCAAAGCACCATATACTCTATTCACCCCCCCCCCCTCTAGAGTATATCAGATTTAGCTGCACTTTCACAACTGTTGTGGATACAGCATCAGTTAGAAGATTATGGTATTCAGGTAAGTAGAACTCCATTATTATGTGATTCTACTAGTGCTATTTTTATTGTTCATAATCTTGTTTCTCATAGTAGAACAAAACATATAGAAATAAGATAACATTTTCTTAGAGACCATGTAGAGAAAGAAGATATCTCTTTAGATTTTGTTAGTACTGATTTACAACTAGCTGACATGTTTACTAAGCCTTTAGATGAAACTAAATTCAACAATTTCAAAATTGAAATAGGTATGTTGAACATAACTTAGTTTACAAAATTTGGCTAAGTAAAATTGTGTCGACATCAGAAGTTGTCTGTGTCAACATAGAGTAGTTGGTGTCGACATTCCAGAGAAATGATGTCGACATTCCAGAGAAGTGGTGTCGACACATCTAGAGAATCAGTGTCGACACTTCAGGGAAATGGTGTCAACACATCCAGAAGTGGTGTCGACACTTAGAGTAAACACACAGATTCGTCGACCTCAGATCGTCGAACTCGACAAAATAAATAGAATTAATGTTGAGTCATTAGAAGTCTGTGTCGACACTTTTCAGCAGTATCTACACATTAAGAGATTGTTGACGCGAATTTTGACCTTCATTACTTAGAAAGGTATAAATAGGACAACAACATATTCTGTCGACACACTCTCCATATTTTCGAGACCAAAACCCTGTGTCGACAACTTCTCTCTTCTTAATCCAAGCTTTCTCTCAACCCTAATGGCGCCAAAGCTAGAAGACAATGTCAATGAAGGCTATGAGTTGGTACGCAACGCCTTTGACCATGCGGAACCCGAAATTAAAGCAGTAGTATCCCTAATTGCAGAAAATGGGTGGGAATTTCTGGTATCTGAACCAACAATGATTTGGAAGAAAGAAATAGTAGAATTCTATAGCGCAGCTACTTTGAATTCTACTAGACTTAAGATCAAGTCTACAGTTCAGGGAACTAAGGATAAAGTAACCTTGAAGAGCTTGAGGAAAACTCTTCAACTTCCAAGAACTCAAGATGAAGTCGAAGTACCCTCATCAAGGACTAGGGAAGCACTTCAATGGTGTGGATTGGATCCCACCTTGAAGGTTGGATCAGCAATGAATAGAAAAGGGATGAATCTACAAGGCAAATTCCTTTCAGAAGTAGCGGGAAAAGTCATTCTCTACAAGCCAGGGGCATGATAGGATTTCAGCCTATATGTTCAGCCTGATGACCAGGATCATCTACAGACTAAACACAGATTGGTCAGTAGTAATATTTGAAATGATTAAGGAAAGTATTAAGAAACCAAATCTGGGAAGGATTATGAGTATCTACTTAGCTGGAATAATTCCAGAAGTAATGATGCAAACTGTTGATTCAAAGATCAACCATATGAGGAGAATGGATATCAGGATAATATCCAGATGGGATAGGGTCCTAACCAAGGATATGCCTGATGAAGAGAGGTAAGAGCTTCCTGAAAAATTTCCTGCACAAGATATTGCAGATAGTGCTCAGGTGCAGGGGGAGCCTCAACTTGAGGAAGAGCCAACCCACTTGGAAAGTGAAATGGCTACACAAACTATTCTTGAGGTAATTCAAGAGGTTAATCAATCAATTCTCATTGATAAAGATGAAACACTAAATGAATCTTTTATTGATGTTGACCAGCCAACTCAACTAAACAGTCAAGCACAAGATGTTATCATGGAGGATACATCTGCTACTACTAATGCTCCAGAGATAAGAATATCTCCAGTCCTAACTCAACAAGAGTTTACCCTTGAAGAGTTGTTCCCTGATTTAGTGCAAGCTAACATTGAGGGGGAGCAAGCTTGAATTGAGAGGGAGAAAACTAATTTTGAGGGGGAGAAAGCAGATTTTGAGGGGGAGCAAGTTCACATTGAGGAGGATCAAGTAAGTACTGTGGGGAAAGAGCAAGAGACTCAGGGGGAGCTACCTAGGACTATACATGACTTACCTCCTAGTCCTAGAGAAAGAGTTGATATTGCCAGTACCTTAGCTTCAGAAGATGAAGCAGAAATTCAAGCTAAAAAGAGGAAGCTGATGGTTTTCAAAAGGAGAAGCCAAAGCTATAAGAGGGCATTACAAATTGCTCCACAATCTGCCCCAGCAACTGATTATAGTTCCTTGTTGATCTCATTGCAAGTAAAGCTAGATGAACAAAGGATTTCCATGGATAAATATATGGATAAGACCAATAAAGATCTGCAATTATCATTGGCTCAGGATATTAAATCTATAAGATTTGAAGTAAATCTGAATAAAAAGGAGATGACAGACTGCTTTCACAAAGGAGGCAATGTTGTGGTTTTCCTAGCAACACATTAAGAAAAGATTAAGACTCAAGTTGATGATATAGCTGTCAAGCAAGGCTATGTCCTAAAGAATCAAATTAGAATGAATGATAATCTGACAGAATCACATAATGTGATTGTTACAGAGATGAAGAATATTGCTACTGCCCAGACTGAAGCAAGGACTAAAGCTAAGACAGATTTTGACAAGCAATTACAGGAAGGACTAGCTGCTGTCCAAACAGCTATTAAGGATTCTCAAAAGACTATTTCTGCACAGCTACTGAAGTTAAAGTCTTTTTATAAAGATGGTGTAAATTTTCTTGATGAACAAATCAAATTTCAAAAATATGACCTCAGGGATCATGTTGTTAGAGAAGTCATAAAGGGGGAGAGAGTGTTAGCCAAAGCTGGCTCAAATCATGCTAAATGGATATCTAATAACATCAGAGCCACACTGGGATATCCACCCCTCTGTGATGATGATAATGTGGCTGAGTCAGGTATACACCCTGCCTATTTTGAAGGTGACCAACCTGAAGTTGCTCAAGTTATTTATCCTCCAGCAGATTTTGAAATGATTTACCAAGAAGTACAGTCTATGTACAGCCCTCCCGAAGCTGCTCAAAATATTATCCTTGAGAAAGTAGACATGCCTGTGCCAGAGGCATTTTGAACAAAGAGCAAGAAGCTCTATTAACTAAGAAAAGATTCAGAGAACAGGCTGAGTTGAAGCCTGATTTTGAGTAGCGGAGTCCAACATACAGGAACATTATACTGACTGCTTGGAAAGTTGTAAAGGATAAGACCCATGATAAGGGCAAATGGTAATCTGAGCAAGAATGGCTAAAGCATGAAGCCAGGCAAGAAGCCATAGTTCAATATAGAAGAAAGGCTAAAGCTGGGAAGCTACCTCCTAATGCTCAGGAGCCCAGCAAATATTTCTCAAAGCCCTTTCACTACTTTGAAAGGAAAAGAATAAGGGCTGAAGAGCAAAAGAATAAAGATTTAAAGGGCAAGAAGCCAGCTGATGATACTGATGCTCCAGTACAAGCCAAGATCCAATCAGGCAAAGGCATAGTTATCAAGGAGCCAGTTCAGCTTTAGATTAGATTTACTTGAGTTTACAACTTTGTAATCTTTTGTGTTGAAATATATGTAAACATTTGAACAGAAACTTTTGAAAGTTGAAACAAAACAGTAATTACTGCTCATTCTGGTTACATTATGATTCTGTGATGACTTGTTATATATGTTTTGTTTAGAAGTTACCCTGTCATATAATGTTGTTATACATCATAATGTGTATTTGTTATAAATGGTGAATATCATTGACTAAGGGTTATGACTTCTCCAAATAGGGGGAGATTGTTGGGTATATTGGAAAATGTGTACCAGATTTAAAGAAGTCTCACCTTACTAAATGATATGCATCAATGGTGCATTTGATGTTGTTTTGAGTTTATATGTGCAGGTTAAGAAAATGCAGGAATGCAGAAAAATTTCTAAGTCCTTGTGTCGACACCAGAAGAAGTTGTGCCGAAACTTATGAAGGCTTGTGTCGACACTGGAGAAAAGCTGTGTCGACACTTGGAGTTAATTGTGTCGACACTTGGAAAGGCTGTGTCGACACCTGAAGAAACTGTGTCGACACCAAGAGGCAGTGTCAACACACACAGAAGCTTAGTCAACATCAACTGTGTCGATACCAAGAGGCAGTGTCGACACACAGAAGACTTTTTCGACATTAACTGTGTCGACACACAGGACTTGTGTCGATACACAGCAGAGTTTCAACTAAGTTAAAGAGAAGAAGTGATTGTGTCAACACACAAAATTAGTGTCGACACATTCTACAGAAGCTGTGTCGAGAAGCAGTATCAACAACAAAGGAGCTGTGTCGACACCACCAAGGCTTGTGTCGACACTTAGTCAACTTGTGTCGACACTTAGTCTACTTATGTCGACACATAAAGAAGTTCAGTCTCAACACTTTGCTGACAGAGACAGTGTTTCAAGAAGTGACTGGATGACTTGACAGCTGTCATTACCAACCGGTCTACTGCAACTGTCAGAGCTGTCAGAAGTTTGTTAGAAACCAGATCGGCTGGTTACCATGGAAAAAGTCTATATAAAGGCATTCTCCTTCAACAAAAAGAGTAGGATGATAGAATAAAAATACTGATACAGATATTTAGAATAATAAAAGATGAAGTTGGAGAGAGAGAGCTTCATCTATTGAAGTGAAGTGCAGTTGTTGAACCAGGCTGCCGAGAAGTATTCGGATTGAGATCTGAATATCAAGAAAGAAGCTGATTGAAGATCAACTTCAAAGGAGTTCAACCCTACTGAGTTCAGATTCAAGAAGCTTTGAAGAAAGCTAAGAGTGGTTGTTCTCTGCTATCAAATTCTTCCAAGAACTGATCAAGAAGCCATCCATCCTTTCTCTCTCTACCAGGGTGGTGGTAAAATACATTTCTAAATCTATTTTTCTATGAGATCTTTATAAGATCGGAGTTGTAAGCCTGTGTTTATAAAGGCTGAGTTGTAGGAGAATATTTTCTCTGAGTGGTAGGCCTTGTTGTAGGCTGAGGTAGGGCTATGAGCCTGAGTTGTAGGAGGTTGTTATCTCTGAGCTGTAGGCCTTGTTGTAGGCTGAGGTAGGGCAGATTGCCTGAGCTGTAGGAGTGTGGACTCACTCTGAGTTGTAGGAGCCTTGTTTGGGTTCTGAGCTGCTATAAGATCTGAGGATTTGAGGTGAAGGAAAGAAGTTAGGCCGAATCTAGCACACTGCTAGATAGGCGAAGGGGGAAGTGGATGTACCCAGACCTTGGGGAACCACTATAAAAACTGTGTGCAATCTATGATTCTGTGAATTCTGTGCTGTGTTAACTGTTAAAGTAGCTGTTTTTGATTAATTAACTGAATAAATATTTTGCCTTAGAAGAAAAAGGAATTACACCTATTCACCCCCCCTCTAGGTGGTTAGGCTCTAATTCTTTTTCACTCCTTGACTCTAGTGGCCTCATTGAAGTTTATAGGCTCTCGCTCATCCAGAGGACCTGCAAAGAAGTAGGAGACATAGCTCACTGCATTCCCATCACAGTACCGAGCTGGTGGCTTCACAACCCTCTTTGATCTCGGAAGAGGTTGTTCCTTGCTCACTACCTCTGTTGCTTCTTCATGCTCAGCACCACATTCAGGCAAGCTTTGAGCAACGCTCCACCTGCTTCCTGAGCCAGAAGCCTCAGCACCAGAACTTGATGCAATAGGAGCTGCTGGTGAAAGAGCAAGCTCCTCTTCCAGGCCTTCAGCAGACACCTTCTTCTCTTCATCAACCTTGCTTTCAGATAGCTCAACCGAGCCACCTCCATATGACGTCTGTTTGTCAAAGACAACATCTCTTGGTATAATAAACTTCCTCATCGCAGGGTCCATGTATTTCCATCCCTTCTTCCGCTCATCATAGCCAACAAAGACAAGCTTCCTTGCCTTTGCATCAAGCTTGGTTCTTGAAGCATTTGGGACATGCACGTAGCAAGTTGATCCGAACACCCGAAGGTGTTCCACACTGGGCTTCTCCTTCAACAACAGCTTAAAATGAGTCTTCATGTTGATCGGGCTAAGCGGCATCCGATTGATGACGTAAGAAGCACATGACATCCCCTCCGCCTAAAAGGACCTTGGAATGTCTTTCGCATGGAGCCATCATTTGCAAGTCACCGTCAGATGACGGATCTTCCACTTCGCTACTCCATATTGTTGTGGAGTGTGAGAACAAGTGAGCTCTCATTGAATCCCATGCTTCTTGCAGAAGTTAGAAAACTCAGAGGAGATAAACTCACCACTGTTGTCTGTTATAAGCTTCTTGATCCGCAAGCCAAGCCGGCCCTCCACCAACTCCTTGAACTCCACAAACAAACGAAAGGCTTTAGACTTCTCCTTCAAGAAATATACCCAAGTGTATCTTGAGTAGTCATCAATCAGCACAAGCATGTATCTGCTCCCGCTAAGGCTTGCAGTGATGGTTGGTACCATCAAGTCTCCATGGATGCACTCCAATGGTCTCGTTCTCTACGTTTGTGATTTATCAAACGAAAGGCGATGAGCCTTGCCGTACTGACATCCACGTAAATGCGACCGTCGCCAAATGAAGATAGCTTAGGCAAGCCTCTTACAAGGCTTCTATTAGCCATAGCCCTTAGCTTATCCATTCCTACATGCCCCAGCCGTTCATGCCAAATAGCCGCACTATCATTTGCTCTCATCCAATCAACATAAGAGTTAGTTGCAAGTACAAAAAAATTCTTCACTCTCCTCCCAACATGAGCAACATCAGCCTTAACCGCTGATACGTTGCGAAGGAACTTCACTTCTATTGGCCCAAATACAATGTGATAACCCGCGTCTACCACATTGGTCACCGAGAAGAGGTTCTTCTTCATGCCCGGTACGTGATACACACTCCTTAACGTGAGTGGCCCCTTATCATTAAAAAGGACACAACCCCCTCCTTTTCTACTGCATAAACAGTATTATTAGCAATTATAATAACTTCATTACCTGAGTAGGCTTGTAGAGAAGAGAACTTCGACTTGTCTCTGATGAGGTGATGACCACACCCGGAGTCCACGATCCAATCATCGTTGAAGTCGACAGCGGACAAGCCCCGGACACAAGTGCTCGTCATGAAGGCTCCACCCCATCCAGCTTCCTCACTCTTAGAGCAAGCTTCCACCTTGCCAGCAACATGCCCAGGCTGTAGTTTGACCTTTCAGTCACGCTTGAAGTGTCTTCGCTGATGACACCTGTAGCACTTCAAGTTCTTCTTCCAATCCTTCTTAGGAGCAGCGCTCCTCTCTACTTGATAAGAAGTTGAAGGCTCATTCTAACCAGTGGTCTTCTTCTTCTTCCCTTCTCATTCCTTCTTCTTCTTGCCCGTGAAGATTGCTTCTCTGCTCTGCTCAGAGACAGTGACTCCAGACATCTGCCTTGCCAAGATTTCATCTGAAGCAAGCAGATTCTCAAGCTCCAGCAAAGATGGTTGAGTAGCCCAGCCTTGAACTGATGTCACAAAGGCAACATACTCCTTCCGCAAGCCGCGGATTATGTGCCTTTTCAACTTGGCCTTAGAGATAGGCTCATCAGGATCAAGCACTGATATCTCTGCCCACAAACTCTTCATCTTCAAAATGTTTTTAGAGATAGTCAGGTCTCCTTGAGTTGTCCTGGCCAACTCATTCTACAAGAATTATAGCCTTGCTACATTCTTCCTATTGAACAACTCATCAATGGTTGTCCAAATATCAGCAGTTAATTCACATCCAATGATGTGATCAAACAACTCCGATGAAACAGCTCTCTAGAGAACAAACTTCATCTTTGCTTTTGTTTTTCTCCAGAGCCTCATCTGCTCACCAGAGCCAAATACAGCAGTCACTTCCTGTATGTCGTCACCACCAACGACCTCCCAAAGCTCCTCAACCAGAAGGTAACTCTTCATGCACGACTTCCACTTCTTGAAGTTAGTCGGCGTTAATAGTTCAATGTCAGGACCTCTTGCATAGCTTACTTTCATCGCAACAACTGTTGGTTAAGCTAACTTCCAAAAGCACATAGCACGAACACAGGTTGATCACCACTCAAGCATAGAGCAACTACACTGGTTGAACGCCGCTAAAGCAACTGAACCTCGCTCTGATACCAAGTTAAATTTTCTCAAAGCGGTCAGCAAGGTAGCCTAAAGCCAAATTAATATTCTCAGAACTACCCAGTTCACACTTTGATCATGCGGAAGCCCAAGATCACACTTAGCACCAAACACAAATGGAAGCACAAGCAGGTCTTATATTCATTCACACTTCTTTACAAGATGAGGTATATGTAGCGAGACATGATTTCGCTTGTACACAAGCTACAAACAGAAAGCAAAAAACAAGCCGGGAGGACAACACTGGAGACCGCCCAGTCTGCCAAGGTCACCGAAGCCGCCTGAGCTGCTGCTGCTACAAGCCGAATATCACACGGAGTCCGCCGAGACCGCGAGGTCAAGCGGACACACCGTTATTCGTTGCCTGCTAAAGAACAGAGCAACAGACCGCCTACCCGCCTGAGACTGGCGGACAGGTTATTGGAACTTGATTAAGCTGAAGCAGAAAACTGACAAGCCATAGAAGCGACCAGCTGAGACTGCAGAGACCGCACACTTCAATGCCCAACTCCTAGCTTCTTGAAGCTAGCCGCGCGACCTGCACATAGCAAACCGTCACCACTACTCAACCCGCGCGGACAGAAAATTGCAGACCGCAACACTTACCCAAGCCCAACTTTTTGTTCACTCTGTTATTCTAGACGTGCTGGAGGGTTCTATTTATAGGCGAGGTGAAGTGTGGTCACCACCCTAGTGGATAGAATCACCAGCCCAGCCCACAAACTTGCAAACCCTCCGTCCGCTGAGTCCGCAAAGACTTAGCCGGACTCCAAGAAAATCGCTAGAAGCAAGGCACCGATGTTCACTACTGGGTGGTCCTGCACAAGACCGACCACACTATGCGGACACGATACAGTCCGCACAGTCTGCCCACAACATCATATGTACAGCCACCACTCCTTCAGTGACAGTCCCCATATGCAAGAGGCAGTCCACACAGCACAAGAGCAAAGCCTCCATCCGCAACAAGTCCATGACCAAAGGCAGTCCGCTCGGTCAACAACGGACTTGACGGATAAAACAGACACACTGGACTTGTCACAGAATGTGACCAAGTCCAGTAAATCACCAAAGGCCTAGCACGAGCTCGACGGACAAGGCTCAGTCCGCCAATACCCAAAGCAGATCACCAATTCCACCACGGTGAGCAGCTTGCCAATACCACCAAGGTACGCAGATCGCCAAATCAACCAAGGTAAGCAGATCGCCAAAAACTACTGGCACAGCTGCCAAAATAAATAGCCAACTGCCGGACTCCGACATCAGTTTGCGCAGTCCTCCATAGCAGTTTGCACCTGCTGTACCACCAGAGTTCAGCAAGGTACACAACCAAACTCCAAGGCCAGTCCCCACAGTGGACACCACAGACACGCTAGTCCGCAAGCTTCTCGCGGATAAGGCACCCAATCTACCGGTTAACACAAGCTTGCAACGCACAAGTCCGCTGAATAGAGCACTGCCTTCAGCCTGCAAACCACAGTCCGCTCATTCCATTTCTCTAGAAGCCCGACATCCTTGCCCATAAGCCAACCAGGCCGCACAATAGACCGATCAAGCAGCATACCAGGCCTCACAGGCCGCTCCTCAATAGCCAAGCCCCCAAGACAACCAACACCCAGGCCGCAGCCCGCAGTCCGCCCAGGCTGCGGACTCAGTCTGCACATGCCACTCAATAACCAAGCCACCGAGACAGCCACCACACAGGCCTCAACCAACAGACCGCCCAGGCCGTAGACTCAGTCTGCACAGGCTGCTCAGACTGCTCGGCCTACCCATCACACACTTCCTCTTCACAAATTTCAACAATCCCAAGTCTTTTGATCAGGTGACTTGTGAACCAAAAGGTTAACTTTTGAAGGGAGTTACAACCCTATACAAAGCGAAAGGAAAATGAAAATGTTTTGGTTTACTATGCCTCAAATCTCTGAGAAGACTAGTGAATTGTTGATGATGTCAAAGCTCCCCCTGAGTTGTGTAGATGATCAGGAGATGGAAGCTTTGCTTCAGTGTCTAGGCCTTCAAAGTTGATGTTGTTGTTCAATAAAACTTTCAGACTGATATTTGATTTGTTGCCTCCTAAATGCTTGAAGCAGATGATGAAGAACTCTGTATATAAAACTGTATTTGTTTTTCACTTATTTTTTTGAACTCTAGTCTACATTCCTTGGCCTCTGCAATTTTCTGAAGGAGTATATATATCGCAGCTGATTTCAAACCTTTGAATTTTAAAATCTTTCATTGAAATTGTCTGCATAATCTAAGGGAGTTACAACAACTCAATTTATCTTGAATGCATTTCCATAACTGTCCTAGTAATTTGGTATGGTAATAACTCTGTGAATTCCATAATTAATGCTGCCTGTTAACGTCTATATTCATTGGGAATATTATGCATTAATTATCAGAATATTATTTTATTTAATTAATTTGAAATCGATCTGTCATTAGTTGAACTGAAAAACTGTAGAGAATTAGTCGAACAGAACCTGGAAGGAGTTAGTCGAACTCAGCAAATTTTCGTCGACCTGAGCTCCAAGTTCGTCGAGCTGATAACTCACTTTCATCGAGCTGTGCTCTAAGATCGTTGAACAAAAAATTTTACTTCTTCAATCTGAGCTCAAAGTTTGTCGAACTGAGTAAGTCCTTCATCGGGATGAACTTCAAAGTAGAGAAAGCAGTTCGTCGACCTCAACTCAACTCAGAGAAGTAACTCTGAGTTCGTCGATCTGAGGTCGACGATCGTCGAACTTAGTTCAGTTTTATCAAACCACTTTTTCTGCATACTTTTAAATGCTTTTTCTCCAAATTCTTCTATCACTGAAGTCTTCTGAAGGTAGGTTCCAACAATCTAACATCATGTTGATGTAGGGGTATCCGGAAATGGAGATCTCCGCGAAGCTAACGCTCTCCCTACGCACAACACGTCGTAGATCTACCGCACCTACACAGCACCTATCGCCCACAATAGTTCCTCGTCACAAAATGCAGCACAAACAACAAGGGAGGAATGGTCGACTCGAAAACAACGATCGGAAATTTGAGTCGGAATATTCCCCAAGAAAACACAAAGGTTGCCACTCCTTTTTGAGAGCAAGACAAAGGCTATAGGCCAAGATCCGCTCAGGCAAATAGGATCCACGCGATCCGGAAATAAAAAGCCTTGCAACGGCGATTTCGTGTCAAAACTTGCAGCGATTAATTTAAAGATCCGGAGAAAATGATTTGCGAAAAATCCACCACAACTAACGAGAAGAATCACACAAGGAAGAGGAAAGAGATTACCCAACCGGAAAGCGTTTCACACAAGATAACTGTGGGAGAATCACTCTCTCCACGGATCCACCGGTTTCACACCGAATGAGCTGCTTCCTTCTTCCACGGAGTCGCACCGATAGAAGCCACGGCGGAGTCGCACCGAACGGGGATGGAGGAGGCAAGGTTTCGCTTCACACCAGGGGGGGGGGGGGCTATTGGATTCTCTCCATGGTGGCCGAAATTCCTGAAGGGGGTTTAGGTTTTCTTTTTCCAATGCTTTAACTCTTCATAATAGCCTCCTTTAAATAGGAGTTACAAACAAGCCTTAGCCCTTCATGATGGAGATTTAATCTCATCCATCCAAATGGGTAATTGCACACCAATACTAAAAATAGTTCAAAATGGAAAAATAACAACACATGCAATGAATATAAAATTATCACATAAACATAGGATAATGTTATATTCCAAATATAAAATAGAGTGCACGAAAAGGAAATAAATAAAGCTAATGCGTTGCCGTGGCGGTAGCACGTCGCGGGCGGAGGTTGTAGCGTAGCCTTCCGTTAGCGTCATCGTGCCGCCTCACGTCCTTGAGTCGTATGACCTTATCAACCGAATCATCAGCAGCATCGTCAGCATCATCTTCAAATGGTGGAGGAGGGGGCATGCCATCAATACTCCCCCGCTTAAATGCACGCATCTCCGTTGCATGGTCCAAGCGATAGCGGTGAAGGAGAGCGACATCCAAACTCTGCATCTCTGTCTCGAGTACCCAAGAGTCATCTGAAGGGGGCCGATCACGCCGACGGATGAGAAACCGGTGGGTGTCGCCATCAGCAGTGGTAACAGGCTCAGCATCAAGTATCATCTCTGGAGTGGAAAACGTCCGTGGAAACCTGGGGAACATATTAGCAGTAGGCAAGAAAGAAGGCAACTTACCATCCGATGATATACCTGTGGGGACCGAAAGAGAGAGATCATCTGTACTACCACTCCCCAACCCATGAGAATTTTCAGTGGGAGGAGAAGACGACAAAGAAATCAACTCTTGTGGTGGTGACACAAACATCGTTAAATCCGAAACATTAAAAATGGGGGAGATACCCCAATCAGCAGGCAAGTCCAAAACGAAAGCGTTGTCACCTAACTTCTTAATAATCCGAAAAGGGCCGGCGCGCTTTGGTGCTAACTTTTTAACGGTGCCAGTTGGCAAGCGTTCAGGAACCAAACATACTAAAACTAGATCGCCATTTTTGAAGTCTGATACTCTCCTATGTAAATTAGCGTGCGCTTGATAAGAGTCGTATTGCGTAGTCAAGGTGGCCCGTATACGTGCGTGTAAATCATGGAAGTGCTGGGCGAAGGATTGTGCAAACTGACTTGCCTTGTACGTTGGGGGCAACGACACCAAGTCAAGCGGCACAAGAGCTTTATACCCGTGGACAATCTCATTCGGAGACAGACCCGTTGTCCTATTCTTGGAATTATTGTAGGCTAACTGGGCATGGGGAAGGAGAAGATCCCAAGTGCTCTTGTGATCACTCACAAGGCATCGTAACAAATTTCCTAAACTCCGATTAACCACTTCCGTCTGCCCATCAGTTTGGGGATGATGGGCAGAGGAAAACAATAATTTCGTTCCCATTAATATCCAAAGAGTCTTCCAAAAATAACTAGTGAATTTTACGTCCCTATCCGATACTATGGTCTTTGGCACTCCACGGTGACTAACGACTTCCTTAAAATAAAGTTTAACGACGTGAGATGCATCATTCGTCCTACTACACGGGATGAAATAAGCCATCTTTGAAAACCTATCCACAACTACAAAAATTGAGTCGTGACGGCGTAGGGTAACGGGGAGGCCTAATACAAAATCCATACTAACGTCTACCCAAGGCATGGAGGGAATAGGCAAGGGTGTATATAATCCTACGTTGGTTTTACTACCCTTAGACACCTGGCACGTGTGGCAGCTACTCACTACCTGTCCCACCATAACCTTAAGTTTTGGCCAATAGAATTTGTCCTCGACTAACGTAATGGTCTTATCTCTACCGACGTGGCCACTCAACCCTCCGCCATGCAACTCCCATATGATATGTAGTCGTAACGATGACTGTGGAATACATAGTTTCCCGTTCCTAAACAGGTAACCGTCCTTGATGACGTATGCAGATATCGTCGTGGGGGGGCTATCCTGGGCAGAAAGATAGAAGTCCGGGAAGTCAGGGCACGTGGCGTACTCATCCTTAATCCGCTCAAATCCTACAACATGTACTTCCATAGAGGTGAGTAAAAGATTAAGACGACTAAGGGCGTCTGCGACTCGGTTATCAGCTCCCTTAAGGTGCTTGAGATTAAACGTGTAACCTTGTAAGAAAGCGACCCACTTAGAGTGACGTGGGTTGATCTTATGCTGGCCGTTGATGAAACTTAAGGCCTCATGATCGGAGAGGATCACAAACTCCTTGGAGAGGAGATAGTATGTAACAGCCCAAAGTGCAGAATCAGGAATTTTTGGGTGACACGGCCTGGGACACGGGCGTGTCCCAGGGCGTGTCAGTTGACACGGCCTGCGATACGGGCGTGTCGCAGGGCGTGTCGAGGTTCTGTCGACGATTGGGCTTTGTCTCGACGATTTTTGTTCTCGACGATCCGTCAAGAGGAGGCACACGGCCCAGGACACGGGCGTGTCCAAGGCCGTGTCGCATTCTCGACGAGTTTTTTCGACGATCGTCGAGTGTCGAGAAGTGCGTGTCGAGTGTTGAACACGGCCTGTGACACGGGCGTGTCACAGGGCGTGTCAAATCAGGCGACGAACTCAGCCCGCCGAGGTTTCGACAGGGCGTGTCTTGGTGCCGTGTCTGGGCACACGGCCTGGGACACGGGCGTGTCACAGGCCGTGTGAAGTCTCGGGATGATTTGGGATTTTTTTCACCCAGGTACACGGCCACAGACACGGGCGTGTCTGAAGGCGTGTTGGTGACACGGCCCATGACACGGGCGTGTCCCGTGGGCGTGTCACTGGTTTGGATAAGTCGGTTGACCACCGCTTGAGGCACACGGCCTGGCACACGGCCGTGTTCGACGCCGTGTCGGGTCAAAATATGTGTTTTTGGCAGAATCGTGGCCGTCCATTCCTTCAGTCTGGATCCAAGGGCTGAAACCTCTTCCTCTTTTTCCTTCAAGGCCGAAATCATAGAAGGCTTCATCATTTTACTTTGGCCTTCATCTTTCTTCAAGAGAGAGAAAGAGAAAGAGAAAGGAGGAGGAAGAAGGAAAGAGGGCTGCTGCTGGTGGTGCTGCGGTTTACCGACGAGAGATCCGAAGCCAGCGTTGTGGAGGAAACGCTCTTGCGAGTCTTGCAAGCTAGCTTGGAGGCCATGGCACCGAAGCGATCGTCAAGGGTAACGACTTTTCTTCCTAGCCATGTGAAGGCTTCCGTTTTGGCATATCTTTTGATTCCCCCACCAAGAGGTGGCTGCTTTTGCGAGTCGTTTGGGTGATTCTTGAAATCCCCTTTATTGTGCATATAGATCCGGAAATGGAGTACGGAATAGGCATGCTGTGTGAAGCCCATCTGGACAGGTTGGTCTGGATTGGTGATGGTGCATACGAACCGGAGAAGACTCCGTGATAAACGTGTAGTGTAAGGAGTCTACGGGTTATGCCTGCGAAAAGTAGTAGCAGGAAGTACTGGGGTGGTAGCCCAGGAAAATAGCCATGTGATGGTTTTGGGTCCAACCTGTGAATGAGGCACAGGTAGTACTGGTGGGACCAGGAAAGGCCCTTTTTGTGATGCTTGATGTCATAGGGTGTCCACCTGTGAAGCGAGTCACAGGAAGTACTGGTGTGCCCAGGAAAGACCCCTGACATTTGTGCTTGTGCGGTGTCCACCTGTGGAGAGAGTCACAGGAAGTACTGGTGCGCCCAGGAAAGACCCGCTGTTGCAGTGAGAAAATGGGTATAGTGAAATACCCAGGCTTGAATGCCAGGAACAGGATTGGTGAGACCGACCCGCGCCTTTGATATAGCCATGAGTACGTTGTACTCGGAGAAGGCAAGGCGATTTGAGCAATGGGGGGTGGAGGATCCGACCTGTGCTATGTCCGTCTGACGTGAGACCAAAAAGTGCGGTCTGTTGGAGCGCATAGCAAGAGTCTTCGGCCTGCGCGCCATGACACAATGGGGGGCTACGGGCCATCCCGGTGTCCGAGGACTAACTCCGTCTGCACGCCATGGAGTACATGCTCAAGAGATGTACCGTTGGGTGATAACCCTGATACGGTGGTGGGCAAGAGGTTGTCAGAACACCAAGAATGTGCCCTGAGTGCACGGACCGTTGGGCCGGGTGGCGAACGGTTGTGATGGCTTGTGTGCATGAAAGCACCTTTTGATGATATAGCTTGCCATACTTGTGATATGATATGCCTGCAGGGAAAAATACCGCTGCCCCGAGAGAAGGGGTAGGGTCGTTATAATTTGGTCAGCTGAACGCTGACCATTGCTTTTGTTTGCCACCGTTGGGTGGGTTGTCCTTGCACAGGTGCTGGAGAGCCGAGCGGGACGCATAGAGGTTGATGCTCCTGCTGGTGTTGCTGCTGCTGCTACTGTTAGCCCTCGAAGGCTAAGTATGTTCTTTTGTGTGTTTTCTTTTATTGTGGCCGGCCTGCGTGCCAATCTGTTTAGGCCACTGTGTAAAAGCTCTGTAAGGCCATAAGGCCAACGCTTGGTTCATGTTGGAAGACATTCCTATATATATATATATATAAAATGTGGAGTTTTATGTTTGGACATTCATGAGGAGTTCAAGTAGTTTAGGCTTCCGCTAGAATGCTTTTGATAGGTGCGATGCGCTACTCTGGTATCATCCTGTACCTTCACCGACTGTTTTGTGGTATATCCTGTGGGGCCCCGGCCGGACCTTCTAGAATATATCATATGAACGGATGGGGTTGTTACATTTTTGGTATCGGTTGTCTTGGTCTTTCCCTCTCGAAGTCGTGGCCGACTTCTTTTGTGGGGTGGCGAGCACGTGTTTGTGCACACCAAAGTCTACGATTGAACTCCTGAATGTCCATGATAGGAATGCATTTTGTATGTTTGAGGAACCTGCGTGTTCCTATTTTGTGTTGTTTGCTTGGGTACGACCGCTAATGTGTGTGTCTTGTCCACCTTTAGGTGACACGGAGTGGAGCTGGGCCGTCTGAGCCCCAGCGTTCTGATGAAAGTATGGCACCAGCCGCGGTGCCTACACCTCCACCGTCTACGGAACATGTCCGTTTAGTTGCGGAGGCCTTATTTACCATGATCCAAGGCCAGCCCCTTAGGCAGGAGCAAGCGGCTGTGAGGCCAGAACAGGTGGTGGCAAGGCCTGAACCTGTTATGGATGTGGTTCCTCGAGCGTCTGAGAAGCAGCTAACGCTATTTATGAGCTTTCATCCGCCTACGTTCTCGGGAGCGGGAACCCCGACGCAGGCTGAGGATTGGTTATCGCGCGTCAAGCGAGTGATGACGGCGATAGGAACGGCGGAGCATCAGAAAGTTACCTTAGCCACCTTCTTGCTTGAAGGAGAAGCTCGGTTATGGAGGGATGAGATGGAGTTGCATCATTTGGCGGGTCGTCCGTTAACCCAAGTGTCGATGGAAGAGTTCTCCCGGCTCTTCCTAGCGAAGCACCTTCCTGTGGCTCAACGGATAGCCATGGAAAATGAATTCCAACGGTTAACTCAAGGTGATGGCAGTGTTGACGCGTACCTGCATGAGTTTACTCGTTTGGGGCGGTATGCGGGTTCGATCTTTACGGATGAGCAGAGGAAGACTAATCTGTTCTATGAAGGACTGAGGGACGAGCTGAGGTTCCTTGTGTCCAGTTCTGTGAACCAAGGTTTCCAAGCATTGGTTGACACCGCGACAGCATTGGAAAAGGATATGAAGAGGGTGCAAGGGAAGAGAGCTTTGGCTGTGTCGCAACCGGAGTGGAAGGCGCCCCGATCAGGAAAGTCATTTTATAAGAAGAGATGGGGCAAGAAGTCCAAGCCTAGTGGACAAGCTCCTTCATCAGTTGCATCGGGAGCAACATCAGGGGCAACCTCCAAGCCAGAAACTCGTACCTGCTTCACTTGTGGTAGGATGGGGCATATTGCGCGAGATTGTCGGATGCCGCCAAAGAGTGAAAAGAAGGCGGGAGCATCTTATGCGGAAAAAGGAAAGGCAGTGGTGGATTCTTCTGCCTCGCAGGCGCAACCCCGGGTCTACAATCTTGGCCTGCAGGAGGCCATCAAGCAGAGTGACGTGGTCACAGGTATGAGTTAGTTTTGCCTATGCAAATGTTTGTATGCTTAGCTTAGTCCCCCTATGTTTGTGGTTTGTGTGTGTGACATGTTTGTCATAGGTTTTGTAATGATTCGGGACACGCTGGCACGAGCACTGTTTGATACAGGTGCATCGAATTCTTTTCTATCTCGTGAATTTATTACGCGGCTTGGGATACCCAGTCGTGCAAAGACAGATAGCGTCAGAGTGGTGTTGCCGAATGGTTGTTGGATGCTTGCGGATCAAGCTTGCGATGTGGCGGTTCAGTTAGGAAGTCGGGATTTTTGTTTAACCGCATTTGTTTTGCCAATATCGGAATTCGATGTGATTTTTGGGATGGATTGGCTCGCGGAGCAGCATGCTATGATTGATTGCCAGTCCAAAGAAATCACGTTGGGACAGAATACCGAACAGAAGACCAAGTTCGCGGGTATGCGAGGAGTAGGCGGGACGTTGATGTCTGCACTCCAGGTAGTCAAAGCTGTTCAGAAGGGTGCGGAGTGTTACTTTGCACTAATTCAGGCTGTTGAGCCTAAGGCCACTTTGTGCGAGGTTCCGATTGTGGCAGAATTTACAGATGTGTTTCCCACGGATCTCCCTGGGCTACCACCCCAGCGGGAGATTGACTTCACAATTGAGTTGGTGCCAGGTGCGAAACCCGTGGCCCGCTCGCCATATCGCGTTGCGCCTAAAGAAATGGCTGAGTTGAAGGTTCAACTACAAGAAATGCTAGAGCAAGGTTATATCCGCCCAAGTATGTCACCTTGGAGCGCGCCTGTGCTTTTTGTAAAGAAGAAAGATGGTGGGTTACGGTTGTGTATCGATTACCGTGAATTGAATAAGCTGACCGAGAAGAATAAGTATCCTATACCTCGGATTGATGAGTTATTCGATCAGCTAGTGGGCTCGACCGTCTATTCGAAGTTGGACCTGAAGTCTGGTTATTACCAGTTAAGAATTCGGGAAGGTGACATTCCCAAAACCGCATTTGGAACGCGTTATGGGCACTATGAGTTCACAGTCATGCCCTTTGGATTGCGTAATGCGCCTTCGGTGTTTATGGATCTGATGCACCGTATTTTTCGTGAGTACCTGGATCTGTTTGTGATTGTGTTCATTGATGACATCCTGGTGTACTCGAAGTCCAAAGCTGAGCATGAGATTCACTTGCGGTTAGTGTTGAACACGTTGAGGCAAAATCAGCTCTATGCCAAGTTCTCGAAGTGCGAGTTTTGGCTATCGTCAGTGACATTTTTGGGCCATGTGGTGAGTGGAGCGGGCATTGCAGTGGATCCAGCGAAGATAAGAGCCATACAAGAGTGGCCAATGTTGTCTTCCGTGGCCGAAGTCAGGAGTTTTCTTGGACTTGCGGGCTACTATAGAAGATTTGTGGAGAACTTCTCGCGGATCGCTTTGCCGCTAACCACACTGACGCGAAAGGATCAGAAGTTCGTTTGGACGCCAGAGTGCGCACGAGCTTTTGAAGTGCTGAAGGTTCGGTTGACCACGGCGCCTGTGTTGTCTTCGCCATGCGGAACCGATGGATTTGTAATTTATAGCGATGCCTCAGGGAGCGGCTTAGGCTGCGTTCTTCTGCAGAGCGGAAAGGTGATTGCTTATGGCTCACGCAAATTAAAGGTGCACGAGCGAAATTATCCCGTCCATGATTTGGAACTAGCGGCGGTGATTTTTGCACTCAAGTTGTGGCGACACTACCTTTATGGCATGAAGGTAGAGATCTATACTGATCATAAGAGCCTAAAGTATCTTTTAGAGCAGAAAGACTTGAATATGCGCCAACGAAGGTGGTTGGAGTTCCTTGGGGACTACACTTTCGAGATTCACTATACACCCGGGAAGGGGAATGTTGTCGTGGATGCCTTGAGTCGGCGAGTTCCGGCTAGAGCAAATTGGTTACAAAGGCATGAGGAACGGCTTATCCAGGAGTTGGAAGCATTGGAGATCTATTGTGTTGACAAGAATTCCACTGCCATTGCATGTTTGAACTGGACCGAGGTGCAATGTGACCTTGCGGACCGAGTTCGACGGGCAACGGAGTTGGATGAAGATCTCTTACGCTATATGAATGAAGGGCCAGAGGGCAAATTCACCTGGATTGATGGTCTTTTGCCAAAGAGGGCCGTTTGTGCGTCCCGAATGTGGGGAAGTTGAGGGAAGAACTGATGTATGAAGCACATTATACGAAGTATTCCATTCACCCCGGGAGCACAAAGATGTTCAACGATATGAAGAAGCTTTTCTGGTGGCCAGGGCTTAAGAAAGACGTTGCCCTTTATGTAGCCAAATGTCAAACATGTGCGATGGTGAAGGCGGAATGCCAAAAGCCGGGCGGTTATTTGAAGTCACTGCCGATCCCAGTGTGGAAATTTGATGATATTTCCATGGATTTTGTGCATGGATTGCCAAGATCGCAGCGAGGAAATGATTCCATTTGGGTGATAGTTGACCGGCTAACGAAAGTAGCACATTTTCTCCCGAACAGGCGGGATGATTCAGTTGAAAGTTTGGCAAAATTATATGTTGATCAGATTGTGCGGCTTCACGGTGTTCCTCGGAGTATCGTAAGTGATCGAGATGGGCGATTTACGTCAAATGATTGGAGGCTAGTTCACCGACTGTTGGGCACGAAGTTGACTTTCAGTACGGCCTTTCATCCCCAAACGGATGGCCAAACTGAACGTACCAACAGAACAATGGAGGACATGCTCCGAATGTGCGCCCTTGACTTCGGAAAGAGATGGGAAGATCATCTCTATATGGTCGAGTTTGCATATAATAACAGCTACCAGGCAAGTATTGGGATGGCACCATATGAAGCCCTATATGGAAGGAAGTGTCGTACTCCCTTGGCTTGGGTAGAAGCGGGTGAAGCCCGGGTTGTTAAACCAAATGAGATGGATGAAGCAAACTCAACCATTCGGACGATTCGAGAGAGATTGCTTATTGCTCAAGATCGACAAGCGAAGTACTACAACGCCAAGCACCGGAACGTCGAATTTGCGGTTGGCGATTGGGTCTACTTGAAGATCAAGCCATTCAAAGGTGTCTCCAGGATTCAACGATTGAAAAAGTTGAGTCCAAGGTATTTGGGTCCTTTTGAAGTGGTTGAGCGAATTGGCGAAGCGGCATATCGGCTAGCTCTGTCGGCGGACTTGGGTGGGTTACATGATGTCTTTCACATCTCGGTGCTTCGGAAGGCCGTGAAAGATCCAGCTCAAGTGATCGCGAATGATCGGGTGCCGGTGGAGTATGGGCTAACAACGAGAGTTAGACCCATTCAGATCGAAGATCGAGCCGAGAAACAGTTGCGGAACAAGATGGTCAGTATGGTAAAAGTCCGATGGGACAACTGCGGCCGTGAAGAGCTGACATGGGAGCGCGAGCAAACCATGCGAGCAGAGTTCCCTGAGTTGTTTCTGTAACTTATATCGAGAATGTTGTAACATAAAATGTTAGATGTTGAAACATTTTTCTTGCTGGTTTCTATTACTTTCCTGTCTCTAAATTTCGAGGACGAAATTTCTTGTAGGAGGGGAGGATTTTTGTTCTCGACGATCCGTCGAGAGGAGGCACACGGCCCAGGACACGGGCGTGTCCAAGGCCGTGTCGCATTCTCGACGAGTTTTTCTCGACGATCGTCGAGTGTTGAGAAGTGCGTGTCGAGTGTTGAACACGGCCTGTGACACGGGCGTGTCACAGGGCGTGTCAAATCAGGCGACACACTCAGCCCGCCGAGGTTTCGACAGGGCGTGTCTTGGTGCCGTGTCTGGGCACACGGCCTGGGACACGGGCGTGTCACAGGCCGTGTGAAGTCTCGGGATGATTTGAGATTTTTTTCACCCAGGTACACGGTCACAGACACGGGCGTGTCTAAAGGCGTGTTGGTGACACGGCCCATGACACGGGCGTGTCCCGTTGGCGTGTCACTGGTTTGGATAAGTCGGTTGACCACCGCTTGAGGCACACGGCCTGGTACACGGCCGTGTTCGAGGCCGTGTCGGGTCAAAATATGTGTTTTTGGCAGAATCATGGCCGTCCATTCCTTCAGTCTGGATCCAAGGGCTGAAGCCTCTTCCTCTTTTTCCTTCAAGGCCGAAATCAGAGAAGGCTTCATCATTTTACTTTGGCCTTCATCTTTCTTCAAGAGAGAGAAAGAGAAAGAGAAAGGAGGAGGAAGAAGGAAAGAGGGCTGCTGCTGGTGGTGCTGCGGTTTACCGACGAGAGATCCGAAGCCAGCGTTGTGGAGGAAACGCTCTTGCGAGTCTTGCAAGCTAGCTTGGAGGCCATGGCACCGAAGCGATCGTCAAGGGTAACGACTTTTCTTCCTAGCCATGTGAAGGCTTCCGTTTTGGCATATCTTTTGATTCCCCCACCAAGAGGTGGCTGCTTTTGGGAGTCGTTTGGGTGATTCTTGAAATCCCCTTTGTTGTGCATATAGATCCGGAAATGGAGTACGGAATAGGCATGCTGTGTGAAGCCCATCTGGACAGGTTGGTCTGGATTGGTGATGATGCATACGAACCGGAGAAGACTCTGTGATAAACGTGTAGTGTAAGGAGTCTACGGGTTATGCCTGCGAAAAGGAGTAGCAGGAAGTACTGGGGTGGTAGCCCAGGAAAATAGCCATGTGATGGTTTTGGGTCCAACCTGTGAATGAGGCACAGGTAGTACTGGTGGGACCAGGAAAGGCCCTTTTTGTGATGCTTGATGTCATAGGGTGTCCACCTGTGAAGCGAGTCACAGGAAGTACTGGTGTGCCCAGGAAAGACCCCTGACATTTGTGCTTGTGCGGTGTCCACCTGTGGAGAGAGTCACAGGAAGTACTGGTGCGCCCAGGAAAGACCCGCTCTTGCTGTGAGAAAATGGTTATAGTGAAATACCCAGGCTTGAATGCCAGGAACAGGATTGGTGAGACCGACCCGCGCCTTTGATATAGCCATGAGTACGCTGTACTCGGAGAAGGCAAGGCGATTTGAGCAACGGGGGGGTGGAGGATCCGACCTGCGCTATGTCCGTCTAACGTGAGACCAAAAAGTGCGGTCTGTTGGAGCGCATAGCAAGAGTCTTCGGCCTGCGTGACATGACACAATGGGGGGCTACGGGCCATCCCGGTGTCCGAGGACTAACTCTGGCTGCACGCCATGGAGTAAATGCTCAAGAGATTTACCGTTGGGTGATAACCCTGATACGGTGGTGGGCAAGAGGTTGCCAGAACACCAAGAATGTGCCCTGAGTGCACGGACCGTTGGGCCGGGTGGCGAACGGTTGTGATGGCTTGTGTGCATGAAAGCACCTTTTGATGATATAGCTTGCCATACTTGTGATATGATATGCCTGCAGGGAAAAATACCGCTGCCCCGAGAGAAGGGGTAGGGTCGTTATAATTTGGTCAGCTGAACGCTGACCGTTGCTTTTGTTTGCCACCGTTGGGTGGGTTGTCCTTGCACAGGTGCTGGAGAGCCGAGCGGGACGCATAGAGGTTGATGCTCCTGCTGGTGTTGCTGCTGCTGCTACTGTTAGCCCTCGAAGGCTAAGTATGTTCTTTTGTGTGTTTTCTTTTATTGTGGCCGGCCTGCGCGCCAATCTGTTTAGGCCACTGTGTAAAAGCTCTGTAAGGCCATAAGGCCAACGCTTGGTTCATGTTGGAAGACATTCCTATATATATATAAAATGTGGAGTTTTATGTTTGGACATTCATGAGGAGTTCAAGTAGTTTAGGCTTCCACTAGAATGCTTTTGATAGGTGCGATGCGCTACTCTAGTATCATCCTGTACCTTCACCGACTGTTTTGTGGTATATCCTGTGGGGCCCCGGCCGGACCTTCTAGAATATATCATATGAACGGATGGGGTTGTTACATAGTGCCTCCAATGGTGTAGACATCAGACTACAACATAAAATTCCCTATCGTAATTAGAATAGTTCAGCTTAGGGCCGGACAACTTCTCGCTAAAATAACTAACGGGATGGCCCTCCTGGCTCAAGACACCTCCAATCCCTACCCCAGACGCATCACAAGTGAGCTCAAAGACTTTAGCAAAGTCAGGTAGACGTAAGACAGGTGCCTCAGTCATAAGCTCCTTTATTCGTTCAAAAGCATGGGTGGCGGACTTCGTCCACATAAACTCTCCCTTCTTCATACAGTCTGTGATAGGCGCCATAATACTACTGAAGTCTCGTATAGAACGACGATAAAACGTGGCTAACCCATGGAAAC
Source organism: Platanthera guangdongensis (assembly GCA_039583875.1). Taxonomy (NCBI): domain Eukaryota; kingdom Viridiplantae; phylum Streptophyta; class Magnoliopsida; order Asparagales; family Orchidaceae; genus Platanthera; species Platanthera guangdongensis. The sequence continues at coordinate 91,713,075 of CM077167.1, forward strand.
TATGCACCTCATGTAGGGTGGTTGGCACGGGCCAGTCCTTAATGACCTGAACCTTGCCCGGATCGACTCGGATACCCTCGGAGCCGACTATATAGCCTAAGAACTCTACCTCCGAGACATAGAAAGTGCATTTCTTAAGATTGAGAAATAACTTCTCCTTCCGCAGGGTGGAAAGGATCACTCTCATGTGGGAGATGTGCTCGGTAGTAGAGGTGCTATAAATCAGAATATCGTCAAAGTAGACGACAATGAACTTTCCCATAAATGACTGAAAGACATGTATCATCATCCGGGAGAAGGTACTAGGGGCATTGGACAACCCAAAGGGCATCACAAGCCATTCGTACAGACCATCCTTCGACTTAAACGCCGTCTTCCACTCATCGCCCTCTCGTATCCTAATCTGGTGATAGCCACTCCGAAGATCTAATTTGGAGAATACGGTGGCTCCAGACAAGACATCCAACAAATCATCTAGGCGGGGAATGGGGAACCTATAATTGATGGTGATTTTGTTGATAGCCCGGCTATCAACACACATCCGCCATGTAGCATCCTTTTTGGGGGCAAGTAGGGCTGGTACAGCACATGGACTCATACCAGTCCTAATAAAACCTTTCGCTAGCAAGCCCTCTATCTGAGACTGCAACTCCAGGTGAGCTGCGGGGTGGAGTCGGTAATGGGGCTGATTTGGCAAGGAAGACCCCGGGATGAGATCTATCGCATGCTGGATATTCCTAAGCGGGGGTAACGTGTGCGGCAACTCATCCGGGTACACGTCCCTATACTCCTCCAACAGTACCCGTAACTCACTAGGTAACTCATCCAAAATGCTAGAATCGGGCTTCGCACTTAAGAGGACTAGCGCATACATGATTCCATCATAGAACGGATCCCTCTCAAACTCTTTCCTACCAACTAGATTCAATGTTTTCCGTTCTACCGGAATAGTGGTGTCCTTAGAAAAGACTACGGGCTCCTTTGGGATGGTCGGCCTCAAAGTGATGGTTTTGCCATTGAATTTGAATTTATATGTGTTGGCTCTACCAAAATGTGTAACATCACGGTCGTATAGCCAAGGGCGGCCTAACAACACATGACAAGCGTCCATCGGAAGGACATCACACCACACCTCATCAATGTAGGATTTGAATGAGAGTGGGACCATGCATCGTTTGGTAACGGGTACAGAGAGCTTGTTGATCCAAGCGACTTGATATGGGGTCGGGTGCGGTTCCGTGACCAAGGACATACGTGCAACGGCGTTCTCAGATACGACATTCACGCAGCTACCACTATCAATAATCAGCTTGTAAAGCTTCTCGCCACTCTTAAAATCAGAGAAAATATGCTCGTCCTCTTCCAATCATCTAATGGACACGGAGTGGTCAAGATACAACGCATCACCATAAGGGGGTGATCGTCCTCTAAGTCACTAGGGACTCCTTCGGGGTCACTCTCCTCTGCGGCCTCGTATACGTAATCGTCAGGGTCGGTGGTTGGCTCTAATAAGGCTAATGTTTTTGTCTTTGTTGGGCATTAGTAGGCATAGTGGCCTTGAATGCCGAAAGAGTAACAAGTGGTGTTAGCCTTTCTAACCTTCCCGATAGGGACACGCTCACTCGCAGGGTTCTTGGAGTTCCTAGCGGTGATCACGATTGACTTCGACTCGGTAGATTTGAACTTTCCCTTATCAGGGTATGTGGAAGAAGATGCCCCAGGGGTGGACTTATTCTTCGTACTAGAATAACGGGAGTGATCCTTAGATGCTAGGTGCTTTTCAATGTCCAAGGCGGCATTGAAAGTCGTATTCAAGTCCGTATGACCATAATGCAAGAGTTTTCGTTGAATGTCGGGGTGAAGTCCCTTTCGAAATCTAGATAAAGTGACTTCGGGGAGCTCTCGAAGGTCACATCGTACCATATGGTCCTTAAGTTCTGCCATATATTCAGCAACAGACATTAAGCCTTGCCGAAGGGTGGCAAGCTCATCGAACATCTGAGTCCGATGGTACGCGGGAACGTACTGATCGGTCAGCAGGTTCTTCATCACAGCCCATCCAATGAGTGGGACCCCGTCCCCAACTCCTAACCTATATTCTTCATTCAGCCAATAAGTTTTGGCACGTCCCGTTAATTTCATCCTGGCAACCTGAACCTTTTGGGGGTCCGTGAGGTCGTGCCATTCGAAATAACACTCCATGTCTATAGCCCAATGGAGGAAGATCTGGGGATCTCCCATGTCATCATAGGTGGGGCATTTATCTTGATGGCCCTCGTGATATCAAATCCTCGCTCGGGGCGGGGTTCTCGAGGGGGCACACGGGGAGAGTTTCCCTCAGAATCCGAGTCAAAGTTCGGTTGGTGTCGGTTGGGCTGCCCAACATTAACGGGAGGTGGGGGTGGCCTTTCCTGATTTTGTAGGATCTGGGCTAAGACGTTCCTAAGCTCAGCCATTTCGGCACGAAGACCCGCTATAGCCTCGGTGTTGGGATCACCATGCTCGTTCGCAGCCATCCTAGACGTAGACGGGGTTGCGTACTCCGTTCCTAGCCTAGTGCGCATTCAGGTTTGGGAGGCCCCGGGCAAGATGAATTTTCCTAGGGCTGTAGCTATATTGAAAATAAGATATTTTTATATATTCCCAATGTGAATAACACGTAGATCGTTAAAAAATTTTGTTTTTGAAATTTTGCTGAAAACTAAAGATTTCAGCCCGCTATTGGCAAACCACAGAAAATAATTTTTTTGATTTTCTAACGATCCGATCTCCAACAAGGAACGCAGATAGGATGTTTGCAACGTGAAAGTTGAAACAACCGCCTCTGATACCAAATTGATGTAGGGGTATCCGGAAATGGAGATCTCCGCGAAGCTAACGGTCTCCCTACGCACAACACGTCGTAGATCTACCACACCTACACAGCACCTATCGCCCACAATAGTTCCTCGTCACAAAACACAGCACAAACAACAAGGGAGGAATGGTCGACTCGAAAACAACGATCGGAAATTTGAGTCGGAATATTCCCCAAGAAAACACAAAGGTTGCCACTCCTTTTTGAGAACAAGACCAAGGCTATAGGCCAAGATCCGCTCAGGCAAATAGGATCCACCCGATCCGGAAATAAAAAGCCTTGCAATGGCGATTTCGTGTCAAAACTTGCAGCGATTAATTTAAAGATCCGGAGAAAATGATTTGCGAAAAATCCACCACAACTAAGGAGAAGAATAACACAAGGAAGAGGAAAGAGATTACCAAACCGGAAAGCGTTTCACACAAGATAACTGTGGGAGACTCACTCCCTCCATGGATCCACCGGTTTCACACCGAATGTGCTGCTTCCTTCTTCCACAGAGTCGCACCGATAGAAGCCACGCCGGAGTCGCACCGAACGGGGATGGAGGAGGCAAGGTTTGGCTTCACACCAGGGGGGGGGGGGGGGGGGCTATTGGATTCTCTCCATGGTGGCCGAAATTCCTCAAGGGGGGTTTAGGTTTTCTTTTTCCAATGCTTTAACTCTTCATAATAGCCTCCTTTAAATATGAGTTACAAACAAGCCTTAGCCGTTCATGATGGAGATTTAATCTCATCCATCCGAATGGGTAATTGGACACCAATACTAAAAATAGTTCAAAATGGAAAAATAACAACACCTGCAATGAATATAAAATTATCACATAAACATAGGATAATTTTATATTCCAAATATAAAATATAGTGCACGAAAAGGAAATAAATAAAGCTAATGCGTTGCCGTGGCGGTAGCACGTCGCGGGCGGAGGTTGTAGCGTAGCCTTCCGTTAGCGTCATCGTGCCGCCTCACGTCCTTGAGTCGTATGACCTTATCAACCGGATCATCAGCAGCATCACCAGCATTGTCTTCAAATGGTGGAGGAGGGGGCACGCCATCACATGTGACTATCCTTAACCCTGGAAACATCCTATGACCCTAGACTATACATGTTGGGTCATCTAAACAATCTGAATAGTGAACCTAGCCCAAATCACAAGTAGAGTTCCAACAATCTCCCCCTATTTGAGTGAGGACACTATAAAACAAAGAAAATCACAAAGCAAGAAAGTATCTGACATAATCATAAATCATGCAGCATATATGAACAAATATGCCCAGTGAGTATATTACAACAATAATAAAGTTAAAAAAATAAGCAAATAGAACTATGAGTCGTTCTGTGAAGCTATAGAAGAAGAATCTGAAGCAGGTTTGGTGAAAATCATTTTTCTGGTAGGATCTTCTGCTTCTCTCCGTGTCATCTTCATGACTTTAGAACCAAGAATCTTCGCAGAAGTAGCCCTAGGCACATCTACATCTGGATGCAAAGACATATATTGGTCAACATTAAATAGATTTTCCTTTGCATACCTGGCTATCTCTTTTTGTCTGTGGTGAGACATTGTTGAGAATTATAAGGAATCCTTCCCTTCTTCTCTAGCTTTCCTGATATGAGAAAGAGCAATGAGTGTACAACCTTGGGCCCGCGAGAGGTGACCCAGCAAGCGAGGAAGGAGGACTGGCGAGAGGGGAGGAGGCCTACCCACAAGAAGCGAGAGGAATGGGTAGCCCACGGATTAAGGCGAGACCTCTTTAGGCGAGACCTCCTGGTGGTGGCGAGATGGCCCACCAGGCGAGACCTCTCTAGGCCTGACGAATCCTTCCCCACTCGCCACATGTAGAAAGAGGTGTCTTTACCTTTTTACCCCCAAGAGGGGTTTTTACCTTTATGCCCCAGGTAATTTTACATTTTTACCCCCGAAGGTCTGCATATAGCTCTCCAGAACAGCGGAGTTTGGCTGTTCACAGACCCTGTCCAGGGTGTTTTGGTCATTTCAGGTCAACTCAGAAGTGTTATTTGCAGAGCAGATTCAGAGCCCTATAAATAGACCGATAAGGTGCCTGAGAAAGAGGTTTTTTTGAACCTTTTCACTATTCTTCCTCACAGGCACCTAGCTCAGCTTTGGCTAGGGAGGGGAAGACTTCCAGTTCTTCCGGGTAAGAGGTGGGACCTCCAAGCTGGGCCCCTTCGGTCTGTGTTCAGGTCACTGACTCTCGTCAGGAGGGTAGCGCAGGGAGAGTACGTGTGGGCTGCATCCTGTTTCGAACTTTAGGAGGGATCAGAAAGCTAGTTCCAACAATGAGTTCATTAAATATGGTCATCCCGAAGTTAGGGTCCATTTCTGGATCATATGTAGGAGAAGGAGGCCTTTATTGATCAGACTGAGGTTTAGTACTGCTCTGACTTCTGTGTTGTTGTTTGCCACCCTAGGATCTATGCTGCAATCTGTTGCTACTCTGAGAACATTTGGATTGATGATATTGGGAATAAGTATATCTTTTAGATTGAGAAATGATGCCTGCTGCACCAACTGCTGGAGGAGGAGGAGGATGTCCTCTCCTGGGCCTTGGAGGAGAATTGTATCGTTTCATCTTCTTTCTCCTTTTCTGCTAATTCTTAGAGAATCTCATCCAGTGAGGAAGATCTGGAGTGAGCGGTTAACCATGCACAATGTAATATGGTATATCAGCTGTAGTAGATGGTTGAGGAGCAACCTTAGCAGGAGCTTTCTTCTTAAGCTTCTTGTTCTTGGAATTGGAATCATCTGACTAATCTGAGTCTTCATCATCATCAGAATCTTTAGTAGGCTGATAATAGAGATAATCTATATGCTTAATAAATTCTCAATATTCACTGGGTTTAGAATCTGGATGTACAATTATAATCTCTGTAACAACTGCTATCTGTATATTGTCTTCTTCTAGCATATCAGCAAACATAATGTCATCCATATTTGGCATTGGAGTTTCTTCCATCACATAAGTGGGAGGGGAAAAACCGTGCTCTATCACATTTATTGAATCTTCAGAAGTAAAATATTGAGGAACTGAGGAACCAACTGAAAAATTTGTTCGTAGTTGCTATAAAACAGAAGAGCTGACTAGAGAAGTATAACATACTATAGCCGTATTAGAGTTGTCAAAAACTGGAAGGCAATTGTTATGCAAGGAATCAAAAATTTATAATAAAGAGTTTAAGTTTACTATGGGATTAATAGAGACATCCCCAACAGTAACTTCTGGAATAACTGAATCTGCTTCTTCAACTGAAAACATTTCTGAATCTTGAAAATCAACTACTGCTGTTGAAACTACTGCTTGAGGAGCTTTTTCATTATACATCTCCCCCTGCTTAGATCCAGGGAGACCTGAATCTAGGACCCTAGAAGAAGTAACAGAGCAGGAGGCAAGATGTGAAGAAAGAGTATTGATGGTAGCAATAAGAGGAGCCACTGCCTCATCAATCAGCTTTTTGAGTGTTGGGGTAATGAATTCAAGAATGTTAGCTGAAATAAAAGAAAAATCAACATACATATAATTATTAGGATTAAGAGATGTGGAAGGTTGATTAGCAGTAGAAGAGGATGGCATGGAGCAGGTTGGACTGATGGTAAAGGCTTGAGGAATAGAAGGTGTTGGAATATCAGGAGTGACATCAGGATTAGTGTCTTCCTGAATAAGGGAAAGATGTGAGGAAATATTAATTGGAGATGAATGAGGTGGAGATGGAGAAGAGAGTAGATTGAATGTTGGAAAAGAGGTAGAAGGAATGTCATTGATAGGATGAGATGGTAGTGGTGATTGAGGGGCTGGAGAATGTGGAGGTGATGGAAGTGAATGATGGACTAGTGAATGTGAATGGAAGAATGTAGAGGGAATCTCTTCAGATAAGGTGTTTTGAAGAGTAGAAACATCAACAAGTGGAGTTGATGATGGATGTGCAGAATAATGTGGATATGGAGGAGGATAGGGAATGTGAGGTGCAGGAGCTTATGCTAGGGTTGGGGAAGTGGCCGATACAACCCTGATGCCTTCAGAAACTATCCTGGAATAGGTAACCCTTGATGGCTTAGGGATAACACTCTCCCATCTTCTAAATAAGGCAGAATTTTGCCTTTTGGAAGCATTGATAAATATAGTCTGGGAGACCAATAATTCTGGGCATTTGGCCTGCAGGAAGATGACCAAAATCCTGCCATATCCTACATCCATCTTATTCAACTTTTTCTTAATAGAATCAAATAGAATTCCTACCCAGTTAACTGACTTTTGATTCACCAAGGCACTCATCAACAAGAACTGGTGTCAGGTTATGGAGTCATGAGCAGTATGCTCGCCCAAGATTACCTCGTCCATAACATCAACCAAAAACTTATATTGAACAGAGAGATTTTTTCTTCAACAAATGATTAGGGTTTCCCTAGGAGCGACCCATCCTTTCTAACATTTCATGAAACTAAGCTCTAGATAGTTCTATTACATCTTCACCATTAATAAAACCAAAAACTTCAGTAATAATAATAGGTGTGAGAGGAACCTGTTCTCTAAATATTGATCCAAGGATTGTGGAAGAGTCAGGAGTCCTTGCAATATAGACCCATTCCTTTATCTCTGATACATGAAGCTTTATCCTGGCAGTCATTGATTCCTTAGTTGTTTAGCCTCAAAAACTGGAGAGTGTCTTTGAATATCTTGTCAGAATGGTTGAAGGAATCAATATCAATGTCAAAACCGGGATCAAACTTCATCCCGCAGAGAGTCCCCATAGAAATCGCCAGTGTTGTTCTGTAAAGAGAAACGAACGAGTGCAAGAGAACTGGAAAGTATGTGAATGAGTTCGATGAAAACATAATTATAAGTTTTCAGAAGATGAAAAGACGAACTCTGTCCAACAAAAAATAAAAACTTTGAACTCAGTTCGACGAAAAATCTCCCAAAGAAATAAAAGCATCGATCTAAGTTTGAAGAGAAGAAAACAATTCATCGTTCTCTGTTCAATGAAAAATTTTCTGAAACAACCTTCGTCGATGTCCGTTTGATGAAAAGTTTCATAAAGGAAGGTTCGTCGATCTCAGTTCGACGAACACTCCATGAAGAGTTCAAAGTTCGTTGATGTCCGTTCGACAAAAAATGTACAATTCGTCTACCACAATCAAAAATCAAATTAAAGCTTCTGCATTAATCATACATAGCTGATTTAGGAAGAATAGGTGTTTCTTTTCATCTAAGGGTTTGGTAAAAATATCTACCCTTTGTAAATCAGTAGAGATAAAGACAAGATTAATTTTATTTTTGTCCACATTGTCTCTAATGAAATGATGCCTTATCTCTATATGTTTGGTCCTACTATGATGCACTGGATTTTATGCAATTGAAATTACACTGATATTATCACAAAATATAGTTGAATTATTTAAGTTGAAACCATAATACAGAAGTTGGTTTTGAATCCACAAAATCTATCAACAGCAACTACCTGCTGCTATGTATTCAGCTTCAGCAGTTGAAGTGGACACAGATGTTTGCTTCTTGCAAAACAATGACACAAGCCTATCATCAAGGAACTGACAAGTTCCTTATGTGCTTTTTTTGTAAACTCTACATCCAGCAAAGTCAGCATCTGAGAGTCCTAGATTAGGACAATCCTTTATATATCTTAAAATTCTTTTCAATAAAATAAGGTAAGATTCTTTGGGACTGACTTGAAATCTAGCATAAATACAAGTAGCAAACATAATATCAGGTCTACTAGCTGTAACATATAATAAGGACCCATTAATAGCCCTATATGTTTTCTGATCAACTGGTTTGCCCTGTTCATCAAAATCAACTACAGCATTGGAGGGCATGGGTGTTTTCATAGCTGAGGCATCTGACATTACATTACAAAAATCCAGTGGGGATCTTGCTCTGCATCTTTAATGGATTGAGGCTCAATTTAAGAAATAAAGCAAGCATCAATCTGATCTGTGGAGATGGATGCAAAGTAACCTCTTGTTTAAGGTTTAATATCATCCAACTTCTCACATAAATAGGGTACCTGCAATGAGTCTATGGTAGAAATTTCTTTCTCCTTGAAAAATATGTTAGTCTCATCAAAAGATATATGCATAGATTCTTCAATTTTTAGTGTTGATTTAATAAAAGCCCTATAAGCCTTGCTGACTTGGGAATATCCAACTAAAATTCCCTCTGCAGCTTTGGCTTCAAATTTCTTTAAGTGTTTCTTGTTATTATTATGAATATAACACTTGCATCTAAAAACTTTAAAATAATATACTTTAGGTTTCTTCCCTTTAAGTAATTCATAGGGGTCTTACCCTTTAGCTTATGAATTAGACTTCTATTCAGAACATAATTTACAGTGCTTACTGCCTCTACCCAAAAGGATAGGGGCAAGTAAGCATCTGCAAGTAATGTCCCAGTAGATTCAATTAGGGTTCTATTTTTCCTTTCAGCTACCCCACTTTATTGAGGAGTTCTAGGAGCTGAAAAATAATGTCTAATACCTTCCTTCTCACAGAATTGTTTCATAAGAAGAGATTTAAACTCGGTGCCATGATCACTTCTGATCAATGCAACCTGAGTAGAGTACTCAATCTTGATGCTCTTAAGAAAGTCTGTAAGTACTTTGAAATTATCTGACTTGTTTCTCAGAAAGAAAACCCAAGTGAATCTTGAGAAGTTATCTACAACAACTAAAGTGTAATATTTCCCTCCCAGACTTTGTACTACAATAGTTACAAAAAAGGTCCATATGTAACAAGTACAAAATCCTGGGTGAATCACCTTTAGATATGGATTTAAAACTATTTTTAGTTTGCTTGCTTATTTTAAAAGCCCTGCAGAGTCCTTCCTTCTTGTAAGAACAATAAGGTAGTCCCCTGACAAGGTTGTCCTTAGATAAATTGACAATATTTCTAAGGTTTACATGACCTAATATCTTATACAAAAATTCATTAGTTGAGCTAATTTGATTAAATAAACAATTTTCTGAATTAGTAGATTTAAAATTTACTACATATATGTTGCCTTGTCTAATTTTAATTAAAACAGATTTGTTGTCACTAGAAGTAATAATGCAAGAAGATTGATTGAATGATACCTGATAACCTTCATCACATAATTGACTTATGGATATTAGGTCATTCTTGAGACCACATACATAAGCTACCTCCCTGAAGGTAACTATTCCAACATTGACATTTCTATAGCCTTCTGTTTGTCCACAGTTGGAGTCTCCAAGTATTACTTTTGGGATAAGCTTTGACTTGAAGTCTGTTAGACTTGCTTAACTTCCAGTCATATGTTTAGAGAACCCACAATCCAGATACCACTATTCCTCTGTGGTAGGATAGTTCTTCAACTGCATAAAATAGGTTAGGTGTTCTTGACCCAGGTAACCTTGGGTCCTTGATTTCTTTCAAACTTAAAACTGAAAATATATGAAAATTCAGGCCGATCCTTATAACCTAGTGAATGAAATCTCCTAGGAGGAATGATCCACTGAGTAAAAGGATTAATAAAAGTTTTAGATTGAATAAAAGTTTCAAAAGAATTAAAGTTTATGTTAAAAAATTCTGTGTTCGATGAATTAAAATAAGTTTATCGATCTGCTTTCGACGAATGGGGATGAGTTCGTTGAACTTCGTTCATAGAAAGAAAATATTCATTCTGTATGCCCCACATTCGTTGATCGTGGTTTGACTAACCATATTGAGATCATCGAGCACAATTAGTAGAATAATTATACTGAAATTCTGGGTTCATAGTTTATCGATCTGAGTTCGACGAATAATAGTTATTTCATCGGGCTCGGTTCGACGAATTATGTTGAACATAATTTTCATTAAAAATTTTCTTTTTATTTTGTTTAGTCTTGTGAAAAACTTCAGTTTCTTTATTTACATCTTCTAATTTTTAATTTCCTTTTTCGGAAACAAACTTTACATGAGTAGATAATATGTTTTTCTGTAATAAAGGAGGCTGACTAGATGAAGCTCCAAAGCCCAGTTTGCCATTTAGCCTGCCATTTACTGTACTTGTGATATTCATCAGTTTTATACTTCTCTCATTAAGAGATTCTTCAAACTCCTTAGCCTCAGGTAATTTAGTTTTTAAGAATATTATTTGTTCTGGAGCATTGTCTAAATCATCTTTAAGTTTAATATTTTCAGAAGATAAATTATCATATTCAATTAATTTTTCTCTGAGAAGTTTGATTTTATTCTAAGATTTCATTAAATCATTGCATAATAGTTTAAATTCAGTTTTGAATTGTTTTGAAGTAAAATCAAAAGAAGAAATTACCTAATCTTCTTCTGATTCAGATTCAGTTTCAGAGATTTCAGATTTAGAGTGGCTGCATGATGCATTAATTGCCATCAAGCAGACCTCTCTGGCCTTAGCTTCTTCTTCATCCTCACTGGAGCTGGATCAAGATTCATCCTCAGATTCACTCCATGTTTCAGTAACAAAGCCCCTCTCCTTCTTCTTGTGTTTGTTGGAGGAGGGCTTGTGAGCATACTTCTTTGAGTACTTCTCCTTCTTCTTCTCTTTCTTCAGGTTCTCTAGACATTCTGGAAGTATATGTCCAGGTTTCCTACACCCATAACAGACAATCTCTTTAGTATGAGTGTTGTCATACCTTGGCTTATCATCATTTCTGGCTGATCTTCTCCTGAAGTCCTTCATTACCATCTTGTAAAATCTCTTAGCCAAGAGACTCATTAAATCTTCATTGTCTGTAATGGCTTCTGCTTCTTTAGTTGCTTTAAAAGCAATGCTTTTCTCTTTCCTTGCTGAAGAAGAGGTTCTTTGTTCAGCTTCTCTGGTCTTGATGAGCTGCTCATAAGATTTGAGCTTTCCCAATAAGGTCTCTGTATACATTTCATTAAGGCTTCTGACTTCTTTTTAAGAACCCTCCCCTTACCAAGGAGGCTTTCGGTCTTATGCCCAGAACCGCCGTCTTACGGTGGCACTAACACATGGGTTAGCCGACACCGCAACATGCCGATCCTCCCAGCTAGTACGATCATATAACCTGTTCGGCCAAATAGAGGAAGAAGTAAAGGCAGTATAAAGCAAGCACTAGTCCACAAGTCACAGCACTATCAAATAATAAATAAGAGTACACCAGTCCATAATGAGTTCATCAAAAATAGGGAAAAGGGGCTTATGCCCAGTACATAATGACAAATATCTCTCTCATAAATGACAACATGCGGAAGCTATACTATCATCATAAGACGCGTCCCACCTGACGTCGGGCTGCAGTAGTAGTAGTAGGTAGTGGTGGTATCAGCTCCTAACATCTTGCCACCTCATCCTGCTGGCACTACCTCTCCTCGAGCTCCTAAAATGATTGGTCACACTGACCGTTAGTCAAAAATACTAAGTCGTTTCCTCCACACCTCGCCCTGCAACTCCTAGGCACCGGGCGGGAGGACAAAGTGGAGGACAACAAGGGGTGTAATAAAGGGAAGCAGGTGATAGTGGAGTTATACTAAGAGTACATATATAACAAATATTCCTACTCTAGCAGTTCTATATATATAGTGCAAGAAAAGTAAGCAGAGCTGAATAGAAACGAGTAAAGAGCAGTAAGTAAACAAGTACTGTAGGTAAGGTAAGGGAAGACAGAAGTAAAATAAGCTACTACTAACATCACAGAAGTACCTTAACTTATATGAATGCCCATACAAACATATAAGTTAAGGTTTCTAGAAATATAACTTATCATATAAAAGAGCCCATACTAATTTATATGATAAGGATCTATGATGCGTATGCCCTAGATATGAATGTATGGTATGCATGTGTGTTATGGATCATGCAAGTGCAACTCACACACACGACTCTGTGATCACAGACCTATAGTTCCCACCTTTTGGAGCTAGCATCACTTTCTGGTACCACCGTTGTGGCTACGGCAGCAGTGGAGTGGGCGTCTCCACTCCTAGGCGGGTATGCACACTACCAGGCCTAGACCTCCCATACGGCTCTGTACACATCCAAGGTGCACTCTAGAGTCTCTGCGTACTTTTTGCTGGCTATCCACCAGTCGTTTTGGTCAAGTGTGCATTTTCGTGGATCGTCCTCCAAACCGCTGCGTAAAACAACCCACTGGCCCCTCAAACCATCACACCTCGTTTGAGTCACCATACTGCTATCGGTGTGACAATTAGCCCAGTACCGCATGACTCGCCACAGGTTTATGCATATGCAAGATATTCCAACCTGAGCCTCCAGCTCGCAGGACCAACTTGTCCTGAATCCCTCCAACCCATCGCGGGTGAGATTGCACATTAGTGCCTTATTTCATAATCCCTCAAACCTGTCACGAGTGAGATTGCACATTAGTGCCTTTATTCATAATCCCTCAAACCCATCATGAGTAAGAATGAACCACAATGTCTTATCCTCTATTAGACTATTCTTGCCTAATGTTGTTATACATAGCAATTTAGGGTTAATCCTAGGACTATACAGGACATGCCCGGTGAAGGGCTCTCGGGGGCACTCAGAGCTACAATGGGCTGAATTCCAAAGCTCCCTTTCTCAAGGATATTTACTTTTATTAATATCTACCCCTTAACCATACCAACTCTCATTGTTACTCTGGACAAACCTAATAATTTAGGATGTTATCAGGAGAGTGGCAGTCTTTCGCCAATCTCCATTCTAGCCACTATCCTTGGTATTTGCTCTCTACCACTCCTAATTAGGAAGTGACCTATTGGACACCAACCAGGGTTTGTCTTCGCAATATTGTTCCCAACTCAACCAACCATCGTATTCCCTGTGGGTCCCAGTGAAACGAGCTATATTTTGCTAAGCGCACCATTAACCTAATGATGACCCGTATATTAGAACTTCTAATCCCTTGGGCCAAATGCCCCTAATTAATTATCATGGACTGGTATGGTGTATGATATTGACCATTTGGGATTTCACCATTTTTCTAAGTAATTAAGGGCCTAATTTAATTCCTTTAATTGTGTGACCAAACAGTCATTTGACCGAACAAATATTGAAAAAACCATTATTACTAAAATGCCATTTTTAGGGTTTTCATCATACTGGAACTCCAAAAAATTCTCAGAAAATTACAGAAGGAGTAAATCATATGTATAAGCCAGTGCAAAATTTTCCATATTATTCCAACCAAAATTTCCTTTATTTTAAATTAATTTACATAATGGGATAAATTATAATTCTACTTAAATTTCAAGATAAAATTAACCAACAGCCCAATAATTTTTTTCAGAGATAATCTATGAGCCATTTAAGCTTGTGGAAAAATTTGAGAATTTAATATCATCATTAGCCTTGGTTTCAAATTTTTATTCCTAAATGGTCTAATTTTCAAAAATTCTATTTAATGGGATTTTTGGGGAAATTTGAGAATTTAATATCATCATTAGCCTTGGTTTCAAATTTTTATTCCTAAATGGCCTAATTTTCAAAAATTCTATTTAATGGGATTTTTGATCCCAAAAATCTCATTCTTCCTGTGGGAAGTATATTTCACCCCTAAAAACTTCTATCCAGAGTTTCATGTCATTCAATGTTCTAAATGGGCTAATTTTCTCATTTTGCAACATTTACTATATGCACCCCAAACCTAAACCTACCTTTCTCATGCAAGTGGGATTACCCAACATGAAGGGATCAACGGAGACTGATATTTCTACCATGGTCTAACATTGACCCAGTGGATATGCCACCAAAATTTGGGGCCTTTCGTTGTTGGATTTCTCCAAATATTCAATTAATTTAAATAAGAGCATTTTACAAAATACTGTAGAAAATATTTTTCCAAAAATTCCAATTTTTGGTCATTGTCAAGGTATGACTTTGTCACATGAATGACCAAAATCTCAGGTCATGAGGACTTATATTTTGTCCTGGGAACACATTTGAAAATCTTCCCTAGCGTAGGACCAGTCTTGGTAGAATGGCCCTACTGGGAGCCCTACTGCTCCAAATCTCAAGTTTAGAGTGTCAAAATAAAGGTAAGACCTAGGCCTACAATTTTCATGTTGATGCCTAGTTCTGAATTTGCATTTAAGAGGCCTATGTTTAGCATGCAAGAACTGTGTAAAAGTGTGACATATATTTTACTGTTCATATCAAATTAATTCATTAATCAGATCAAATTAGAAGGACGACATCCATTCATCGTCCCCAGGTGGCCAACGTTTGCGATTGATTTTCCTGGGACAATTTTGCTGGCTGATTCTGGCCACCTGATTCGGCGCCACCACCGGTGATTATTGCCACCACTTTCGTTGAGGTGGTGGCTAGCATTTCTCGGCGGTGAGGCTGCCGGAGGCGGCTCCTCCGACGATCCCGAGCAAGAAGAACAACTCGATATTTTTCACACATTCTCCAATGGTATCGGTCTCGATTGAGCCCGATGTCTCGCCTAAATGAGATAGAAAGCTAGAACGGGGTGAGGTGAGGTGAAACGGACCTGGAGTCGGGTTTAGCGGCACGTGCGGTGGCTGTGATCCATGGCCGATGCTTGCTCTGACGAACTAGCCCGGTTCCTTGATTCTCCAGCTAAAACAGTGCTGTAGATGTCGATCTCCACTCGCCTGAGCTCACTGAAGGTGATGGTGGGCTTGCTTTTAGCTTGGGGTGGATGTGGGAGGAGTTGGAGTTAAGGGGGGTGGTGTTGGGTTTTCTCTAAAGGGGTGGCACAACAGTTGTGCCCGCAGCGGAAAAATAAACATCAAGAAAACCCAAAAGAAATAGGATCGGGCCATGACTGTTGAATCAAGTTTACAACAACTAGGGCAACTAATTACCTCGGTGGAGTTGAGTCACAACTCAACGGAGATGCTCCAAATTTCTTCTTCCTGCTAGCGGCGAGTTCTACGTGGAATAGTGTCCACGTTTCTGCAGAAGTCCACATGAGCGGGAGAACACCGGGCTTTCCGTCACACGGAAGATCGGGATAGAGAAGACCGCACCTCTGCTATTCCACGGACTGCTAGGTCCGCGTCAGGAAGAGCAGCACCAGCGACGGTCGCCGGAGATGAGGTGGTCGACGGAGCGAACACGGCGGCGGAACTCTTCCGGCGGCGGGATCGGGATCGGCGGAGCGAACTAGCGGAACACTTTCCGTCGCAGGTTTCGATCTGCTACAGGAGAAAATCACGAGCTCAAAGCTTAAGTTCCCCGAAAACCCTAAGTATCCCTTTTATACCAAAGGCATAAAAGACTTAGAAACTCCGCTATCCACAGACCACCCAGAACTAGGGTTCAGAATCGGTGAGTATCAATCGGTGAGAATCGGCGACAATCGGCGAGAATCACTGAACAGGTTCGGCGAGAATCAGTCGACGAGTATCATACAGGATCGGCGAGAATCCGAGTACAATACTCGACGATTCTCGCCGATCGTCGAGCCGCGCTCGACGATACACAATGATACTCGACGATCGTCGAGCCGCGGTCGACGACAATTTTAGAAGTACATCGTCGAGAATCAACAATTGATTCTCGACGATTCTCGTCGATCGGCGAGAATCAGAGAGACGATTCTCGCCGATCGGCGGGAATCATAAGACAATTTTTGACTAATGTTATCGACCCTCGGACGACAATCCTAACCAGCCCTCCAAGGCAACATTTGCCCAACTCGATGATCCTATAAGGCAACACTTTGCCCATAACCCTATTCAGGTCGGTGATTGGTAACCTTTACCAACACAGTCAGTCATCCAACTTCTCCACAACTCTTATGTGCGACCCTGCAGGCTCATATCGCGTTGGCAGTGAGATTACATGTTTGATCACTTCCAGATCACAATGGTAACTCCAACAGACTCCCACTTGATCTCGAAAGCATCAAAGCAAAAACCTCACAAACAATGAGCGGCATCTAGCAATGCATCATTGCTCCCCAAGCAATAAGAGTTCATAACTCATAAGCCTTTATGACCAATGTATCAGCGTTGTCTTTGTCCCTTTGTCCCTTACATCCGGAAAGAACTAGAGGCATGGACCGTGTCACCCTCGTAATAGCTCAATCAAAGTTTTCTTGATCCAGGACGGACTTCCAGAGAATGGTGAGTCCAATATCACATATTGACTCAACCAAGCATGGCCATGCATTTCTCAGTCCAGTTCCATCAAGGGGCCCATGGATGCAACTCCTGTCATACAGGAGGACAAATTCCATATCTGCTCACACACAAACACCCAAATGATTCGTAACATGCCCAACAACCACCCTTATCATCAACCTTTCTCAAGAAAGACTTTAGATGGCATCAAAGCACGCTCTTCCTCACTTGATGAATGCTGTGACTTCAGGTCAAAGGACCACAACACCATTGTCAATTGAGACATACTCGTGACACTATTGGATGACAATCCACAGAGTAGTCTCAGGTTGGGTCTGTCCAGTACAACTTGTTCACTAACAAGTACCCACGTGATGACTTGATATCACAATATCATGACCTGTGAGAACCAGTCATCAGTCAACACACGTGCTGGTCTTAATGTACCATCATCACCCTTAGCTTCTATGATGATACTCGACCAGAGACCTTTAAGAATGAAGCTTCAAATAAATCATAGGCTCTCACATTCAAGTCACGTACTTGATGTCCTATGGAAGCGAACATTCTAAGGGTATCTATTATGTTAACATTTAACTATCATATATAGAAAAATTCATAATAAAAGAATTTGCCATTAATTATAAAAGAAAAACTAGGTACACAGTTCATCATATGAACAAACAGCCAACAAAATACATATTTACATGCAATCCACAAGATCCTCGCTAGAGTTGATCATTTAGGTATTGTATACCCATCGATCTAGTATGACCATCATGCTTTCTCTGCGCGAGAGGCTTTGTCAGCGGATCCGCAATATTTTCCTCAGTCGGCACTCTGCAAATGTTTACATCTCCTCGTTCGACAATCTCACGAATAAGATGAAACCGCCGAAGTATGTGCTTGGAGCGCTGATGAGATCTAGGTTCCTTAGATTATGCAATTGCACCATTGTTATCACAGTAGAGAACTACGGGACCAACAATGCTAGGAACTACATCAAGCTCGCCGATGAATTTCCTAATCCATACAGCCTCCTTCGCCGCATTAGCTGCTGCGATATACTCGACCTCTGTTGTAGAATCAGCAACTGTCTCTTGCTTGGAACTCTTCCAGCTCACAGATCCTCCATTCAGGCAAAACACAAAACCTGACTGAGACTTGGAGTCGTCTCTATCAGTTTGGAAGCTAGCATCCGTGTAACCACTTACAACGAGCTCTTCCTCTCCACCATACACCAAGAACACATCCTTAGTTCTTCTCAAGTACTTCAGGATATTCTTGACTGCAATCCAGTGACACTCACCGGGGTCTGACTGATACCTGCTAGTCATGCTCAAAGCAAAGGAGACATCGGGTCGAGTACATAACATCGCGTACATGATTGATCCAATTGCCGAAGCATATGGAATCAACTTCATGCGGTCCTTATCTTCACAAGACTTTGGATATTGGTCCTTAGAGAGATTCACACCATGAGACATGGGCAAAAATCATTTCTTGGACTCAAGCATGTTGAACCGCTTCAACACCTTTTCGATGTACGTACTCTGGGTCAAACCCAGCAACTTCTTCGATCTATCTCTATAGATCTTAATACCAAGTATATAAGTCGCTTCACCCAAATCTTTCATTGAAAAGCAGTTCCCTAGGTTGTTCTTAACAACTTTCATGGTTGGAATGTCATTCCCAATCAACAGTATGTCATCTACATACAATATCAGGAAGACAACAATGCTCCCACTGATTCGCTTGTAAACACAAGGCTCATCTTCATTCTTGATGAAACCAAACTCTTTGATTTTCTCATCAAAACGAAGATTCCAACTTCGAGAGGCCTGTTTCAGTCCATAAATGGACTTATTCAGCTTGCATATTTTAGTGGCTTCATCTGGGGATACAAAACCCTTGGGTTGTGTCATATACACTTCCTCAAGGAGGTTTACATTAAGTAAAGCCATTTTGACATCCATCTGCCAGATCTCGTAGTCATAATACGCAGCAATAGCAAGCAATATCCTTATGGACTTTACCATAGCAATAGGGGAAAAAGTCTCATCATAGTCAATACCATGAATTTGCTTGAAACCCTTAGCCACCAGTCGCCCTTTGAATGTCTGTACATTCCCATCCAAGTCGGTCTTCTTCTTGAAGACCCACTTGCACCCTATGGGTCGTACCCCTTCACGTGGTTCCACCAAGTTCCAAACTTGGTTTGCATACATGGAGTCCATTTCGGATTTCATAGCCTCAAGCCATTTGTCGGAGTCCGGTCCATTCATAGCCTCTTGGTAGGTTGCTGTTTCATCATCATGATCCATAAGCAACACATTACCTATTTAAGACACGAGAAATCCATATCTCTCAGGCTCAAACCTCGGTCTACCAGATCTACGTAGGACTTGTGTTCCCTGAGCAGGTTCTCTAGCTACAACATCTTGTAGTCCTATCTAAGAATCCAATTCAGGTTCATTCACTACATGTGGTTCTTGAACTTCTTCAAGCTCTACCTTTTCAGTCTTTCTTGATAAGAACTCTTTCTCCAAGAAGACACCAGTCCTTGCGACAAACACTTTGCCCTCAGACGGTAGGTAAAAGTAATACCCTTTCGTTTCCTTAGGATATCCCACCAGATAACATTTATCCGATTTGGGTTCCAGCTTGTCAGGCATTTGACGTCTCACGTATGCCTCACAGCCCCAAATTTTAATGAACGACATACTAGGATGCTTCCCAGTCCATATCTCATATGGTGTCTTCAGAACCGTTTTCGTTGGAGCGCGATTCAATGTCATTGCAGCAGTCTCTAAAGCAAAACCCCAAAAGGAAACAGGCAAGTCTGCATGACTCATCATCGAACGTACCATGTCTAACAGAGTACGATTTCTCCTCTCAGACACACCATTATGTTGTGGTGTTCTAGGTGGAGTGAGCTGTGATACAATACCACACTCTTTCAAATGATCACGGAACTCATGACTCAGGTATTCGCCACCTCGATCAGATCAGAGTGCTTTAACCCTTTTACCCAACTGGTTTTCTACTTCATTCTTGAACTCTTTGAACTTTTCAAAGGTCTCGGATTTGCACTAAATAAGATACACATATCCGTATCTACTGAAATCATCAGTAAATGTAACAAAGTAGAAATACCCACCTCTAGCCATGGAACTCATGGGTCCGCATACATCACTATGTACAACACCCAAGAGATCCTCAGCCCTCTCAGTATAACCAGTGAAAGGAGCTTTAGTCATCTTGCCTATCAAACAAGATTCGCATCGCTCAAATGATTCATAATCAAATGAGTCCAAAAGTCCATCTCTATGGAGCTTGGATATGCGCTTCTCGTTGATATGGCCCAAACGACAATGCCAGAGAAACGTAGGGTTCGAGTCATTCGTTCTTAGTCTTTTATTATTATCTACATTACAGATCAGATGGTCCAAGTTCAAAACATAAAGACCATTAAACAATTGGGGTACAACATAACAAACATCATTCTTAAATATAGAACAACAGTTGTTCTTAATTATAAAAGAAAATCCAATCATGTTCAAACATGAAATAGATATAATGTTCCTAGTTATGGCCGGAACAAAATAACAATTATCTAGTTCTATTACAAGCCCACTGGGCAAAGAAAGACGGTAAACCCCTACGGCTACAGCAGCAACTCTTGCTCCATTGCCGACGCGGAGGTCCACCTCCCCTTTACTCAGCAATCTTCTCCTTCCCAGTTCCTGCACATTTGTACAAATGTGAGAACCACATCCGGTATCCAATACCCAAGATGAAGGAGCAGAAAGGTTTATCTCTATAACGTGAACATTTGAAGCAGAAGTCATACCTCCCTTCTTTTTCTGCAGACCTTCAATGTACGAAGGACAGTTCCTCCTCCAATGACCAGCCTTGCCACAGTGGTGGCATTTCCCTTCCTTCACCGTGCTTTTCTTCTTCATCAGTGCTGAAGACTTGGGCTCAAGGTATGACTTAGGTCCCACCTTCGTCTTCTTAGAACCCTTGGCTTTGCCCTTGCCCTTATGCACCATCAATATGGGGCTGGTAGGCTTGGCCTTCTTCATGTTGATTTCGGCAGTTCTCAACATGCCTAGGAGTTCGGGCAGTGTCTTGTCTATCTCATTCATGTTGTAGTTCAAGACGAACTGCTCATAACTGTCCGGCAACGATTGCAGGATCAGATCCGTGGCCAACTCTTGACCAAGAGGAAAACCCAGCCTTTCAAGGTTCTCGATATATCCAATCATCTTGAGTACGTGAGTCCCTACTGAGTCTCGAACTCCCATCTTGCACTGAAACAACGCTTTCGTGATGTCGAACCTCTCTTGACGAGCCTGCCCTTGAAACATTTTCTTGAGATGCTCGTCAATCTCCTTGCACCCCATGCTCTCATGTTGCTTCTGAAGCTCAGAGTTCATAGTGGCAAGCATAAGGCACTCGACATCTAAAGCGTCGTCAGTATACTTCTTATAAGTATCTTTCTCAGCACGGGAAGAGTTCTCGGTCGGCACCTCGGGGGCTTCTTCTTCCAAGACATAGAGCTTTCACTCTTGCCTGAGAACAATTCTCAGGTTCCTATACCAGTCCATGTAATTTGTCTCACTGAGCTTATCCTTCTCAAGGATTGCTCTTAGAGACAAAGTGGAGTGTGAAACACTTGTCATGGAATTCTACAAGAATTTATGCAGAATAAAATCAGTACCAAAATTTCAAATACAATTTATTTTAATTTGGACTTCAATTAAAATACTCCCACTATTTTATTCGAAATGATAGCCCTCACTAACAATTCAGAGAGTTCATGCGAGCTACTCTCTTAGTGGACAAGATCCGTATTTCACCAACACTATGAGTTCGCTTTGGCGTTCCTCTCACAATGCGGTTATTTAGGTAGGCAACGCTTGCTAATTGCATCCTCATGCAATTCTTGTATGGTTGGTGAATAACTCCTTATTCGCATCCATCATATGGTGCATGCCAACCCTATGCCTCTAGGCACTCAACCTTTGAGGTCACCTAGTTAAGATGGACCCGATGTCGACAGTGGGATATCACAATTATCCGCTTGCACCCTTACCAAGATAGATTAATGCACCCTGCTTTGGCAAGCCCACACTTCATCGATCGAGACAGGAAGAGTGTCATCCATCGGAAGGCATCCGAACACTTAATATTTGATGAAGGGATTTTCAATTATAGGTTAACAATTAACCATGATCAACATTTGATCAAGGTGCACATCCAAAGAAAAACAATACTCAAACACATGCATCCCTTATGTGCACATCCTCACACCATCAACGTTTGACAGAAGGAAGGGCTAAATCTGAACATCCGGAAATTTCCAAATCCTCAGATTTACATGCATTGGACAAAGGCGAAGACAACTCAACTTAAAATAGTAGACAAGCTCATCTCTCTTTGTTGGATTCACAATCCAAAACATATTTGAGGGATGGTTACTGCTAAGGAGACAACAATTTCTAACACTTAGAAATTCCCACGAAATTCCAGAAGTTCTTGGCGGGAAACCAAGACTAAATCTAGGCATTTAGAACACTTCTAAATCCCTAGGTTTACACGCACTGGAATAACAAACTTCCAAAACAACGATCATGGTCGTAACCTGGCTCTGATACCACTGTTGGGTTTTCTCTAAATGGGTGGCACAACAGTTGTGCACGCAGCGGAAAAATAAACATCAAGAAAACCCAAAAGAAATAGGATCGGGCCATGACTGTTGAATCAAGAAGTTTACAACAACTAGGGCAACTAATTACCTCGGTGGCGTTGAGTCACAACTCAACGGAGATGCTCCAAATTTCTTCTTCTTGCTAGCGGCGAGTTCTACGTGGAATAGTGTCCACGTTTCTGCAGAAGTCCACACGAGCGGGAGAACACCGGGCTTTCCGTCAAACGGAAGATTGGGATGGAGAAGACCGCACCTCTGCTATTCCACGGACTGCTAGGTCCGCGTCAGGAAGAGCAGCACCAGCGACGGTCGCCGGAGAAGAGGTGGTCGACGGAGCGAACACGGCGGCGGAACTCTTCCGGTGGCGGGATCAGGATCGGCGGAGCGAACGAGCGGAACACTTTCCGTCGCGGGTTTCGATCTGCTATAGGAGAAAATCGCGAGCTCAAAGCTTAAGTTCCCCGAAAACCCTAAGTATCCCTTTTATACCAAAGGCATAAAAGACTTAGAAACTCCGCTATCCGCAGACCACCCAGAACTAGGGTTCAGAATCGGTGAGTATCAATCGGTGAGAATCGGCGACAATCGGCGAGAATCACTGAGCAGGTTCGGCGAGAATCAGTCGACGAGTATCATACAGGATCGGCGAGAATCAGAGTACAATACTCGACGATTCTCGCCGATCGTCGAGCCGCGCTCGACGATACACAATGATACTCGACGATCGTCGAGCCGCGGTCGACGACAATTGTCGAAGTAGTCGATCGTCGAGAATCAACAATTGATTCTCGACGATTCTCGTCGATCGGCGAGAATCAGAGAGACGATTCTCGCCGATCGTCGGGAATCAGAAGACAATTCTCGACTAATGTTATCGACCCTCGGACGACAATCCTAACCAGCCCTCCAAGGCAACATTTGCCCAACTCGATGATCCTATAAGGCAACACTTTGCCCATAACCCTATTCAGGTCGGTGATTGGTAACCTTTACCAACACAGTCAGTCATCCAACTTCTCCACAGCTCTTATGTGCGACCCTGCAGGCTCATATCGCGTTGGCAGTGAGATTACATGTTTGATCACTTCCAGATCACAATGGTAACTCCAACAGGTGGCCGACCAAGATTTGGAATTTCCTCCTGGCCACCAGGTGTCCCCAAATCCCTACACCTTGCAGAAATAATCCTGAGGAGCTCAACCAGCTGCTTGGGAAGAGACAAGGAGGGCCACATGGACACCATTTCTTCTCTTCCCCCCGTTCTCTCTCCTCTTTTCCTTCAAAAAGTCCAAATTGCCCCCATGCATGCATTCTCTCTCCACTTTCAGGAGCATAGGGGCTGTAATAGACCCCTTTAGCCTGGTCTTGGGCCTTGGCTTGTGGACCTAGCCCATGGGGATGGGTTTGGTCTTCAAATCCCTTAAATAACCCTAAGGTTGACTTGTTGACTTATGGGGTTGTCTTGATCAACATTGTGAGTGGGCTGACCCCATTTGAAGGTTAAGGACTCTATGGCACCACCCTACTTGAATTGGGCCATGGTGGTGCCCCAATTGGACTAATTGGGCCTTTTGATCTGGGTTTGACCAATTTAAGGTTTAGGGTTGACTTGGGTCAACTTGGGTCACTAAATGACTTAGTGATATAGCTTATGGTTCCCTTAGGTTGGTGTTAGGGTTATAGGTGTAGTGGTAGAGTCAATGTGTGGCTAGGACCCCCAATTTGGGCTGGTTTGACTTAGATTACCTTGGGCCCTGTTGTAGGCCCCATATGAAAAAACCCTAATCCCATGGTTCAAATCTAGCCTAAACCCATGCCCCCACCACAAGTCCTAACACAACATAAGTAGAGGGGTCTAATTGAATGTGGGATGTTACAAACTCAAATAAACAAAGGAAATAATTTCGTCTCCAAAATTCAAGTTTGAGTCTACGGGGTTTCTAAGCATAAAACTTTTAAGTACTTTAGCCAATAATTAAAGCGTTACCTGATGTGAAAAGCTCAGGGTGCCACTCTAGCATCATATATCTCGGCTCCCAGGTATACTCCTCCCGTCCATAGTTGGACCACAACACCTTCACCAGGGGGACCTTGTTCTTCCACAGCGCTCGGACCGTGTTATCATCGATCCGGAGCAGCTCCAAACGAACTGATCTTTCTGAGACTAATGGGCATGCTGTAGTGGTAATATGCTGCTCCGGTCGAAGGAGAGCTCTCCGTAGCGAGGAGACGTGTAATACATCGTGCAAGGTCCCCAGCTCTAGCGGCAGCTCCAGCCTGTAGGCCAAGGGGCCGATCCGCTCTAAAATCAAATATGGCCCCATATATCAAGGGCTGAGCTTCTTGTGCTTCCACACTCGAGAAACACCATGCACTGGACGTATCTTCAAGAACACTCTGTCCCCCACCTGGAACTCCACCTTCCGATGTCGCGCATCGTAGTACTTAGCCTGTCTACTCTGAGCCTCCGGCATCCGATCCCTGATCAATCGTATCTGAGCGTCCGTATTCTCAATATATTCCGATCCAAGTTCCATGGTGTGCTCATCCTGAACCCAAGATAGTATGTTTGACACTTACTCCCATAAAGAGACTCATAAGGTGTCATCCCAATGCTTGCCTGGTGACTGTTGTTGTAGGCAAACTCAACCAGTGGCAAAAGACTCTCCCAGGGCCTCCCCATATCCAGTATATACAATCATAGCAGATCCTCCATGGTCCTGATGGTCTGCTCTATCTTACCGTCAGTCTGTGGATGGAAAGTGGTGCTAAAAGCAAGCTGAGAACCCAAGTAAGCCTGCACTGCTCTCCAATCCCTAGAAGTGAATCGACCATCACGATCTGAGACAATCATCCTGGGGACCCCGTGGTACCTGACGAACTGTTCCACAAATAACCTCACCAAAACAGTAACTAGGCTGTCCTTCCTGATAGGTATAAACCGGGCCACCTTGGTCAGCCTGTCGACAATGACCCATACAGAATCGTGCCCCGAGTGGTAGCGAGGCAATCCGTGCACAAAATCCATAGTAATTTCCTGAAACTTCCACTCAGGTACTGACAGTGACTGTAGCAACCCTCCGGGGCTCTTGCATTATGCCTTTACTCGCTGGCATGTCTCATAGTGTGTCACATAGAAGATGATCTCCCTATTCATTCCCGGCCAATACATGCTCCTCCGCAGATCCGCTGTCATCTTGATGATATCGGGGTGCACTGAGTACAGAGTACAGTAAGCCTCCTTGAGTATATTCTCGCGGATGCCACCTCTTGCGGGTATGTAAACACGACCACGGAAATGAACGAGGTCATCAAGCAAAGTATAATCACGTGACCTGCCCCATTCCAGGGCCCTAAACACCGACACCAAAGCTGCATCTAACCTCTGTTGTACCCTAATGCGCTCTCGTATATCACATTCCACGATCAGGGAGTTCAAATACTCCCGGTAGATCTTCGGCTGGGACTCGGAAATGACCGAAATGTGCATATCCTCCAATATCTGTAACAGCTCCAAAGAAATCACCCGAGGCTCCGGTACTGAGGTGCTGGCTCTCCTACTCAAGGCATCTGCCACGATGTTCACCTTCCCCGGATGATAATGCATGGTATAATCATAATCGCATAAGAATTCAAGCCACCTTCTCTGGCGCAGGTTCAGGCCTTTCTGCGTGTCAACATATTTGAGGTTCTTGTGATCCGAGAAGATGTCACAATGAAACCCATATAAGTAATATCTCCAGATATCTAATGCAAATACCACTGCCCTGAGCTCTAAGTCATGTACGGGATAATTCTGTTCATGCTTCTTCAACTGCCTCGAAGCATAAGCGATGATATGCTCGTGCTACATCAAGACCGCACCCATCCCCTGATATGAGTCGTCAGTATATATATGAAATCCTTCCTTCCCAGAAGGAAGTGCAAGGATGGGGGAAGAGGTGAGCCTGTCCTTTAACTCCTGAAATGCCGCCTCGCACATCTCCATCCATGTAAAAGCTGCTTCCTTCTTCGTCAAAGACGTGAGGGGGAGTGTTATCATCGAGAACCCCTCCACGAACTTGTAATAATATCTTGCGAGTCCCAAAAAACTGCGTATGTCTGATGCTGACTTTGGTCGCGGCCAATCTCTAACTTCCTGCACCTTGGTTGGGTCCACGGCCAACCTTGCCCCACTGACAGTTTAACGCCCTGATTCGCACTAGGCCCCTCATGTGCATTTTTGAGTCAGGAGATCTGACGTGGGCTCAGAGAAGTGCTTGGCAGTGGGGCTGCACTTGTAAATGGGAGGAGAAATCGGTACAGAATAGGACACGGGTAGAGACACGGGCGTGTCCCTACCCGTGTGGGGGACGCCAGTTCTAAAGTCGATGACTCGAGTATGTCCAGAGAAGGACACGGGTAGTGACACGGGCGTGTCACTACTCATGTGCATGATGGCATGGTAGGGACACGACGTGTCCCTACCCTATGTATGTTGAGTAGATCTCGACGAGGTGTGTACCGAGGAGGACACGGGTAGAGACACGGGCGTGTCCCGTACCCGTGTGCGTTGAGTTGAGATCGACGAAGAGTACCCGACAAGGACACAGGTAGAGACACGAGCGTGTCCCTACCCGTGTATGTCGAGTTGAGTTCTACAAGGGGTGTACAGAGAAGGACACGGACCAGAGAACACGGCCGTATCATGTGGACATGGGTTGGGACACGGTCGTGTCACTACCCGTGTCGAGCATTGAACTGACACTAAAACGGTCGTCGATGCTTCGCCCGAGCAGGACAGGGGTAAGGACACGGGCGTGTCCCTAACTGTGTCACTTTTCATATATAAGGGTTGTGAAAACCCTAGCCATTTTCACTGCTCATTCCAGCCATTTTTCTGAGAGAACTTCTGTAGAGAGGGAGAAACTGCTTGAGCAAGTCCTAGAGGAGATGATCCGCCGCAGCCGTGAAGGAGAAAATACCGCCGAGAAGAGTCACAAGATCCATGGCCAAAAATAGTGGAAATGCCAGAAATGAGGTGATCTTCCTCCCCTCTCCCTTGGTGCTAGATCTATAGTTATCTAGGTAAGATGTCGACTCAAAATAGTCTAGAGTAGCGATATGGTGATTTCTTTAGGAAGAGGCCGTTCTAGGGCTTGTGCTCCAAGGTTAGTGGTGTCTTCAACCTCTCTAACCTTCTATGCGAAGATGGGGGATGGTTTCGTGAAGAGTCATGGCCTCATGAGGGTGAATAAGGGAAGAGGAGTTTCTGGCAGGTAATTTTGGAAGATCGACTTGAGGAGGAAGACGAACTGATGTCGTTCATTCCACTTTAAGATGCATGTAGAATTTGTGTTCTGTGCGCAATGATATTCTTGGCCATTTTCAGATATGATATGTCCAGATTCGGGCTTTCGACTAAACATGAAAGTTGAAGTCCTTGAAAATTCCTTTCCAACGAGAGTGGTTGCATGACTTCGGGCAATGTATGTAGCCACGGTAAAGTCTGAACGAAAATGACGTCCAATAAATCCTACATGCAGAAATTGTGTTCTGTGCGCAGAGGACTTCAAGGATGATTTCAAGTATGATAGTTTTGAATCTGGGTTGTGTTCTGAACATAGACGTTGTAGCCCATGGAAAGACCTTTTCATCGAGGGGTTACACGTCTTCATCGGATTTCTGAAGCTTCAAGAATCTCCGGTCGAATTTGCTGTCCAGATTTATCATATACTTAAATTCTGGGTTTGGAATAATATTGGATTTGGACTCGGTAGAGATAATGTTGCAAATTAACTTGAGGTTTGGTGAACTCTTTTATGTTAACCATCTTAGTCCAATGAATGATGAAGTTTATTAATTGGATTCCACATAATTGATTTGCGAAGCGAAGCATGCTTAAACGAAATGATTTGATAGAAATTGGTTGACTATTATAAATGCGCATCATGATAATAACTTGTTGAATCATTTGGGAGCAGATGTGAAGCCACTTAGTCTTTTCAACTAACGATTGCTACGTCTTCCTTTTTAGGAGGTCACCCCGTAGGTAGAGCAGTCGCAGACTATGCAGCAGGAGAGCCAGGCCAGGACGACAGGGCCTGATGGGACGATACCGTTGATACCGTCGGATTACAGATGTGAGTGTTGAGCGACTCTGCTGTAGCCTTTTGGGCATTTATTAGTTGTACTCTGATATTGTATAAGCATGTTTTAGCTTATTTATTTGATGTACTTTTGGACATATATGATATGTGTTTATTTGACTTCTCTTATTATTGTTTTGGTTGGCTTGGCATATATTTGTATTGGTTGTAGGCGGATAGGCGTCTTGTGGTACAGGTTAGCACGTGTGTTAATGCTACCACAAGGTGGCTGTTCTGGGCATAAGACCTCCTTCGTGTCGTGTTTTGGGATCTGGGAGAGGGGTACTACAAATGATATCAGTTTGCCACGATACTCAACTAAAGAAGTCATTCAACAATGGTACTACCCCAGTTCGATTAGTCAGTTTGCAGACAAACTGACTTAGCGGAAGCAGTGGTGTGCCCATATGTAATTCACACTAAGTATGTCCAACTTTGACCTTTAAATTAGCCAACCTGACCAAAGGTTTGCATTCTACATGTAGATTCCTAGTGCACGTTGAGCCGATGGGGGCACTCCTGCCCCTTCCATACCCACTCAGTTCTAACAATCCGAGTTGGGGCAGACCCTCAACGCCATCCTGGATGCCTTTAAGGCGCAGCAGCCTCCAGTGCAACAACAAGTCTCCAGGCTCAAACTTGCTGAGTACCTTTCAGGTTGTCTCCCCTCCCACCTACCTTGGGACAGAGTCGGCTGCGCACACTGAAGAATGGCTCGACACAGTGCAGTAGCTATCGGCTGGGATCCGTTGCCCAGCCAACATGGCTGTAACGTTGGTGGTGTCCGTATTGGAACTACATGCTAAGAGGTGGTGGAAGTCCCTCATGGGCTCCACCTTCCAAGGGGGAGTCTATACAGAGATAAGTTGGAGCGAGTTCTCGGGTGTCTTCTTGGAGAACTTCATTCCCTCATCTGCTCGAGATGAACTCGAAGAGAGGTTTCTTCTACTGAACCAAAGTGAAAGTGCAGGTTAGATCTGAAATACTCTAGAGGGGGGGGGGGGTGAATAGAGTATTGTGCTTACTTCAAACTTTTTATAACTTTTGTTGTAAGCCTAGGTGAACAAGTCAGTAAGTAAAATAAACTAAGCACAGCAACCTAAACAATTACAGAACAACACAGCCAAAACAAAAAGAAGGCCAACCAGACGACACAATAATTTTATAGTGGTTCCCCAACCTGGGTACATCCACTCTTCTACCACCCTGGTAGGAATCCACTCAGGTTTTTGATCATGTGCCTGACACCAATGAGCTTTTGTTCAGGTGCTCAAAAACCAAACCTCAAGTCTTTTGGAAGGAGACTTGCAACAAGAATAATTTTGAAGGGAAGTAAAACCCTGTACATGAATTGGAACTACGGTGATAGGGTCTTCTCTTTCTCAATATCAACTGAGAAGAGTTGTGGATTGATCGTAGCAGATTTTGCTCCCCCTGAGATCTTGAATTAATCAGGAATGCTGGAGCACTGCTTCAGGGTGATAGGTATTCAAAGACCTAGAATGCCTCGACCAGAAATTGTTCAGGAACTTCTTTGACAGATTGGAATTTGTTGTCCTATGAAGTTATCCTGGAGGATTGAAGGAAAGAAGACTCTTGATAGTGTTTGATTGTTCTTCTTCTCCTTCTTCAAGATGTTCTCTGGTCAGGCTGATTGCAGTAGAACTTTTGATTTCAGTATGATTGTTCTTCTATGCAATCTGAGTGTGTCTGTCTGATTATCTGTATTGCTTGCTCTACTGTTTAGTAGTACTCACAGTCTTGATCCTTTCTTTTCTTTTCTATCTCTTTTTGACTGACTGAGAACATTCGAAATTCGAATGTTTGAGCAGTAATTGCAGTCGGCCTTGGAAGGAAGCGGCAATAAATAATTTCTCCAACTGTCCCATGGAAAAATGACATGTAATAATCCAAAGTCAATACGCGTTCGAACGGTAACATTCAGAGAAGATCTGGCATTAATAACTCCGGAATCATCGCCAAGAAACGAGACGGGAAACTGGAAGAAGACCTAGTCTGGAATCGTCGAACGAAGAACACAATTCGTCGAGCTGAGTTTGAGTTCGTCGAGCTGAGCTTGAGTTCGTTGAGCTGAGCTTGAGTTCGTCGAGCTGAGCTTGAGTTCGTCGAGCTGAGCTTGAGTTCGTCGAGCTGAGCTTGAGAGAGTTCGTCGACCAGACAATCTTCATTAGTCGAACAGACAATCTTCATTCGTCGAACATGCAATCTTCATTCGTCGAACAGACAATCTTCATTCGTCGAGCTGAGAATAGTTCTGGACTTAGTCAAAATATTCTGCATCTGCTGATATCCAGTGTCGACATAAGCTGGTGTCGACTGATTGATCTTGGTGTCGACTCAAATCTTCTGGTGTCGACATGAGCTAGTGTTGATTGATATCCTGGTGTCGACACAAATCCTCTGGTGTCGACATAAATTGTCTGGTGTCGACACATGCCCTAAGTGTCGACAAAAATACTCTGAGTTCAGAAATCGTCGAGTAGAGTACTACATTCGTCGACCTGAGAAGCTAACTTCGTCGACCTGAGAAGCTAACTTCGTCGACCTGAGAAGCTGACTTCGTCGACCTGAGAAGCTGAGAACTTGAGGTCCAAGTTCGTCGAGCTCAGAATCTAATTCGTCGACCAAAACTTGAAGCTGGACTTAGAAAAATTCCAAAGTTGTCCTGGCTTTAGCTTGATGTAGAAACTGAGAGTTTGTCGAACAGAGAACTAAGATCGTCGAGCTCATCACTAAGAATTGTCTCATGATCATCGAGCGCAGAACACTATTCGTCGAGCTGAGTTCGACGAACGTCGAACTCATTTAACTTATTCTTGAGAACCTCTAAGTCTGGAGTCTCTAATGGTCTTCCTGAAAGCTGGTCCATCTGAAGTTGAACCTAAGGACTTATCCTAGACTTTAGGACATAACTTGACCCTGTCTATACAGGTTGGGTCACATCCTAAGTCAGTGAACCTAGCCCAAATCAACTAGGGATCCAACAATCTCCCCCTATTTGGGTGAGGTCACTAACAGAGACTCAAAATAGAAACAAACAGAAAACAAAGCAAGAAAAGAGATATATCTGGCAGAGAATTACCAACACATGCAACAGATATATAAATACACACCTTTGTTTAAACAGATAACATAGTTTGAAAAACAAAAACAGACAGAAATGGAAACAGCATGAGGATTACTTCTTTTGCTTTTTCTGCTTGGACCTGTCTTTAGTTGTCTGCTCTCCTAGCTTCTTGAAAATGATTTCTCTCTTGGGATCTGAAGCCTGAGCCTTTGTCATAGTCATATCAGCTGCCCCAATAACATTCAATGATGTAGCTCTTGGGACAACTGCTTCTGGATATAGCTTCATATAATCATCAACATTAAACAATTTATTGCTTTGTCAAACCTTTTCAGCTCTTCTTTTCTGTACTTTGACATTGTTGTGAATCCTGAAATATTTTTTCCTTCAGCCTTGGCTTTATTGATCAAAGATAGTCCAATTAATTCCTGATATCTAGCCATTCTTGCAGTTTTTGCAGTTTCAGGATCTTCAAAAGGAGTTGGAGGAGAGTAAGGTCTTTTTGGACTTTCAGCTTTTTGTACTTCAGAGGTTTGTTGCTACTGCTGTTGATGCTTTTGTTGACTACCTGAGGATGGCTGCCTCTGCTGGCTGCTTCCAGATGATCTCCCTGATTGTCTCTGATATGTTTGCATGGGGGCAGATCTCTGGGAGCTAGAGCCACTGGCACCAGTTGCTGGAGGAGGAGGAGGATCCTTCCTAAATCTGTGAACTGGATGAGGGGAATATCTCCTACTTCTCTTTCTTTCCTTCTGTTGGTTTTTGGACAACCACATCCATGCAGACATTCCCTTGTATGGAGCAAGATTGTGCAGAATATAATAAGGGGTGTCAGCAGTGAGATTTGGCTTGGGAGCTGGAGGAGGAGCCTTCCTTTTCTTAGATAACATCTTCTTTTTCTTACTGGCATCATCATCATCTGAGTCATCATCATCATCATCTTCTTCATCACTGTCAGAACCAGAACCCTGAGGGTTATCATATAAGGCATTCAAAGCTTTTAGAGCTTTATCAGAAATAACAGCCTTTTCTGGAGGAGGGGCAGAAGGTTCAGGGACTCAGGTTTCAGCAACAGGAGAAGATGGAGCTGCACAGGAAATAGAAATAATAGGAATAGAGCTTTCAGCTACTGCCTTATTTTCTTCTTCAATGTCAGCTAGTATTAGCTCATCCAAATCAGGTATAGGAGAGTCATCCATGACAAAGTGTAACGGTCCAGGCCCATCCCATGGGAACCCGTTGGACCGCCGGCCTACCAGAGTCCAGACCCGGGCCCACTCATGGTAGTCAGCCTATCACATTCAAGCCTGCAGGCCATGCACCCCAACCCCTCTCCAGCCCACCGGCGGGTTGTTAGTGGCCGCAACCTCCCTTTGATGTGGTAAACTCGATAGTCAAGCCCGCACTACGGGGACTTCCCAGGAGGTCACCCATCCCAGTAGTACTCCAGCCCGAGCATGCTTAACTATGGAGTTCTTTCAACTCTCATCACCAATTGATCTGCAGCTTGGGGCTGAGGTGTCTTCTGGAATGACTTCTGGACTGTTTGCAGAGATTGAAGCTGGGATAGCAAAACTGTCACAGAGTTGCTTAGCAACTTCTGGACTTACTGGAGAAGTATAGGGTACAATAGCCAAATGTGGCTTAGCAGAGGGTAACAATACAAAAATAGTATCAAAAGTTTTCAACAAAGCAGATAAATTAACTGTGGGATTTAACTGGAAATCACCAACAGGTTTTATTTGCTCAACCGACTCATCCAAATCAATGTCAGTGTCCATAAAATAACTAATTCAATCATTTCAGAATCAAAATCTGTCAAAATTTCTGCAACTGTATCTGAATCTGCATCTGTTATAGAGGGAACTACTGCTGTGACTGCTGCTGCTGCTGCATCTACATCTGCTGCAACTTCATCACTGAGCATCTCCCCCTGCCTGGGTTCAGTAGAACCTGGAGCCAGACCCCTGGATGAAGAGGGGACAGCAGATAGGGCAAAAATCTGGGCAGATAAAGAATTGATGGAGGTCACAAGAGGTGTTGGATCCCTAGTTGATTTGGTCTAGGTTCACTAACTTAGGAGGTGACCCATCATGTATAGCTAGGGTCATGTTGTGTCCTAGAGTCTAGGTCAAGTCCTTAGGCTCAACATCAGATGGACCAAATTGTAACAATACCATCTGAGACTCCAGTCTAACAAGTTTTCAAGACTAAGTAAAGTGAGTTCGACGTTCGTCGAACTCAGCTCGACGAAAGGAGTTCTGCGCTCGACGATCGTGAGACAATTCTTAGTGCTGAGCTCGACGATCTGTGTTCTCTATTCGACGAAGACTCAGTTCTACATCAAGCCAAAGTCAGGAGAACTTCAAATTTTTCTAAGTCCAGCTTCAAGCTTCGTTCGACGAATTATATTCTGAGCTCGACGAACTTGGAGCTCAAGTTGTCAATTTCTAAGGTCGACGAAGTCAGCTTCTCAGGTCGACGAAGTCAGCTTCTCAGGTCGACGAATGCTGTACTCTACTCGACGATTTCTGGACTCAGAGCTTTTGTGTCGACACTTAGGGTTTGTGTCGACACCAGACAATTTGTGTCGACACCAGCTTATGTTGACACCAGAGGATTTGTGTCGACACCAAGATCAATCTGTCGACACCAACTTATGTCGACACAGCATTTCAGCAGATGCAGAATATTTTGCCCAAGTCCAGAACTTTTCTCAACTCGACGAATTTGATTCTCAGCTTGACGAATGAAGACTGTCTATTTGATGAATGAAGATTGTCTGGTCGACGAACTCTTTCAAGCTCAGCTCGACTAACTCGAGCTCAGCTCGACGAACACAAGTGCAGCTCGACGAATTGTGTTCTTCATTCGACGAATGCAGACTAGGTTTTCCTTAAGCTTTCCGTCCCGTTTCTTGGCGCTGATTCCTGAACATTTAGTGCCAGATCTTCTCGGAATGTTACCGTTAGAACGTGCATTGACTATGGACGATTACATTCAGTTTTTCCATGGGACAATTATGGAAATTATTGATTATTGTTTCTTTCCAAAGCCGACTGCAATTACTACTCGACATTCAAAAGTTTGAATGTTCCTCAGTCAGAAAAAGACACACAGTAAGAGAGAAAAGGATCAAGCAGTGATAGAGTAACATAAACACAGTACAACAAGCAATACACACCATCAGACAGATACTCTGAGGTTGCAGAGAAGAACAATCATTCTCCAATCAAAAGTTCTTGACTGCAATCAGCCTTGACCAGAGAACATTTTCAAGAAGAAGAAGAAGAACAATCAAATTCAATCAAGAGTCTTCTTCTATCTAATCTCAGGATAACTTCAAAGGACAACAAATCTTTATCTGTCAAAAGAAGTTCCTAAAGCATTTCTGGTCCAGGCATTCTAGGTCATTAAAGTCCTATCACCCTGAAGCAGTGCTCCAGCTTTCCTTACCAATTCAAGATCTCAGGAGGAGCAAGTTCTGCTACAATCAATCCACAAGTCTTCTCTCTGATTGTTGACAGAGAAGACACTATCACCTTCTTTCCAATTCCTGTACAGGGTTTTAAATCCCTTCAAAATTATTCTGGTTGCAAGTCTCCTTCCAAAAGACTTGAGGTTTGGTTTTTGAGCACCTGAACAAAAGCTCATTGGTGTTAGGCACCTGATCAATTACCTGAGTGGATTCCTACCAGGGTGGTAGAAGAGTGGATGTTCCCAGGTTGGGGAACCACTATAAAATTCTTGTGTCGTCTGGTTGCTCTTTTCTTCTATTTTCTGGCTGTGCTCTGTGATTGTTCTGTGTTGATCTGTGTTTAGATAGTTGCTGTGCTTACTCTATTTTATTTGCTTCCCTGTTCACTTAGGAATACAACAAATTGTGAAAAGTTTTTAGTGAGCACCATACTCTATTCACCCCCCTCCAGAGTATATCAGATCTAACCTGCACTTTCAATTGGTATCAGAGCGAGGTTGGTTAAAATACCACACCTTAGTGGTTCCACAGGCTAACATCTGAACCACAAAGATCCCTCTTATTAGATCTGCTTGTTTGCTTTTGTTATTAGACTTATCTCTTCACAGACATGGCCCAAAACAAAGACTATGCAAGCATCAGACCTCCAGTGTGCAATCTCAATAAGTTTTCCATCTGGAAGGCAAGAATCAGATTATACATGAACTCTATTGATGAGGATATCTTTTCTGTTATTTTGACAGGTGTACCTCCAGCACCTTCAGCTCCTACCAGCACTTCTACCAACATGACTGCAGTGCCTCCTCCAGAAAAAAATGATGCATACAAGAAAGCCAAGATGGCAGATGCTAAGGCATTGAATATCTTAGCCCAGACTATGTCAGATGACATATTCCAGAAGGTGGCTGAGTGCACCTCAGCCAAGGCCATTTGGGACTCCCTTAACCAAATGCTAGCTGGCTCTACAGATGAAATAAAGGACAGAAGATCCAATATCATATCCATGTATGAGAACTTTAAAAAGGATGAGAATGAATCAGTGGCAGACATGTACAACAGGCTGAGCACAATCATCAATGAGCTCAAAACACTGGATAAGGACATCACCTTGACAGAGGTTAATGATAAGATTCTGATGTGCTTCCCTACCTCTTGGGATTCTAGAATCTGGCCAATCAAAGAAGCCAGAAGACTCATTGAGATATCAACTGAGTCTCTGTTAGGCAAATTAAAATCCTATGAGCAGCTGATCATATCAAGAGAAGCAGCAGAACATAAGGCAACAACTCCAGTCAGAAAGGAACACAGCATAGCCTTCAAAGCATCTGAAGAAAGTGAGACATCAACATCCAATGAAGAGCTCATGAGCCTCTTTGCCAAAAGGTTCTACAAGATGGCAAGGAAGGATTTCAGAAGGAAATCATCTAGACAGGATGATAAGCCCAAGTTTTACAAGACACCAACCAAGGAGGTGGTGTGGTTTGTGTGCAGAAAACCTGGACACTACATTTCAGAATGTCCAGAAAACCAGAAGAAGGACAGGAGCAGAGAAAAGGACTCCAGGAGAAGACATAACAGCAGACCCACTTCCAGCAAATATAAAAACAAAGACAAGGGATTTGTTGCTGAGACTTGGAGTGACACTGAAGAAGAAACATCCTCTTCCAGTTCAAGTGAAGAAGAGGAAGAAGCCAGATCCAAGGAAGTGTGCCTTATGACAATTGATGCCTCCAGGAGCAACCCTGGATCGGAAGAAGAATCAGAAGATGAAGTTGCCTCAGACTCAGAGGCAGATCAGGTTATTTCTAGCTTTGACTGTAGTTCTGATTTATTTAAAACTGAATTCAAAACAATGTGCTTAGACTTAATCAACTCAGAAAAAGAAATAAAAACTCTTAGAGAGAGATTAGGAAGTCTAGAATCAGTTAACTCAGAAAACATTAAGCTAACAGACCAATTAACCCTAGCAAATGAACAAATAATTAATTTAAAATCTGAACTATGTGAGGCCAAACAACTTGAGCAATCTCTCAATGGGAGAAGCCTCAAGCTGATGGACATCACAAGCACAGTGAATGCCAGATTAAATGGCAAGCTGGGCTTGGGTGCTTCATCAAGTTTACCCCCCATAATAAAGAAAAATATTCTTTCAACCCCCATCAAATTTATCTCTGCTAAGGGAACGGAAAAGATTATGAACAAATCATTGTCTTAAAACACTCCTAAACCTATAGACAAGAGAAACAAAAATGTGAAAATAGCAAATAAAAACAAAGTTCAGCAGTATTCGTGGAACGCAGATCGACGAAATGTGGCCAGTTCGTCGAACCCAGATCGACAAACGCTGAATGCAAACTTCAGATATAATAATTTGTCTAACAGCGATCGACGAACTGTGTATGGTTCATCGAGCAGAGGTCGACGAACTTTGGGCGCAGACAATGACTATTATCATTCTCTGAGCAGAGATCGACGATCTCAGCCCTACTCGTCGAACTCTGGTCGACGAACTTACAACAATTCGTCGAACCCAGAAAGACCAAACTCAAATCATTTCTCTTACAGAAATCTTAAGCCAACTAATAAGACATTTAATCCAGTAGCTGATTGGGTAATTCCACCTAGGAGATATCACCCCTTAGGATATAAATCACAACCTGCTTTATCAGTTGTATTTAGTTTTTCATTCCAACCAAATCAAGGACCCAAGGTAACCTGGGTCAAGAATAATTGAGTTCTGTTTTTCTTTGCAGGTACAGGTGAAGAGTTGTCCAAGGGTGAGCCAGACCTGGTACTTGGACAGTGGTTGCTCCAAACACAAGACAGGCAGCAAGGGCAATTTAACCAACTACAAGCCCAAGCTAGGACCAAAGGTGAGCTTTGGAGATTCCAATAGTGGTCAATCAGAAGGATATGGGACAGTGAAGATTGGAGCAGTGACCTTCAGGAAAGTAACTTATGTAAGAGGACTTAAACATAACCTTATATCCATAAGTCAATTATGTGATGAAGGTTATCAGGTACATTTTAACTCTACTTCCTGTTCTATTATTGATAATAAAAACAAAACTGTTTTAATTGGACTTAGACAAGGTAACATATATTTAGTAGATTTTATTTCTGCCACAACTGATATCTGCTTACTGAAGGTTACTAGTAGTCAAAATGAGTTATGACATAAAAGATTAGGATATATAAACCTTAAGAATATATCTAGGTTATCTAAAGACAACTTTGTTAGAGGCTTACCTTCTGGCCCATACAAGAAGGAAAGCCTATGCAGGGCTTGTCAATTAGGCAAGCAAACCAAAACTAGCTTTAAATCCATTAATAAAAGTGATTCACCTAGGATATTGTACTTGCTTCATGTGGATCTATTTGGACCCATTGCAGTACAAAGCCTAGGAGGGAAGTCTTATACTTTAGTGATTGTTGATGACTTCTCTAAATTCAGTTGGGTAGCCTTTTTGAGAGCTAAGTCAGATACATTCAAGGTTCTTACAGATTTTCTCAGGACCATACAGATTGAGTTCTCTACTCATGTGGCATTGATCAGAAGTAATCATGACACAGAGTTTGAGTCTCTTCTTATGCATGAGTTTTGTGAGAAGAAAGGTATCAGACAGTGCTTCTCAGCTCCTAGAACTCCCCAACAAAATGGGGTTGTTGAAAGGAAAAATAGGACACTCATTGAATCTGCAGGCACATTATTGGCAGATGCTTACATGCCTCTATCCTTTTGGGCAGAAGCTATAAACACTGCTAATTATGTCCTAAATAGAAGCCTCATACATAAACTGAAGAACAAGACCCCCTATGAATTACTTAAAGGGAAGAAACCTAAAATCACATATTTTAAAGTTTTTGGCTATATCTGTTACATTCACACTAATAACAAAAGATACATTAGAAAGTTTGAGGCCAAGGCTGAAGAAGGGATCTTTCTAGGATATTCCCAAGTAAGGCCTATAGGGTTTTTAATAAATCTACCTTTAAAATTGAAGAATCTGTTCATGTATCTTTTGATGAAGCTAACATGTCATATAAGGAGAAAGAGATTTCTTCCAATAGCTTATTGCAGGTACCTCAACTGTGTGAGTCTATGGATGGACTAAACCTTACCCAAAAGGTATCAAACTATCCTACTCCACAGGTTGCTAAAGAAAGTGAACAAGAAATTCAAGAGGAAGTGGCTGAACTTCCCTCAACAGCTAGTACCATTCCCCAAGAGGAATTAATTACAGAAGTTGTTGCTCAACCAACTCCACCAACTGATCTTGTCACACTTAGAGATCACCCCAGATCTCAAGTGATTGGAGACATTTCAACAGGTGTACAGACAAGGCATCAACTCAACCAAGACTTGATGCATGCATGTTTTCTCTCTCAAATTGAACCTCTCACCATCCATGAAGCTGAGCAAGATCCCCACTGGATCATTGCAATGCAAGAGGAACTAAATCAGTTTGAGAGATGTAGAGTTTGGGATTTGGTTCCAAGACCCCATAACTACCCAGTTATTGGAACGAAATGGGTCTACAGGAAAAAGTTAGATGCTCAAGGCAACATAGTGAGGAACAAGGCTAGTCTTGTTGCTCAAGTATATAGACAAGAGGAAGGAATAGACTATGACCAAACCTTTGCCCCTGTTGCAAGGTTAGAGGCCATTAGGATATTCCTTGCCTATGCAGCTCACAAGAGATTCAAGGTCTACCAAATGGATGCCAAGAGTGCATTTCTGAATGGAGTACTTCAAGAAGAGGTTTATGTAGAACAACCTCCAGGTTTTATCTCTCCAACTCAACCCTCTTTTGTTTTAAAATTGCATAAAGCTCTCTATGGTTTAAAGGAAGCTCCAAGAGCTTGGTATGAGACCCTAGCAAGCTTTCTTTTAGAGCATATATTTACAAGAGGAACCATAGATAAAACACTTTTCACTAGACATCATAAGGACCAAATATTGTTAGTACAAATATATGTGGATGACATTATTTTTGGGTCTACTGATCCCAAATTGTGCAAAAGGTTTGCTGACCTCATGCATTCTAAATTTGAGATGAGTAGCATGGGTGAGCTTTCCTACTTCCTTGATCTCCAAGTGAAGCAGCTCCCAGATGGTATCTTCCTCTCCCAAGCTAAGTATGCTAAAGAACTTATCAAAAAGTTTGGGATGGGTGATGCTTCAGGGATGAAAACCCCTATAGCTACAAATGCTGTTGTGGATTCTGATGCAGCAGGGAAACCTGTGGATCAGAAAAAATATAGGGTAATTTTGGATCCCTATTATATCTAACAGCTAGCAGACTAATATAATGTTTGACACATGCCTTTGTGCTAGGTTCCAAGTGAACCCTAAAGAATCTCACCTTATTTTCCTAAAAAGAATTTTGAGATATATAAAGAGTTGCCCTAGTCTAGGACTCTGGTATCCTGTAGAGTCAGAGTTTGAGTTAATTAGATACTCAGATGCTGACTATGTTGGATGTAGAGTGGACAGGAAAAGTACCTCTGGAACTTGCCAGTTCCTTGGTATGACACTTGTCTCCTGGTTTTGTAAAAAGCAGACATCTGTGTCTACATCAACAGCAGAAGCAGAATACATGGCTGCTGGCAGCTGCTGTTCACAGATGTTATGGATACAAAACTAACTCTTAGACTATGGTGTCAACTTAAATAATTCAACACTATTTTGTTACAATACTAGTGCTATTGCCATAGCACAGAATCCAGTTCACCATTCTAGGACTAAACATATTGAAATAAGACATCATTTCATTAGAGATAATGTGGACAAAAAGAAAATTAACTTGATCCATATTGCTACTGATCTACAGAGAGCAGACATTTTCACCAAGCCATTGGATGAGAAAACCCATTTGTTCTTTATAAATTAACTAGGAATGATTAATGGAGAAGAGTTAAACTAGTTTCTGTCTGCATTCGATGAATTTTCCAGAGTTCGTCGAACCGAGTTCGACGACTTAGGGAAAGTTTGAGAGATTCTCGTCGAACGAAGATCGATGAATTCTCTATGTGTGGAAACAATTTTCGTCGACCAGAGATTGACGAACTTTGCTTCAGAAGACATTTCGTCAAACGGAGTTCGACGAACTGTTTTCGATTCTTCTGGATGAGATCGACGAATTATCTGTCTATAATTAATTTCGTCGAGCTCAGTTCGAAGAATTTCTTTTTTTTCGTGGAACGGAGTTTGTCGATTCATATTCTGAAAATCTTATATCTAGGTTTTCTTCGACATCTGTCCCGTGCTTTCACTTCCTTTGCTCTTGATCGTCGTTTCTCTCTGTGTTTTTCTTGCAGGTCATCAATGCCGATTCCCACAGGATCTTTGGTTACGATGAAGTTTGATACTGGATTCGACATGGATTTTGAATCTTTTCAACATTCTGACCCCATCTTTATATATATCTTGGAATTACTGGAAGAACTTAATCTAAAGGATTTGATGACCCGGAGAATTAAACTGCATGCTACTGAAATAAGAGAATGAGTTTATACATCTACAATTTCTGAAGAAGATGTTTTGACCGGCAAAATAGGGAGTACTGCTGTTTCGTTATCTCCCGCGGTTCTTTCTGAGATATTTGGATTAGTAAACGGAGAAGATAATATGGAAATGGATTCTGAGGAATACAATGATATGCTGAAACTAATGGGTTTTTCAGGTAGCAACCCTAACAAACTGCTGAAGAAGCAACTGTCCGCCGCCTACCAATTTCTGGCAGACATTGTAGGGAAAGTGCTAATGGGAAAGCACTCAGCGCATGACTACATAACCCGACACCAATTTCTGGTTATGTACGTTGTGGTGAATAAGAGAAGTGTCAACTGGGGCACAATTCTCTTTGAATTGATAAGGAAAAAGAACAGCAAGAAGGAAGTCTGCTTTGACAGAATTTTGGTAATTTTTCTTCAAGAGAAGGCTGCTGAATGTATGTTCTCCCCGACCATCTTCATAAATGCCAGCAAGCGCCTCACATGCGCTCTGTTTGGCAGGTGGGAGAGGACTATCTCCAAGCCCTCAAAGGCTTCTTCCTCTTCCATCCAAACTTCTAAGAGCACAAGGGCTGTAAAGGCCACTCCCCTCCCTGCTGAGAGCACAAGGGCAAGTTCCAGAGGTACTCTTCTTGTCCACTCTACATCCATCATAGTCAGCATCTGAGTATCCAGTTAACTCAAACTCTGACTCTGCAGGATACCAGAGTCCTAGATTAGGACAACTCCTTATATATCTCAAAATTCGTTTTATGAAAATAAGGTGAGATTCTTTAGGGTTCACTTGGAACCTAGCACAAAGGCATGTGGCAAACATTATATCAGGTATGCTAGCTGTTAGGTATAATAGGGATCCAACAATTTCCCTATAATTTTTCTGATCTACAGGTTTCCCTGCTGCATTAGAATCCACAACAGCATTTGTAGCCATAGGTGTTTTCATTCCTAAAGCATCACCCATCCCAAACTTCTTAATGAGCTCTTTAGCATACTTAGCTTGGGAGAGGAAGATACCATCAGGGAGCTGCTTCACTTGGAGACCAAGGAAATAGGAAAGCTCACCCATGCTAATCATCTCAAATTTGGAATGCATGAGGTCAGCAAACCTCTTGCACAATTTGGGATCAGTAGACCCAAAAATAATGTCATCCACATATATTTGTACTAACAATATTTGGTCCTTATGATGTCTAGTGAAAAGGGTTTTATCTATGGTTCCCCTTATAAATTTATGCTCTAAAAGAAAGCTTGTTAAGGTCTCATAACAAGCTCTTGGAGCTTGCTTTAAACCATAGAGAGCTTTATGCAATTTAAATACAAAAGAGGGATGAGTTAGAGAGATAAAACCTGGAGGTTGTTCTACATACACCTCTTCTTGAAGTACTCCATTCAAGAATGCACTCTTGACATGCATTTGGAAGAATTTAAATCTCTTATGAGCTGCATAGGCAAGGAATATTCTTATGGCATCTAACCTTGCAACAGGAGTAAAGGTTTGGTCATAGTCAATTCCTTCCTCTTGCCTGTAGCCTTGAGCAACAAGCCTAGCCTTGTTCCTCACTATTTTGTCTTGAGCATCCAACTTGTTCTTGTAGACCCGTTTGGTTCCAATAACTAGGTAGTTATGGGGTCTTGGAACCAAATCTCAAACTCTACATCTCTCAAACTGATTTAGTTCCTCTTGCATTGCAATGATCCAAAGGGGATCGTGCTCTGCTTCATGGATGGTGAGAGGTTCAATTTGAGAGAGAAAACAGGCATGCATCAAGTGTTGGTTGAGTTGATGCCTTGTCTGTACACCTACTGAAATGTCTCCAATCACTTGAGATCTAGGGTGATCTCTAAGTGTAACAAGATCAGTTGGTGGAGTTGTTTGAGCAACAGCTTCTGTAATTAATTCCTCTTGGGGAACGGTACTAGCTGTTGAGGGAAGTTCAGCCACTTCCTCTTGAATTTCTTCTTCACTATCTTCAGCAACCTGTGGAGTAGGATGAGTTGATACCTCTTGGATAAGGCTTAGTCATCCATAGACTCACACAGTGGTTGAACATGCAAAAGGCTATTGGTAGAAATCTCTTTCTCCTTATAAGACATGTTAGCTTCATATAAAGATACATGAATAAACTCTTCAATTTTAAGGGTGGATTTATTAAAAACTCTATAGGCCTTGCTTACTTGGGAATATCCTAGAAAAATCCCTTCTTCAGGCTTAGCCTCAAACTTTCTAATATATCTCTTGTTTTTGTTTGGATATAACAAATACAACCAAAAACTTTAAAGTATGTGATTTTAGGTTTCTTCCCTTTAAGTAATTCATAGGGGGTCTTATTTTTCAGTTTATGTATAAGGATTCTGTTCAGGACATAGTTGGCAGTATTTACAGCTTCTGCCCAAAAGGATAGAGGCATGTAAGCATCTGCCAATAATGTGCTTGCAGATTCAATGAGTGTCCTATTTTTCCTTTCAGCAACCCCATTTTGTTGGGGAGTTCTAGAAGCTGAGAAGCACTACCTGATACCTTCCTTCTCACAGAACTCATGCATAAGAAGAGACTCAAACTCTCTGCCATGATCACTTTTGATCAATGCAACATGAGTAGAGAACTCAATCTGTATGGTCCTGAGAAAATCTGTAAGATCCTTGAATGTATCTGACTTAGCTCTCAGAAAGGTTACCCAGCTGAATCTAGAGAAGTCATCAACAATCACTAAAGTATAAGACTTCCCTCCTAGGCTTTGTAC
Source organism: Platanthera guangdongensis (assembly GCA_039583875.1). Taxonomy (NCBI): domain Eukaryota; kingdom Viridiplantae; phylum Streptophyta; class Magnoliopsida; order Asparagales; family Orchidaceae; genus Platanthera; species Platanthera guangdongensis. The sequence goes on from CM077167.1 coordinate 91,757,677, forward strand.
TGCATTGGGTCCAAATAGATCCACATGAAGCAAATACAATATCCTATGTGAATCACTTTTATTAATGGAGTTAAAGCTAGTTTCGGTTTGCTTGCCTAACTGACAATCTCTACATAGGCTTTCTTTCTTATAGGGGCCAAAAGGTAAACCTCTAACAAGGTTGTCTTTAGATAACCTAGATATATTCTTAAGGTTTATATGCCCAAATCTTTTATGCCATAACTCATTTTGATTACTACTAAGATTCAGTAAGCAGATATCAGTTGTGGCAGAAATAAAATCTACTAGATATATGTTGCCTTGTCTAACTCCAATTAAAAAAGTTTTGTCATCATTATCAATAATAGAACATGAAGTAGAGTTAAAGTGTACCTGATAATCTTCATCACATAATTGACTTATGGATATAAGGTTATGTTTAAGTCCTCTTACATATGTTACTTTCTTGAAGGTCACTGATCCAATCTTCACTGTCCCATATCCTTCTGATTGACAACTATTGGAATCTCCAAAAATCACCTTTGGTCCTAGCTTGGGCTTGTAATTGGATAGATTTGCCTTGCTGCCTGTCATGTGTTTCGAGAAACGACTGTCCAAGTACCAGGTCTGACTTTCCCTTGGACAGCTCTTTACCTGTACCTGTGATGAAAAACAAAACTCAATTGTTCTTGACCCTGGTTACCTTGGGTCCTTTATTTGGTTGAAAGGAGAAACTGGATATAACTGATAATGCAGGTTGTGATTTGTAACCTAAGGGGTGATATCTCCTAGGTGGAATAACCCAATCAGCTACTGGATTGAATGTCTTATTAGTTGGCTTAAAATTTCTGTAAGAGAAATAGTTTCAGTTTGGTCTTTCTGGCTTCGACGAATTGTTGTAAGTTCGTCGACCAGAGTTCGACGAATAGGGCTGAGATCGTCGATCTCTGCTCAGAGAATGAAAATAGTCATTTTCTGTGCCCCAAGTTCGTCGACCTCTGCTCGACCAACCATGCACAGTTCGTCGATCGCAGTTAGACGAATTGTTATATCTGAAGTTTGCATTCAGCATTCGTCGATCTGGGTTCGACAAACTGGCTACATTTCGTCGATCTGAGTTCGACAAATGCTGCTGAACTTTGTTTTTATTAACTGCTTTCTGATTTCTATTTCTCTTGTTTATGGGTCTTGGATTGCTTTCTGACATTGGTTTGTCTATTAATTTTTCTTTTCCCTTTGCAGAAATAAACTTGATGGGGGTTGAAAGAATGTTTTTTCTTAATTATGGGGGGTAAACTTGATGAAGCACCCAAGCCCAACTTGCCATTTAATCTGGCATTCACTGTGCTTGTAATGTCCATCAGCTTGATACTTCTCCCATTGAGAGATTGCTCAAGTTGTTTGGCCTCACATAATTCAGATTTTAGTTTATTTATTTCTTCATTTGCTAAGGTTAGTTGATCTGTTAATTTAATGTTTTCTGAATTTACAGATTCAAGACTTCCTAGTCTTTCTCTAAGAGTTTTTATTTCCTTTTCTGAATTGATTAAGTCTAAGCACATAGATTTGAATTCAGTTTTAAATAAATCAGAACTAAAGTCAAAGCTAGAAATAACCTGATCTGCCTCTGAGTCTGAGGCAGCTTCATCTTCAGATTCTTCTTCTGATCCAGAGTTTCTCTTGGAGGCATCAATTGCCATTAGGCACACCTCCTTGGATCTTGCTTCTTCCTCTTCTTCACTTGAACTGGAAGAGGATGTTTCTTCTTCAGTGTCACTCCAAGTCTCAGAAACAAATCCCTTGTCTTTCTTTTTATACTTGCTGGAAGAGGGTCTGCTACTGTGTTTTCTTCTGGAGTCTCTTTCTCTACTTTTCTCCTTCTTCTGATTTTCTGGACATTCTGAGATGTAATGTCTAGGCTTTCTGCATCCAAAGCACACCACCTCCTTGGTTGGTGTCTTGTCATACTTGGGCTTATCATCCTGTCTGGATGATTTCCTTCTGAAGTCCTTCCTTGCCATCTTGTAGAACCTTTTTGCAAAGAGGATCATGACTTCTTCATTTGAAGTTGATGTCTCACTTTCCTCAGATGCTTTGAAGGCTATGTTGTGCTCCTTTCTAACTGGAGTTGCTGCCTTCTTCTCTGCTGCCTCTCTTGATTTGATCAAATGCTCATAGGATTTCAATTTGCCTAGTAGAGATTCAGTTGATATCTCATTTAGGCTTCTGGCTTCTTTAATTGGCCAGATTCTGGAGTCCCAAGAGCTAGGGAAGCACATCAATATCTTGTCATTCACCTCTGTCAAGGTGATTTCCTTATCCACGGTTTTGAGCACATTGATGATTGAAATCAACCTATTATACATGTCAGCCACTGATTCTGTCTCATCCTTTTTGAAGTTCTCATACAGGGAAATGAGACTGGATATCCTATCTTTTCTCTCATCTGCTGAGCCAGCTACCATTTGGTTAAGGGAGTCTCAAATGGCCTTGGCTGAGGTGCACACAGCCACCTTCTGGAATATGTCATCTGACATAGTCTGGGCCAAGATATTCATTGCCTTTGCATATGCCATCTTGGATTTCTTGTAGGCTTCATTGTTCTCTGGAGGAGGAACTGCAGTCATGTTCGTAGAAGAGTTGGTAGAAGCTGCAGGTGCTGGAGGTACACCTGTCAAGATTACAGAAAAGATATCCTCATCAATAGAATTCATGTATAACCTGATTCTTGCCTTCCAGATGGCAAACTTATTAAGATTGCACACTGGAGGTCTGATGCTTGCATAGTCTTTGTTTTGGGCCATGTCTCTGAAGGAATAAGTCTAATAACAAACTTAAAACAAATAGATCTAACTAGAGGGATCTTTGTGGTTCAGGTCTTAGCCTGTACAACCACTAAGGTGTGGTATTTTAACCAACCTCGCTTTGATACCAATTGAAAGTGCATGTTAGATCTGAAATACTCTAGAGGTGGGTGAATAGAATATTGCGCTTACTTCAAACTTTTTACAACTTTTGTTGTAAGCCTAGGTGAACAAGTCAGTAAGTAAAATAAACTAAGCACAGCAACCTAAACAATCACAGAACAACACAACCAAAACAAAAAGAAGGCCAACCAGACTACACAAGAATTTTATAGCGGTTCCCCAACCTGGGTACATCCACTCTTCTACCACACTGGTAAGAATACACTCAGGTTTTTGATTAGGTGCCTGACACCAATGAGCTTTTGTTCAGGTGCTTAAAAACCAAACCTCAAGTCTTTTGGAAGGAGACTTGCAACTAGAATAATTTTGAAGGGAATTAAAACCCTGTACAGGAATTGGAACTAAGGTGATAGGGTCTTCTCTTTCTCAATATCAACTGAGAAAACTTGTGGATTGATTGTAGTAGATTTTGCTCCCCCTGAGATCTTGAATTAATCGGGATTGCTGGAATACTGCTTCAGGGTGATAGGTCTTCAAAGACCTAAAATTCCTGGACCAGAAATTTTTCAGGAACGTTTTTGACAGATTGAAATTTGTTGTCCTTTGAAGTTGTCCGGGAGGATTGAAGGAAGAAGACTCTTGATAGTGTTTGATTGTTCTTCTTCTCCTTCTTGAAGATGTTCTCTGTTCAGGCTGATTGCAGTAGAACTTTTGATTTGAGTATGATTGTTCTTCTGTACAATCTGAGTTTGTCTGTTTGATTGTCTGTATTGCTTGCTCTACTGTGTAGTAGTACTCATTGTCTTTATCCTTTCTTTTCTTTTCTATCTTTTTTAACTGACTGAGAACATTTGAAATTCGAATGTTTGAGCAGTAATTGCAGTCGGCCTTGGAAGGAAGCGGCAATTAATAATTTCCCCAACTGTCCCATGGAAAAATGGCATGTAATAATCCAAAGTCAATGCGCGTTCCAACGGTAACATTCCGAGAAGATCTGACATTAATAACTCTGGAATCATCGCCAAGAAACGGGACGGGAAACTGGAAGAAGACCTAGTCTGGAATCGTCGAACGAAGAACACAATTCGTCGAGCTGAGTTTGAATTCATCGAGATGAGCTTGAGTTCGTCGAGCTGAGCTTGAGTTCGTCGAACTGAGCTTGAGTTCGTCGAGCTGAGCTTGAGAGAGTTCGTCGACCAGACAATCTTCATTAGTCGAACAGACAATCTTCATTCTTTGAACAAACAATCTTCATTCGTCGAACATACAATCTTCATTCGTCGAGCTGACAACAGTTCTGGACTTAGTCAAAATATTATGCATCTGCTGATATCCAGTGTCGACGTAAGCTGGTGTCTACTGATTGATCTTGGTGTCGACTCAAATCTTCTGGTGTCGACATGAGCTGGTGTTGACTGATATCCTGGTGTCGACACAAATCCTCTGGTGTCGACATAAATTGTCTGGTGTCGACACATGCCCTAAGTGTCGACACAAATACTCTGAGTTCAGAAATCGTCGAGTAGAGTACTACATTCGTCGACCTGAGAAGCTGACTTCGTCGACCTGAGAAGCTGACTTCGTCGACCTGAGAAGCTGAGAACTTGAGGTCCAAGTTCGTCGAGCTCAGAATCTAATTCGTCGACCAAAACTTGAAGTTGGACTTAGAAAAATTCTGAAGTTGTCCTGGCTTTAGCTTGATGTAGAAACTGAGAGTTCGTCGAACAGAGAACTAAGATCGTCGAGCTCAGCACTAAGAATTGTCTCACGATCGTCGAGCGCAGAACACCGTTCGCCGAGCTGAGTTCGACAAACTTCAAACTCATTTAACTTAGTCTTGAAAACCTCTAAGTCTGGAGTCTCTGATGGTCTTCCTAAAAGCTGGTCCATCTGAAGTTGAACCTAAGGACTTGTCCTAGACTCTAGGACACAACTTGACCCTAGCTATACAGGTTGGGTCACATCCTAAGTCAGTGAACCTAGCCTAAATCAACTAGGGATCCAACACAAAGATCAAAGACGGTTATGGAATATCAGCGAGAGTTCCAACATCTCGCGAGATTCGCGGACTCATATGATTTGGATGATAGAGGATATGCCAAGCACCTCTACAAAGGGTTGTTTGCTAGAGATTATCGACATGGCGAAGAGATTGGAGGCGGACCACTTGGGAAGTGGTAAGAGGCCTGTGGAGGGCACTTCCATCGAAATTTTAGAGTAGAGCATCCAGTTCCGCAGCCGCCTGCATTGCCTCCACTGCCTCAGCCTCAACAATTTCATCAACCAGAGGGGTGTCGTGGGCTGGTGTGTTTTGAATGCAACCAACCGGGCCACATTCGACGCTACTGCCCTCAGTTGTTTGGGGACGTCCCTCCTGCTCTCCCTCCGGTAGCTCCTCGAGGACGGGGTTACATACGTGGTCGAGGACGAGGACCGCGAAGAGTAAACCTCGGCCCTTCCCGGGATCAAGTGTATGCGCTGGACATGGCACAAGAACGGAATCATCAGGAAGTTGTTGCAGGTATGTTGCAGTTAGCCTTCTCATTTTCATTGTTTAAGTTAAGTTGCTTAATACATACTAGAAACCTACTATTGAGTTTTTGTTATTGGTTCTTAGGTACCGTGGTAGACAGCGGGAAGACGGCGTATGCGCTGTTGGATATCGGTGCCTCACACTCTTTTGTGTCTGAGGACTTCATCAAAGACATGGAGGGTGTACAGTATTTTACTGGCATATCCCGACGAGTATGCATCCCGGACGGCTCTAAGATGATCGCAACCGCTAAGTGCGAATTTGAGATACTTATTGAGGGAAAATCCTTTGATACGCCTGCCACAGTCTTGAGGATGCCAAAGTTTGATCTCATTATTGGCATGGCATGGTTCGACTGGTACTTCACAAGGATCGACTGCGTGGAGAAACGAATCTACTTGAGACATGGAGACACCGATGTCATCTTTCAAGGTATTAGATTCTCACCTCGTATGTTGTTATCTTTAGTTCAGGCTGTAAAAGCCCATATGAAGGGAGATGAAGTATTCATGATATGTTTCGAGTTGAAGGAGATAGTGTTGGATATGAAAGACGTACGGGTAGTGCGGGACTTCACCGAGGTATTTCCTGAGAAACTGCCATGATTACCCCCGCACAGAGAAGTTGATTTTCAAAGTAATTTAGTACCGGGTGCCAAGCCTATATCCAGGGCCCCTTACCGAATGGCCCCGAAGGAAATCGCGGAGTTTAGAGTTCAACTGCAAGAACTAGTGGAGTCAGGGTTCTTTCGCCCTAGCTCGTCACCTTGGGGTACCCATGTATTGTTCGTCAAGAAGAAGGACGGAACCTTGCGTTTATGTATAGACTATCGGGAACTCAATCGACTGACAGTGCGGAACACTTATCCGCTACCCCGGATCGACGAGTTGTCCGATCAACTGGTGGGAGTGCATTGGTTTTCTAAGTTGGATTTGCGCTCGGGATATTATCAATTGAGGATACAAGAAGGGGATATCCAGAAAATGGCATTTAGTTCAAGATATGGACTGTATGAGTTCACTATAATGCCGTTTGGGCTCACCAATGCCCCTTCGTCCACCATGAGTTTGATTAACAAGGTGTTTGAACCTTATTTGGACATCTTCGTCATTGGTTTCATCGACGACATCCTGGTCTACTCAAACACGGAGGAGGAGCATATTGAGCACCTGACCTTGGTGTTGAAGAAATTAAAAGAGCACGCCTTGTTCCCTAAATTTAGCAAGTGCAAGTTCTATCTTAAGGAGGTTGCTTTCTTGGGCCACGTGATCAGTGGTGCTGGATTAGCAGTAGATCCGGCCAAGGTGCGTGCCGTGAAGGATTGGTCTCCCTTGAAGTCAGCGGCCGATGTGCAGAGCTTTCTTAGACTTGCCGGGTACTACCGCAAGTTCGTAAAAGGATTGTCCAAGATTGCTCTCCCTCTTACTTCCTTGACAAAGAAAGGTGTGACATTTGAGTGGACACCCTAGTGTGAAGCGGCGTTCCAAGAGCTGAAGGATAGACTTACCTCTGACCCCATCCTATCCCTCCTGTCTGGAAAGGAGGGATTTCAAGTTTACACTGACGCGTCGTATCAGGGGGATGAGAGTTGTATTGACGCAGCATAGCCATGTAATTGCCTAAGCCTCAAGAAAGCTGAAGAAGCATGAGATCAATTATCTGGTTCATTATTTGGAGTTGGGAGAAGTGGTATTCGCATTGAGGGTTTGGAGGAACTCTCTATACGGTGTCCACTGCAAGATCTTTTCAGACCATAAAAACTTAAAGTACGTTCACACACAGAAGGAATTGAACTTGAGACAATGACGATAGTTAGAGTTTTTGTGCGATTATGAGTTCACCTTGAACTATCATCCTGAAAAAGCGAACTCGGTGGCTGATGCATTGAGCAGAAAGGTACCAGACTCGAGCCCGAAGTCTCGGTTGATGAGTATGGAGTTGGTTCGGATGATTGAAAAGAAGGATATCATTTTGGTATATAAGGCTGCTTCGGAAGAGTATACAGCGTACTTGGAAACCATGAGCATAGTTTGTGATATTCGGGACCGAATCCGGGCGGAGCAAGGAAGGGATGCGGCTCTGGCCCAGGCAATCAAGTCAATCTAAGATGGGACTACCGACGAGTACACACTAAAAAACGGCATTGTTTATTTCCTTGGCTGGCTCTACATTCCCAAGGGCAGTAAAATTCGGGAGGATATATTGAGAGAGGCACATTGCTCTCAGTATTCAGTGCACCCGAGTATTGCCAAGATGTACGCCGGCTTACGGAAGACCATGTGTTGGCCGGGAATGAAGAAGGATGTCAGGTATTTTATTACACATTATGAAGCTTGTCAAAGGGTAAAGGAGGAATGCAAGAGCACTGGTGGTTTGTTACGGTCGTTGCCCATTCCCGAGTGGAAGTTCGAAGATATCTCCATGGACTTCGTCCATGGTTTACCTCGCTCGCACTCGAGGAACGATCGGTGTGGGTGATCGTTGATCGACTAATGAAAGTAACTCGGTTCATCCCTATGAAGAAAGAGGCTCATATGGATGTCTTGGTACGCCTCTTTGTGGAGAAGTTCATACGGTATCATGGCGTCCCTAAGACAATCATTTCCGACCGGGATGGTCATTTCACCTTAAAGGAGTGGAAGGCGGTACAGGCGTATTTGGGCTCGCGCCTTACCTTTAGCACGACGTTTCATCCTCAGACGGATGGGCAGTCTGAGAGGACCATCAAAACATTGGAGGATCTATTGAGATTATATGTGTTGGATAGAGGAGAGCCATGGGAAAGGCTCTTACCACTGGTAGAATTCTCCTACAACAACAGTCATCAATCTAGCATCGGCATGGCGCCCCATGAATCCCTTTACAGAAGAAGGTGTAGAACCCCCTTGTCTTGGGTACAAGATGAAGACCAGAAGGCTTTGCGAATTGAGTATATTGATGATACTAATGTGGTGGTTAGACTAATACGGGATCGCATGTTGGAGGCTCAAAGTCGACAGGCAAAGTATTATAATGCAAAGCACCGTATGGTGGAGTTTCAAGTGGGTGGTAAGGTGTTTCTGAAGATTCAGCCGATGCATGGAGTGTCACGGGTGCGTGGTGTGAAAAAGCTCAGCCCAAGGTATGTTGGGCCTTACACTATACTGGAAAGAAATGGCCCATTGGCCTATCAGTTGGAGTTATCGCCAATACTAGAGAATCTCTACGACGTGTTACATGTGTCGTCGCTTCGAAAGGCGTTGTTGCGGCCTGATCAATATATCCCCACTACTGATGGTGCAGTAGTGACTGATAGGTCTGTACAACTGGAGCCAGTTCGGATCGTAGACAATGAGACAAGAATATTACACCGCAAAATTGTTCCCTTGGTGAAGGTGTTGTGATCGAATCATGGGAAGGAGGAGTATACATTGGAGCCGGTGGACTTGATGCAAAAATGCTACCCGAAATTCTTTCCTCGAGGTAATTTTGTTTAAAAGCATATTTTATCTTCTGTTATGCTTTTTCTCCCATAGCCTTAGCCTGATTTTGGGGACAAAATCTATTATTTTGTTTATAGGATTTGTAACATCCCGATTCGTACTAGGCCCATCGTGCGTGTTTTTGAGTCAAGAGAGCTGACTTGGGCTCAAAGAAGTGCTGGCAGCGGGGCTGCACTTGTAAATGGGTGGAGAAATCGGTATAAAATAGGACACGGGTAGAGATACGGGCGTGTCCCTACCCATGTGGGGGATGTCAGTTCTCGAGTCGACGACTCGAGTATGTTCAGAGAAGGACACGGGTAATGATACGGGCGTGTCACTACCCGTGTGCATGATGGCATGGTAAGGACACGACATGTCCCTACCCGTGTGTGTCGATTAGAGCTCGACGAGGTGTGTCCTGAGGAGGACACGGTTAGAGACACGGGCTTGTCCCTACCCGTGTGCGTTGAGTTGAGATCGACGAAGAGTACCAGAGAAGGACACGGGTAGAGACACGGGCATGCCCCTACCCGTTTGTGTCGAGTTGAGTTTGTCGAGGCGTGTCCAGGGAAGGACACGACCATAGAACACGGCCGTGTCATATGGACACAGGTCGGGACACGGGCGTGTCCCTACCCGTGTCGAGTATTGAACCGACACTAAAATCGTCATCGACGCTTTGCCCGAGCAGGACACGGGTAAGGACACAGGCGTGTCCCTACCCATGTCACTTTTCACATATAAGGGTTATGAAAACCCTAGCCTTTTTCACTCCTCATTCCAGCCATTTTTCTGAGAGAACTTCTGTAGAGAGGGAGAAACTGCTAGAGCAAGTCCTAGAGGAGATGATCCTCCGCCGCCGTGAAGGAGAAAATGTCGCCGAGAAGAGTCACAAGATCCATGGCCGGAAAGAGTGGAAATGCCGGAAATGAGGTGAGCTTCCTCCCCTCTCCCTTGGTGCTAGATCTTTAGATATCTAGGTGAGATGTCGACTCAAAAGAGTCTAGACTAGCGAGATGGTGATTTATCTAGGAAGAGGCCGTTCTAGGGCTTGTGCTCTAAGGTTAGTGGTGTCTTCAACCTCTCCAACTTTCTATGGGACGAAGGGGGATGGTTTCATGAAGAGTCAAGGCCTCATCATGGTGAATAAGGGAGGAGGAGTTCTGGAGGTAATTTTGGAAGATCGACTTGAGGAGGAAGATGAATCGATGTCGTTCATTCCGCTTTAAGATGCATGCAGAATCTTTGTTCTGTGTGCTGCGATCTTCTTGGCCATTTTCAGATATGATATGTCCAGATCTGGGCTTTCGGCTAAACACGAACATTGAAGTCCTTGAAAATACCTTTCCAACGAGTGGTTGCAAGACTTCGGGAGAATTATGTATCCACAGGAAAGTCTAAACGAATATGACGTCCGATAAATCCTGCATGCGAAAATTGTGTTCTATACGCAGCAGATTTCAAGGCTGATTTCAAGTATGATACTATTGAATCTTGGTTGTGGTCTGAACATAAAAGTTGTAGCCCATGGAATGACCTTTCCATCGAGTGGTTACACGTCTTCACCAGGTTTATGTAGCTTCGGTAATCTCCGGTCAAATTTGCGGTCCAGATTTACCATGTACTTAAATTCTGGGTTTGGAATACTATTGGATTTGGACTCGGTAAAGATAATGTCGCAAATTAACTTGAGGTTTGGTTAACTCTTTTATGTTAACCATCTTAGTCCAATGAATGATGAAGTTTATTAATTGTATTCCACATAATTGATTTGTGAAGCGAAGCATACTTAAACGAAATGATTTGATAGAAATTGGTTGACTATTATAAATGTGCATCATGATAATAACGTGTTGAATCAATTGGGAGCGGATGTGAAGCCACTTAATCTTTTCGACTAACTGTTGCTACGTCTTCATTTTTAGGAGGTGACCCCGCAGGTATAGCAGCCGCAGACTATGCAGCTGGAGAGCCAGGCCAGGACGACAGGGCCTGAAGGGACGGTACCGTCGCTACCGTCAGTTACAGATGTGAGTGTTGAGCGACTCTGATATAGTCTTTTGGGCATTTATTAGCTGTACTATGGTATTGTAGAAACATGGTTTAGCTTGTTTATTTGATGTACTTTTGGACATATATGCTTTGTGTTGATTTGACTTCTCTTATTATTGTTTTGGTTGGGTTGGAATATATTGGTATTGGTTGTAGCCGGCAGAATAGGCGTCTTGTGGTAGAGGTTAGCCCGTGTGCTAATGCTACCGCAAGGAGGCTGTTCTGGGCATAAGATCTCCTTCGTGCCGTGTTTTTGGATCTGGGAGGGGGGTCTTATAGATAGTATGCCACAGAAATGCCACTTCTTGTAGCCAGAACTGGCACTTGGAGAACTTAGCATACAATTGGTGCTCTCTCAGCTTCCCCAAAACTAAGGCCAAATATTGAGTATGGTCTTCCTGTGTCTGGGAGTAGATCAGTATATTATCGATGAAAACTATAACGAATCTGTCCAGGTAGGGCTCGAAGATGCGGTTCATCAAGCTCATGATGGAAGAAGGCGCATTCGTGAGCCCGAATGGCATCACCGTGAACTCATACAATCCATAGCGGGAACTAAAAGCCGTCTTCGGAATGTCCTCCTCCTGGATACGCAGTTGATAGTACCACGATCTCAAATCCAACTTGGAGAACCAGAAAGCTCCCTAAAGTTGATCAAAAAGCTCGTCGAACTGGGGTAGCGGGTATGTATTCCCGACATTCAACCGGTTCAGCTCCCGGTAGTCGATGCAGAGATGCAGGGAGCCATCCTTCTTCTTGACAAATAACATCGGTGCTCCCCACGATGATGAACTCGGTCAGACAAATCTAGATTCTACCAGCTCCTGTAACTGTATCCTGAACTCTGCTAGCTCCTTTGGTGCCATCATGTACGGTGCCCAAGAAATGGGCCTCGCTCCTGGCACCAACTGAATGCGGAAGTCAGTGTCCCTGGGTGGTGGCAATCCTGGCAATTTCTTCGGAAACACATCGGAGAAATCCCGAACCATCAGAATGTCCACAATGGAAGACTCTGCTCCCGCCATCTCGAAGCAGATAATATATACTTCCTCTCCTATCTTGTGGGCCTTGACAACCTGTATAGATGATAATAATAGATGGGAGACAAGTATAATACCTTCAACGATGACGTGGGATTCCCCATGACTTAATGTGATCTGCCTCGACGGGCAATCGATCTGGGCATGGTCCCAATGTAACCAAGTCATGCCCAAGATCAAGTCGAAATCTGGCATCTTCAGAATCGTTGCGGGCGCTTCAAATGTCTTTCCGCCGATTTTCTCCTCCATATTGCACTTGGCAGATGATAGTAGTACTGATCCATCAGGTAGCCTCACTCTCATCATCGAGCCCGTGAATCATTCCACGCCGTCCAATCGTTCAACAAAGGCTTCTGATATGAACGAGTGTGAAGCACTCGTGTCAAATAGTGTATGAGCGGGTTTGACGCTGACAAAGACTTTGCCTGAGGTTGATTGAGTTACAAATGGATAGTTATCCTTCATGGTTAAGTAATATACATAAAATAAAATTTCTTAATTTAGTAACATTATTTGTGTACCTGTGATGACGTCTTCAGGGTTCCTCGGCTCGGCGAGGTCCAATACATACATCTACTCCTGTTCTCTGCCTCAGCCAAAAGGTCCTCGGCCTCGGCCTCGACCACGACCTCGTCCTCGACCTCGGCCCTACTATACTGGAGGGGCCACCGGAGGTGGAGGAGGTGGAGTAGGAAGTGGATGAAACCGATGCGGGCACTCAGATATAATGTGTCCCGGCTGATGGGACTCGAAACAAACTATCGATCGCTGGTCACGATCATCCTGTCTCATCTGGCCATGTGTCTGTGGTGGTGGGGGAGCTGGTGCTGCAGGGGGTCTCTGCTCCTGCCTGTAGTTGTGATGATGACGTCCCCCACCTCTCTTGTGCATCATGACTCTGCCCCTCTTTGAGCCCTGGCTATTCTCACCAAAGAACGACCCATCTAGTGGTCTCTTTACTCTGTTCTGCACCATCAGCTAGTCTGCCTCCAGCTTCTTGGCCATCTCGATGATCTGAGCTGAAGTGCCATAAGAGATGAACAGGAGGTCCTGCCTCAAATTGTCTCTAAGTGTAACACCCCCATCTGTCACATGACATATTGTTGGGTACATTGGAATAAATGTACCTGATTTGAAGAAGCATCACCCTACTCAATGATATACATCAAAATGTATTTGATGTATTTTGAGTTACCTTGTGCAGGTTAAGTATTTGCAGGGAAAGTTGAAAAGTTTCTAAGTCCATGTGTCGACACCTAGAAGAAAAGTGTCGACACTTAAGAAGACTTGTGTCGACACCCAGAGAAGCAGTGTCGACACTTGGAGTAATTGTGTCGAGACCAGGAATGCAGAGTCGACACCAGAAGGAAAGTGTCGACACATACAGGCTGTGTCGACACATAATGAAGAAATGTCCAGAGAAGCTGTGTCGACACTTAGAAGTAGTGTCGACACCCAGAGGAACTTTGCCGACATCAAAAGTGTCGACACTTGGAGGCTGTGTAGACACTTAGCAAAAGTTCAACAAAGCCCAAGTACAAGTGTCGACACTCAGCAAACTTCAACAGAGTTTAAGTACAAGTGTCGACCTAATGAAGAATGTGTCGACACACAGCAAAAAACTCAACACATGAAGAAAGTGTCGACACTAGGAGGCTGTGTCGACACTCAGTAAGTTTCAATGAAGTCTAAGAACAAGTGTCGACACAAAGTAGATGTGTCGACACTCAGCAAAAGAATCAACACAGAAGGCATGTGTCGACACCAAGAAGATGTGTCGACACTGAACAAGTTCAACACAAGAAGATGTGTTAATACAAAGGAGTTGTGTCGACACTTATAAGAAATCAACTAAGTATCAAAGAAGAAGGACTTGTGTCGACACACAGAATCAGTGTCGACACATGTTGAAGAAGCAGTGTCGAGAAGCAAATTCTACAACACAAGGAGTTGTGTCGACACCATGAAGGCTAGTGTCGACACTTAGTCTACTTGTGTCGACACTTAGTCTATAGGTGTCGACACTTAAAGACTGACTGTCTCGACACTTTCAGATAGTTACAGAGAATTCAAGAAGTGACTGGATGACTTGACAGCTGCCATTCCAGCCAGTCTACTGCAACTGTCAGAGCTGTCAGAAAGCTGTTAGAAACCGTATCAGCCGGTCACCATGAAGAAAGCCTATATAAAGGCTTATTCTGTCAACAGAAGATGATGATCAAGTAATTCATTGAAGAATCTATTCAAGTGAAGATCTAAGTAGTTGGAGAGAGAGAGCTCCTTCCAAGAAGACAGCTATTGAACCAGGCTGTGAAGAAAGTTTCAGATTGAGATCTGATTCTTAAATTAGCAGTGATTGAAGATCAGCTGCATAGAGACTCAACCCTATTGTGTTCTAAATTCAAGAAGCTTTGAAGAAAGCCAAGGAAGGTTGATCTCAGCAGAGTTCTTCCAAGAACTCATCCAGAAACCTGTCAACTCTTCTCTCTTATTCTGAGTTGTAGGTATATACATTATAATTTTAATTCCTTGTAGGATCCTTAGGGATCTGAGTTGTAAGCCTGAAATTATAAAGGCTGAGTGGTAGGGTCTGTGTGACTGAGTGTAGGAGATTCATTTCTCTGAGTGTAGGCCTTGTGGCTGAGTGTAGGTCTTTGTGAAGACTGAGTGGTAGGGCTGTGTGCATGAGTTGTAGGAGTGGGATCACTCTGAGCTGTAGGAACCTATTTGGGTTCTGAGTGTAAGATCTGAGGATCTGAGGAATAGTGGAGGAGTTTGGTTGAATCTAGTACACTACTAGATACGCGAAGGGGGAAAGTGGATGTACCCAGACCTTGGGGAACCACTATAAAACTGTGTGTACTCTGTGTGTGTGATGTTGTGATTGCTGTGTTGAAGTGCTGTGAAGAATTATTTATAATTCTGTGATATAATCTGCCTAAAAGTTTAAAAGATAAGGTCACCTATTCACCCCCCCCCCCTCTAGGTGATTAGGTACAATTTCTTTCAAGTGGTATCAAAGCGAGGTTACTCAAAAAAGGACATAACTGTCTGAGTAAAAGATCCTGTTGGCAGATTCAGTATAATCAAGTGCAGAATCAAGAAAATCAAGAAAATGGGTTCAATAAAGAATCACAAAGAACTTGGATCCATGAAGTTGCCAATCTGCAGAAAGTAGATATTTGGCATCTAGAAAGAAAGGGTTAGACTATTTATGGAAGCCTCTGACCCTAGAATCTATATCACAGTTAAAGAAGGGTCATATGTGCCTATGAAAGTATCAGTCCTGGATGCAAATCAGATAACTCCTAAGGACTTTTCATAGATGACTAAAGATGAGATTATTCTGGCCACTATAGACAAGAGGGCCTAGAATATTATTGTGAGCGCAATAGATGATGCCACATTCCAGAATTTGATAGACTGTAAAACATCAAAGGAAATGTGGGACACACTGATAGTGTACATGGAGGGTTCTGAAGAAGTTAGACAGGACAGAAAGTCATTATTAAACCAAGAGTATGAGAGTTTCAGACAAGGAAGGTCTGATAGCATAACTGAGTGCTACAAGAAATTCTATAGGATAGTTAATGAGCTAATGTCTTATGGAAGAGAATTCAGCAATTATGAGCTGAATGATAAGTTCTTGAGATCCCTAACTAAAGACTGGGATACCAAGATTTGTGCCATAAGGGAAATGACCAAATTAGCAGACATTCCTCCTCCAACATTGTTTGGAAAGCTGTTATCCTATGAAATGCAGCTAATGGTTAGGAAGGAGGAAGAAAAGACTACCAGAGTAGAGCATAAAGAAAGAACTGTGGCTTTCAAGACAGAAGCCACTAGGAAATATAAAAGTAAGTCTCCATCTCCACCACCAAAAGTTGCTGAGACTGAGACAGATAAGTCAGACATTAAGAATTCTGAAAGCAGTGAGAGTGATGAGGACTTTGCAGCTTTCACAAGACATTTTCAGAAGTTCCTAAAGAAGAAACAGTGGAGGTCTAAGCCATCCACTTCACAGAAGTCATCAAAGAATGACAGGAGAAAGCCCAAGTCAAGTAAAACTACATCTTCAAAGATAGTCTGTTATTATTGTAACAAACAAGGACATGTTGTTGCTGACTGTCCAGAGAAAAGGAAAGAGTCAACTGATAAGAAGAAGACTCAGATCAAGGGCAAAAAGGAAAGTTCCTTTGTTGCTAAGAAGGACAAAAGTCTGTCAGATAAGTCTTCTTCAGAAACTGATTCAGAAGCTGAATCTTACATTGGACTGTTTGTTGAAGAAGATGAAGATGAGTTCATCCAATTAATGAACTCAATATATGAGCAAGAGGACAATCAGTGCCAGGGACTGATAGCCTTATCAGAAGGAGATAAAATCCAGGATCAGCCTGGACCTAGTCAGGTATTAAATTGTTCTGCGGATTCAATTTCTAGTACTGAGTCAGATTCAGATACATCATCATCAAGTGATGAGAGTGGATCTGAATCTGAAGGAGACATTCATCAATTAATTGATGAATATAGAGTAGTTTTGCAAGCTTTGAAGAAAAGCAAATCCTTGGCCAAGAGTCAGGCTAAGGAGATTGCTAATCTTAAAGTTGCTGCAACAGATTTTGATAAGTTGATTGATCAAAAATTAAATGATATATCCAGACTGAAGCAAATAACTGTTATTCAGATGGGGACTATAACATTTAAGAATGATCAAATCAGAAATCTGGAGATTAGTCTTCAGAAGGAGAGAGATATAGTATCAAGGTTTTCTAAACCAAAATCTGTTCTACCTTTGATAGATGAATTTGTACATCAAAAAGGTAAAACTGGATTGGGGTTTACTAAACCTGCCAGGACTGTAAAGTCCAAGTCTAAGGGCAAAGCCCCAGTACTCAACAAGCCTGCTATAGATAGAACAACCAGGGTTGTACCTAAGCAAAGGTACAACAGATTTGAGTGCTGGTATTGTGGCAAGGTAGGCCACTTTGCCATAGACTGTTGGCACAATTCAAGTGCCAAGGTGAGTAGCAATCTGCCTTTTAGAAAAGCTACAGGTATTTTTGTTAAGAGGCAAACTAATCAGCACCAAGGACCCAAGAATTCTTTGGGTTCTAAGGTTAACTAATCTGTCTTGCAGGTGAGTCCAAGTGACCATGCCCCAATATGGTACTTGGATAGTGGATGTTCCAGGCACATGACTGGAACTAGGGGATTGCTAAAGGACTACACACCAATCAAGGATGGTCCTAAAGTCACCTTTGGTGGTTCTGAAAAAGGAATCATCAAAGGTTTTGGTAACATTTCTAGCAACCTTATAACAATTACTCAAGTGGCATATGTTAAAGGTTTGAAACACAACCTCATTAGTATAAGTCAACTGAGTGATTTAGGATATGACATCTAATTTGTCAAAGATGGTTATCATATCAGGAGGTCAAATGATCAAGAGATCATTCTGACAGGTTATAGGAAGAGAAATGTCTATTGTCTTGACATTATGTGTGAGAACAATGCTTCTCATGTGTGTCTTGTAGCTGATGAGAAAGTCTCTCATTGTGTCAAATGGCATAAGAGGCTAGCCCATCTTAACTACAAGACAATTGGCCAACTCTTTAGCAAAGAGTTAGTGAGGAATGGTCCTCAGGTTAAGTGTATTAAAGATGGGATATGCTCAGCTTGTCAAAAGGGCAAGCAAACTAGATCCACCTTTAATAGCATTGAGAACAAAGATGTTGTGAGGTGCTTATACCTCTTGCATATGGATCTTTTTGGTCCTATGCCAGTTCACAGCCTAGGTAGGAAGGTCTACACATTTGTGGTTGTAGATGACTACTCAAGGTTTTCCTGGGTGTTCTTCCTTAGACAGAAATCTGAAACACCTAGTATCTTTTATAGTTTTGTCAAATAAATTCAGAATGAGTTAGACAGTACAGTGGTCAAAATAAGAAGTGACCATGGTACTGAATTCCAGTCTGATAGTATGACAAAGCTATGTGAAGAGTTTGGGATATTTCAGGAATTCTCTTCACCAAGAACACCTCAGCAAAATGGCATTGCTGAAAGGAAAAATAGAACCTTGATTGAGGCTGGTAGAACCCTATTAAGTGACACATCTCTCCTAGAATATTTCTGGGCTGAGGCAGTAAACACTGCTTGCCATGTAATTAATAGGGCTACTATCACCAAAAGTCACCATAAGACCCCCTATGAGATTGTGAAAGGCAGAAAACCAAACCTATCCTATTTCAGGATCTTTGGTTGTAAATGTTATATACTTAACAATGGAAAGTCTTACTTAACTAAGTTTGCTGCCAAATCCTAAGAGGGGATCTTTGTTGGGTACATCAACAACAGTAAGACCTATAGGGTCTACAACTTGACTACTCAAGTTGTAGAAGAGTCAGTACATGTAGTATTTGATGAAGCTAGGCTAATTAATAATGAATTGTTTAGAAGTATTTGCAGCTCCACAGGTGTGACTAAGAAGATGGACAAGCTTACTATTGAAGAAGGATCAATTGCAAGTCAGCAAGTAGATGATAGTGGCTGTTGTCCAGGGGGAGTACTAGATACACATGATGCAGAAAAAGACCAAGGGGTGCAGCAAGTTAAAGAAGCTGAAGGAGTACAACCTGAGGACAGGCTGCCTCCAACTAATAGACATCTAAAAGATCATCCAGCCAATCAAATTATTGGTGATCTCAGACTAGGGGTACAAACAAGGAGCAGAAATCTAAGTTTAGTACTCTACTCCAGTTTTCTATCCCAAGTAGAGCCAAAGGAATTTGAAGAAGCCATCCTAGACCCTCATTGGATTGAGGCAATGCAAGAGGAGCTGAACCAGTTCAAAAGATGCAAAGTCTGGGAGCTTGTTCCTAAACCAAAAGATCACAACATAATTGGAACTAAGTGGATCTTCAGGAACAAGATGGATGAACATGGAGTTATTATAAAGAACAAAGCAAGACTGGTTGCAAAAGGTTATAGGCAGGAAGAAGGTATTGACTTTGATCAAACCTTTGCTCCAATAGCCAGACTGGAAGCTATAAGGATGTTCCTGGCTTATGCAACCAATCAAGGGTTTAAAGTATACCAAATGGATGTTAAGTCAGCCTTTTTGAATGGCAATCTGAAGTAAGAAGTCTATGTGGAACAGCCATCAGGTTTTGTTGATTCAACTAAACCTAATTATGTTTATAGACTTAGGAAGGCTTTGTATGGGTTAAAACAAGCCCCTAGGGCTTGGTATGAAACCCTGTCTAGTTTCCTTATTGAGAATAAATTCACAAGGGGGAAAATAGACAAGACTCTATTCCTTAGGGAATCCAGAGGCAAGATCATACTAGTCCAAATATATATAGATGACATCATATTTGGGTCTACTGAAAATAGTCTTTGCAGAAAGTTTGCAAAACTTATGCAAGGACAATTTGAAATGAGCAGTATGGTGGAACTTAAGTTCTTCTTGGGTCTCCAAGTTAGACAGACTGAGAATGGTTTATCCATATGCCAGTCTAAGTTCACTCTAGAATTGATAAGGAAGTATGGTATGGAATCATCCAGTACCATGAAAACTCCTATGGGATCAAGTATGTCTCTTAGCAAAGATGATGCAGGGAAACCTGTAGATGAGACTTTGTATAGAGGGATAGTTGGCTCCCTATTGTATTTGACTGCAAGTAGACCAAATATCATGTATGCTACATGTGTCTGTGCTAGGTACCAAGCTTGCCCTAAAGAGTCTCATTTGACAGCAGTCAAAAGAATTCTGAGATATCTTAAGGGCACTCCTTATCTAGGCCTTTGGTACCCTAGGAATGGAGACTTTGAACTGACAGGTTATTCAGATGCAGATTTTGCAGGCTGCAAGGAAGATAGGAAAAGTACAACAGCTACCTGTCAATTCTTAGGTGGAAGACTGATATCATGGAGTAGCAAGAAACAAACAAGTGTGGCTATCTCCACAGCAGAATCAGAGTATGTTACTGCAGGAAGTTGATGTGCTCAACTTCTGTGGATTCAACATCAGCTATAAGACTTTGTTATACAAGTAAGTAGAACACCTCTATTTTGTGATTCTGCTAGTGCTATTTCTATTGTAAACAATCCTGTCTCGCATAGTAGAACTAAGCATATAGAAATCAAATAACATTTTCTAAGAGAACATGTGGAAAAAGGAGATATTTCCCTAGAGTATATTAATACAGATAATCAACTAGCTGATATGTATACTAAGCCCTTAGATGAAACCAAATTCAATAGGTTCAAAATTGAATTAGGTATGATAAACTTAGAATAATTTACAAAAACTTGGCTAAGTAAAATAGTGTCGACACAAAGAGTTGTCTGTGTCGACACAGAAAAGTGGTGTCGACATTTCAGAGAAATGGTGTCGACACATCTAGACAGTAAGTGTCGACACTTCAGAGAATTAGTGTCGATACATGCAGGGTAGGTGTCGACACATCCAAGGTGGTGTCGACGCTTAGAATTTTTACAGAATTAGTCTAGTAAAGTCTCGACTAAGTGTCAAGCAAAGCGGTGTCGACACATAAACAAGTGTCGACACATATATTCTGTCGACTATACTTGTGTCGACGCATAGTTGTCGAGACATTATAAGTCTGTGTCGACACTTTTCAACAGTGTCGACACAATTTTAGTATTTTGACGTACCCTTTCATCTTTGATTCTAGAAAGGTATAAATAGGTTTTCGCCATTATCTGTCGACACGCTCACCAAAGTTTCGAGACCAAACTTGTGTGTCGACATCTCTCTTCTCTAGATTCAAATTTCTTCAAACCCTAATGGCGCCCAAGCTAGAAGAAAATATGAATGAGGGATATGAACTCGTGCGACACGCATTTGATGATGCGGAACCTGATATCAAAGGCATGATAACCCTAATCGCAGAGACTGGATTAGAATTTCTTGTTTCAGAACCGATCAAGATCTGGAAGAAGGAGGTCCTGGAATTTCTGAATGGAGCAACAATAGATGAATCAGGACTCAAGATAAAGTCTAGAGTTCATGGGGCAAAGGTGAAGGTCTCTCCTAAGAGTCTGAGAAAGGTACTTCAACTACCTAGGACTAAGGAAGAAGAATATGTTTCTGCTACTAAGACTAGAGAAGCATTAACATGGTGTGGTTTGGACTCCACAATTAAAATAGGATTTGTTTTCAATAGGAAGGGAATGAACATGCAAGGCAAATTCTTATCTGAAATTGTTGGCAAGGTTATCTTGAGCAAGCCTGGAGGGCATGACAGAATATCAGCTCATATGTTTAGTCTAATGACAAGAATTATCTTCAAACTAGAAACTGATTGGTCTGCAGTTGTGTTTGAGAAGATAAAAGAGAGTATGAAAAAGCCCAATTTGGGTAGGATTCTAAGTCTTTACCTGGCTGGTAGTATACCAAAGATCATGAGTCAAGCAGCTGGAACTAAGATTAACCACATGAGGAGAATGGATTTGAGAATCTTCTCTAGGTGGGATAGAGTCTTGACCAAGGAAATGCCAACTCCTGAGAAGGAAACACCCCTGAAGAAGAAGAAAAAGACAGCCCCTGTGGCTCAAGAATCATCAAGTAGCTCTGAAGAGCATGTAGTGTTCACTCCTGATGAAGAAGACACTGGAAATGCTGGCCAGTCACCTGCTAGACAAGAAGATGCACCAAGGCAGGGGGAGCTACCCACAGCAAGCCCAATACACCAGGATTCCATCCAGGGGGAGCCTCTACTTGTGAAAGAGCCAACTCCACTAGAGAGTGAACAAGCTACTTAGACCATACTTGAGGTAATAACTAAAATCAACCAATTAGATTTCTCTATTGAAAATGAAGATATGATTGACATATTGTTTGATGTTAATCAGCAACCTCAGATTCCTAGTCAACCCCAAGATGTTGTCATGGAGGACACATCTGTTGCTGATCAAGTTGTTGATGAGATAAGAGTTTCTCCAGCTCATACTCAACAGGAATTTACTTTGGAAGAACTGTTCCTTGACCTTCTTCAAACTGACATTGAAGTGGAAAAAGCTGCTGCTGAGGGGAAGAAAGTGATTATTGAGGGGGAGCAAGTGGAGAATAAAGAGAAAACTGCAGGCAAAGAGACTGAGAAGCAAAAGGAAGCTGAGCAACCACCAAGGACTGAGAAGGATTCACATCCTAGTCCTAAGGACAGGGTTGATATTGCAAGCACATCTGCTTCTGAAGATGAAGAGGCTGCAAGAGCCAAGAAGAGAAAATTTCAAGTTTTCAAGAGGAGGAGCCAGACATATAAGAAAGCTTTACAAACAATAGCACCACAGCCTGCACCACAGCCTACCCCATCTACAGATTTCAGTTCTTTGATGGTTGCATTACAGATAAAGATGGATGAGCAAAGACAGGCTTTGCAATCTTATATGGATGAAGGGCATAAGTCATTACAATTTGATCTTGCACAAGATATTAAGTCCATCAGATTTGAAATGAATCTGAACAAGAAAGAAATGTCTGACTGCTTCCATAAGGGTGGAAATTCAGTAGTCTATCTAGCAACTCATCAGGAAAAGATCAAAACTCAAGTGGATGATATTGCAGTGAAGCAAGGCTATGTCCTGGAAAACCATATAAGAATGAATGACAATTTGATTGAATCACACAATGTGATAGTCACTGCGATGCAGAATCTAGCTGCTGCTCAAACTACAGCAAGGACTACTGCCCAGGAAGAGTTTGATAAGAAGTTCTAAGAGCACATCACAGCCTTTAAGACTGTTCTTGAAGACTCTAAGAAGGCCATAACTGAACAACTTCAGAAGTTCAAACCCTTCTATAAGGATGGAGTTAATTATCTGAATCATCAAATTCCATCAGAGCGACCCTTGGATATCCTCCATTATGTGATGATGACAATGTCGCAGAGTCCGGGATTAATCCTGCATATCTTGGAGGGGAGCAAGCTGAAGTGGCTCAAGTAATATACCCTCCACCAGACTTTGATATGATACATCAAGACATACAATCAATGTATAGCCCTCCTGAGGGAATTCAGAAGGTCATCATAGAGAAAGTGGTTCAGCCAGTGCCAGAGGCTATACTGAAAGAACAAGAGGCTTTGCAGAAAGAACAAGAAGCCCAATTGTCTAAAAAGAGATTCAGGGAGCAAGCTGAATTGAGGCTTGAGTTTGAACAATGGAGCCCCACTTCCAGGAATATCATTTTGACTGTATGGAAGGCTGCCAAGGACAATATCCAAGATAGAAAAAAGTGGTATTCTGAACTGGAGTGGAGGAGGCATGAGACCAGGCAAGAGCCCATTGTGTAGTATAGAAGAAAGGCTAAGATGGGAAAGCTACCTCCTACTGCCCAGGAGCCTAGCAAGTACTTTCCAAAGCCTTATCATTATTTTGAAAGGCAGAACATCAAAGCTGAAGATTTGAAAAAGAACGATCTTAAAGTAAAGAAGCCTGCTACTGCTGAAGATGCTGAAGCCCTAGACCAAGCAAAGAAACAATCAGGAAAAGGCATTGTCATCAAGGAGCCTGAGCAGCAATATGATAGAATTTTTTCTTTAGTTTACAGTTGTAATAATTTGATTTTAAACTCTATGTAAACTTTTGAATAATGAATATGTTGAAGTTCTTAGAACTATGTGATATGTGTTAAATTTATTACATTATTGTTCTGAGATATTTGTGTATACATGTTTGTTTATACATGTTTATGTAATTACCCTGTTATATAATCCTATTTTACATCATATTGTGATTTTGTTATGTATGCTGTATATCATTGACTAAGGGTTATGACTTCTCCAAATAGGGGGAGATTGTTGGGTACATTGGAATAAATGTACCTGATTTCAAGAAGCCTCACCCTACTCAATGATATACATCAAAATGTATTTGATGTATTTTGAGTTATCTTGTGCAGGTTAAGTATTTGCAGGGAAAGTTGAAAAGTTTCTAAGTCCATGTGTCGACACCTAGAAGAAAAGTTTCGACACTTAAGAAGACTTGTGTCGACACCCAGAGAAGCAGTGTCGACACTTGGAGTAATTATGTCGACACCAGGAATGCAGAGTCGACACCAGAAGGAAAGTATCGACACATACAGGCTGTGTCGACACATAATGAAGAAATGTCCAAAGAAGCTGTGTCGACACTTAGAAGCACTGTCGACACCCAGAGGAACTTTGTCGACATCAAAAGTGTCGACACTTGGAGGCTGTGTCGACACTCAGCAAAAGTTCAACAAAGCCCAAGTGCAAGTGTCGACACTAGGAGGCTGTGTCGACACTCAGCAAACTTCAACAGAGTTTAAGTACAAGTGTCGACATAATGAAGAATGTGTCGACACACATCAAAAGACTCAACACATGAAGAAAGTGTCGACACTAGGAGGCTGTGTCGACACTCAAGAAGTTTCAATGAATTCTAAGTACAAGTGTCGACACAAAGTAGATGTGTCGATACTCAGCAAAAGAATCAACACAGAAGGCATGTGTCGACACCAAGAAGAAGTGTCGACACTGAACAAGTTCAACACAATAAGATGTGTCAACAAAAAGGAGTTGTGTCGACACTTACAAGAAATCAACTAAGTATCAAAGAAGAAGGACTTGTGTCGACACACAGAATCAGTGTCGACACATGTTGAAGAAGCAGTGTCGAGAAGCAAATTCTACAACATAAGGAGTTGTGTCGACACCATGAAGGCTAGTGTCGACACTTAGTCTACTTGTGTCGACACTTAGTCTATAAGTGTCGACACTTAAAGAATGACTGTCTCGACACTTTCAGACAGTTACAGAGAAATCAAGAAGTGACTGGATGGCTTGAAAGCTGCCATTCCAGCCAGTCTACTGCAACTGTCAGAGCTGTCAGAAAGCTGTTAGAAACCGGATCAGCCGGTCACCATGAAGAAAGCCTATATAAAGGCTTATTCTGTCAACAGAAGATGATGGCCAAGTAATTCATTGAAGAATCAATTCAAGTGAAGATCTAAGTAGTTGGAGAGAGAGAGAGCTCCTTCCAAGAAGACAGCTGTTGAACCAGGCTGTGAAGAAAGTTTCAGATTGAGATCTGATTCTTAAGTTAGCAGTGATTGAAGATCAGCTGCATAGAGACTCAACCCTATTGTGTTCTAAATTCAAGAAGCTTTGAAGAAAGTCAAGGAAGGTTGATCTCAGCAGAGTTCTTCTAAGAACTCATCAAGAAACCTGTCAACTCTTCTCTCTTATTCTGAGTTGTAGGTATATACATTGTAATTTTAATTCCTTGTATGATCCTTAGGGATCTGAGTTGTAAGCCTGAAATTATAAAGGATGAGTGGTAGGGCCTGTGTGCCTAAGTGTAGGAGATTCATTTCTCTGAGTGTAGACCTTGTGGCTGAGTGTAGGTCTTTGTAAAGACTGAGTGCTAGGGTTGTGTGCCTGAGTTGTAGGAGTGGGATCACTCTGAGCTGTAGGAACCTATTTGGGTTCTGAGTGTAAGATCTGAGGATCTTAGGAATAGTGGAGGAGTTTGGCCGAATCTAGTACACTACTAGATAGGTGAAGGGGGAAAGTGGATGTACCCAGACCTTGGGGAACGACTATAAAACTGTGTGTACTCTGTGTGTGTGATGCTGTGATTGCTGTGCTGAAGTGTTGTGAAGAATTATTTATAATTCTGTGATATAATCTGCCTAAAAGTTTAAAAAGATAAGGTCACCTATTCACCCCCCCCCCCCCCCTCTAGGTGATTAGGTACAATTTCTTTCACATATAACAGAAGGTCCAGCTGGAATCTGACGCCATATACCACGGATAGTCGGAAGGGTTACATAAGAATATCCAAACTATCTAATTAATACTACTCGTCCTACACAGAGCATTCTAGCATAAGCTTTTAAATAGTTGAAAGAACCCAAAACTTAAATACATAATCATGAATGTCCACATCCACACAACAGGAATGAAAACCAAATACACTGAAAGGGTACACGGCCTTATGGCCTTACAATGGTTCACTTATCAAATAGTGTCTTACATACATCGGCTCGCATACCGGCCACACATGACAAAATAAAAACAACTATTCGCTAAGGCCTTCGAGGGCCAGCACGGCAACATGGGCTCCAACCTGCTATTTTGCACTCGGCTCCGCAGCACCTGCAAGCAACATTCCACCGCACGGTGGCAAACAGACAACGGTCAACTAAAGCCGACCAATTTATAACGACCCCGTCCCTTTCTCGAGACGGCGGTGCTCCTTCCCTGCATATCATTAGCCCAGCTAGACAATTAAGTAAAAACATACTTCGCCACAGGTGTAGTCTCGCACGACCAAACACACCGTGCACTCACGGCACATTAACGGTGAATCCTGACACTTCAGCGTCTTCACCACCACCACCAAGATGGCAAACACGTGAGCATTTTAGACTTTCTGACCACTATCTAAGGCTCCCGACTATGCCAACGGCCAGTCCCCTTTTCGGGTCTCTCGCACCGAACCACATAGCCCAGGTCTGATTCCACTTGCCCGTTGCTTACAACGCATAGTACACCTTAAGACGTACGCACGAGCCAAGCTTCTCTCGCATCCTGTCATTTCCAAACAATCACATAACCCAGTTATGTTCAAGGCCAGTTCCCAGACCGCCAAGTTAGCAGAACACGTTTCCGCTCAGTTTTTCGGTTGCGCCTTGGAGTTAATCCCCAAGGATTCTTGCTGCAATCTACCGCGTAGAAGCCCGAAAACTCAAAGCACGGAGTCTTCTCCGGCAAATCATAACAAATGCAGCATCACTGATCCACACCAACATGTCCGGGTAGGCTTCACATACAATGCCTATGCCCGTACTTCGATTCCAGACTCTATATGCAACACAAGGGGGACTATTCACATCAACACCAAGGAACACCACGCACTCACCGCACACTCGCGGGAGCGGGATTCCCTATGTAGAAAGGAAGAGCTTCATATGCTCAAGTGGAGAATCGTTACCCTTGTAGTCCGCATTGGCGCCTTGGAAAAACTACACGGATGGAAATCTTCGCAACGAACTTTCCTCCACGGATCCGCTCTCATATCTCAAAACGGTGCACCGATGCTCCGCTGGCGGTCAATATCCTCCTTATTCTTTTTTGGAACACCCTATTACTAATTTGGGTCAGGATCACTATGTCTCTTAGGAAACTTATTTTGACCTCATTGTATAAATCTTAAGGTCAATTAGATTTGAGTCTAAGGGATAGTACTTAGGTTTGGAAGCTGCCCTCAAGACCAGGTTTTTCAGTTTGGAGACTAAGTCATTTCGTCGAGCTCAGTATGACGAATCGTCGAACTCCAATCGACGATCGTCGAGCTCACTTTGACGAGTCGTCGAACTCCATTCGACAATCTCTGAGCTCAACTTCATCAAGTCGTCGAACTCCATTCGACGATCTTCGAGCTCAGTTCGACGATCTTGACTCAAGTTTGATTCTCTATCTCTGAGCTCAGTTCGACGATAGTTGAGCTCAGATCGACGATCTCTGTTTTTGTCTTAGTCCAAATCTCTGAGCTCAATTCAACGATAGTGGAGCTCAGTTCGACGTTTTTTTGAAGAGTTCAACGATTTTCAAGATTCAAAATTTGGACAGCTGTGGAATTATTGTCAGCATTTAATTCAGAGATCTTGTAGCCATTTTTCATTTAATCTGGAGCCAGTTTCAAGGATTTATCAAGAAATATTTTATTGGACTTTCCTCCAGAAGACAATTACAGTTAAGGAAGTAATTAATGACAGGCTAACGGCTATATTGGAAAAGGATCATTTCTATTCAGAAAAAAGGAATAAAAGATCAGATTTTTCAATTCCTGAAAAAGAAGAAAAAGAAGAAAAAGAAAACAATCTCTGCAATAACTCTTACAACAACAAACACACAAGAGAAAGAGGGAGAGAGTTCCAAACATTCTCAGTCTCAAGATTCATACAAGAACACCAACACCAAAAGGAGATCACCAAACTGAAATCTTCAGATCTCTTTTGATTCAAGTGTTCAAGGCCATCATCATTCAAGACTCCAGACACCTCACATTTCAGCTGTTGCTGAAATCATCATTTGCTGGAGATCAACTTTCTGAAGGCCTATCACCCTACTGCAAAGCTTCACTCCTTGAACAACAACAGATCTCAGGGGGAGCTTTGACAACATCACTGAATCCACATAGTCTTCTCACTGTGATTGAGAAAAGAAGACTTTCATCACTCTCTCATCCCTACCTCTGTAAAGGGTTTTTCAAACTCCCTTCAAAAGTTTGTGTTTGGTTTTTGAGCACCTTATCAAAAGCTCATTGGTGGCAAGACACCTGATCAAAAAATCTGGTTTGGTTTTTGAGCACCTTATCAAAAGCTCATTGGTGCCCAGGACACCTGATCAACTCATCATGCAATGGATTCCTATCTAGGGTTGTAGAAGAGTGGATGTACCCAGATTGATTGGGGAACCACTATAGCTTCTTGTGTCTTCTGGTTGCTTGTTTTTCTTTTTGTTTCTGGCTATGGTTTGTGACTAGGTTGCTCTGTGATTAGATAGTTTCTGTGATTAGATTTACTTTTTATTATTTGCTTCCCTGTTCACTTTAGAATACAACAATTGTAGTAAAAGTTTTTAGCAAGCACCATACTCTATTCACCCCCCTCTAGAGTATAACAGATCTAACTCACTCTTTCAATTGGTATTAGAGCCAGGTTGGTTAAACATACCACACCTTGGTGGTTGCACAGGCTAACACCTGAACCCAAAGATTCTTTTAGTTAGATCTTCTGGTTGTAGATCTTGTTATTAGAATTATTTCTTCACAAATCATGGCCCAGAACAAAGACTATGCTAGCACCAGACCTCCAGTGTACAATCTGTCCAAGTTTGCACTTTGGAAGGCAAGGATTAGACTCTACATGAATTCTATTGATGAGGACATCTTCAATTCTGTTTTGACAGTGTGTCCAAGACCTCCAGAGAGCACAAGTATAAATGTTGTTCCACCTCCCTCAGGAACAGATGCAGAGATCAAGAAGTGGAAGGTAGCAGATGCAAAGGCTATGAACATCTTAGCCCAGACTATGTCTAATGACATTTTCCAAAAGTTAGCTGAATGCAACTCAGCAAAGGAGATCTGGGACAAGCTATCTGAAATAGTCTCAGGATCTGCTGATGAAAGAAAAGACAGAAGATCTCACCTAATAACCGAATATGAGAACTTAAAGAAAGGAGAAGCTGAGTCAGTAGGAGATATGTACGATAGACTCAGTCTTATAATCAATGAGCTGAAAACCTTAGACAAGGAGATCTCATTGACTGAGCTAAATAACAAAATCCTAATTTGCTTCCCAAGCACTTGGGACTCAAGGATCTGGCCAATCAAGGATGCCAGAAGTCTGAATGAGATTACAACAGAAGCTATCTTGGGTAAGCTCAAGTCTTATGAGCTGCTCATCAAAAATAGAGAAGAAGAGCAGAAGGCTGCGTCACCAGCCACCAGAAAGGAAAAGACAATAGCTTTCAAAGCCATTGAAGATCAGCCTGAAGACAAGGTCACAGGCAACGATGAGCTGCATAGTCTACTGGCCAAATGATTTTACAAGATGGACAGAAAGGACTTCAGGAAGAGATCATACAAAGAGCATGACAAGCCAAGGTATGATAAGTCAAATAATAAAGAAATTATTTGCTTTGGTTGCAGGAAACCAGGCCACATTGTGCCTGACTGTCCAGAGAACAAAAACAAGGACAGAAAGGATAAGAGAGAAAGAAGAAAAGATAAGGACTTCAAGAAGAATAGCAATGGAAAACCCTCCTCAAGCAAGAACAAACACACAAGGAAGGGATTTGTTGCTGAATCTTGGAGTGAGACTGAAGAGGAATCATAAGCTTCATCCAGCTCAAGTGATGATGAGGATGATGCTGAAGAAAAGTAATTCTGCATGATGACTATCAATGCCTCTCAACACAGTACAAATACAGAAGAGTCAGAGTTAGACTCAGAGACTCAACCTGAAGAAGACCAGGTAATAGACTCTTTGATTTCAATTCTGAGAACTTTAAGTATGAATTTAAAGCACTGTGTTTGGACCTATTAAAATCTGAGAAGGAAATTATCTCTCTCAGAAATCAATTGTCTGAACATAGTACCTTAAAATCAGAAAACCACAAACTCTCTGAGGAGTTGGAGTGTTGTAGGGAGCAGATAGCTTCACTGAAAAGTGAGCTATCAGAGGCCAAGAAACTTGAAGAATCCCTCAATGGGAGAAGCATTAAGCTAATGGACATCACAAGCACAGTGAACTCTAGATTCAATAGTACACTGGGCTTGGGTGCTTCATCCAGCCAACCTATAGTTCTAACAACCCCAATTAAGTTTATTTCTGATAAAGGGAAGGGAGTTGTAGAGGTAGCTAGGAAAAATTTTGATTTGCCTAAGAAAACCAAGATCCAGCAGAAATCGTCGAACGGAGCTCGACGATCGCCGAATGCAGATCGACGATCTCAGGCAAAATTGTCGAACTCAGGTCAACGATATCTAATTCCTGAACTCTGCCACAGTCGATCGTCAAATGGAGCTCGACGATCTGACCCAAGATCGTCGAACGCAGCTCAACGATCGTCGAACAGAGATCAGAGCTTTGGAAATTCTTTCAAGGGTAAATCAAAATCCAATCCTAGGGGTCCTTCATCCCAAAGATTTAACCCTTATACTGAATGGATAATGCCTCCAAGGAGATATCATCCTGAAGGTTATAAGAGTCAACCAGGGATGTCATTTATTTCTGAATTTACAGGTTATCAACCTAGGCCCAAGGTAAACTGGGTCAAAAACAAGTGAATTATTTTATGTGCAGGTGAAGACCTATCCAACACCAAACCAACAATGGTATTTGGATAGTGGGTGCTTAAAGCACATGACAGGAAACAAGGACAAACTCACATCCTTTAAAGCCAAGCTTGGACCCAAAGTCATATTTGGTGACTCAAACCTTGGACAAACTAAAGGATATGGTGCAGTCCAGATTGGCACAGTCACATTCAAGAAGGTAGCCTATGTGGAAGGACTGAAGCACAATTTGATCAGTATCAGTCAGCTATGTGATGAAGGCTACCAGGTGACTTTCAGCAAAGCCCTATGCAAGATCAAATCAGAGGACAACACAACTGTGTTGACAGGTAAAAGGAAAGGTAACATCTATTTAGTACACTTTCTTTCAACAGAAGTAGATATTTGTCTGTTTAACTCTGTTAGTATACCTAATGTTTTATGGCATAAGAGATTAGGGCATATAAACCTTAGAACCATTGCTAGGCTATCCAAGGACAACCTTGTTAGAGGAGTACCTTCTGGCCCTTACAAGAAGGAAGGACTCTGCAGGGCTTGTCAATTAGGCAAGCAAACTAAAAATAGTTTCAAGTCACTTAATAAGAGTGATTCACCTAGGATTTTGTATCTGTTACACATGGATCTTTTTGGACCTATTACAGTACAAAGCTTAGGAGGGAAATCTTACACTTTAGTAGTTGTAGATGACTTCTCTAGATTCACATGGGTGTTCTTTCTGAGGAAAAGTCTGATAACTTTAAGTGTTTGACAGAGTTTCTCAAATCCATACAGATTGAGTTCAATACTCACATTGCCCTGATCAGAAGTGATCATGGGACAGAGTTTGATTCTCTTCTTATGCAAGAGTTCTGTCAGAGTGAAGGGATCATGCACACTTTCTCAGCTCCTAGAACTCCTCAACAAAATGGGGTAGCTGAAAGGAAAAATAGAACCCTTATTGAATCTGCCACTACATTGTTGTCAGATGCTCACCTTCCTCTATCCTTTTGGGTAGAGGCAGTGAAGACCTCCAACTATGTGCTGAATAGAAGTTAAATACATAAATTGAAGGGCAAGACTCCCTATGAATTACTCAAAGGGAAGAAACCTAAAATAGATTATTTTAGAATTTTTGGTTGTATCTGCTATATACACAATAATGACAAGAAGTATTTAGCAAAATTTCAAGCTAAAGCTGATGAAGGAGTGTTTCTGGGATACTCCATGATCAGTAAGGCTTATAGGGTTTATAATAAATCAACTCTTAAAATTGAAGAATCTGTTCACATATCTTTTGATGAAACTAACATGTCTTTCAAGGAGAAGAATACTTCTACCATCGAACCTTTGCAGGTACATTCTCTTGCTGAAGACTTGGACAGATTATAAATCATTTAAAAAGAGGAAAGCAGTGAAGATGAAGAAGACAATCAACACCTTGAAGAGAAACTTCTTGAAGAGCCAGTTGTTGTACCACCAGAGGAAACAACAACACAGGTTGGTGAACAATCAACACCTCCTGTTGATTTAGTAACATCAAGAGACCATCCAATTTCCCAAGTAATTGGAGACATCTCAGCTGGTGTGCAAACCAGAAATCAGGTCAACCAAAATATGTTGCACACTTGCTTCCTATCTCAAATTGAACCTCAATCCATTCAAGATGTTGAGCAAGATCCACACTAGATCATTGCAATGCAAGAAGAGTTGCATCAATTTGAAAGGAACAAAGTTTGGGAACTAGTACCAAGGCCTAAGGATCACTCCATTGTTGGAATAAAGTGGGTGTTCAGAAACAAATTGGATGATCAAGGAGTAATTGTAAGGAACAAGGCAAGGCTAGTTGCTCAAGGGTACTCTCAAGAAGAAGGAATAGATTATGACCAGACTTTTGCACCAGTTGCAAGGTTGGAGGCTATTAGAATCTTCTTAGCATATGCAGCACACAAATGCTTCAAAGTATACCAGATGGATGTAAAGAGTGCTTTTCTCAACGGAGACATCAAAGAAGAAGTCTATGTCAGACAACCTCCAGGTTTTATCTCTCCATCCCATCCTGATTATGTTTTTAAATTGAATAAAGTATTATATGGTTTCAAGCAAGCTCCTAGAGCATGGTATGAGACCCTTGCATGCTTTCTCCTGAAAAATGTGTTTATAAGGGGTAGAGTAGACCAAACTTTTTTTATTAGAACTCATAAGTCCCATACCCTACTAGTACAAATCTATGTAGATGATATTATTTTTGGTTCTACTGATTCAAATTTGTGCAGAAGGTTCTCCAACCTAATGCATTCTAAATTTGAAATGAGTAGCATGGGTGAGCTATCCTTCTCTCTAGGATTGCAAGTCAAACAATATGCTGAAGGCATATTTATTTCTCAAACCAAGTATGCAAAAGAATTGGTTAAGAAATTTGGTATGTCTGAGGCATCTTGTATGAAAACACTTATGCCTACTAATGCTGTATTGGATGTTGATGAACATGGGAAACCTGTTGATCAGACAACATATAGAGCAATGATTGGCTCTTTATTGTACCTTACAGCTAGTAGACCTGACATAATGTTTGCTACATACATCTGTGCTAGATTCTAAGTGAGCCCTAGAGAGTCACACCTAACATTAGTAAAAAGGATTCTCAGGTATGTTAAAAGTTGTCCAAATGTAGGTCTCTGGTTTCCAAAAGATTCAGCATTTGACTTAACTGGATTTTCTGATGCTGATTATGCTGGATGCAGAATTGATAGGAAAAGTACCAGTGGAACTTGTCAGTTTCTTGGTGACAGACTTGTCTCTTGGTTTTGCAAGAAACAAACATTTGTGTCAACTTCAACTGCTGAAGCTGAATATATGGCTGCAGGCAGTTGTTATTCACAAATATTGTGGATTCAAAACCAACTCCTAGATTATGGCTACAACTTAGAGAAGTATAAAATCCTTTGTGATAACACCAGTGATATTTCTATAGCTCAAAATCCAGTCCTCCATAGTAGGACAAAACACATAAAAATTAGACATCACTTTTTAAGGGATTATGTTGAGAAAAATAAAATTGAACTTCAATATATCCAAACTGATTTGCAAACGGGAGATATTTTCACCAAACCTTTGGATGAAAAAAAAAACACCTTCTTCCTAAATCAGTTAGGAATGTTAGATGGAGGAAGTTTAAAATAATGTCCAAGATTTTAAAACTCTAAAAATGACCAAGACTAGGCAAACTTCTCAATTTTTCTAGTGTATAGAGTGTTTCTGGTCTCTGAACTACGCTCGACGATTTTCCCCCAGATCGTCGAACGGAGATCGACGCTTTCCGAAATCGTCGACCAGAGTTCAGCGCTTCTCAGATAACGTTCAACTATCTATCCAGGTCAGCGATCGTCGAACGGCGCTCGACGATTTTGTTTTCTGAACTATTGTCAAACGGAGCTCGACGCTCTCCAATATCGTCGAACAGAGATCGACGATATTGAAGACCTTTCAGTTTCCTTTAGAAGCCCCGATCGTCGAACTGAGTTCAACGATCTTTCCTTTTCTGCATCGAACCCTAATATAAAACTCTTTTTTCGGCCGTCGTTCTCCCTTGCGCTTTCATACTTTCTGCAAAAATTCACTTTCTCTCCAAACTTCTCTACACTTGGTCGTTTGGTTGTTCGTTGTTTTTGCAGGAAACCATGGCCGTTTCAGTTGCAGTCCTGGCCGCCATGAAATTTGATGCAGGATTTGATATAGATATGGACTCTTTCAATACCAGTGATCAGATTTTCCAAGACATTCTAGAACTGTTCAAGGATCAAAAACTAGTTACTATCATGTCCACCAGAATCAAGTTAGTTGCTGATGAAATAAAGGAGTGGGTATATACTGCCCACAACCAGGATCAAAATACAATGATTGGATCAATTTCTGGAACCCAGGTACCTCTGACACCTACTATTCTGACAGAAATTTTTGGATTGAATTCTGGAAGAGATTCTGTCGAGATGTCTGGAGAAGAATTTTCTACTATGCTTGATAGAATGAGTCATTAGGATGCAAACCCTAGCAAGCTGCTGAAAAAGAATTTGGCTGTTGAGTACAGGTTCTTAGCTGATGTTGTGGGAAAAGTGCTTTTGGCCAAACATTCAGCCCATGATACCATATCCAGGTATCAACTATGTTTGATGGGTGCTCTTGTAGATAGGAAACAATTAAACTAGGGAGAGATTTTCTTTGATCTGATTAAGAAGAAGATAAATAAGAACTTTGTGAATTATGGAAGGATACTACGGCTGTATCTTCAAAACAGATGCATTGCTCTGCTAGTATCAAATGGGATGCACATCAATGCCTCCAAGAGGCTCTCCTGTACCCTGTTTGGTAAGTGGGACAGACAAATTGTGAAGCCCAATAGGCCCTCTGCAGCTGCAACTTCAGGCACAAGGACTGTTATAATCTCTTCCCCTCAAGTCTCTGTCCCTGCAGAAGACTTGCCTGCTGCTTCTCCTCCTCCTCCACCTCTTATTTCATCTCCACCAGTCACTTCCACCATTCAAATTTCATCCACCATCATCATTTCCAGCCCATCTCCAACTTCAATTTCTCCAAATCTTTCACTAATAGAAGAACTATTCCATCCTCTACATCAATACCCTCAACCAGATCTTGACACATCATCTCACATTCCATCCTTAAATCTGATAGATGATTCCTTTATGGATGATTCCCCTTCATCCCCTCATGATCTACCCTCTTCATCCACATCTTACCAACAATTGCTGCAAGACATCATTGCTCAACCCTCCTTCACACCTTCTATTTCCATTCCACTATATTCCATTTCAACAATCCCCATATCTCAACCTTCCTTTCCCCCATACACTAGCTCTCCACCAACATCTCCAGTTGCTCCACCTTCATTCTCTACCTCTGCTCAAGTCCCTACTGAGCATGTAGATATTCCAGCCTTAGCAGACAGACTTTATGAGCTGATAGCTCTCAGGCTGTCCCTCTTGTTAGAGACCTCCTTGGCTCCACTTTTAAAGTCAGTTGCAGACCTATATGCCAGGCTCTCCTCCATCATTCTTCCTCAGGCAATCCCTTCCTTTGGGTGCCTTGATCCAGCTATCTCTGAATCTAGGCAGGGGGAGATGCCTCATGAAGGTGTTAGACTGCCTGCTGCTGCTGTTACCTCAGTTCAAGCTCAAGCCTCAACACCACAAGTTGCAGTTTTGTCAGTGGACCTCAGGTTACTTTTATCAGAGTTTGATTATATATATTTCAGCTGTCTTCCAGAGAGCATTGTAGTCCAGCAATCTGAGGATCTCTCCAAGGCCATTGTGCCCATTTCAAGCTGTGACACCAGTATTATACATTCCTTTGTAAATTCAGTTTATGCTGCTGCCCCTGCTGGTTCTGTTGCTGCTGCCCCTACTACTATTATTGATGGTTCTGCTACTGTTGTTGTTTCTGTTAGTTCTGATGTGGCTAATGTTTCAGTTTCTGAGGATATGCAGATAGAGGCATATGACTTTGAGCCTGCTGTCACTGCTGATGTTGCCCCTGCTGATGTTCTTGTATCTGAAACTGTTATCTCTGAATCTGCTGCTGCCCCAGTTACTGTTGTTACTGCTGCTGTTATATCTTCTGAGAGTGTTGCTCCTGAAAGTTTTGTATCTGCTGATGTAATCTCCTTTGCTAGTGTTGCTTCTATTTCTCCTTCTACTGCTGCTGCTACAACTGATGTCACTACTGTTACCTCTGCTCAAACCCAACAATAGATAGACTATATTAAGAGGATTGATGCACTTTATGATGATCAAAGCTCAGAAAGTGATCAGTTCAGAACTGATTCTGATGATTCCTCAGCTACTATAGCAAGGAAAAGAAAAGCAAGAAGCAAGGCAATGAAAAGAGTTCCTCCAGCTAAAGTAAAAGGTACAAATGACATTCCCTACTATATTCTGCATGACTGCCCTATAACAGAACACTGGATGCCATATTCCAAGAATCAACTAAAGGCTATGAAAAAGAAGAGAATGTATGACAAAGGTTCCTCTCAGTTCCATCATCCTCCTCCACCTCCTCCTCCTGATGCAGGTGCAGGTGGAAGCTCTGTTGTTCAATCCTCTGCCAGAAGCCAAACCCCTTCTCAGCCTCAAGGAAGATCTCAATATAGGGGAAGCCAATCCAGAGGTTATCAATCTAGGAGAGGAAACTATAGAGGAAACCAAAGAGAACTTCAAGTTTATTCCAAAGGTTATTCCAGGCAACACCCATACTCAAGGGAAGGACAAGCTTCATCTGATACAACTTCAGGTTCATTTCCCTACAAGCTTAAAGAGTTAGTCTCATCCAGAGCTCCTCCAGACAATCCCTCTAACAGATATGAGCCTCCAGTGCCTTTTGAGGATCCAGAGAACAACCCTACTTCTTGGACAGCCAGGATGAAAGAGTTAGCTGCTCTGGACCAGATCAAGAAAGCCAGAGAGCAAGGCAAAGACACCTCCAGTATCACTACTTTATCTGAACAAAGGAAAAAGGAACTGGAAAGATACTCCTCCAACAAGTTCTTTGATTCTGAAAGCTATATGAAGCTTCACCCTGAAGCTGTAGTACCAAGGCCAAAACAACAAACATCTTTAGGTGCAGCTGATGACTAAAGATCAAAGAAGGAAGCTCTTAATCCCAACAGGGAAATAAAACTTATAAAGAGCAAGGAAAATGAGTAATTCTGTAAGGTGACAATATATGCTATTTTATGATCTATCTGAGATATATCTGTGATTTTGCAAAGCTTTGTTTGTTGCATTTCTGTATTGTTGCTTTGTATGTTGCTTTTATTTCCTCAAATGTCTGTAAATAGTAATCCTAACCCAAATAGGGGGAGATTGTTGGAACACCCTATTACTAATTTGGGTCAGGATCACTATGTCTCATAGGAAACTTATTTTGACCTCATTGTATAGATCTTAAGGTCAATTAGATTTGAGTCTAAAGGTTAGTACTTAGGTTTGGAAGCTGCCCTCAAGACCAGGTTTTTCAGTTTGGAGACTAAGTCATTTCGTCGAGCTCAGTACGACGAATCGTCGAACTCCAATCGACGATCGTCGAGCTCACTTCAACAAGTCGTCAAACTCCATTCGACGATCTCTGAGCTCAACTTCATCAAGTCGTCGAACTCCATTCAACGATCTTCAAGCTCAATTCGACGATCTTGACTCCAGTTTGATTCTCTATCTCTGAGCTCAGTTCGACGATAGTTGAGCTCAGATCAACGATCTCTGTTTCTGTCTTAGTCCAAATCTCTGAGCTCAGTTCAACGATTGTGGAGCTCCGTTCGACGTTTTTCTGAAGAGTTCAATGATTTTCAAGATTCAAATTTGAACAGCTGTGGAATTATTGTCAGCATTTAATTCAGAGATCTTGTAGCCGTTTTTCATTTAATCTGGAGCAAGTTTCAAGGAATTATCAAGGAATGTTTTATTGGACTTTCCTCCAGAAGACAATTACAGTTAAGGAATTAATTAATGACAGGCTAACGACTATATTGGAAAAGGATCATTTCTATTCAGAAAAAAGGAATAAAAGATAATATTTTTCAATTCTTGAAAAAGAAGAAGAACAAGAAGAAAAAGAAAACAATCTCTGCAACAACTCTTACAACAACAAACACACAAGAGAAAGAGAGAGAGTTCCAAACATTCTCAGTCTCAAGATTCATACAAGAACACCAACACCAAAAGGAGATCAACAAACTGAAATTTACAGATCTCTTTTGATTCAAGTGTTCAAGGCCATCATCATTCAAGACTCTAGACACCTCACATTTCAGCTGTTGATGAAATCATCATTTGCTGGAGATCAATTTTATGAAGGCCTATCACCCTACTGCAAAGCTTCACTCCCTGAACAACTACAGATCTCAGAGGGAGCTTTGACAACATCACTGAATCCACATAGTCTTCTTACTATGATTGAGAAAAGAAGACTTTCATCACTCTCTCATCCCTACCTCTATAAAGGGTTTTTCAAACTCCCTTCAAAAGTTTGTGTTTGGTTTTTGAGCACCTTATCAAAAGCTCATTGGTGGCAAGATACCTGATCAAAAAATCTGGTTTGATTTTTGAGCATCTTATCAAAAGCTCATTGGTGCCTAGGACACCTGATCAACTCATCCTGCAGTGGATTCCTACCTAGGGTGGTAGAAGAATGGATGTACCCAGATTGATTGTGGAACCACTATAGCTTCTTGTGTCTTCTGGTTGCTTGTTTTTCTTTTTATTTCTGGCTATGGTTTGTGACTAGGTTGCTCTGTGATTAGATAGTTTCTGTGATTAGATTTACTTTTTATTATTTGCTTCCCTGTTCACTTTAGAATACAACAACTGTTGTAAAATTTTTTAGCAAGCACGATACTCTATTCACCCCACCCCCCTCTAGAGTATATCAGATCTAACTCACACTTTCAATTGGTATCAGAGCCAGGTTGGTTAAACATACCACACCTTGGTGGTTGCACAGGCTAACACCTGAACCCAAAGATTCCTTTAGTTAGATCTGCTGGTTGTAGATCTTGTTATTAGAATTATTTCTTCACAAATCATGGCCCAAAATAAAGATTATGCTAGCACCAGACCTCCAGTGTTCAATCTGTCCATGTTTGCACTTTGGAAGGAAAGGATTAGACTCTACATGAATTCTATTGATGAGGACATCTTCAATTCTGTTTTGACAGTGTGTCCAAGACCTCCAGAGAGCACAAGTACAAATGCTGTTCCACCTCCCTCAGGAACAGATGCAGAGATCAAGAAGTGGAAGGTAGCAGATGCAAAGGCTATGAACATCTTAGCCCAGACTATGTCTGATGACATTTTCCAAAAGGTAGCTGAATGCAACTCAGCAAAGGAGATCTGGGACAAGTTATCTGAAATAGTCTCAGGATCTGCTGATGAAAGAAAAGACAGAAGATCTCACCTCATAACCCAATATGAGAACTTCAGGAAAGGAGAAGCTGAGTGAGTAGGAGATATGTACAATAGACTCAGTCTCATAGTCAATGAGCTGAAAACCTTGGACAAGGAGATCTCATTGACTGAGCTAAATGACAAAATCCTAATTTGCTTCCCAAGCACTTGGGACTCAAGGATCTGGCCAATCA
Organism: Platanthera guangdongensis; assembly: GCA_039583875.1. NCBI lineage: Eukaryota > Viridiplantae > Streptophyta > Magnoliopsida > Asparagales > Orchidaceae > Platanthera > Platanthera guangdongensis. The sequence goes on from CM077167.1 coordinate 91,797,645, forward strand.
AGGATGCCAGAAGTCTGAATGAGATTACAACAGAAGCTCTCTTGGGCAAGCTCAAGTCTTATGAGCTGCTCATCAAAAATAGAGAAGAAGAGCAGAAGGCTGCCTCACCAGCCACCAGAAAGGAAAAGACAATAGCTTTCAAAGCCACTGAAGATCAGCCTGAAGACAAGGTCACAGGCAATGATGAGCTGCTTAGTCTACTGGCCAAAAGATTTTACAAGATGGCCAGAAAGGACTTCAGGAAGAGATCATACAAAGAGCATGACAAGCCAAGGTGTGATAAGTCAAATAATAAAGAAATTATTTGCTTTGGTTGCAGGAAACCAGGCCACATTGTGTCTGACTGTCCAGAGAACAAAAACAAGGACAGAAAGGATAAGAGAGAAAGAAGAAAAGATAAGGACTTCAAGAAGAATAGCAATGGCAAACACTCCTCAAGCAAGAACAAACACACAAGGAAGAGATTTGTTGCTGAATCTTGGAGCGAGACTGAAGAGGAATCAGAAGCTTCATCCAGCTCAAGTGATGATGAGGATGATGCTGAAGAAAAGGAATTCTGTATGATGGCTATCAATGCCTCTCAACACAGTACAGATGCAGAAGAGTCAGAGTCAGACTCAGAGACTCAACCTGAAGAAGACCAGGTAATAGACTCTTTTGATTTCAATTCTGAGGACTTTATCTATGAATTTAAAGCACTGTGTTTGGACCTATTAAAATCTGAGAAGGAAATTATCTCTCTCAGAAATCAATTGTATGAACATAGTACCTTAAAATCAGAAAACCTCAAACTCTTTGAGGAGTTGGAGTGCTGTAGGGAGCAGATAGCTTCACTGAAAAGTGAGCTATCAGAGGCCAAGAAGCTTGAAGAATCCCTCAATGGGAGAAGCATCAAGCTAATGGACATCACAAGCACAGTGAACTCTAGATTCAATAGTACACTGGGCTTGGGTGCTTCATCCAGCCAACCTATAGTTCTAACAACCCCAATTAAGTTTATTTCTGATAAAGGGAAGGGAGTTGCAGAGGTAGTTAGGAAAAATTTTGATCTGCCTAAGAAAACCAAGATCCAGCAGAAATCGTCGAACGGAGCTCGACGATCGCCGAATGCAGATCAACGATCTCAGGCAAAATCGTCGAACTCAGGTCGACGATCTCTAATTCCTGAACTCTGCCACAGTCGACTGTCGAACGGAGCTCGACGATCTGACCCAAGATCGTCGAACGCAGCTCAACGATCGTCGAATAGAGATCAGAGCTTTGGAAATTCTTTCAAGGATAAATCATAATCCAATCCTAAGGGTCCTTCATCACAAAGATTTAACCCTTATACTGAATGGATAATGCCTCCAAGGAGATATCATCCTGAAGGTTATAAGAGTCAACCAGGGATGTCATTTATTTCTGAATTTAAAGGTTATCAACCTAGGCCCAAGGTAAACTGTGTCAAAAACAAGTGAATTATTTTATGTGCAGGTGAAGACCTATCCAACACCAAACCAGCAATGGTATTTGGATAGTGGGTGCTCAAAGAACATGACAGGAAACAAGGACAACCTCACATCCTTTAAAGCCAAGCTTGGACCCAAAGTCATATTTGGTGACTAAAACTTTGGACAAACTAAAGGATATGGTGCAGTCCAAATTGACACAGTCACATTCAAGAAGGTAGCCTATGTGGAAGGACTGAAGCACAATTTGATCAGTATTAGTCAGTTATGTGATGAAGGCTACCAGGTGACTTTCAGCAAAGCCCTATGCAAGATCAAATCAGAGGACAACACAACTGTAATGACAGGTAAAAGGAAAGGTAACATCTATTTAGTAGACTTTCTTTCAACAGAAGTAGATATTTGCCTGTTTAACTCTGTTAGTAGACCTAATGTTTTATGGCATAAGAGATTAGGGCATATAAACCTCAGAACCATTGCTAGGCTATCCAAGGACAACCTTGTTAGAGGACTACCTTCTAGCCCCTACAAGAAGGAAGGACTCTGCAGGGCTTGTCAATTAGACAAGCAAACTAAAAATAGTTTCAAGTCACTTAATAAGAGTGATTCACCTAGGATTTTGTATCTGTTACACATGGATCTTTTTGGACCCATTACAGTACAAAGCTTAGGAGGGAAATCTTACACTTTAGTAGTTGTAGATGACTTCTCTAAATTCACATGGGTGTTCTTTCTGAGGAAAAGTCTGATAACTTTAAGTGTTTGACAGAGTTTCTCAAATGCATACAGATTGAGTTCAATACTCACATTGCCCTGATCAGAAGTGATCATGGGACAGAGTTTGATTCTCTCCTTATGCAAGAGTTCTGTCAGAGTGAAGGGATCAGGCACACTTTCTCAGCTCCTAGAACTCCTCAACAAAATGGGTAGCTGAATAGAACAACTCGAGGTATTCCTCCAACATAGTTTGCTCTCGCTCCCAAGAAAGCTCCTCACATCCGCAATTATCCCAATGGACTTTAACCATTCGGATATCCTTGTAGCGGAGTCGCTTGAATTCAACGTCTTCTATACGTATAGGCTTGACCTTTGTCGTCAACTCGTAATCAACTGGCACTTGATCAACCGCAACTATCTGCGAAGGCTCTTGCACCGCCTTACGCCACACTGATACGTGGAACACATCGTGTAGCCCACTCAACTCTACCGACAGCTTCAATCTATACGCTGCTTCGCCAACACGCTCTAGGATCTCAAATCGTCCAAGGTATCTCAGACTCAGCTTCTTCAAGCGTCGAACCCGCAAGATACCCTTGAACGGTTTGATTTTCAAGTACACCCAGTCGCCAAAACTGAACTCCACGTTCCTATGTTCGGCGTTATAGTACTTCGACTGTCTGTCCTGAGCGATCTTCAACCATTCCTGAATTGTCCGTATCACTGAAGTGGCATCTTCCACCACTTGATGTTTGTAAAGCTTCGACACGCCCGTCTCCAACTAAGACAATGACGTGCAACACTTTCTCCCGTACAAGGCCTCGAATGCGCCATTCTGATACTCGCCTGAAAGTTGTTGTTATACGCAAACTCCACCACGTACAGGTGATCTTCCCACTGCTTTCCAAAATCTTGGACGCACATGCGAAGCATGTCCTCCAACATCCGGTTGACCCTCTCGGTTTGGCCATCCGTCTGCGGGTGAAAGGCTGTGCTGAATTTTAGCTTAGTACCCAACAGACTATGCATCATCCTCCAGTCATTCGACGTGAAGCGTCCATCTCGAAGACTAACAATACTGCGTGGCACAACATGCAACCGTACAATATTCTCCACATAGAGTTTTGCCAACATTTCCACCGGTTCTTCCTTCCTGATCGGGATGAAGTGCGACACCTTTGTCAACCTATCTACGACGACCCAGATGGCGTAGTTTCCCCCCTGCGACTTCGGCAAACCATGCACAAAATCCATAGATATGTCGTCAAATTTCCATTCCGGGATAGGCAAGGGCTTTAGGAAACCTCTGGGCTTCTGGCACTCCGCCTCACCAAGTCACAAGTTTGGCACTTGGCCACATAGAGTGCTACATCCTTCTTCAATCCTTGACACCAAAATAATTTCTTCATGTCTCTATACATTTTCGTGCTTCCCGGGTGAATTGAGTACTTGGTATGATGAGCCTCATACATCAACTCCTCCCAAAGATTATCTGCACTAGGAACGCATAGGCTACCGTCCTTCCTTAGCAACCCATCCTCAACAACAAACTGGGAATTTGACCTATCTAATGATTCATCCAAGATCTGTTTCATGTTGTTATCCTGAATCAAAACCCGCCAAACTCTATCAGCTAGGTCACACTGCACATCGGTGCAAAACAGTTTGCCTCAGTACTAGACTGCTTGTCGACGCAAGATATCTCCAAAGCCTCCAACTCACGTACCAATCTCTCATCATGTACTGATAACCAGTTGGCCTGTGCAGGAATCTTACAACTCAACTCATCCGCCACTACATTACCTTTCCCTGGCACATAATGTATCTTGAAGATGTAGTCCCCTAAGAACTCCATCCACCTCCACTGCCTCATGTTCAGATCCTTTTGATCTAACATGTACTTCAAGCTCTTCTGACAGGTCTATATATCGACTTTCACACCGTACAGATAGTGCCTCCACAGCTTTAAAGCAAATATCACAGCCGCTAACTCCAAGTCATGGACCGGATAATTTCTCTCGTGAGCCTTCAATTGTCGAGAACCGTATGCTATTACACTCCCACGCTGTAGCAGAACACAGCCCAAACCACTGCCCAAAGCATCACTATAGATTTCGAACCCTTCGGTTCCACTTGGGGAACATAAAACAGGCATTGTGGTCAACCGCCTCTTCAACTCTTCAAAAGCCTGTTCCCACTCCGAAGACCATACAAACTTCTCATTCTTCCTAGTCAAAGTCATGAGTGGTAGCGCTATCCGCGAGAAGTTCTCTACGAAGCGCCTGTAGTAGCCAGCAAGCCCCAGAAAGCTCCGGACCTCCGCCACTGTAGTTAAAGCAGATGACTCCCGTATCACCACTATCTTTGCCGGATCCACAACTATCCCTTCTCCACTAACAACATGACCAAGGATTGCTATCGAGGATAACCAGAATTCACACTTGGAGAACTTAGCATACAACTGGTTTCTCCTCAACGTCTCCAATACCATGTGCAGGTGATTGTAGTGATCCTCTTCACACTGCGAGTACACCAGGATATCATCGATAAATACTATCACAAAACGGTCCAGGTACTCTCTGAACGTCCTGTTCATCAGATCCATAAACACGGATGGCGCATTGGTCAAACCAAACGGCATGACCGTGAACTCGTAATGCCCAAACCGTGTACTGAATGCTGTCTTTGGGATGTCGCTCTCACATATCCTCAATTAGTAGTAAGCGAACTTCAGATCTAACTTCGAATATACCGTTTACCCAACCAACTGATCAAATAGATAGTCAATTCTCGGAATCGGATACTTATTCTTTTCCGTAAGCTTGTTCAATTCCCGGTAGTCGATACAAATCCGCAAGCTCCCATCTTTCTTCTTAACGAAGAGAACCGGTATGCTTTAAGGTGACGAACCTGGACGCACATAACTTTGCTCTAACAACTCTTGCAGTTGCACCTTCAACTCCGCCATCTCTTTTGGCGCTATCCGATAGGGGGAGCGTGACACCGGTTTGGCACCCGGTACCAGCTCAATAGTAAAGTCTATCTCCCTCTGAGGAGGAGCTCCTGGGAGATCATCTGGAAACAAATCAGGATACTCGAACACAACTGGAATACTGTCCAGACTAGGCCTAGGCGTTGAAGTCTGCACTAGAGTGACAAACAGCTCTGCCCCAGACCGAACTTTCTTGATCACCAGAAGCGCTGACATCAAAACTTTCTCTGACCCCTTCATGCAAGCAAACGTAGTCTCCCACTCAGAATTTAATCCCAACTTAACCTCCTTTTGATTGTAATCAATGTAAGCTCGCTGCTCCGAGAGCCAGTCCGTATGAAATATTACATCGAACTCTACTAACGGTAGAATCAACGCTCGCAAATCAAACTCCTGATCCCCAATCTGAACCTTGACTATGCAGACCTTATCCGCGCGCATTGAGCACCCATTGGGCAAAAACACATCCAACTTGTCTTTTGCCATCGAGGGAGGTGTTGAATTCTGTGAAGTGAAAGTGGGTGAATGGAAGGCTTGGGAAACCTATCCGCGCGTACTACGCGGACTGGGTTGGCGGACTGCTAGGTCGGCAGTTATGTTGCAGGCGGTTTGCTCTGTGGCGGCCTGGGCGGTCTGTTCGCGCGGACTACGCTGACAGCAGCGGCGGTCTGACAGGCCAGTGTATGCTCAGCAGGCGGTTGACTCCCAGGAAGTAACCGGGCGGATAGGAATGTTATCCGCGGAGTCCGGCTTGAAGCGGACTGAAGAACTGGAGCTCGGCAGACCGGTTTGGCAGTTGCCTTGGTCTTGCTCCAGTGGAGACTGCCGGTCAGCGCGGACAGAAACTGGAGGTCTCCCGGTATAGCGGGCTAGATCCAGTGTCCGCCAGTAAGTGCGGACTGGCCCTTGTGGCCAGCGGACTGGACTTGGTGGGAGTTGAACCAAGTCCAGGATGGCTCAGTCCGGGGAGATCGCGCAGTGGAGCGCGGGCTGGTTTCTCAGTCCGTCAAGCGTAGTAGAAGTGTTGTGCCTTGTTTGTTAGCTTGGGGAAATGCGGACTGGAGAATTGCTTGTGCAGGAGCGTGCGGACTGGAGCCGGAGTCCGCTGAGTCCGGTTTAAGCCTTGTGATGAGGTTATGGACTCAGGAGTTGCGGACTGGAGTCTGCTGTTAGCGGACTGGGTTGGCGTGTCCGCTAAGTCCGGAGGTGCCTTGGCAATGAGGTAATGGACTTGGGATATGCGGACGGAAGCCGGGTGTTCGCTGAGTCCGGCAGGTGCCTTGATGGAGAGGCTGCGGGCTCGGGTTTTGCGGGCTGATGCCTTGTCCGCAGAATGGCGGACACGGCTGTTGTGGAGTCCGGCTGTGTTGGTCCTGGCTTGGCCTCTGGCGGCAAGGCGGGCTGGATATTGGAGTCCAGCCTTGGAGAAGCTGGGGCGGACTGGCTATCTGCACAGGAGCGGCGAACTGGAAGGTGTGTCCGCGGGCTGTGCGGACACACTTGTTCTAGCTGTGGGTTGTGGCGGTGATCCTATCGGTCAGGGCGGTGACCATACTCATCGTCATGCCTATAAATAGGACTCATGTCACATCAGGAAATAAGGAACCTAGACCGAAGTTGTGCGGATAGCGCTGGAAAGCCAGGACTTGGCTCTGATTGCGGTCAGGGACAGTGCGGACTCTGCGGTTAAGCAACAGGCGGTAAACAGCAGGTCGCGGATAGCGACCAGGTGGTCTTCTCTTTGGCGACTTGGTTCGGGGTTCAGGAAGTCGCCTGCTTCAGGCGGACTGTTCCATTCGGTGACGCAGCTTGTGCGGTCTGGCGGCGTGCAGACCGGCGGTGAAGAGCTAAGCATTGGAATAAGGGTGAGTCCGTATGGCTTGGGTTGCGGTCTGGCGACCTGGCGGACTGAGCGGACTCCACAGCAGTAGGTCGGCGGCTTGTTGATTGAGTCCGCGCGGCTTGGTTTTTTGTTCTTGTCTTTGTAACTGTCTCTGCTCTCCCGGTGTTGGGTTGTGGTGAAGCATGTCTCGCCATGTATGTCTCGCCTTGTAATGAAGTTTGGTCTTGATCAATAAAGAAGCTTGTGCTGCATGTGTTGCTGGTTGTTACTGCTTTGTTGAGATAACCCCTGCTAACTCCACGATCCGGGAAAACTTTCAACATTATAAGTGGGCGTATTCTCCTTCGGTTTGTTGAGTTTTCAGCAGGGTATTCAAGGGGGCGTCTGCAGTTTGTTGAATTTTAACATGGTATCAGAGGGAGTTTGTTGGAGTGGTCAAGCAGTGCTCAATGGAAGTAGTTGCTCGTCTGAAGAGGAAACCAGTGGCAGAACCATGGCAGTGGAGGATGGAAGTTGTCTTGGTATTGATCTCCTTACAGAGGTGAACTGTGAACGGTGGAAGTCCTGTATGAAGAGCTTTATTCTTGGCGAGAACCTTTGGGAGGTTGTATGCGGAGCAGGAAGACAAGAGGATATTGCTGGCAATGCTGAGGCGATGAGAGCTTGGAAGGAGGCAAATGCGAAAGCGGAGTCTATTCTCAAGCAGGTGATCTCATCGGAGCTCTTGGACCACATCAGTGGATGTCGGTCAGCTGCGGAGGTTTGGACTTCCCTTGATGGGTTGTTCAGGAAGGAGGTGAAGGTTGCTGCGGAAGATGGTCCCTCTACTTCATATCAGGAAGAAAGGAGTGTTTCTCCTAGGCGTGATAGGAAGAGGAAGGAAGGACCACGGTGCTATAAATGCAAGCAGCAGGGTCATCTTCGGAAGGAGTGCAAGGTTGTCTTGCTCTCGGCGAACGTAGCTCAGGTAGGGAGGAAGGAGAAGAACGTAGTTGGGATTTCAACTAGTTCTGGAGTTGATCGGAGGAATGCCAGTGATAGTGCAGCTATCTGGCATGAAAGACTGGGGCATGTAGGGATGGACAAGCTGAAAGCAATGGCGGAAAGAAGACTCATAAGAGGCTTGCCTAGGTTGTCATCCTATGGCGATGGTTGGGGGTGTGCGGGATGTCAGGAAAGTGGAGCCTATCGCTTCATGGTCGACAAAGCACAATCCAGATGTAATGCACCATTGGCGGTTGTCCATTGTGCTCTGGTAGGACCGACCATCACGGCCAGTCTTGGAGGCAGCAGGTTCATGCTGATCTTGGTTGATGACTATTCTGGGTATACTTGGGTATACTTTATGAAGAAGAAGTCCAGCATGGTACGCTTGTTTGTGGAGTTCAAGAATCTTGTCGAAGGCCAGCTTGGCCGGAGGATCAAGGTGTTGAGGACAAGTTTCGGTGGTGAGTTTGGCTCAACTGAGTTCTCACGCTTTTGCAGGAAGCAAGGGATCCGGATGGAGCTTTCTTGTGGACATACTTCACAATAGGGTAGTATTGCAGCTCGGATGATCCGTTGGTTAACGGAGACCTGCAAGTGTTGGCTTCGGAGTAAAGGCGTTCCGAAGGCTCTTTGGGCGAGGGAATAGCCTGTGCTGCTCATGTCATCAACCGGATGCCTCTTAGTCCGATCATAATGAAGACTCCTTATGAGCTGATGTTCGGAGTGAAGCCCTCAGTGAAGCACCTTCGGGTGTTTGGATCTACCTGCTATATACATTCTCCGGGTGCTCTCAAGACAAAGCTAGTCTTTGTTGGGTATGATGAGCAGAGAAGAAGATGGAGGTGTATGGATCCTGCGACGAAGAAACTCATAGTGTCGAGAGACATTGTTTTTGATGAGTTGACGCCGTATTGGGGTAGCTCTTATGTGGAGCTAGAGATAAGCAGGTCAGATGGTGGGCTGAAGGAGGCTGCTGCTAAGGAAGTGGAGTTACCTGAGTCACCAGGTGTTCCAGGTTGTTCTAGCTCCGGGCAAAGGCGTCAGAGTCGGGAAGAAGGGGGAGCGATGCTCCAGGACCTTCTGGCTCGAAGGCGGAGGCTTCCGGTTCAGGAAGCAAGGGGAGCGATGTTCCAGGCAGTTCTTGTTCAAGAGGGGAGTCTTCTGGTTCAGGAAGCAGGGGGAGCGTTGCTCCAGATGCTTTTGGTTCCAGTAAGGAGGCGTCTTGTTCAGAGAGCAAAGGGGGCATTGTTCCGGGTTTGCCCGGGAACGGAGCTGGTTCAAAAGCAGCAGAGGTGGTTAGTCATGATCAGGTTCTTCGGAGATCGAAGAGGATCAGTAAGCCACCAGCTCGATATTGTGTAGGGAACACGGCGGACTTGGTCCCGTGTTTCCTTGTTAGCCCTCAGGTCGAACAAGGTACTTCTGGCTGTGATGACCCCACTAGAATCAAGGAGGTGGTTGACACCAAGTCTGAAGAGGTGACTTTTCTCAGAGGTAACGAGGCTTGGGCTTCTGGGTCCAAGGAAGTTGGTGATACTCCTGTGATACAAGAGTGGAGGTTGAAGTTGAAGAAGGCAGAGGGAAGCATGACTCCTTTGTGGAGATGCTGGAGGGCTCCCTCATGGTCCATGATATGCGGGGCGAGGACTATGTCTTTGACATCTCTTCGTAGATGCTATCGGAAGGACCAGGTGCAAGGTTACGGGAGCTGCTGGAGTTATTCACCACTTCTCACTTCAAGGGGGAGTGTTGAATTCTGTGAAGTGAAAGTGGGTGAATGGAAGGCTTGGGAAACCTATCCGCGCTGACTACGCGGACTGGGTTGGCAGACTGCTAGGTCGGCAGGGATGTTGCAGGCGGTTTGCTCTATGGCGGCCTGGGCGGTCTGTTCGCACGGACTACGCGGATAGCAGTGGCGGTCTGATAGGCCAGTGTATGCTCAGCAGGCGGTTGACTCCCAGGAAGTAACCGGGCGGATAGGAATGTTATCCGCGGAGTCCGGCTTGAAGCGGACTGAAGAACTGGAGCTCGGCAGACCGGTTTGGCAGTTGCCTTGGTCTTGCTCCAATGGAGACCGCCGGTCAGCGCGGACAGAAACTGGAGGTCGCCCGGTATGGCGGGCTAGATCCAGTGTCCGCCAGTAAGTGCGGACTGGCCCTTGTGGCCAGCGGACTGGACTTGGTGGGAGTTGAACCAAGTACAGGATGGCTCAGTCCGGGGAGATCGCGCAGTGGAGTGCGGGCTGGTTTCTCAGTCCGTCAAGCGTAGTAGAAGTGCTGTGCCTTGTTTGCTAGCTTGGGGAAATGCGGACTGGAGAATTGCTTGTGCAGGAGCGTGCGGACTGGAGCCGGAGTCCGCTGAGTCCGGTTTAAGCCTTGTGATGAGGTTATGGACTCAGGAGTTGCCGACTGGAGTCTGCTGTTAGCGGACTGGATTGGCGTGTCCGCTAAGTCCGGAGGTGCCTTGGCAATGAGGTAATGGACTTGGGATATGCGGACGGAAGCCGGGTGTTCGCTGAGTCCGGCAGGTGCCTTGATGGCGAGGCTGCGGGCTCGGGTTTTGCGGGCTGATGCCTTGTCCGCAGAATGGCGGACACGGCTGTTGTGGAGTCCGGCTGTGGTGGTCCTGGCTTGGCCTCTGGCAGCAAGGCGGGCTGGATATTGGAGTCCGGCCTTGGAGAAGCTGGGGCGCACTGGCTATCTGCACAGGAGCGGCGAACTGGAAGGTGTGTCCGCGGGCTGTGCGGACACACTTGTTCTAGCTGCGGGTTGTGGCGGTGATCCTATCGGTCAGGGCGGTGACCATACTCATCGTCGTGCCTATAAATAGGACTCATGTCACATCAGGAAATAAGGAACCTAGACCGAAGTTGTGCGGATAGCGCTGGAAAGCCAGGACTTGGCTCTGATTGCGGTCAGGGACAGTGCGGACTCTGCGGTTAAGCAACAGGCGGTAAACAGCAGGTCGCGGATAGCGACCAGGCGGTCTTCTCTTTGGCGACTTGGTTCGGGGTTCAGGAAGTCGCCTACTTCAGGCGGACTGTTCCATTCGGTGACGCAGCTTGTGCGGTCTGGCGGCGTGCAGACTGGCGGTGAAGAGCTAAGCATTGGAATAAGGGTGAGTACACGTGGCTTGGGTTGCGGTCTGGCGACCTGGCGGACTGAGCGGACTCCACAGCAGTAGGTCGGCGGCTTGTTGATTGAGTCCGCGCGGCTTGGTTTTTTGTTCTTGTCTTTGTAACTGTCTCTGCTCTCCCGGTGTTGGGTTGTGGTGAAGCATGTCTCGCCATGTATGTCTCGCCTTGTAATGAAGTTTGCTCTTGATCAATAAAGAAGCTTGTGCTGCATGTGTTGCTGGTTGTTACTGCTTTGTTGAGATAACCCCTGCTAACTCCACGATCCTCGAAAACTTTCAACATTATAAGTGGGCGTATTCTCCTTCGGTTTGTTGAGTTTTTAGCAGGGTATCCAAGGGGGCGTCTGCAGTTTGTTGAATTTTAACAGGAGGGACCCCGATGCGCATCACAAATCGTTCGGACAAGAAGGAATGCGAAGCTCCCGTATCAAACAAGGCTCTCGCCGGACAATCGAGAATCAATACAAATCTTAGCAACAACAGAAGTAAGCTAACACATAAAAGAGGCAACAATTACAAAAGTTAATCTGTTATAAATTAACTCATACCTGTCACCACGTCAGCTTGCTTCATGGCCTCTTGCAGACCAAGATTATAAATTATAGGCTGGACTGGAGCATGATGGGACGCGGTTGACTCCACCGTCTTCCCTTTCTCCTCATAAGTCGCTCCAGACTTCCTCTCGGACTTTGAACGTCCACTCCAACACTCACGAGCAAAGTGCCCCGTGTTCCCATAGTTGTTGCAAGCTCCTGGGACTCGACTTATGGTTTCCCCTGACGCACCAAACGAAGGGGTTGAGTTCGAAGTCCTCTGCTTCTTGTTCCATCTGCGGAATCCTGACTTTGCAATAGGCACTTTGAACTCTGCCTTCTTTTCTCCTGAGTCCTTCTTCTCTTGCACCCTCTTCACAACCTTTTCCAAAGACCGGGCCGAGTCGACCAAGGTTAGGAAGCCCTGCACCTTAGGCCCAGTAAGGAGTAACTGTAGGTCATGTTAAAAAATTTCTCAGCGTGGTCAGCAAGGTAGCCCAAATGCCAAATTATTATCTTCGGCACTACCCAGTTCTCATGTTGAACCAGCGGAAAAACAAGGAACAAGGCTAATCCCAACAAATAATGGAAGCACAAGTAGATCTTTTATACATTCACTTCTTACAAAACGAGGTATAGGTAGCGAGACATGATTTCGCTAGTATAAATAGCTGTAAACAGAAAGCACCAACAAACAAGCCGGGCGGACAGCACCGGAGTCCGCCGAGACCGCCGAGGTTGCCGAGGTCACCGAGTCCGCTGAGATCGCCCGAACTTAAGCTGCATTCCGCCGAATAGCCACGGAGTTCGCCGAACCCGCGAGGCCGCGCGGACACACCGTTTTTCGTCTCCTGCTGAAGCTGAACTGAGGAACACACCCCCTACCCGCGTGAAGCCGGCGGACAGGTTATTGAAGCTGGCAAAGTTGAAACAGAGTTGACAAGCCGCAGAGCGACCTCCTGCTAAATCCGCAGAGACCGCACAACTTCCAAGTACGTGACCGAAGTCAAAGCCGAACTCCTGGCTCCTTGAAGCTGTAACGTCCCGAATCGCTCTAGGCCCCTAGTGTGTGTGTTTTGAGTCAGGAGGGTTGACTCGAGTCCTGAGAAGTGCCGGGAATTGGACTGCACTTGTGGTGACATGGAGAAATCAGTGTAAAAAGACATGGGTAGCGACACGGGTAGCGACACGGGCGTGTCCCTACCCGTGTGCGTCGAGTTGAGCTCGACGAGCCGTGTCGAGATTGTCGAACTGTGTCGACACCAGGTGACACGGGTAGTGACACGGCCGTGTCCCTACCCGTGTGTGTCGAGATGATCTCGACGAAGCGTGTCGAGATCGTCGAGATGCGTCGAGATAGTCGAGCGGGGGACACGGGTAGTGACACGGGCGTGTCCCTACCCGTGTGCGTCGAGTTGAGCTCGACGAGAAGTGTCGAGATGCAACCCGAGAAGTGCACAGCCAATGACACGGCCATGCACACGGCCGTGTCATGGGGACACGGGTCGGGACACGGGCGTGTCCCTACCCGTGTCAAATATTGAACCGACATGGAAACCGCCACGGCCGTTTCACGGAAGCAGGACACGGGTACGGACACGGCCGTGTCCCTACCCGTGTCATATTTTGTTTATAAGGGGCAGAGAAAACCCTAGCCATTTTTCATCCTCATTTCCTTCCCCTATTTCCTGTGAGAGCCCCTGGTGAGAGGAAAACTGCAGGAGCAAGTTCTACCGAAGGAGATCCGCCATCGCCGTGAAGAGAAGATGCCGCCAAGGAGAACTACGCGATCCATGGCCGGAAATGGTGGTACCGCTGGAGCCAACGTGAGTTTCCTACCCTCTCCCTTGGTGCTAGATCTTAGATATTTAGGAGAGACATCGGCTCAAGAGAGCTTGATGGAGAGGAGAAGATTTCTAGGTTTGGCCATGCTAGGATTTGAATCCTAGATTTTAGATCTCTTCAACCCTTCCCCTTTTCTTCAATACGACGATGGGTGAATGGTTTCGTGAGGAGTTTTGGCCCTTGAGGTTGAATAAGGGAGGAGGACATTTCTGGAAAATTTAGGAAGGATCGCTTGAGGAGGAAGACGGACCGATGCCGTTCATTTTTCTTTAAGATGCGCGCAGAATCTGTATTCTGCGCGCAGCGATCTTCTAGGCCATTTTCGTGTAGGATATGGGCAGATCTGGGCTTTTGGCTAAACACGAACGTTGTAGCCCTTGGAAATACCTTTCCAACGAGTGGTTGCATGACTTCAGGTGATGTCTGTGGCCCCAGGAAAACCTAATCGAGTTTGCTGTCCGGCAATTCCTGTACACAGAAATCGTGTTCTGTGCGCAGCGAACTTTGAAGCCGATTTCGAGTAAGTTATTGTCAGATCTGGGTTGTGACCCGAATATGAAAGTTGTAGATCATGAAAAGGCCTTTCCAACGAGGGGTTACACGCCTCCACCGGATTCCTGTAACTTCAGGAAACACCGGTCGAAGTTGCTGTCCAGTGCTAATCCTGCGCTGAAATTCTGGGTCTCTACATACATTGTGGATTTGAAATGGGTGGTCCAATGTCGCAATTAATTCGAGATTTTGGTGAAATAATTTATGTTAACCACCAAAGTGTTATGGATGATAGTATTTACTGTTTTAGAAATCAATTTATTATCGCAAGATAGCTTGAGGCCTGATGATTTCCTTATGTTTAATTGGATTGATTTGATAATACTTCGGTAAGTTGTCGTAAGAGCAAATCTTGTTTATATCATGTTGAAATCACTTGGGATGATACATAGATGGGTAACCCATGGCCATGCATATGTTATATATCGGATTGAATTTAGGAGTCCAACAATAGTGGGTCGTCTCTTATTGGCATCTTATGGTAACTGTGCAAGTGCGGTGTTGACCGCCACTAAGTTTTGGTCGTGTTGAGGTAAGGTGTGAATGGATGGTTGGGCTGTGACCTCGTGCTCACTCCGAGGCCCCTTCCATGATATGTTGATGTGGAATTTGCATGTGGTGTGAGTCGACACGCGGTGTCGTAATCCTGGGTTAAGGATAGTGTGGCAGGTCTACGGGCTCGCCAGTCGTCACACCGACGGGAGTTGGCAGTTAGACTTGGTCGGTTTGGGCTGTGTCCTCGGTGTTCACGTCCCGAGGCCCCTCCGGCCATGTGAACGGTTGGGCTGTGTCCTCGTGCTTTCTTCCGAGGCCCCTTCCGGGTCACGCAAGGCCAGTTCGGGCTGTGTTCTTGGTGCACATCTACCCAAGACCCCGCTGGGCCATAGTACGCATGGGCTCCGCTGTTGTGTTCTTAGCGTTGAGGCGTACTGAGACCTAGGTGAAGTAGTGTGATACCCGCCTAGTAGTAGAAGTGCCCATTCTACTGTCAGCGCCTGGCCACGGCTGCTGATGCCTGAGAGGTTAGCTACCTGCTCGAAAAGTGGGAACTATAGTCTGTGTCGACATAGCAATTGCATGGGTGTGCATGGGTGAGTCATTGCATAGCATTCATAGCATTTCATATCATTGCACAACAAGATCCTCATCGTATAAGTTTGTATGGGCACTCTTATACGATGAGTTACTTTTATGTAACCCGATCCTTAACTTATAAGTTTGTATGGGCATTCTTATAAGTTAAGTTACTTTCCTATTGTTACTTATACTTGCTAGTTTAGTGTAGCTCTTACATAAATGCTGATTATGATACTGTTACTCTTACACTACTGACACCTGCTTGTACTTCCTTTACTTGCATACTTGTTATATACTATACTCTTGTTCCTTTTCTCCGCCCGGTGCCGAGGAGTCGCCAGGGGAGCGGATGTGAAACCACTTAGTCGTTTCGACTAACGGTTGCTACGTCTTCCTTTTTAGGAGGTCACGCCGCAGGTAGAGCAGCCGCAGACTACGCCGCAGGACAGCCAGGCCAGGACGACAGGGCCTGAAGGGACGGTGTCATCGATACCGTCGGTCACCGATGTTAGTTCTATTACTCTGTTGTAGCCCGTTTGGGCAATGTTTAGCTGTACTCTGATATATTGTAGAAGCATGTTTTAGCTTCTCCTTATTGATGTATTTGGACATTATAACTTAGTGTGGATTTGACTTCTGGTAGTTTATTTAATTGGTTGGGTTGGCATGATATATTGATATTGTTGTAGTCGGCGGAATAGGCGTCTTGTGGTACAGGTTAGCCCGTGTGCTAATGCTACCACAAGGCGGCTGTTCCGGGCATAAGACTCCCTCTTCGTGCCGTGTTTTGAGATCCGGGTAGGGGGAGTTTTACAAATGATATCAGAGGGAGGTTCCACAACTAAGGAAGTCATTTAACAATGGTGCCACCCCCATTTGGTTAGTCGGTTTGTGGACAAACTGACTTAGCGGAAGCAGTGGTGTGCCCATATGTAATTCACATTAAGTTTGTCCAACTTTGACCTTGAGTTTAGCCAACCTGACCACAAATTTGTCATGTACGTGTAGGTTCCACTGCATGTTGAGTCGTAGGGGGGTACCCCTACCCCTCCCATACCCACTCAGTTCCAACAGTCTGAGTTGGGGCAAACACTCACCGCCATTCTTGATGCTTTTAAGGCACAACAGGCTCCGGTGCAACAACAAGCCCCGAGCTCCAACTGGCTGAGCACCTTCCGGGCTCTCTCCCCTCCCGTCTACCTTGGGGCAGAGTCGGCTGTGCGCACAGAGGAATGGCTAGACACGATACAGGAGTTGTTGGCTGGTATCCGTTGCCCGCCAACATGGCAGTGACATTAGCAGTGTCCGTCTTGGACTTCCATGCGAAGAGGTGGTGGAAGTCCCTTATGGGATCTACCTTCCAAGGCCGGATCTACACAGAGATAAGTTGGAGTGAATTCTCAGAGGTTTTCTTGGAGCACTTTATCCCTACGTCAGCCCGAGATGAGCTTGAGCAGAGGTTCCTTCTATTAAAACAGGGATCAAAGACGGTTACGGAATACCAGCGGGAATTCCGGCATCTCGCAAGGTTTGCGGATTCTTACGAGTTGGATGACAGAGGCTATGCCAAGCGCTTCTACAAGGGGCTGCGAGATCCCCTAAGGCAGTCCCTTTTGTTTATAGCGGATGGTAGCTTGGCAGAGATCATTGATATGGCAAAAAGATTGGAAGCGGACCACATGGGATGTAGTAAGAGGCCTGCGGAGGACATGATGGAAGCCGCCCATGGAATAGAAGGAGGCGAGACTTCAGAGGAGGAAGGGGACACCAAGAGGTGGAGGGCGTGTCCACCGAAACTATAGGGTGGAGCATCCAGTTCCGCAGCCGCCTGCGTTGCCTCCACCCCCACAGCCTCAGCGATTTCAACAACCTGAGGGGCGTCGTGGTCTGGTGTGCTTCGAATGCAACCAGCCGGGCCACATCCGACGTTTTTGCCCGCAGCTATATGGGAACGTCCCTCCTGCTCTCCCTCCACCAGCTCCACGAGGACGGGGATACATGCGTGGTCGAGGACGAGGACCGCCTAGAGGTAACCCCGGCCCTGCTAGGATCAGGTGTACGCGCTTGACATGGCACAGGAACGGAACCCCCAAGAGGTGATTGCAGGTATGATTTAATTAGGTTACATAATTGCATGGTTTAACATGAATTGATTAGAACTTATTAGACACTAGCAATAAGTTTTGGTTGTTGGTACTTAGGCACCGTGATTATAGGCGGGAAGACGGCCTATGCGCTGTTCGATACCGGTGCCTCACACTCTTTTGTGTCCGAGGATTTCATAAAAGACGCGGGGGATGTTCAGTATTTCACGGGAATAGCCCGACTTGTACGCCTTCCGGATGGCTCGGAGATGATCGCAACCGCCAAGTGCGAGTTGGAGTTATTTATTGATGGGAAGGCCCTTGATACACCGGCCATGGTTTTGAGAATGTCGGAGTTCGACATCATTTTGGGCATGGCATGGCTGGATTGGCACTTCGCGAAGATCGACTGCGCGGAGAAGCGGATCTATTTGAGACATGGAGACTCTGACGTCATCTTCCAAGGTATTGGCTTCGCGCCCCGCATGATGTTATCTTCCGTCCAGGTTGTAAAAGCTCATATGAAGGGGGACAAGGTCTTCATGATCTGGTTCGAGTTGAAGGAGGAAGCGTTGGAATTAAAGGATGTACGGGTTGTGCGGGATTTTCCCGAGGTATTTCCTGAGAAGCTACCAGGATTGCCCCCGCATAGAGAGGTTGATTTTCAGATTAATCTAGTACCAGGTGCCAAGCCTGTATCTAAGGCTCCGTACAGAATGGCCCCGAAAGAACTTGCAGAATTTAGAGTTCAACTACAGGAACTAGTGGATTCAGGGTTCGTTCGCCCCAGTTCATCACCATGGGGAGCCCCTGTGCTGTTCGTGAAGAAGAAGGATGGAACCCTGCGATTGTGCATAGATTATCGGGAACACAATCGATTGACGGTGCGGAACACTTATCCGCTACCTCGGATCGACGAGTTGTTCGATCAATTAGTGGGAGCACATTTGTTCTCTAAACTAGACTTGCGCTCTGGATACTATCAGTTGAGGATACAAGAAGGGGTTATTCAGAAAACAGCCTTCAGTTCGAGATATGGTTTGTATGAGTTCACGGTAATGTCGTTTGGGCTCACAAATGCACCTTCGGCCTTCATGAACCTGATGAACAAGGTGTTTGAACCATACTTGGACATCTTTGTCATTGTTTTCATCGACGACATCTTGGTCTACTCAAAAACGGAGGAGGAGCATGTCGAGCACCTGACCTTGGTTTTGAAGAAATTGAAGGAGCACGCCTTGTATGCCAAGTTTAGCAAGTGTGAATTCTGGCTTAAGGAGGTTGCCTTCTTGGGGCATGTGATCAGTGGAGCAGGATTAGCGGTGGATCCAGCAAAGGTGCTAGCCGTGAAGGAGTGGTCTCCCTTGAAGTCGGTGGCCGATGTACGAAGCTTTCTTGGACTTGCCGGGTACTACCGCAAGTTCGTGAAAGGATTTTCCAAGATTGCCCTTCCTCTTACCTCCTTGACGAAGAAGGGTGTGCCATTTGAGTGGACACCTAAATGTGAAGCAGCATTTCAAGAGTTGAAGGATAGGCTTACCTCCGCCCCCATCCTTGCACTTCCGTCGGGGAAGGAAGGATTTCAGGTTTACACGGACGCATCATATCAAGGAATGGGTGCGGTGCTGATGCAGCACGGGCATGTAATCACTTATGCTTCAAGGCAGTTAAAGAAACATGAAGTTAATTACCCGGTTCATGATTTGGAGCTGGGAGCAGTGGTGTTCGCTTTGAAGGTCTGGAGGCATTACCTATATGGCGTACACTGCGAGATCTTTTCCGATCACAAGAACTTGAAGTATGTCCACACTCAGAAGGAGTTGAACATGAGACAACGATGGTGGTTGGAATTTCTATGCGACTATGAGTTCACCATGAACTACAACCCCGGGAAAGCGAACTCCGTAGCCGATGCCTTGAGTAGGAAAGCGCCAGGCTCTAGCCCAGAGTCTCGGTTGATGAGTATGGAGTTGGCACGGATGGTCGAAGAGATGGAAATTACTCTAGTATTCAAGGCTCCTTCGACAGAGTATGCGGAGTATTTGGCCAACATGAGCATAGTTTGTGATATCCGAGATCGGATTCGGGTGGAGCAAGGTATGGATGCGGCCTTGGCCCCGGCAATCAAGGCAATTGAAGATGGGACCACCGATGAGTACACACTCAAAGACGGTCTCGTTTATCTTCGAGGCCGACTTTATATTCCCAAGGGCGGCAAAATTCGGGAGGATATATTGAGAGAGGCACATTACTCTCAATATTCAGTGCACCCGGGTATTGCTAAGATGTACGCCAGACTGCGGAAGACCATGTGTTGGCCGGGAATGAAGAAGGATGTTCGCTACTATGTTACACATTGCGAAGCTTGCCAAAGAGTGAAGGCTGAATGCAGGAGTCCCGGTGGTTTGTTGCAGTCATTGCCCATCCCCGAATGGAAGTTCGAGGACATCTCCATGGACTTTGTCCATGGGCTACCTCGCTCACGCTCCGGGAATGATTCAGTGTGGGTTATTGTGGATCGACTGACAAAGGTGGCCCGGTTCATTCCAATGAAGATGGAAGCACACGTGGATGTTTTGGTACGCCTTTTTGTGGAGCAATTTGTACGGTATCATGGCGTGCCCAAGACAATTGTTTCGGATCGGGATGGTCGGTTTACATCCAATGAGTGGAAGGCGGTACAGGCGTATTTGGGCTCACGCCTAACCTTTAGTACCGCATTTCATCCTCAGACTGACGGGCAGTCAGAGCGGACCATCAGAACACTGGAGGATTTATTCAGATTATGTGTGCTGGACAGAGGAGAGCCATGGGAAAGGCTCTTGCCACTAGTGGAATTCTCCTATAATAATAGCCATCAGGCGAGCATCGGCATGACGCCCCATGAAGCCCTTTACGGAAGAAGGTGCAGGACCCCCTTGTCTTGGGTGCAGGATGAAGATCTGAAGGCTTTAGGAAATGAATTTATAGATGATACTGATATGGCTGTCAGATTGATAAGAGACCGCATGTTGGAGGATCAAAGTCGACAGGAAAAATATTACAATAAAAAGCACCGGATGGTGGAGTTCCAAGTGGGCAAAAAGTGTTCCTTAAGATTCGGCCGATGCATGGAGTGTCGCGGGTGCGGGGAGTGAAAAAGCTCAGCCCAAGGTATGTTGGGCCTTATACTATATTGGAAAGAATTGGCCCGTTGGCCTATCGGTTGGAGTTACCACCGGAACTAGAAAATCTTCACGACGTGTTCCATGTATCGTCGCTTCGAAAAGCACTATTGCGGCCCGACCAATTTATTCCCACTACTGATGGTGCGGTGGCGTCAGATAGGTCTGTGCGACTAGAGCCGGTACAGATTGTTGACAGCGAGACAAGAACATTACGCCGCAAAAGTGTTCCCTTAGTGAAGGTGCTATGGTTGAATCATGGGAAGGAGGAGTACACATGGGAGCCAATGGATTTAATGCAGCAACGCTACCCGGAGTTGTTTGCTCAAGGTAATCTTATTTAAAAACGTATGATAAATTTCCTGTTAAGCATTTTCCACACAGCCTAAGCCTGATTTCGGGGACAAAATCTTTTATTTTGTTTATAGGATTTATAACGTCCCGAATCGCTATAGGCCCCTAGTGTGTGTGTTTTGAGTCAGGAGGGTTGACTCGAGTCCTGAGAAGTGCCGGGAATTGGACTGCACTTGTGGTGACATGGAGAAATCAGTGTAAAAAGACATGGGTAGCGACACGGGTAGCGACACGGGCGTGTCCCTACCCGTGTGCGTCGAGTTGAGCTCGACGAGCCGTGTCGAGATCGTCGAACTGTGTCGACACCAGGTGACACGGGTAGTGACACGGCCGTGTCCCTACCCGTGTGCGTCGAGATGATCTCGACGAAGCGTGTCGAGATCGTCGAGATGCGTCGAGATAGTCGAGCGGGGGACACAGGTAGTGACACGGGCGTGTCCCTACCCGTGTGCGTCGAGTTGAGCTCGACGAGAAGTGTCGAGATGCAACCCGAGAAGTGCACAGCCAATGACACGGCCATGCACATGGCCGTGTCATGGGGACACGGGTCGGGACACGGGCGTGTCCCTACCCGTGTCAAACATTGAACCGACATGGAAACCGCCACGGCCGTTTCACGGAAGCAGGACACGGGTACGGATACGGCCGTGTCCCTACCCGTGTCATATTTTGTTTATAAGGGGCAGAGAAAACCCTAGCCGTTTTTCATCCTCATTTCCTTCCCCTATTTCCTGTGAGAGCCCCTGGTGAGAGGAAAACTGCAGGATCAAGTTCTACCGAAGGAGATCCGCCATCGCCGTGAAGAGAAGATGCCGCCAAGGAGAACTACGCGATCCATGGCCGGAAATGGTGGTACCGCTGGAGCCAACGTGAGTTTCCTACCCTCTCCCTTGGTGCTAGATCTTAGATATTTAGGAGAGACATCGGCTCAAGAGAGCTTGATGGAGAGGAGAAGATTTCTAGGTTTGGCCATGCTAGGATTTGAATCCTAGATTTTAGATCTCTTCAACCCTTCCCCTTTTCTTCAATACGACGATGGGTGAATGGTTTCGTGAGGAGTTTTGGCCCTTGAGGTTGAATAAGGGAGGAGGACATTTCTGGAAAATTTAGGAAGGATCGCTTGAGGAGGAAGACGGACCGATGCCGTTCATTTTTCTTTAAGATGCGCGCAGAATCTGTATTCTGCGCGCAGCGATCTTCTAGGCCATTTTCGTGTAGGATATGGGCAGATCTGGGCTTTTGGCTAAACACGAAAGTTGTAGCCCTTGGAAATACCTTTCCAACGAGTGGTTGCACGACTTCAGGTGATGTCTGTGGCCCCAGGAAAACCTAATCGAGTTTGCTGTCCGGCAATTCCTGTACACAGAAATCGTGTTCTATGCACAGCGAACTTTGAAGCCGATTTCGAGTAAGTTATTGTCAGATCTGGGTTGTGACCCGAATATGAAAGTTGTAGATCATGAAAAGGCCTTTCGAACGAGAGGTTTACACGCCTCCACCGGATTCCTGTAACTTCAGGAAACACCGGTCAAAGTTGCTGTCCAGTGCTAATCCTGCGCTGAAATTCTGGGTCTCTACATACATTGTGGATTGAAATGGGTGGTCCAATGTCGCAATTAATTCGAGATTTTTGGTGAAATAATTTATGTTAACAACCAAAGTGTTAGGGATGATAGTATTTACTGTTTTAGAAATCAATTTACTATCGCAAGATAGCTTGAGGCCTGATGATTTCCTTATGTTTAATTGGATTGATTTGATAATACTTCGGTAAGTTGTCGTAAGAGCAAATCTTGTTTATATCATGTTGAAATCACTTGGGATGATACATAGATGGGTAACCCATGGCCATGCATATGTTATATATCGGATTGAATTTAGGAGTCCAACAATAGTGGGTCGTCTCTTATTGGCATCTTATGGTAACTGTGCAAGTGCGGTGTGACCGCCACTAAGTTTTGGTCGTGTTGAGGTAAGGTGTGAATGGATGGTTGGGCTGTGACCTCGTGCTCACTCCGAGGCCCTTCCATGATATGTTGATGTGGAATTTGCATGTGGTGTGAGTCGACACGCGGTGTCGTAATCCTGGGTTAAGGATAGTGTGGCAGGTCTACGGGCTCGCCAGTCGTCACACCGATGGGAGTTGGCAGTTAGACTTGGTCGGTTTGGGCTGTGTCCTCGGTGTTCACGTCCCGAGGCCCCTCCGGCCATGTGAACGGTTGGGCTGTGTCCTCGTGCTTTCTTCCGAGGCCCCTTCCGGGTCACGCAAGGCCAGTTCGGGCTGTGTTCTTGGTGCACATCTACCCAAGACCCCGCTGGGTCATAGTACGCATGGGCTCCGATGTTGTGTTCTTAGCGTTGAGGCGTACGGAGGCCTAGGTGAAGTAGTGTGATACCCGCCTAGTAGTAGAAGTGCCCATTCTACTGTCACCGCCTGGCCACGGCGGCTGATGCCTGAGAGGTTAGCTACCTGCTCGAAAAGTGGGAACTATAGTCTGTGTCGACATAGCAATTGCATGGGTGTGCATGGGTGAGTCATTGCATAGCATTCATAGCATTTCATATCATTGCACAACAAGATCCTCATCATATAAGTTTGTATGGTGCACTCTTATACGATGAGTTACTTTTATGTAACCCGATCCTTAACTTATAAGTTTGTATGGTATTCTTATAAGTTAAGTTACTTTCCTGCTGTTACTTATACTTGCTAGTTTAGTGTAGCTCTTACATAAATGCTGATTATGATACTGTTACTCTTACACTACTGACACCTGCTTGTACTTCCTTTACTTGCATACTTGTTATATACTATACTCTTGTTCCTTTTCTCTGCCCGGTGCCGAGGAGTCGCCGGGGGAGCGGATGTGAAACCACTTAGTCGTTTCGACTAACGGTTGCTACGTCTTCCTTTTTAGGAGGTCACGCCGCAGGTAGAGCAGCCGCAGACTACGCCGCAGGACAGCCAGGCCAGGACGACAGGGCCTGAAGGGACGGTGCCATCGATACCGTCGGTCACCGATGTTAGTTCTATTACTCTATTGTAGCCCGTTTGGGCAATGTTTAGCTGTACTCTGATATATTGTAGAAGCATGTTTTAGCTTCTCCTTATTGATGTATTTGGACATTATAACTTAGTGTGGATTTGACTTCTGGTAGTTTATTTAATTGGTTGGGTTGGCATGATATATTGATATTGTTGTAGCCGACGGAATAGGCGTCTTGTGGTACAGGTTAGCCCGTGTGCTAATGCTACCGCAAGGCGGCTGTTCCGGGCATAAGACTCCCTCTTCGTGCCGTGTTTTGAGATCCGGGTAGGGGGAGTTTTACAGAAGCTACCCGCGCGACCTGCACACAACAAACCGTCAGCCCTGAATCAATCCGCGCGGACAGAAAAACTGAGACCGCAGCTCCTCGCGCAACCCAACTTACTGTTCACTCAGTTACTGTAGATGTTCTAGGGGGGTCCTATTTATAGGCGAGGTGAGGAGTGTGGTCACCGCCCTAGAGATAGCGACACCGCCCTAGCCCGCGCGATAGCAAAATACCGTCCGCCGATTCCACATGGACTTAGTCGGATACCAAGGAAAACCGCCAGGAGCAAGACAACATTGGCGAACCCACTTCAGTCCGCCTAAGCTATGCGGACAAGGCATCAGCCCGCAAAGCCTCCAACCACTACAGGACAGCAACTCCCTTCAATGGCTGTTCGCACAAACCCGAGGCAGTCCGCAAGACTCAAACATCAATCTGCCACAAGTCCACGACCAAAGGCAGATAGCAACAGTCCGCCTGGTCAACAGCGGACTTGGCGGATACGGCAGACACCATGGTCTCGGTACAGAGTGTGACCAAGTCCAAAACCATCAAAGGCCAATGCGAGCATGGCAGACATAAACACCCGTCCGCCAAACACCCTAGCACAGACCGCCAGCAGTCCGCAAGCTACTCGCACACCTGCCCAACGCAGCAGCCACCTCCTGGACTCCAAACACCAGTCCGCCAATGACCTCCATAGCAAAGCACCTGCTGTATCACCAGAGCTCGACAAGGCCTCAGCCAAGCTCTAAGCCCAGTCCGCAACAACCCATACCACGGACACGCCAGTCCGCAAGCTTCCCGCGGACAAGAGCCAAACCACCAATCAACACAAGCTTGCACCACGGCCACTGAACAATGTACCAGTCCGCAAGCCTCTATCCGCTCAGGCCGCTCCTTGGCTAAACCAATCAGCCAACGCCTTATCCGCAGATACCAGCCACACAGTCCGCGGACTACTTGCATATAACCCGCTCAGAAGAACAGCCGGCTTCCACTAGACTTTCCATCAGGCCGCACACAACAGTACGCCCAGTCCGCCTAGTCCGCCAATGCTGTCCGCCCAGGCTGCCCGGCCTGTCCCGACAACCACTTCCACTTCACAAATTTCAACACTCCCCCTTGAAGTGGGAAGTGGTGTAAGACCCCCCCCCCTTTTTTTCTTTTTCGACACCGGGGTCTTAGGCCCAGAACCGTCGTTTTTCCGTGACTCCTTCACGCCCTAAAGGGTCACCACCACAAAGCGCCGATTCTGCCGGCCAATTCGATCACAGAAAAGTAGCATAATGAAGTAAAATGGAAACTATCTGTCCACAGAGAATCACATGACATAATAAATATAACTCCACGAAGGGAGTGTCCACAGAAAATAACATCAGAGTAGCAAAAACGGGCTTATGCCCGGTACATCAAATCCTCACTACAAGATCTCTCAAGCTGAAACAAAAGTAAAAAACTGCTCAGGGTCGAGACTCACGGTCCCGGCTGTGTGAACTCCGGAGCTAGACTGCCCCACCTCCAAGCGCACCGGTCTCTGGGGCTGCTCCTCCATGCTGGTCTCCGCGATCCCCTAAATGATGCGGTTCGAAAACCGTTAGTCTAAAAGACTAAGTCCTATCATCCCCCACCCCTTCCCCCACGGCTCCTAGGCACCGAGCGGAGAGGAAGACAGGGGAGGACTTGAAGGTGGAGAATATCAAAAGCAGATGGCAGCGGTCCTAATCTAGCAAGTTCTATAGCATATAAAGACAATAAGCTGTAATATGAAATGCAACCTTCACTTATGTGAAAAACACATAAGCCAAGGGGTCTTTTGCAAGGCTCCCATCGTATAAAAAGTCCCATACCGATTTATACGTTGGGGTGTCGGTTAACAAACAGCAGTAAATATATATATCCAAATTTAACCTTAATTTATAAACTTGCCCACACAAGCTTATAGACCAAGGGGTCGTGTAGCAGGTCCTAAAGTATAAGCGTCCCATTCCACTTATACTTTAGGTGTCAAGGTTTAAGGTAACGATTATGCTATGACATGCAAGTGGGTATGATGGACATGCAAGTGCAACACACACACCCGACTCTGTGCACACAGACCTTTAGTTCCCCCTTTTTGGAGCCGTAACCTCCCAGGATACCTCCGTAGTGGCAGACGGAAGCGGTGGGTTGGGCCTCGCCCACCTCTAAACCAGTAAAGCACTACCGGTCAGACCTATCGTACGCCTCAACGCTTGGTGCACGAAGCGGACTCCTGCGTACTCTTGCCGGCTGGCGCACCGGACTTTTGTTGGCGAAGTGCTAACCACACTTGCCGAGTCATCGTATTGGCGTCGGTGCATCGACCCTCCAATACCGAAGACCCACCACCTTAATTTCCTTTCATGTTATGCACATGCAAATTTTAGTGTAAACAAGAATCGAGTCGAAGCTCCCCGGACCAACACGTCCGACTCAAACAATCGAGCCGAAGCTCCCCGGACCCAAAGTCCGCCTTTTAACCATCCGAGCCGAAGCTCCTAACCGACTTCCGGTGCCCTCAGTGTTTGTGAAATGTGCAACCCTAATTACTAAGTTACTCTTTTCAGCTTGTTAAAACAGTTTACGTTAACCCAGGACTGCCCCCGGTATTCCCTGTGAAGGGCTCTCAAGGGGCACTAGGAACTGTGTTGGGATTACGCCCAGCGTTCCCTTTCTCAAGGTACTTATTTTATTATTGGTTGATTCCCTTACCCTTTATTTTCTCATATTTCGATATGCTAATCCTCGGGTAATTTGACTCCATCTCTCCTTGGGTAGAACGATCTTTCGTCGGACCCGAACGCCTATAACCCTAGACAGATCCACACCTTGCTCACTCATCTTCCAAAGACGCAGCCCATTCCACTTGTCCTTACAACAAACCATCAGGACTCATCATACTTGCCCTAATTCACATCCAAATGAGATCCTGCAGTTTTACTATATGCAGACCACTTAAGCTACATGACCCGTAAAAAGGAAGTACATGAAATACTCATCCGGTACCCTTATGATAATTATTGGAGGTATAAAAGGACATTTGAAGCATAAATCCAGAAATCCATAATTTTCCTAATTTGTCTGATAATTAATTTATTTATTCTAATGTCCCAAAAGGCCCAGGTTTAAACATGAAGTTCCATAATCAGACAAGATATTATTCCACTAAGTTTATGATAAATACAAAATGCCTAATCAACTCTAAATCCTAAGTCTCCCAATTTTTTTCAGCAAGGTTTAGGCCTTTAAATTTAATTTCAAAGATGCCCCATAAAAAGTCATATTAAAAGATTCTATAGTAATAACACCTCCAAAAATTCAGAGAAAATTCAGGGATGATTGTGATGGACTACAAGTACCTAGAAAAAGTTTCATAATTTATCATTTGGAAATAAAGCTATATTTGATTTTCTTATGAACTCTCTAATTTAAGGGTTAATGAACAAAGTATGCTAATCAATCATCAAATAATTCCACAAAAATTTCCATATGATAACATTGAGCTAAAAACACTATGCAGGAAGTTTCATGATTTTTCAGTAAGTAATGGCCTCTGACAAGAATTATTGATATGTAATCAAAATAAAGCACTTGTGAAGTAGATGCCCTAAATAGATATCCAAAAATTCTAAAAAAATTCATACAAGATTATCATAACCTAAAACTAACTCTGCCCATGTTTCATACCCTCTTGATGGGCAGTGAGACCACAATAGCCAAAATAATTATTAGGGCATTACCATTGATTACTAATGAAGTGCTAAAAATATTGTCCAAAATTCCTCAAGTAAATTATCAGAGGCTCAAAATACCCTAATCCCCTCACTACCCAAATTTGGTTAGTTTCAAGATGTTTAGCTAACCTAAACCTACACTACAAGTTTTAGGACCTAAGCTAGGGTTAGGGTTTTGGGGCCCCTATCCTTTTCAAACTTAGCTAATATTTTTAACAGAGGGTTCTATATATCCTAGGAACCTCCTTGCAAAATTTGGAGTTCATCCAAGGTGTTTAGGACTCATACCCTTCACAAGGCCAAAAGGTCCCTCCTTAGGGTTTGACCTAGGAACTTAGGGCAAATCTATTCCTCCCTACCCCATATTCCATGGGGAGGTGATAAGTGCTATAACAAGCCAGTGGCCCAAATTTCAGCCTCTGTTGAGGTGATTTGGTCACTCAAAACCAAAAGTGCAACTTTTGACCAAAATGCCCTTTTTAGGGTATAGTTAGGGTTGGGTCAAAACCTATTCAAAACACATCCAAATTAAATGAAATTTTATACAGGTACCTAATTGGAACCCAGGGACCACTCACCAAAATTTGGGAGGGTTTGGAGGTGTTTAGGGCACCTATTTAATTTATCTAATATTTATTAAATATTTACAAAAACTATAGAAATATTTTCTCCAAAAATTCCCATTTTTGGGCAGGCCCTAGGTATATCTAAGATAGACTCTCTGCCAAAATTTCAGCTAATTTGGGCTAGGGTGAAGAGTGGGCACTCAATTTAGTGACTGCCTAGCCCTAAGGGTATGTCCCACCAAAATGGGTGCCCTGGTCAAACCAGAAGCCCAAATGGGTTCAAACCAATTTTAACCTAAAGTACACAGGAAGGGCTACAAATCATGTGTTGATCATTTTCTCATACAGAGCCTCTAACTATTTTTAAAAATATACAACATTAAATATCAAAAGTGTGACAAAATGAAATAAATATCATTAATTTCCTATAGTTTAAAATCGGGCCCGCACGAATCTTGAAGCAAAAGGGACGGAATCCCTTCATCTTCTTCCTTGAGCCGACGGCCAGGATTCATCCCGCCTGGAGCCACTTCCAAACGCCACTGCCGGCGACCCGACCACCTCCCCGGCCGGCCACCGGCTCCACCACCTCCGTTGAGGTGGTGGCCATCCCTAGGCGGCGGCTTGGCCGCCGGAAACCCCTTTTCCGGAGATCCCGAGAGGTGAGTTTTTCTTCAGAAAAATCCATGAAAACTGAATTGGATCGGGCTCAATTGAGCCCGAACCTTGGTCCTAACGATTGCTATGATCTAACCATGGGTTAAGGAGAGGGGGAGGACCTTCCTGGCGGCCTGGATGCGAGAGGAGCGGCGGGATGCCATTGACGACGGCGGCGGCGCTCGGCTTCTGCAACTGCACAGTGGAATGGCTCGTCTCCTCCAGGTAAACGCTCTAAAATGATCTCCTCGGCTCCCTGAAGGTGTTTAAATGGCAAATGGGGGAGAGGAGAGGCTGGTTCTTCAATGACCATTAACACCATTAAAGGTGTGGCTCGGGTTGTGTGGAGGGGGGCTGAACCCACCCCTTGGTGGCCGGGAAACGGCTGGAATCAACTCCTCTCTCCTAGAGGAGTTGATTGCAGCCATAATGGGTGGCTGTTAGTCTCCCTTGGCCGGCCTCTCACTTCCCCCTTCTTCTTCCTCATTTTCTCTCTCCTCCATTATCATGGAGAGGAGCTCCTTTCTCTCTCCTAGTCACCTCTGGTTGACTAGTCAACCTCACAAACTAAATGCAGCCCACTTGATTATGATGGTCATGGGAATGGGTTTAGCCTAAGGGAGAAGTGGCTTGGGCTTGGGTTAGCCCTTTTGGGTTAAGTTTGACTTGACCTAAATGAGGGTTGACTTGGGTCAACATGACTAATTGGTTGACCCCTATGGGTTCTAGGTGACCCATTGGCTTCCCTTAGGGTCTAGGTAGGGTTATGTAGGGTTACCCTGTACTTTGGAGGTCACATACCCTTAGTAAGGGTACTTTGACCAGGTTAGGGCTTGAGTTGACTTGGGTCAACCTGACCTCTAGGGCTGACCCCAATGTGTCCTTAGTGACTATTTGACCTCACTTTAGGGTTAGGAGGGCATAGGAGGGGTCCTTTAGGCTAGGAGTAGGTCAGTTGGCCCTAAGTAGGCTAGTTTGACCCATTTAGGGCTAGGGTTGACCTTGGTCAACTGGGCCTCTTGGGTTGACCCTAATGGGTCCTTTTGGCTCTAATGGGGCTCCCAAAATGTTTGGGAGTGTTGAGGTAGGGTCTTGGGGCCATGGTGAAGCCCATTGTCATTCTAAACCATTGTTCAAAATTCTACTATTTGTAGACCATGGTGATCCTCACCTTGGCCTCCTATCTCTTGGCCCATTTCTGGCTTTCTAGGGTTTGTCATGACCTAGTCATGGCCAAAACCACTCTTAGGGGTCTAGTTGGAAATGGGATGTTACAAATCCTAATAAACAAAACAAAGATTTCGTCCTCGAAATCAAGGTTGGGCCTACGGGTCTCACTACCGAAAGAAAGAGTCTGGTAACATCCCATTATGACGCCTTGTTTGTTAAATTAGATTCTACGGGAAAACTTAGATCTAAGACCCTTTCGCCCAATCGGCAAGCCAAAATCCCAATAAACAAGGGTAAGCCCCCAATAAACAAAAGATAAGCCTCTATCTGCCTAGAGCAGCCCTTAGTATACTTGAAGCAGGAAAAATAAATTAACATCTTGAGGGGTCCGAGAGGTATACCTGACTGAATAGCTCGGGGTATCTTTGTCGCATCAGGTCCTGTGGCTCCCAGGTATGCTCCTCCTGGCCGTGGTTCCTCCACAGGACCTTGACTAGTGGGACCTTCTTGCGTCGCAAGACCCGCACTCCTCGGTCGTCGATCCTCACAGGCTCCAAACGAACCGACCGGTCTGAAGCTACCGGCCCTTCGGTGGTCAAAATCTGCTGCTCCGGGCGTAGCAGAGCCCTCCTCAAAGAAGAAATGTGGAAGACGTCGTGCAGCGCTTCCAGCTCTGGGGGTAACTCCAGCCGATAGGCTAGGGGTCCGATCCGCTCCAGGATCCTGTAAGGGCCCATGTACCTAGGGCTGAGCTTCTTCCTCCGACCACGCACCCGCGAGACTCCATGCATGGGCCGGATCTTCAGAAACACCTGGTCTCCCACCTGGAACTCCACCTGCCGATGTCGGGCGTCATAGTACTTAGCCTGTCTACTCTGTGCCTCGAGCATCCTATCCCTGATCAGCCTCACCTGTGCCTCGGTGTCTTCAACAAACTCTGACCCCAACACTTTCGGATCTTCGTTCTGCACCCAAGAAAGCGGGGTCCGGCATCTCCTCCCGTACAAGGCTTCGTAAGGCGCCATCCTGATGCTGGACTGGTGGCTGTTGTTATAGGAGAACTCGACAAGGGGTAAGAGTTTCTCCCACGGTTCCCCGCGGTCCAAGATGCATAGCCTCAAGAGGTCCTCCAGCGTCCGGTTGGTGCGTTCTGTCTGCCCATCTGTCTGAGGGTGGAATGCAGTGCTGAAGGTCAATCGCGTGCCTAAGTAAGCTTGCACGGATCTCCACTCCCTGGAGGTGAACCGGCCATCCCGATCCGACACTATCGTCCTGGGCACGCCATGATAACGAATGAACTGTTCCACAAACTTCCGCACCAGTACTCCTACTGAATCATCCTTCCTGATCGGTATAAATCGAGCCACCTTGGTCAACCGATCAACGATTACCCAGATCGAGTCATTCCCTGTCCGAGACCGGGGAAACCCATGTATGAAGTCCATGGCTATGTCGTCAAACTTCCACTCCGGCACCGGGAGTGGCTGCAATAATCCTGCGGGGTTCCTGCACTCCGCCTTCACTAGCTGACATGCCTCACAATGGGTCACGAAGTGTGAGACATCCTTCTTCATGCCCGGCCAGTACATCGTCTTCTTCAAATCAGCCGTCATCTTTGTGATCCCCGGGTGTACAGAATACCGGCTGCAGTGCGCCTCCGTCATAATATCCTCCCGGATCTGGCCTCCCTCCGGTATGTACACCCGTCCTCTGAAGCACACCAGGTCGTCCCTCAGTGTGTAGTCTCCTGCAGTGCCTGCCTCCAGAGCTTGGAAGATGGGTTCCAACTTGGTGTCCTGCCTCTGTCCCTCTCTGACCCGGTCTCTGATGTCATCGGTTGCGCCTATCGCGGCCAAGTACTCCTCATAGAGCTCAGGATCATCAGACGATACCAGAGTAATGTGCATGTCCTCTAGTGTCTGCAGCAGCTCCATAGACATCAACTGAGGCTCTGCTCCTGCTGTGGCAGCTCTCCTACTCAGTGCATCCGCTACCACGTTCGCCTTCCCCGGGTGGTAATGCATCTCATACTGATAGTCAGAAAGGAACTCCACCCACCGCCTCTGCCTGATGTTTAGTTCCTTCTGCGTGTCCACGTACTTAAGGTTCTTATGATCGGAGTATATGTCACAGTGGACTCCATAAAGGTAGTGCCGCCATATTTTTAGTGCGAATACAACTGCTCCCATCTCCAGGTCGTGCACTGGGTAGTTCTTCTCATGGGTCTTCAGCTGGCGGGAAGCATAAGCTATGACGTGTCCGTTCTGCATCAGTACTGCTCCCATCCCCTGATATGATGCGTCGGTGTAGACCTGAAATCCCTCCCTCCCCGAGGGGAGAGTAAGAATGGGAGCCGAGGTCAGCCGATCCTTCAGCTCCTGGAAAGCTGTCTGGCACTGCGGGGTCCACACGAACGGTGCCTCCTTCTTCGTCAAGGATGTGAGCGGGAGGGCGATTCGAGAGAATCCCTCCACGAACTTCCGATAGTAACCGGCAAGTCCTAGAAAACTCCGTACGTCAGTGGCTGTTTTCAGCTGCGGCCACTCCGAAATAGCTTGAATCTTTGCCGGGTCCACTGCCAGCCCGGCTCCGCTGATAATGTGGCCTAAGAAAGCCACCTCCTTCAGCCAGAACTGACACTTACTGAACTTCGCATAAAGGCGATGCTCCCGCAGTCTCTCCAAGGTCAGTGCCAGATGTCGTGTGTGCTCCTCCTCCGTCTTAGAATAGATAAGGATGTCGTCTATGAACACTATGACGAACACATCCAAATAAGCCTCGAAGACCCGGTTCATGAGGCTCATAAACGCCGACGGAGCATTCGTGAGTCCGAAGGGCATCACGATGAACTCATACAATCCATATCGGCTACTAAAGGCCGTCTTCGGAATATCCTCCTCCTGGATCCGCAGCTGGTAATAGCCTGACCTCAAGTCCAGCTTCGAAAAATAATGGGCTCCCTCCAGCTGATCGAACAACTCGTCTATCCTGGGGAGCGGATAGGTATTTCGGACGGTCAGCCTGTTTAGTGCTCGATAGTCGATGCACAGGCGTAAAGTGCCATCCTTCTTCTTCACGAATAGGACAAGAGCTCCCCATGATGAGGAGCTCGGCCTAACAAATCCTGCTTCCACCAGCTCCTGCAACTATGTCCGAAACTCTGCCAACTCCTTTGGGGCCATCCGATAAGGTGCCTTGGATACCGGCTTAGCCCCTGGTACCAACTGAATCTGGAAGTCCTTCTCCCTATGCGGAGGTAGTCCTGGCAGCTTATCCGGAAAAATATCGGCGTAGTCACGAACCACCGGAATGTTAGCAATCAGGTCCTTCTCCTCAGTCATCTCGAATAATACTTGATATACCTCGTCCCCTTGCATATGAGCCTTAACGGCCTGAATAGATGAAAGCAGGCGACGAGAGACCGGTGTAGTACCTTCGAATGTCGCATAAGTATCGCCGTGGCTCAGCACGACCCTCCTTGCTGGGCAATCAATCTGGGCATGGTTCCAGACAAGCCATGTCATGCCCAAGACGAGGTCGAAGTCCGGCATCCTCAGGATCGTCGCCGGGGCCTCGAGTGTCAACCCGTCTATGGTAACCTCCAGGAGGCACTTTTCTGTGGACTGGATCTCCATCCCATTGGGGAGGCGCACCCTCCTGGGTAGTCTCGTATAACAACGAATCTAATCCAGGTCCTTGACGAAATCCTCCGACACAAAGTTGTGCGATGACCCCGTGTCGAACAGGGTATGGGCAGGCTTGCCGTACACCATCACCATTCCTAAATCAGTTTGAAGAAACTCTGGTGTAAGGTTTTCTAACCTAGGTCGTTTAGTAGTTCTATTAACACTTAATATGAGTAATGAATGAATCCAGAATTAAGATTACTCTCATACCTGCAATAACCCTGTCCGGGTTCCGGGGCTGTGCTAAGTCCAAAGCGTAAATCTGCTCCCCATTCTGCCTGCGGTCGCCTCCCTGGTAACCACGTCCTCGGCCGCGTCCTCGGCCTCCGAAATGCTGGGCCGGTGGGCCACCCCGTGGTGCTGGAGGTGGTGCCCCCCTCATAGGGCAGTCTCTCCGGAGATGTCCCACCTGGTGACAATGGAAGCACTCCGGCGGGGGATACGCCATACCCCGGGGTCTCTGCATCTCCTGGATCCGGAGAGGTTGAGGGGCCAAAACCACCTGCTCTCTCGGCTCCTGCCTCAACTCCTGACGAGGCTGCTCCTCTGCCCTCCTTCCATCTGGTATGGTGCCTCGCCGCTGATCATTTCGGGCCTCCGGCCCTGGTCCTCCGCTTGCCGTTTCCGGCCCCGAGTGGTGTGCCAGTCGGCCTCAATCCTCTTCGCCATCTCCAAAATCCGGGAGATGGGCCCGTCAGAGACAAAAAGCAAGGCCTCCCTCAACTCCTCTTTTAGGCCCTTATAAAACCTCTTGACGTAACCTGCTTCGTCCAGCTGATAGGAGCCCGCATATCGGGCCAAATGATCGAACTCTCGGTGGTACTCCACCACTGTCCTGGTGCCCTGCCTCAGCTGCAAGAACCGCTCCTCCAACTCGTCCCTGGCCGACTGAGGAACAAAGTGCTCCAGCAGCGTGGCCCTGAATTCTTCCCAAGTGATTTCTGCAATCTCCCTATCAGCAAATGTCGTGTCCAACAGCGTCTTCCACCACCGCTTAGCATGTGACTCCAAGCAAGATACCACTAGGGCCACCCTCTCCTCCCAAGGGCATCGTATCCCGGTCAACATCTCGTACATAACATCCAGCCACTCCTCTGTCCGTACTGCCGACTCTGTCCCTAAGTATGATGGGGGAGAGAGTCCTCGGAAGGTGCTCATCCAGTTGGCCCCTGGGTTTGGCTGCTGGGCTGGAGCTTGCTGAGCCCGGAAGGCCTCAAGGATAGCTGTAAGGGTCTGCCCCATGTCTGACTGGAGGAAAGGTGTGGGTACCATGGGAGGTGGTGCAATGTCTGGAGTCTGCTGAGCTCCACCTTGTGGGGTGGGCTGAGCTGGGGGCTGCAAAACGAACTACATTAGTAGGTAATCGACTCAATGCCTAATGAAAGTGGACAATTTACATGTGATTCCCCCCATATGGGCACACCACTGCTTCCGCTGCTTAGTTTGTCCCCAAACTAAACCCGCGCGGGGGTGACCCAGGGTTGTGGACTGCTACTTTTCGATCGAGGTTCGCTCTGATACCACTTGTAAGACCCCCTTTTTTTTTCTTTTTCGACACCGGGGTCTTAGGCCCAGAACCGCCGTTTTGCGGTGACTCCTTCACGCCCTAAAGGGTCACCACCACAAAGCGCCGATTCTGCCGGCCAATTAGATCACAGAAAAGTAGCATAATGAAGTAAAATGGAAACTAGCTGTCCACGGAGAATCACATGACATAATAAATATAACTCCACGAAGGGAGTGTCCACAGAAAATAACATCAGAGTACCAAAAACGGGCTTATGCCCGGTACATCAAATCCTCACTACAAGATCTCTCAAGCTGAAACAAAAGTAGAAAACTACTCAGGGTCGAGACTCACGGTCCCGGCTGTGTGAACTCCGGAGCTAGACTGCCCCACCTCCAAGCGCACCGGTCTCTGGGGCTGCTCCTCCATGCTGGTCTCCGCGATCCCCTAAATGATGCGGTTCGAAAATCGTTAGTCTAAAAGACTAAGTCCTATCATCCCCCACCCCTTCCCCCACGGCTCCTAGGCACCGAGCGGAGAGGAAGACATGGGAGGACTTGAAGGTGGAGAATATCAAAAGCAGATGGCAGCGGTCCTAATCTAGCAAGTTCTATAGTATATAAAGACAATAAGCTGTAATATGAAATGTAACCTTCACTTATGTGAAAAACACATAAGCCAAGGGGTCTTTTGCAAGGCTCCCATCGTATAAAAAGTCCAATACCGATTTATACGTTGGGGTGTCGGTTAACAAACAGCAGTAAATATATATATCCAAATTTAACCTTAATTTATAAACTTGCCCACACAAGCTTATAGACCAAGGGGTCGTGTAGCAGGTCCTAAAGTATAAGCGTCCCATTCCACTTATACTTTAGGTGTCAAGGTTTAAGGTAACGATTATGCTATGACATGCAAGTGGGTATGATGGACATGCAAGTGCAACACACACACCCGACTCTGTGCACACAGACCTTTAGTTCCCCCTTTTTGGAGCCGTAACCTCCCAGGATACCTCCGTAGTGGCAGACGGAAGCGGTGGGTTGGGCCTCGCCCACCTCTAAACCAGTAAAGCACTACCGGTCAGACCTATCGTACGCCTCAACGCTTGGTGCACGAAGCGGACTCCTGCGTACTCTTGCCGGCTGGCGCACCGGACTTCTGTTGGCGAAGTGCTAACCACACTTGCCGAGTCATCGTATTGGCGTCGGTGCATCGACCCTCCAATACCGAAGACCCACCACCTTAATTTCCTTTCCTGTTATGCACATGCAAATTTTAGCGTAAACAAGAATCGAGCCGAAGCTCCCCGGACCAACACGTCCGACTCAAACAATCGAGCCGAAGCTCCCCGGACCCAAAGTCCCCTTTTAACCATCCGAGCCGAAGCTCCTAACCGACTTCCGGTGCCCATCAGTGTTTGTGAAATGTGCAACCCTAATTACTAAGTTACTCTTTTCAGCTTGTTAAAACAGTTTACGTTAACCCAGGACTGCCCCCGGTATTCCCTGTGAAGGGCTCTCAAGGGGCACTAGGAACTGTGTTGGGATTACGCCCAGCGTTCCCTTTCGCAAGGTACTTATTTTATTATTGGTTGATTCCCTTACCCTTTATTTTCTCATATTTCGATATGCTAATCTAGGGTAATTTGACTTCATCTCTCCTTGGGTAGAACGATCTTTCGTCGGACCCGAACGCCTATAACCCTAGACATATCCACACCTTGCTCACTCATCTTCCAAAGACGCAGCCCATTCCACTTGTCCTTACAACAAACCATCAGGACTCATCATACTTGCCCTAATTCACATCCAAATGAGATCCTGCAGTTTTACTATATGCAGACCACTTAAGCTACATGACCCGTAAAAAGGGAAGTACATGAAATACTCATCCAGTACCCTTATGATAATTATTGGAGGTCTAAAAGGACATTTGAAGCATAAATCCAGAAATCCATAATTTTCCTAATTTGTCTGATAATTAATTTATTTATTCTAATGTCCCAAAAGGCCCAGGTTTAAACATGAAGTTCCATAATCAGACAAGATATTATTCCACTAAGTTTATGATAAATACAAAATGCCTAATCAACTCTAAATCCTAAGTCTCCCAATTTTTTTCAGCAAGGTTTAGGCCTTTAAATTTAATTTCAAAGATGCCCCATAAAAAGTCATATTAAAAGATTCTATAGTAATAACACCTCCAAAAATTCAGAGAAAATTCAGGGATGATTGTGATGGACTACAAGTACTCTAGAAAAAGTTTCATAATTTATCATTTGGAAATAAAGCTATATTTGATTTTCTTATGAACTCTCTAATTTAAGGGTTAATGAACAAAGTATGCTAATCAATCATCAAATAATTCCACAAAAATTTCCATATGATAACATTGAGCTAAAAACACTATGCAGGAAGTTTCATGATTTTTCAGTAAGTAATGGCCTCTGACAATAATTATTGATATGTAATCAAAATAAAGCACTTGTGAAGTAGATGCCCTAAATAGATATCCAAAAATTCTAACAAAATTCATACAAGATTATCATAACCTAAAACTAACTCTGCCCATGTTTCATACCCTCTTGATGGGCAGTGAGACCACAATAGCCAAAATAATTATTAGGGCATTACCATTGATTACTAATGAAGTGCTAAAAATATTGTCCAAAATTCCTCAAGTAAATTATCAGAGGCTCAAAATACCCTAATCCCCTCACTACCCAAATTTGGTTAGGTTTCAAGATGTTTAGCTAACCTAAACCTACACTACAAGTTTTAGGACCTAAGCTAGGGTTAGGGTTTTGGGGCCCCTATCCTTTTCAAACTTAGCTAATATTTTTAACAGAGGGTTCTATATATCCTAGGAACCTCCTTGCAAAATTTGGAGTTCATCCAAGGTGTTTAGGACTCATACCCTTCACAAGGCCAAAAGGTCCCTCCTTAGGGTTTGACCTAGGAACTTAGGGCAAATCTATTCCTCCCTACCCCATATTCCATGGGGAGGTGATAAGTGCTATAACAAGCCAGTGGCCCAAATTTCAGCCTCTGTTGAGGTGATTTGGTCACTTAAAACCAAAAGTGCAACTTTTGACCAAAATGCCCTTTTTAGGGTATAGTTAGGGTTGGGTCAAAACCTATTCAAAACACATCCAAATTAAATGAAATTTTATACAGGTACCTAATTGGAACCCAGGGACCACTCACCAAAATTTGGGAGGGTTTGGAGGTGTTTAGGGCACCTATTTAATTTATCTAATATTTATTAAATATTTACAAAAACTATAGAAATATTTTCTCCACAAATTCCCATTTTTTGGAAGGCCCTAGGTATATCTAAGATAGACTCTCTGCCAAACTTTCAGCTAATTTGGGCTAGGGGTGAAGAGTGGGCACTCAATTTAGTGACTGCCTAGCCCTAAGGGTATGTCCCACCAAAATGGGTGCCCTGGTCAAACCAGAAGCCCAAATGGGTTCAAACCAATTTTAAAATACAGTAGACAGGAAGGGCTACAAATCATGTGTTGATCATTTTCTCATACAGAGCCTCTAACTATTTTTAAAAATATAAAACATTAAATGTCAAAAGTGTGACAAAATGAAATAAATATCATTAATTTCCTATAGTTTAAAATCGGGCCCGCACGAATCTTGAAGCAAAAGGGACGGAATCCCTTCATCTTCTTCCTTGAGCCGACGGCCAGGATTCATCCCGCCTGGAGCCACTTCCAAACGCCACTG
This sequence comes from Platanthera guangdongensis, assembly GCA_039583875.1. NCBI lineage: Eukaryota > Viridiplantae > Streptophyta > Magnoliopsida > Asparagales > Orchidaceae > Platanthera > Platanthera guangdongensis. The sequence continues at coordinate 91,836,778 of CM077167.1, forward strand.
CCGGCGACCCGACCACCTCCCCGGCCGGCCACCGGCTCCACCACCTCCGTTGAGGTGGTGGCCATCCCCAGGCGGCGGCTTGGCCGCCGGAAACCCCTTTTCCGGCGATCCCGAGAGGTGAGTTTTCTTCAGAAAAATCCATGAAAACCGAATTGGATCGGGCTCAATTGAGCCCGAACCTTGGTCCTAACGATTGCTATGATCTAACCATGGGTTAAGGAGAGGGGGAGGACCTTCCTGGCGGCCTGGATGCGAGAGGAGCGGCGGGATGCCATTGACGACGGCGGCGGCGCTCGGCTTCTGCAACTGCACAGTGGAATGGCTCGTCTCCTCCAGGTAAACGCTCTAAAATGATCTCCTCGGCTCCCTGAAGGTGTTTAAATGGCAAATGGGGGAGAGGAGAGGCTGGTTCTTCAATGGCCATTAACACCATTAAAGGTGTGGCTCGGGTTGTGTGGAGGGGGGCTGAACCCACCCCTTGGTGGCCGGGAAACGGCTGGAATCAACTCCTCTCTCCTAGAGGAGTTGATTGCAGCCATAATGGGTGGCTGTTAGTCTCCCTTGGCCGGCCTCTCACTTCCCCCTTCTTCTTCCTCATTTTCTCTCTCCTCCATTATCATGGAGAGGAGCTCCTTTCTCTCTCCTAGTCACCTCTGGTTGACTAGTCAACCTCACAAACTAAATGCAGCCCACTTGATTATGATGGTCATGGGAATGGGTTTAGCCTAAGGGAGAAGTGGCTTGGGCTTGGGTTAGCCCTTTTGGGTTAAGTTTGACTTGACCTAAATGAGGGTTGACTTGGGTCAACATGACTAATTGGGTTGACCCCTATTGGTTCTAGGTGACCCATTGGCTTCCCTTAGGGTCTAGGTAGGGTTATGTAGGGTTACCCTGTACTTTGGAGGTCACATACCCTTAGTAAGGGTACTTTGACCAGGTTAGGGCTTGAGTTGACTTGGGTCAACCTGACCTCTAGGGCTGACCCCAATGTGTCCTTAGTGACTATTTGACCTCACTTTAGGGTTAGGAGGGCATAGGAGGGGTCCTTTAGGCTAGGAGTAGGTCAGTTGGCCCTAAGTAGGCTAGTTTGACCCATTTAGGGCTAGGGTTGACCTTGGTCAACTAGGCCTCTTGGGTTGACCCTAATGGGTCCTTTTGGCTCTAATGGGGCTCCCAAAATGATTGGGAGTGTTGAGGTAGGGTCTTGGGGCCATGGTGAAGCCCCATTGTCATTCTAAACCATTGTTCAAAATTCTACTATTTGCAGACCATGGTGATCCTCACCTTGGCCTCCTATCTCTTGGCCCATTTCTGGCTTTCTAGGGTTTGTCATGACCTAGTCATGGCCAAAACCACTCTTAGGGGTCTAGTTGGAAATGGGATGTTACAAGTGGTGACCAAGCCCAGCAAGCTGCGCAAGCGCTCAAAGGGCTCCTTCGACAGTGACTTCGTGAAGATGTCAGCAAGATTATCTTCACTCCGAACATGCCCGACCAGCAGAGATCCTTCCAACAACTTCTCCCTGATGAAATGGTGATCATTCTCTATATGCTTGGTCCTAGCATGACACACTGGATTGTTAACCAGTTTGAGAGCACTCTCATTGTCACCCCGGAGTAAAGTAGGCCCTTGCACTTCTTCATGAACATCCTCTATAAGCCTCCTCAACCAGATGGCTTCTCGAGCAGCCAAGGCCGAAGCCTTATACTCTGCCTCCGTAGTTTAGACTGACATTGAGTCCTGCTTCTTGCTACACCACGAGATGCTAGCTGAACCGCAAGTGAACACATAACCTGAAGTAGACCTCCGATCATCCGAATCACTGCCATAGTCATCATCCGTGTACCCAAGCAACGCAAACTCCGAGTCCCTTCCATAGAGGAGTCCCATGTCAGAAGACACCTTGACATACTTCAGAATACCCTTCGCCGCCACTAGATGAGATTGCCTTGGTTCAACCATATACCGACTTACTCGGCCAACAGCATAAGCAATGTCCGGCCTTGTAATCGTCAGGTAAACCAAGCTCCCAACAAGAGCCCTGAACACCAAGGGATCATGAAGAACCCTTCCATCATCTCGTCGAAGTTTCAGCCCAGGTTCCAGTGGAGTAGAGCACTTCTTCCCTTCGCCCATGTCGAACTGCTTCACAATGCGATCTGCATACCCTTTTTAGCTAATGAGAATCCCGCACTCCTTCCTCTCCACTTCAAGACCGAGAAAGTGATGCAACTCTCCCAAGTCTTTCATCTCAAAGCGTATAGCAATTTCTGCCCTGAGCCTTGCTACTTCCCCCTCTGAATTCCCTGTGATGATCATGTCATCCACATACAGTAGGACCAAGTCTTGTAGCTCCCCCTTCTTCTTGACGAACAAGCATGAATCCGAGTTGGAAGCAAGGTATCCACAGAATTGCAAGTACTCTGCAATATTCCCATACCAAGCTCTAGGAGCTTGCTTCAACCCGTAGAGAGCCTTCCTGAGTTTGCAGACATAGTCCGGATGCTTTTTATAGACAAAACCAAGCGGCTGATCCATGAAGATGTCCTTGTCAATCTCTCCGTAAAGAAAGGCATTCTTCACATCGAGTTGCCACAACCTCCATCCCTCGCTAGCAGCCAAGACGATCACCACTCTAACTGAAGTCATCTTCGCAACTAGACTGAATGTCTCCTCATAGTCTTCTCCATACTGCTGTGAGAATCCTCTAGCGACCAGGCGAGCCTTGAATCTATCAATGCTCCCATCAGCCTTCTTCTTCAACTTATACACCCACTTGCAAGTAACCGGAGTAATGCCATCAACCTTGGGCACAAGGTCCCAGGTTTCATTCTTCTTCTGAGCAGCAATCTCTTCTTTCATGGCACCTTCCCACTCCTTCACTCCAGTGGACTCGTTGAAGGTTGCAGGCTCTCACTCATCTAGAGGACCTGCAAAGAAGCAGGAGACAAAGCTCACTGTATTCCCATCACAGTACCGAGCTGGTGGCTTAACAACCCTCTTTGATCTCCGAAGGGTCGGCTCCTTGCTCACTGCTTCCGTTGCTTCTTCGGGCTCAACTCCTACTTGGGGCAAGCATTGAGCAGTGCTCCCCCTGCTTCCTGAGTCAGAAGGCTCAGCCTCGGAGTTAGAAGCAACAAGAGCTGCTGGTGAAACAGCAAGCTCCTCTTCCAAGCCTTCAGGAGCCACCACCGGTGCTTCATCAACATTGCTACTTCTGGTTAGCTCAATCGAGCCACCTCCATATGACGCCAGCTCGTCAAAGACCACGACTCTTGACACCACGAACTTCTTCGTCACAGGGTCCATGCATTTCCATCCCTTCTTCCGCTCATCGAAGCCAACAAAGACAAGCTTCCTTGACTTCGCATCCAGCTTAGTCCGTGAAGCATCCGGGACATGCACGTAGCAAGTTGAACCGAAAACCCGAAGGTGTCCCACACTCGGCTTCTCCTTCAGCAACAGCTCAAAAGGAGTCTTCATGTTGATAGGGCTGAGTGGCATCCTGTTGATGACATAAGCAGCATAAGACATCCCTTCCGCCCAAAAGGCCCTTGGGATATCTTTCGCATGAAGCCAGCATTTGTAGGTCTCTGTCAGATGACGGATCTTCCGCTCCGCTACCCCATTTTGTTGTGGAGTGTGAGCACAAGTAAGCTCCCGTTGGATCACGTGCTTCCTACAGAAGTTAGAAAAACCGGAGGAGACAAACTCACCCCCGTTATTAGTTCTAAGATTCTTAATCCGCAAGCCAAGCCGGCCTTCTACTAACTCCTTAAACTCCACAAACAAACGGAAGGCTTCCGACTTCTCCTTTAAGAAGTACACCGAAGTATACCTTGAGTAGTCATCAACCAAGACAAGCATGTATCTACTTCCACCAAGGCTGGCAGTAACCGTCGGTCCCATCAGGTCGCCATGAATGCACTCCAATGGTTTCTTGCTCCTTGTTTGTGATTTATCAAACGGAAGGCGATGTGCCTTACCGTATTGATAGCCCGCACAAACATGCCCGTCACCAAAGGAAGACAACTTAGGCAAGCCCTTCACCAAACTTCTACTAGCCATCGCCTTCAGCTTGTCCATGCCAACATGCCCCAGCCTCTCATGCCAGACAGCAGCGCTATCATTGGCCCTCATACAATCAACATAAGAATTGGTGGCAAGAATAAACAAGTTCTTCACCCTCCTTCAAACATGAGCAACATCAGCCTTAACCGCTGATATGTTGCGAAGGAACCTCACGTCTGTTAGCCCAAACAGAACGTGATAACCAGCATCCACCACATTGGTCACCGAGAAGAGGTTCTTCTTCATGTCCGACACGTGATACACACTCCTTAACGTGAGTGGCCCCTAATCACTACCCAAAGACACGACCCCCTCTTTCTCTACTGTATAAAAAGTATTATCAGCAGTGATAATAGCTTCATTACCTGAGTATGCCTGCATGGAGGTGAACTTCGACTTGTCTCCGGTGAGGTGATGACCACACCCGGAGTAAACGATCCACTCGCCGTTGAAGTCCTCAGCAGACAAGGCCCGGACACAAGTGCCCGTCATAAAAGCTCTGCCCCATTCTGCTTCTTCACTTCTTGAGAAAGCTTCCTCCTTTCCCGCAGCATGCCCAGGCTACAGTTTGACCTTGCAGTCCTGCTTGAATTGCCCTCGCTGATGACACCGGTAGCACTTCAAATTCTTCTTCCAGTCCTTAGGACCATTGCTCCTCTCCGGCTGATATGAAGTTGAAGTCTCCTTCTCACCAGCGACCTGCACCTTCTTCTTCTTCTTCCCTTCCCATCCTTTCTTCTTGCCTGAGAAGAGAGCTTCGCTGCCTTCCTGATTAAGGTTCACTCCAGCCATCTGCCTTGCCAAGCTCTCCTGCGATGCAAGCAGATTCTTCAGCTCCAGCAAAGACGACTGAGTAGCCCACCCTTGAACAGATGTCACAAAGGCCACATACTCCTTCCGCAAGCCGCGGATTATGTGTCTTTTCATCTTCTCCTCAGAGATAGGCTCATCAGGATCCAGTGCCACAGGTCAGCACACATGCTCTTCATCTTTAAGAAGTACTTCGAGATGGAAAGGTCTCCCTGAGTTGCCCTGGCCAACTCATTCTCTAGGAACTGAAGCTGCGCCACATTCTTCCTATTGAACAACTCATCAATGATTGTCCAAGTATCAGAAACCGACTCACATCCAACGATGTGATTAAACAGTTCCGGAGATACGGCCCTCTTGAGGATAAACTCCGCCTTAGCATTTGTTTTCCTCCAGAGCATAACCTGCTCAGCAGTACCGAACGCAGCAGTCACTTCCTATCTGTCGTCACCTCCGACGACTTCCCACAGCTCCTCGCCAAGAAGATAACTCTTCATGCACGACTTCCACTTCTTGAAGTTAGTTGGCGTTAAGAGTTCAATGCCAAGACCCCTTGCAAAGCTCACTTCCATTGCAACACCTGTTCGCAACCTTTTAGCAGCTCCGAGTAACAACACAGGTTCAACACCACTCAAGCTCTGAGTAACAACACTGGTTGACTACCGCTCACGCAACTGAACCTCCCTCTGATACCATGTTAAAAATTTCCTCAGCGTGGTCAGCAAGTTAGCCCAAATGCCAAATTAATATCTTCGGCACTACCCAGTTCTCACGTTGAACCAGCGGAAAAACAAGGAACAAGGCTAATCCCAACAAACAATGGAAGCACAAGCAGATCTTTTATACATTCACTTCTTACAAAATGAGGTATACGTAGAGAGCGATGATTTCGCTAGTATAAACAGCTGAAAACAGAAAGCACCAACAAACAAGTCGGGCGGAGAGCGCCAGAGTCCGCCGAGATCGCCGAGGTCGCCGAGGTCGCCGAGGTCGCCGAGTCCGCTGAGATCGCCCGAACTTAAGCTGCAATCCGCCGAATAGCCACGGAGTCCGCCGAAGCCGCGAGGCCGCACGGACACACCGTTATTCGTTTCCTACTGAAGCTGAACTGAGGAACACACCCCCTACCCGTCTGAAGTCGGCGGACAGGTTATTGAAGCTGGCAAATTTGAAACAGAGTTGACAAGCCGCAGAGCGACCTCCTGCTGAATTCGCAGAGACCGCACAACTTCCAAGTACTTGACCGAAGTCAAAGCCAAACTCCTGGCTCCTTGAAGCTACCCGCGCGACCTGCACACAGCAAACCGTCAGCCCTGAATCAATCCGCGCGGACAGAAAAACTGAGACCGCAGCTCCTCGCGCAACCCAACTTACTGTTCACTCAGTTACTGTAGATGTGCCAGGGGGGTCCTATTTATAGGCGAGGTGAGGAGTGTGGTCACCGCCCTAGAGATAGAGACACCGCCCTAGCCCGCGCGATAGCAAAACACCGTCCGCCGAGTCCGCAAGGACTTAGCCGGATACCAAGGAAAACCGCCAGGAGAAAGACAACATTGGCGAACCCACTTCAGTCCGCCTAAGCTATGCAGACAAGACATCAGCCCGCAAAGCCTCCAACCACTATAGGACAGCAACTCCCTTCAATTACTATCCGCACAAACCCGAGGCAGCCCGCAAGACTCAAACCTCAATCCTCCACAAGTCCACGACCAAAGGCAGATAGCAACAGTCCGCCCTGTCAACAGCGAACTTGGCGGATACGACAGACACCATGGTCTTGGCACAGAGTGTGACCAAGTCCAAAACCATCAAAGGCCAATGCGAGCATGGCGGACATAAACACCCGTCCGCCAAACACCCTTGCACAGACCGCCAGCAGTCCGCAAGCTACTCGTACACCTGCCCAACACAGCAGCCACCTCCCGGACTCCAAACACCAGTCCGCCAACGACCTCCACAGCAAAGCACCTGCTGTATCACCAGAGCTCGACAAGTCCTTAGCCAAGCTCTAAGCCCAGTCCGCAACAGCCCATACCACGGACACTCCAGTCCACAAGCTTCCCGCGGACAAGAGCCAAACCGCCAATCAGCACAAGCTTGCACCACGGCCACTGAGCAATGCACCAGTCTGCAAGCCTTTACCGCTCAGGCCGCTCCTTGGCTAAACCAATCAGCCAACGCCTTATCCGCAGATACCAGCCGCACAGTTCGCGGACTACTTGCATATAACCGACTCAGAAGAATAGCCGGCTTCCACTAGACTTTCCAACAGGCCGCACACAACAGTCCGCCCAGTCCGCCTATTCCGCCAATGCTGCCCGCCCAGGCCGCCCGACCTGTCCCGACAACCACTTCCACTTCATAAATTTCAACAGGTCACCACGAAGACCTCAAAAAATCAGTTGGTCTTCCTCTCCTCTTCTGTAAACATAGCCCCAGCATACCGACCCAACCGTGTAAACTCGTGGAGGTACTCGTCCACGCTTCGGGATCCTTGAGTCAACCCAATATATTGGTTCTCCATCTCAAGCTTCTGAGCAGAGGGTACATATCTGGCCAGGAACAATCTTGAAAATTCCTCCATATGCACATCAGCAAGCTGCCTACCCACTAAGAGATGAAACTCCAACTCATCCCACCACAGCCTCGCTTCGCCCACCAAAAGAAAGGTTGTTATGGTGGTCTTCTGCCACTCCTCAGTTAACGTGGCTGTCAAAACCCTCTTTATCGTAGAGAGCTAGTCCTCAGCTTGAGCTGGCGTTCCAGTCCCGTCAAATACTGGGGGATTAAAGCCCATTACATGCTTAAGCTGCTTCTCCATAGCTCTCCTCAGCTCTACCAGATCAACTATTGCGCGCTCCACCACTCTCGGCTTTGCCGCCCTAACCGATTCTTGCTCCATGACAGGAGGTGCGTGGTGCATTTGCCCTACCGGTTGGGCATTAATCATCGCAAATACGGCTCCAGCCACCATCCTGATGGTTTCCGCTGAAGGAGGTGTAGTAGGCATGTCTCTCGGTGCACTACTTTCCGCCGATTGCGGACACTCTGATTGAGCAGCACCGCTACTAGCTCTCTATAGAAGCAAAGACACGTTATTAGATGACAACCAAATTGCTAAAAGCAATCATTGGAACACTCAGATTCCACAAAACAAGTGTATTTTTCATTCCTAAGTGGACATTCATGGGTTCTTTTTTGATGTTATAACGATGACGCACACATGTGCTCACCACCACTTAAAAGAATTCGTCCACGAATTCATTTAAGCTTGATCGTAACCTGGCTCTGATACCAAAATGTAACACCCCCATTTGTCACATGGCATATAACAGAAGGTCCAGCTGGAACCCAACGCCATATACCACGGACAGTCGGAAGGGTTACATAAGAATATCCAAACTATCTAATTAAGACTACTCGTCCTGCACAGAGCATTCTAGCGGAAGCTTTTAAATAGTTGAAAGAACCCAAAACTTAAATCCATAATCATGAATGTCCACATCCACACAACAGGAATGAAAACCAAATACATTGAAAGGGTACACGGCCTTATTGCCTTACAATGGTTCACTTATCAAATAGTGTCTTACATACATCGGCTCACATGCCGGCCACACATGACAAAATAAAAACAACTATTCGCTAAGGCCTTCGAGGGCCAGCACGGCAACATGTACTCCAACCCGCTATTTTGCACTCGGCTCCGCAGCACCTGCAAGCAACATTCCACCGCACGGTGGTAAACAGACAACGGTCAGCTAAAGCTGACCAAATTATAACGACCCCGTCCCTTTCTCGGGACGGCGGTGCTCCTTCCCTGCATATCATTAGCCCAGCTAGACAATTAAGTAAAAACAAACTTCGCCACAGGTGTAGGCTCGCACGGCAAAACACCCCGTGCACTCAGGGCACATTAACGGTGAATCCTGACACTTCAGCGTCTGCACCACCACCACCAAGATGACAACCACATGAGCATTTTTGCCTTTCTGACCACTGTCTAAGGCTCCCGACTATGCCAACGTCCATTCCCCTTTTCGGGTCTCTCGCACTGAACCACATAGCCCAGTTCCGATTCCACTTGCCCGTTGCTCACAATGCGTAGTACACCTTAAGACGTACGCATGATCCAAGCTTCTATCGGATCCTGCCATTTCCAAACAATCACATAACACAGTTATGTTCAAGGCTGGTTCCCAGACCGCCAAGTTAGCATAACACGTTTCAGCTCAGTTTTTCGGGTGCGCCTTGCAGTTAATCCCCAAGGATCCCTGCTGCAATCTACCGCGTAGAAACCCGAAAACTCAAAGCACGGAGTCTTCTCCAGCAAATCATAACAAATGCAACATCACCGATCCAGACCAACATGTCCGGGTAGGCTTCACACACAATGCCTATGCATGTACTTCGATTCCGGACTCTATATGCAACACAAGGGGGACTATTCACATCAACACCAAGGAACACCACGCACTCACCGCACACTCGCGGGAGCGGGATTCCCTATGCAGGAAGGAAGAGCTTCACATGCTCAAGTGGGGAATCGTTACCCTTGCAATCCGCTTTGGCGCCTTGGAAAAACTACACGGATGGAAATCTTTGCAACAAACTTTCCTCCACGGATCCGCTCTCAGATCTCAAAACGGTGCTCCGATGCTCCGCCGGTGGCCGGTATCCTCCTTCTTCTTCCTCCTCTCTCTAACTCCTTGGAAAGAGAAAACTTTGGAGAGAAATGAAGGATTAACTCCCATATTCCCGGCCTTAACAGAGCAGGAAACCATCTGGGCCGTTGGATCTTATTTAAAGAAAATGAACGGCTCAGATCCGCTCAAAAATCCCCAATCCTGGGCCGAACACGTCTTGGCACACGGCCGCATCCCAGGCCGTGTGCCTCGATCCAGGCACGATCGTCGAACACATAGACTCACACGGGCTCAGACATGCCTGTGTCTCACTCGACATGCCCGTGTCGGGTCCTCGACACACCCGTAACTAGGGGCGTGTCACACATAACTGCCACGCCAACCGATACAACCCTGCCAAATACGGGTACTGACACAGGTAGGCACACGCCCGTGTCAAATGACACGCCTGTGTCATTCAGCTGTGTTCCTGGCTGTGTCCTTCTCGGGATGAAAACGACCAAAATACAAGCCAGACAGGGCCTTGGACATGCCCGTGTCCTAGGTCGTGTACCCCTATACAGGCACCCAAATCCATTTTTACGCAACCAACTCAAATTCAATTTTTGGGGTGTTACACTAAGGCCCCAGTAGAATCTCTTGGCATACCTCCTGTCGTCTGAATCATGTACCCCCGCGAACCTGACAAGGTGGGAAAACTCCCTCTAGTACTCAATCATCGACCTTGTCCCCTGCTTAAGATTCAAAAACCTCTCCTCTAACTCATCCCAATCCGTGGTGGACACAAAATGGTCCAAGAATACCACGCTGAACTCCTCCCAAGATATTTCTGACAGATCCCTATCTACATAGGTGGAGTCCATCATGGACTTCCACAACCTCTTTTCATTGGCATCCAGTGTAGTAGTTGCCAAATGAACTATCTCGTTGACAGGGCGGCTGATGCCTGCCAGCATCTCATGTATAGCCTCGAGCCATTCCTCCGTTTTTAAAAACATCACAGAAGTACCTTAACTTATATGAATGCCCATACAAACATATAAGTTAAGGTTTCCAGAAATATAACTTATCATATAAAAGAGCCCATAATAATTTATATAATAAGGATCTATGATGTGTATGCCCTAGATATGAATGTATAGTATACATGCGTGTTATGGATCATGCAAGCGCAACTCACACACATGACTCTGTGATCACAGACCTTTAGTTCCCACGTTTTGGAGCCAGCATAACTCTCTGGTACCACCGTTGTGGCTACGGCAATAGTGGAGCGGGCGTCTCCACTGTTAGGCGGGTATACACACTACTAGGCCTAGACCTCCCATACACCTCTGTACACGTCCTAGGTGCACTCTAGAGTCTCTGCATAACTCTCTGGTATACACACTACCAGGCCTAGCCCAGTACCGCCTGACCAGCCACAGGTTTATGCACATGTAAGATATTCCAACCCGAGCCTCCAGCTCGCAGGACCAACCCGTCCCGAATCCCTCCAACCCATCGTGAGTGAGATTGCACATTAGTGCCTTATTTCATAATCCCTCAAACCAGTCACGGGTGATATTACACATTAGTGCCTTTATTCATAATCCCTCAAACCCATCACGGGTGAGAATGAACCACAATGCCTTATCCTATTAGACTATTCTTGCCTAATGTTGTTATACCTATCAATTTAGGGTTAATCCCAGGACTGCCCAGGGCATGCCCGGTGAAGGGCTCTCAAAGGCACTAGGAGCTACGATGGGCTGAATCCCAAAGATCTCTTTCTCAAGGATATTTACTTTTATTAATGTCTACCCCTTAACCATACCAACTTTCATTGTTACTGTAACACCCCATATCCGTCGCATAGCATATAGCAGTAGGTCCGGCCGGAGCCCGACGCCATATACTATAGATAGACCGGGTGGTTACTCATGGAAACCATCCAACCAATGATAACGTCCTACACAGAGCATTCTAGCAGAAGCAGTTTATAAAAGTTGCAACAAAGAACCCAGCACTAAAGCATGAATGTCCACTAATACCAAAACAGGAATGTTGTACATATACAAGTACAGGCATTAAGGCCTTACAAAATTGTTCACTTCATATTACATGTTTTACAAACCACGGCACACAGGCCGACCATACATGAATAAAAACAGTAAACACTACAATTAGGCCTTCGAGGGCCGGCTTCGCAAATTGGTCTTTAGCCCGCTATTGACAGCTTGGTCCAGCAGCACCTGCACGCAACAAACCACCGCACGGTGGCAAAACAAGGCAACAATCAGCAATGCTGACCAAATTATAACGATCCCGCCCCCAACTCGGGGCGGCGATGCTCCTTCCCTGTATTTCATTAGCATAAACGAGCAATATATATATATATATATATTCATTTCATCACAGACGTTGGCTCACACGGCCACACGCCACGTGCTCTCAGGGCACATTCTCGGTGAACCGGTCGATGTCACATCAATTAAAGCCATAGACATTCCGGACTCAACACCACCACTTTGACGGCCAAACCTATGAGCATTTTGTCTTCTTGGCCTGGGTCACGACAATTTAAGTCATAGACCGCCGAAGACCCTAATCTATGCCAACGGCAAGTGCCACGTACCCTTAGGTCTCTTTAACCGAACGATATAGAACGGGTATGGTTCCATCTAACCCTTGCTCACATCGCAACGACAATTTAAGCCATTTGCGCGGGTCAAACTTCTCCCGAGTCCCATTTCCATCACAATTCACATAACTCGGTTATGTTCAAGTTGGCTCTCAGGCCACCAAGTTGGCAAGATCACGCATCCGCCCAGTTTTCCGAGTGCACCTTTGCGTTAATCCCCAAGGCTCCCTGTTGCAATCTACCGTGTAGAAAACCCGGAAAACAACCAATAGCATGGAGTCTTCTCTGGCATTATGCAATGCAACATCACCGATCCAGACCAACATGTCCGAATATGCTTCACACATCATGTCTGTCCGTTCTCGCTTACGGACTCTACACAACGGGGACTTTACATATCTACCTGAAGGAACGCCTCCAACTAACCGCAAACTCACGAGAGCGGGGTTCCTATGCAAAGAAGGAGAGCTATACATGCTCAAGAAGAGGATTGTTACCCTAGCGCTTCTCTTTGGCGCCATGGAAAAGTAAGCGGATGAAAAGCACCGCACTCTCTTCGCCTCCGCGGATCCGAAGTCGGCTCGCGATTTGGAGCTTCGAAGCTCCTCGAATGGCCGGATCTAGCTTCTTCTTCCTTCCTTGGCTCTCCTCTATCTCTAAGCTTTAGAAAGATAACAACTCATGAAAAAGTGAGGGTTTCTAAGGCCCAATCCCGGGTATATCCCATCAGGAACAACCCCCATCTGTTGGATCACCAATTAAAGAAACGAACAGCTTTGATTCGGGACTGAAATGTCCAATCTGGACCGAACACGGCCTGGCACACGCCCGTGTCCAGGGCCGTGTGCCTCATTCGCCGTCAAAATCAACTCGCCTGGAACAACACACGGGCATCGAACACGCCCGTGTTCGACCTGACTCGCCCGTGTTCCACCTGACACGGCCGTGTGGCTGGCTGTGTACCCCCATCGATTTATCTCGAAAACAAACCGAGCACTACACGGGTTCTAGGACACGCCCGTGTCATTGATCGTGTATATCTCAACACGCCTGGGCTCCAGGCCGTGTACACGGTCTCGACACTCGACACTTCGTCGAGCGAAGATCGTCGACCTGACGACACGGACTTGGACACGCCCGTGTCCTCGGCCGTGTGCCTTGTCTCGACACATCGTCGAGCAAAATTTGTCGACTCCCCAGGATGAGTGTCGACACAGGTCGACACGCCCTACGACACGCCCGTGTCGCAGGCCGTGTGCCATGTCTCGACACTTCGTCGAGCGCAGAGTGTCGACTTTATGGGCTGAGTGTCGACACGGGTCGACACGCCCGTGTCGCAGGCCGTGTTCCCTCTCTCGACACAACGTCGAGTGAAATTCGTCGACCTCTCGACCAACTCGACGACACAAGCCTGACACGCCCAGGGACACGCCCGTGTCCCAGGCCGTGTGCCTCCTGCCAGAACCCAAAATTGGCCCAAAACGTCACCCGTCGCTCCTTTGAGTTTCGGGGCGTTGCAACTCTCCCCCTCTTAAAAGAATTTCGTCCACGAAATTATATAAAGGAAAGACATGTACAAAACCAAAATTTTTACCTGAGCGGAACAACTTCAGATACTCGTCAAGCATAGTCTGCTCTCGCTCCCAAGAGAGCTCCTCACGACCGCAATTGTCCCACCGGACCTTGACCATCCTGATCTCTTTATTGCGTAGCCGCTTGACCTCCGAGTTCTCAATCCGCACGGGCTTGACCTTTGTCGTCAGCCCACTATCCACCGGCACTTGATCAACCGCGATCACTTGCGTAGGCTCTTACACTGCCTTCCGAAGCACCGATATATGGAATACATCGTGTAATCCACCAAGCTCCACTGAAAGCTTCAACCGATAGTCCGCTTCACCAACTCGCTCCAGAACCTCAAACGGCCCAAGGTACCTCAGGCTTAGCTTTTTCAATCGCCGCACCCGCGAGACACCCTTGAACGGCTTGATCTTTAAGTACACCGAATCGCCCACAGCGAACTCCATGTTCCTGTGCTTGGCATTATAGTACTTCGCTTGTCGGTCCTGAGCGATAAGCAACCTCTCCCGAATGGTTCTCACCAAAGAAGTAGCATCCTCCACTTCCAATCGCTTATACAACTTTGCCTCACCAGTTTCAAACCAAGACAACGGCGTACGACATTTTCTACCATATAGGGCCTCGAAGGGCGCCATTTGTATACTCGCTTGGTAGCTGTTGTTGTATGCGAACTCCACCAAATAAAGATGGTCTTCCCATTGCTTTCCAAAGTCCAATACACACATGCGGAGCATGTCTTCCATGGTTCTATTGACCCTCTCGGTCTGCCCATCCGTTTGCGGATGGAAGGCTGTGCTGAATTTTAGCTTTGTTCCCAACATTTGCTGCACAAGCCTCCAATCATTGGATGTGAACCGCCCATCTCGGTCACTCATGATGTTGCGGGGCACACCGTGAAGCCATACAATGTTATCCACATACAGTTTTGCCAACTTCTCCACCGGATCATCCTTCCTATGCGGAATAAAATGCGACACCTTCGTTAGCCGATCAACAACCACCCAAATGGCGTCGTTCCCCTTTTGTAACCTTGGAAAACCGTGCACAAAGTCCATAGAGATGTCGTCAAATTTCCACTCCTGAATAGGTAAGGACTTAAGAAATCCTCCCGACTTTTGGCACTCCTCCTTCACCAAGGCGCAAGTTTGGCACTTCGCTACGTAGAGCGCCACATCCTTCTTTAAACCCGGCCACCAAAACAATTTATTCACATCGCGGTACATCTTCGTGCTCCCCGGGTTAATTGAGTACTTAGTATGGTGTTCCTCGTACAACAATTCCACCCGCAAATTACCCACACATGGGACGCACAGACGACCGTCTTTCCAAAGCAATCCGTCCTCCACAACGAATTGGGAATTTCACCCATCCAAAGCCTCTACCATGAACTGCTTCATATGGACATCCATATCCAAAGCCTGCCGAATCCGATCAGCCAGGTCATATTGGACTTCAGTCCAATTCAGAACTGCTTCAGCACTTGATTGCCTATCCACACAAACAATCTCCAACGCCTCCAACTCCCGTACCAACCGCTTATTATGCACTGATAGCCAATTGTCTTGAGCTGGGGCTCGGCGACTCAACGTGTCCGCAACCGCATTCCATTTACCAGGCACGTAGTTGATCTTGAATGTATAGTCTACCAAGAACTCCATCCATCTACGCTGCCGCATATTCAGATCCTTCTGATCGATCAGATATTTCAGGCTCTTGTGATCGGTGTAGATATCAATCTTCACACCGTACAAATAGTGTCTCCACAGCATTAAAGCAAAAAATCACGGCCGCTAACTACAAGTCATGGACCGGATAGTTCCTTTCATGCACTTTTAGGTGTCTCGAGCCATAAGCTATTACACTTCCGTGTTATAGTAGCACGCAACCCAAACCGCTGCCCGAAGCATCACTGTAAATCTCATAGCCTTCGGTTCCACATGGCGAACTCAGTACAGGCGCCGTGGTCAACCGACACTTCAACTCCTCAAAAGCTCGCGCGCACACCGGCGTCCAAACGAACTGCTGCTCCTTCCTCGTCAAGTAGTGAGAGGTAACGCTACCCGTGAGAAATTCTCTACGAAGCGCCTATAATAGCCGGCAAGCCCCAGAAAGCTCCGGACTTCCGCTACCGTAGCAAGCTCAGGCCACTCCCGTATCGCAACAATCTTTGCCGGATCCACAGCAATACCCTCTCCACTCACTATATGACCGAGGAACGCCACTGAGGATAACCAAAACTCGCACTTCGAGAACTTGGCATACAGTTGATTCCTCCTTAGCGTCTCCAAAACTAAATGAAGATGCTTGAAGTGATCTTCCTCACTTTGCGAGTACACCAAAATATCATCGATGAAGACGATCACAAAATGGTCTAAGTACTCTCTGAAAGTCCTGTTCATCAAATCCATGAACACTGACGGCGCATTAGTCAGCCCAAACGGCATGACCGTAAACTCATAATGCCCGTATCTCGTACTAAAAGCTGTCTTCGGGATATCACTCTCCCTTATTCGCAGCTGATAGTACCCAGCCTTGAGATCCAACTTCGAGTACACCGTCGACCGGACTAACTGTTCAAAAAGATCATCAATCCGGGGGATCGGGTACTTGTTCTTCTCTGTCAACCTGTTGAGCTCCCGATAATCAATACATAGCCTCAAGCTTCTGTCCTTCTTCTTAGCAAAGAGAACCGTCGCGCTCCAAGGCGAAGAACTCGGGCGCACATACCCTTGCTCCAACAACTCTTACAGTTGAACTTTTAGCTCCACCATTTCCTTAGGCGCTAGCCATTACGGAGATCGTGACACAGGCTTTGCACCTGGAACTAGCTCAATCGTGAAATCTATCTCCCGCTGAGGCGGGGCTCCAGGAAGATCTGCGGGGAACACATCAGGGTATTCCGATACCACTGAAATACTATCCCACTCGGGCTTCGGCTTTGCAACCTCCACTAGTGTAAAGAACAGTTCTGCACCGGCACGAACCGCCTTCACCACCTGAAGAGCAGACATCAACGTCTTGCTCGACCACTTTAAGCCCGTAAAAGTCGTCTCAGGACTTGCTCCTAGCTTGACTTCCTTGCGACCACAATCGATATAGGTTTGCTGCTCCGAGAGCCAGTCCATGCCAAATATGACGTCGAACTCCACCAACGGAAGTAACGACGCTCGTAGATCGAACTACTGATTCCCAATACGAATCTTAACATCGCAGATCCTATCCGCGCGCATCGAACACCCATTGGGCAACAACACATCCAGCTTATCCTTCACCATCGAAGAAGGGACTCCGATGCGTGATATAAATCCTTCGGACAAGGAGTGTGAAGATCCCGTATCGAAAAGTGCTCTAGCCGGATTTTCACAAATCAAAGCAAATCCTAAACAAGCAGTGGTAAGGTAACATGAGCATAACAAGTATTTAAAGAAATTGACTTGCTATAAATTAAACCGTACCTGTCACCACATCAGCCTGTTTGATGGTCTCCTGTTGGCCAAGATTGTACACCCTTGGTTGGGCCAGAGCATAGTGGGATGCGGTCGACTCCACCGCCTTGCCCTTCTCTTCATAAGTCGCTCCCGGCCTTCTCTCGGACTTGGGGCGTCCGCTCCAACAATCGCAGGAAAAGTGCCCCGTCTTTCCACAAGTAAAACATGCACCCGGGGTCCGACTCGTAGTCGCCCCAGAAGCACTAGAAGGAGCTGGACCCGAAGTCCTATGCTTCTTAAAGAATCTTCGATAGCCGGAATTTCAAGTAGTCGGCACTTTGAATTCAGACTTCTTATCACCCAAGATTTTATTTGCCTGTACGTTCTTCATGTCCTTCTCCAAGGACCGGGCCGTGTTGACCAAGGTCAAGAAACCCTGCGTCATCGGCCCCAAGAGTAGTAACCTCAACTCATCTCTCAAGCCTTCGTAGAATCGATTCGTCTTGCGATCCTCATCTGCGATGGTGGAGCTAGCATATCGACTCAAACGAGTAAACTCATGGAGATATTCATCCACACTCTTCTCACCCTGAACCAACTTCAGAAACTCATTCTCCAACGCTATCTTCTGCGCCGAAGGGAGGTATCTAGCCAAGAACAATCTCGAGAACTCCTCCATTGAGACATCAACAAGTTGCCTACCTCTCAATAGGTGCAGCTCCAATCCTTCCCACCATAATCTCGCTTCACCGTCCAAAAGGAACGTAGCGATGGTGGTCATTTGCCACTCCTCCGTCTCCATTACTGTCATGACTCTCTTCACCCTGGAGAGCCAGTCTTCAGCTTGAGATGGGCTTCCCAACCCCGAGAATACCGGAGGGTTAAAGCTCATTACATGCTTAAGCTGTCTCTCGGTTGCCATCCTTGGCACCACCGGTTCCTCTACCACCTGTTCCACTCTCCTCGGCTCAGCCTCTTGCAGCGGTACCTGCTCCATCGCAGGAGCGGGCTGCTGTGTTGGCCTTGCAGGCTGCACATTAATCACGGCCAACACTCCTTCGGCCACCAATCGTATGTTCTCAGCGGATAGAGGTGTTGCAAGAGCAACATTTGGTGCACTGTTAGCCTCAGAAACTCGACGTTCCGACGGCCCAGCACCACTTTTGGTCACCTATAGTGGTACAAAACACCGTTAAGCGACCAAATAAAATTGCAAACAGTAATTATAGGAACACGCAGGTTCCCCAAACACGTGTATTTTCATTCTTAAGTGGACATTCATGGGTTCTTTTACTGTTATAACGATGATGCACACAATGTGCTCACCACCCCTTAAAAAGAATTCAGCCACCAATTCATCTTAAGCCCGACCAAAACCAGTAGTCTGATACCAAATTGTAACACCCCCTATCCGTCGCATAGCATATAGCAGTATGTCCGGTCGGGGCCCGATTCCATATACTACAGACAGACCGGGTGGTTACTCATGGAAACCATCCAACCAATCATAATGTACTACACAGAGCATTCTAGCAGAAGCAGTTTATAAAAGTTGCAACAAAGAACCCAGCACTAAAGCATGAATGTCCACTAATACCAAAACAGGAATGTTGTACATACACAAGTACATGCTTAAGGCCTTACAAAATTCTTCACTTCATATTACATGTTTTACAAACCACGGCACGCAGGCCGGTCATACATGAATAAAAACAGTAAACACTCCAATTAGGCCTTCGAGGGCCAGCTTCGCAAATTGGGCTTTAGCCCGCTATTGACCGCTTGGTCCAGCAACACCTGCAAGCAACAAACCACCGCACAGTGGCAAAACAAGGCAACGGTCAGCAATGCTGACCAAATTATAACGATCCTGCCCCCAACTCAGGGCGGCGATGCTCCTTCCCTGCATTTCATTAGCATAAGGGAGCAATATATATATATATATATATTCATTTCATCACAGACGTTGGCTCGCACGGCCACACGCCCCGTGCTCTCAGGGTACATTCTTGGTGAACAGGTCGATGTCACGTCAATTAAAGCCATAGACATTCCAGACTCACCACCGCCACTTTGACGGCCAAACCTATGAGCATTTTGTCTTCTTGGCCTGGGTCACGACAATTTAATCCATAGACCGCCGAAGACCCTAATCTATGCCAACGGCAAGTGCCATATACCCTTAGGTCTCTTTAACCGAACGACATAGAACGGGTACGGTTCCATCTAACCCGTGCTCACATCGCAACGACAATTTAAGCCATTTGCGCGGGTCAAACTTCTCCCGAGTCCCATTTCCATCACAATTCACATAACTCGGTTATGTTCAAGTTGGCTCTCAGGCCACCAAGTTGGCAAGATCACGCATCCGCCCAGTTTTCCGGGTGCACCTTTGGGTTAATCCCCAAGGCTCCCTGTTGCAATCTACCGTGTAGAAAACCCGAAAAACAACCAATAGCACGGAGTCTTCTCCGGCATTATGCAATGCAACATCACCGATCCAGACCAACATGTCTGGATAGGCTTCACACATCATGCCTATGTCCGTTCTCGCTTACGGACTCTACACAACGGGGACTTTACATATCTACCTGAAGGAACGTCTCCAACTCCCCGCAAACTCGCGAGAGCGGGCTTCCTATGCAAAGAAGGAGAGCTACACATGCTCAAGAAGAGGATCGTTACCCTAGCGCTTCTCTTTGGCGCCATGGAAAAGTAAGCGAATAAAAAGCACTGCACTCTCTTCGCCTCCGTGGATCCGAAGTCGGCTCGCGATTTGGAGCTTCGAAGCTCCTCCAATGGCCGGATCTAGCTTCTTCTTCCTTCCTTGGCTCTCCTCTCTCTCTAAGCTTTAGAAAGATAACAACTCATGAAAAAGTGAGGGTTTCTAAGGCCCAATCCCGGGTATATCCCATCAGGAACAACCCCCAGCCGTTGGATCACCAATTAAAGAAATGAACGGCTTTCATTCGGGACTGAAATGTCCAATCTGGACCGAACACGGCCTGGCACACGCCCGTGTTTAGGGCCGTGTGCCTCATTCACCATCAAAATCGACTCGCCTGGAACAACACACGGGCATCGAACACGCCCGTGTTCCACCTGACACACCCGTGTTCCACCTGACACGGCCGTGTGGCCGGCCGTGTACCCCCATCGATTTATCCCGAAAACAACCTGAGCACTGCACGGGTTCTAGGACACGCCCGTCTCCTTGACCGTGTCTACCTCAATATGTCAGGGCTCCAGGCCGTATACACAGTCTCGACACTCGACACTTCGTCGAGCGAAGATCGTCGACCTGACGACACGGCCTTGGACACGCCCGTGTCCTCGGCCGTGTGCCTTGTGTCGACACATCGTCGAGCAAAATTTGTCGACTCCCCGGGACGAGTGTCGACACGGGTTGACACGCCCTACGACACGCTCGTGTCGCAGGCTGTGTGCTATGTCTCGACACTTCGTCGAGCGCAGAGTGTTGACTTCGCGGGCTGAGTGTCGACACGGGTCGACACGCCCTGCGACACGCCTGTGTCGCAGGCCGTGTGCCCTCTCTCGACAAAACGTCGAGTGAAATTCATCGACCTCTCGACCAACTCGACGACACAAGCCTGACACGCCCTGTCACACGCCCGTGTCCCAGGCCGTGTGCCTCCTGCCAGAACCCAAAATTGGCCCAAAACGTCACTCGTCGCTCCTTTGAGTTTCGGGGCGTTACAGTTACTCTGGACAAACCTAATAATTTAGGATGTTATCAGGAGAGCGGCGGTCTTCCGTTGATCTCCGTTCTAGCCACTATCCTTGGGATTTGCTCTCTACCACTCGTAATCAGAAAGTAGCCTATTGGACAACAACCAGGGTTTGTCTTCCCAACATAGTTCACAACTCAACCTACCATCGTATCCCCTGTGGGTCCCTGTGAAACGAGCTATATTTTGCTAAGCGTGCCCATAACCTAATGATGACCCGTATAGTAGAACTTCTAATCCCTTGGGCTAAATGCCCCTAATTAATTATCATGGACTGGTATGGTGTATGATATTGATCGTGTGGGATTTCACCACTTTTCTAAGTAATTAAGGGCCTAATTTAATTCCTTTAATTGTGTGACCTATGTCGCATTGCACATGATGTACTACTTATATTGATTCATTCTACTTAAGAAATTTATCAGGTATTCTAAGAGGTAAAATATGGCTGCCCACCAGATTTCCCAATTTTTCCATGAAATTTCAATTTAATTTCCATTTAACAACAAAATCACAATTTGCCTACTTTCCAAATGAAGTATAATATATCTACCACCAAAAACTTTGGTAAAATTACTGGATATTCATAATTATAAAATCAAACTAAGTACAAAACTTTAAAGTCCTAAACAGCAATTTGACCTAACAAATATTCAAAATACCATTATTACTAAAATACCATTTTTAGGGTTTTCATCATACTGGAACTCCCAAAAATTCTCAGAAAATTACAAAAGGAGTAAATCATATGTATAAGCCACTGCAAAATTTTCCATATTATTCCAACATTAATTTCCTTTATTTTAAATTAATTTACATAATGAGTTAAATTATATTTCTACTTAAATTTCAAGATAAAATTAACCAACAGCCCTATAACTTTTTCCAGAGATAAACTATGAGACAATTAAGCTTGTGGAAAAATTTGAGAATTTAATATCATCATTAGCCTTGCTTTCAAATTTTTATTCCTAAATGGCCTAATTTTCAAAAATTCCATATAATGGGATTTTTGATCCCAAAAATCTCATTCTTCCTGCGGGAGGTATATTTCACCCCTAAAAATTTCGATCCAGAGTTTCATGATCATGCAATGTTCTAAATGGGCTGAATTTCTCATTTTGCTAAATTTTACTATATGCACCCCAAACCTAAACCTACCTTTCTCATGCAAGTGGGATTACCCAACATGCAGGGATCAATAGAGACTGAAATTTCTGCCATGGTCTAACATTGACCCAGTGGACATTCCACCAAAATTTGGGGCCATTTGAAGTTGTATTTCTCCAAATATTCAATTAATTTAAATAAGTGTATTTTACCAAATACTGTAGAAGATATTTTTCCAAAAATTACAATTTTTGGTCTGTGTCAAGGTGTGACTTTGTCACATGCAAGATCAAAATCTAAGGTCATGAGAACTTATAGTTTGTCCTGTGCACACATTTGAAAATCTGCCCTAGCCTACGACCAGTCTTGGTAGAATGGCCCTACAGGGAGCCCTACTGCTCCAAATCTCATCTTTAGGGTGTCAAAATAAAGGTAACCTAGGCCTATAATGTTTATGTTGATGTCTAGTTCTGAATTTTCATTTAAGAGGCCTATGTTTAGCATGCAAGAACTGTGTAAAAGTGTTACATATATTTTACTGTTCATATCAAATTAATTCATTAATCAGATCAAATTAGATGGACGACATCCGTTCATCATCCTCAGGTGGCCAACAGCTGCGATTGATTTTACTGGGACATTTTTGCTGGCTGATTTCGGCCACCTGAGCCGGCGCCACCGCCGGCGATTATTGTCACCACCTTCGTTGAGGTGGTGGCTAGATTTCCTGACGGTGAGGCTGCCGGAGGCGGCACCTCCGGCGATCCCGAGCAAGAAGAAAAGCTCGATATTTTTCACACATTCTCCCATGGTATCGGGCTCGATTGAGCCCGATATCTCGCCTAAATGAGCTAGAAAGCTAGCACAGGGTGAGGTGAGGTGAAATGGACCTGGAGTCAGGCTTGGCGGCGCGTGCGGTAGCGGTGCTCCATAGACGACACTTGGTCCGGCGAACTAGCCCGATTCCTTTATTCTCCAGAAAAAAGAGTGCTCCAGATGTCGATCTCCACTCTCCTAAGCTCACTGAAGGTGATGGTCGGCTTGATTTTAGCTGGGGGTGGCTGTGGGAGGAGTTGGAGTTAAGGGGGGTGGCCGGCCAAGCTTTGGAATTTCCTCCTGGCCACCAGGTGTCCCCATATCCCTCCACCTTGCAGGAATAATCCTGAGGAGCTCAGCCAGCTGCTTGGGCAGAGAGATGGAGGGCCACATGGCCACCATTTCTTCTCTTCCCCCTTTCTCTCTCCTCTTTTCCTTCAAAAATTCCAAATTACCACCATGCATGCATTCTCTCTCCATTTTCAGGAGGGTAGAGGCTGTCATTGACCCCTTTAGGCTGGTCTTCAGCCTTGGCTTGTGAGCCTAACCCATGGGGATGGGTTTGGTCTTCAAATCCCTTAAATAGGCCTAAGGTTGATTTGTTGACTTTTGGGGTTGACTTGGTCAGCATGTTGAGTGGGCTGACCCCATTTGAAGGTCATGGACTCTATGGAACCACCCAACTTGGGTTGGGCCATGATGGTGCCCCACTTGGACTAAATGGGCCTTTGGATGTGGGTTTGACCAATTTAATGTTTAGGGTTGACTTGGTGTTGGGTATTGTATCCCCATTAACCCAGATTTGTTGAAGTAACCCTTGAACTAAGATGAATTAAGCTGTATTTGATGCTTTAGTTGAGTTATGTATTTGCAGGATTCTAATGCCAAGTGTTGACTAATGTCAGTCTATAGGTCACCAAACACAGGACCATACTATGTAATCCCTCATTGTGTGATCCAAGGTGTTGACTCATGTGTAGCCTCTCTATTGGGATACACTTCATATTCAAGCACTAGGACCAATTGAAAAAGACTTGATGCTGGTTTCACCGAAGAAGAAGAGGTTTTTGTTTAGAGAATTTCACTAAGTAATTTACTCTAGTAGATCCCTACCTACTCGAGTGAAACATCTAGTCTATACAAGAGTAAGTGTCTTCGCACTCGAGTAAGAAAGTTACCTCTCATGTAGTTAAGCTTTAGCTCACGTGTAGCTAAGTTAACTACTCGAGTAGATTCCCTCTCATTCTTGAGTTAACATAATTTCTTCACCAAATATTTTATACCTTCTGTCTCTGGTTCCAGAAGTCTTCACCTCATGTAATTTCTATTTACTCGAGTAGTTAAGTCATGTACTCGAGTAGTTCATCTACTACTCGAGTAGTCCAGAGTTTATACTCGAGTAACCAGAATTTCTTCCCTCATAATTTCTCCAAGTCAATTACTCGAGTAGCTAGTTCCATATACTCGAGTAGTTCTTATTCACTCGAGTAGTTCAGCTTTACTACTTGAGTAGCCCAGAATTCCATTCCCGAAGATATTCTAAGTTCATGACTCGTGTAGTTCCTCTATCTCTCGAGTAGTTCATGCCTTATTACTCGAGTAGTCCAACTTCACTACCCGTGTAACTACTTAAGTACTCAAGTAAGTCATTTTAGTACTGGAGTAGCTGGTTATCATTTCCAATTTCTTCTTCAAGTATATACTCGAGTAGTTATCTTCAGCTTACTCGAGTAGTTTTCTATAGTACTCGAGTAGTTATTTTCAGCTCACTCGAGTAGTCGTATAAAGTACTCAAATAGTCATTTCTTCACTCAAGTATATCACTCCACTCTTTTTCAGAAAAATTTCATTAGTCCAGAATTCACTCGAGTATATCACTCCAACTCCACTACATGTGTAACAACGCCTCCCTCTCGAAAGAGATGAACGTAAGCCTCCCGGGTTGAAACTTCGGATCACAGTAGTAGGTCAATAGCGGGATTCACCACGTAAAGCGCTTTTAAGCTATTTTTGATTAGATACGAAAGTTCAGTCAAAGTACGTAATCTCAGGTGGATGTATCCTCAATAGAGGTTCACTCATATTTATGGAATCTCCACGGTCAAGTATTTTAATTAATAAAGAAAAGTAGAGTTTTTATTGTTTATAAGGTATTTCTAAGAATAAGTCAAAATTGAGTGTTATCTTCCTCATCTATTTTTAAAACCCTAAGTATTACTTTTATTTTAACTTTTAAAAATCTTCAAATCTTTCGATAAAATAATAGTCTCATTTCTTAAAGTAAAGTACTCGACATAGATCAATGAAAAAATACGATCTTGATATTTTAAAATAACATACTATTACGCGATAGGTACGCTTGCCTTAATCAAAGTATATAAGTAAAAAAGAGATAGAACATTCAGAATGTCCATTTTCCAAAACTAATTTAATTTTCAATTTTAACTATCTCCAAAGTTAGTTTTTTACTTATCAAGTTTTAGGCGCCTTTGTTGGGGATCATTTTGTGTTGATATTTGAACTAAAAAGGAATAACTATTACTTTTATCTTAGTTGTTATTAAAAATCACTATTTTTATAAAAATAAACAAACCACAAATTCCCTGTTAATTGCAAAACCTTTGTTTTTATAAAAACTATTTTTTAACAACTTTTTTTTAAAAAAAACAAAACAACAAAGAAATAATAAAACAAAAGAATGTTTTATATAATATTTTTTGAGAGCATGACCCGATGAAACTCTCCAACTGATTATAATCACGATTTTGATCCTGAAATTGACCGCAACTATCACAGGCTCCTTCGATCTCGTGATCAAGACTTAGCATTATATCTGGAAGAGTCTATCTGAACCACACACACAGAAGCTATGACAGATCAAATTCCAATTGTGGCCCCGCAAAGGACTTTGTCTTATTATGCAAGGCAGAACTTGGACGACACCAGGTCAAGTATCATTCATCCCACAGTTGCTAATAATAATTTTGAAATCAAACCTAACATAATCCAAATGATTCATAACTCATTACAATTCGATGGATTGCCAGATGAAGATCCAAATACGCATCTGTCAAATTTCTTAGAAATATGCGACACATTTAAAATAAATGTCGTCACTGATGATGCCATTCGTTTGCGTTTATTTCCATTTTCATTGTGGATGAAAGCCAAGTAGTGGTTAGGTTCTCTACCTAGAGGATCATCACTACTTGGGCTTATATGACAAAAAAGTTTTTAACTAAGTATTTTCCGCCTGCTAAAACTGCTAAATTACATGCAGATATTTCTTCCATTGTTCAAGGCAAGTCCGAGTCTCTCTGCAAGACTTGGGAATGCTTTAAAGAATTTTTACGTAAGTGTTCACAACACGCACTACCGGCTTGGATCCAAGTGCAGACATTTTATAATGGTTTGAATTTCCAAACCAGATAAATGATTGATGCTACCGCCGGGGAAACGTTAAATAATAAAACACCCGAAGCCGCTCAAGCATTATTTGAGGAAATGGCCATGAATGCCTACCAATGGAATGTGCCTAGGTGACACCCTAATAAACCCGCTAGTCTTTACGAGCTCGACTCTTCTTCTATTTAGCACTGCAAGTAGAATATCTAACTACGAAAGTAGAGGAGATGTCGACTTCCTCCACTACTCCTACTTGGAATTTTAATAAAAATATAATTGAAGAGCACGTTGATTATATGGGAATTCCATATCAACCTCCTTCCTATAACCCAAATAATAATAATAATAATTACAATCCGGGGTTTAGGAATCATCCAAATTTATCATGGATCAACCCCAATAATACTCAATGCCCGCCAAATGAAAGTCCAATTGGTTTTGCACCCCCCACACCACCACCACCACAATCATAACCACCACGACCCGCCGCGATAAAAGACATATTTACAAAAGATGCCATTATAAATGAGCCCAATATCCGAAATCTGACCGGATCAATTAAAAATCTTGAAACTCAAATTGTACAGATTTCAAAGATGCTGTCGGTGCGCCAACCTGGAGCTTTACCAGGAAACATGGTAAACAAAATGATTATGGGAGACACCCCATAGTTATTTTTTTACTTGTTTTTTACAAGTTTTCTTAGGGCCTCCCCGACCTCCAATCAGGAAATCCTCTTTATTCTATTTTACTTTTTGTTTTGCATATATATCTTCTTTTTCTTCATACATATGCATATCAAAAGTATGAGGGAATATTTCCTTAAAAAAGTCTTGTTTTTTATATATACATAATATTTTCAGATCAATATTTATGTATATATTTGCTAATAATAATAATAAGAAAATAAATTAAAATATATAAAAAATACTTTATATATATGTTGCTTAATCAATCATCCGAAAATAAATTTAAAATCCCTACTTTATTTGTCTCTTTTCCAAAACAAAAAATATGATTCTTGTGTTGATATATAAATAGTTATCTAATTTTTAAATTTGCTAATCATTTATTTATCATAAATAGATAGATCTAAATATCCGGGGTTAAGTTTTAAAGAATATCTTCTGTATTTAATTTAAAGTTAGGAGATTTGTTTTGTGCACTACTTCTGGTTTATGATAAATATAAGCATGTGTATTATATTAGCTACACATCTGTTGACTGTAATTATCTGAACACCACTTTTATTGAAATATAGAAATTTTCTAGCTATTACAGTTGCTCTCGAAATTTATTTTATCAAAATTTGAATTTTTTTTGAAACCCCCTACCTGTTTACTTTTTGATTGGCATGTTTTCTTATGCAGGCAAGCATCTAGGAGTATGTGCTCCTAGAAAAGAAAAGATCTTTTGTTAATGATAATAAGATTTCGTTCCGTAAACATATGCATCCAATAATTATTAAAAGACTATATGAAATAGAGTATGTGATCCTAAACATATACATTAGTTTAAAATAAAATACAATTCTGCAAATTTTTTTTGTTTTGGAAAATATTTTTCTAAATAGCTGCAATAAAACAAGAATATTGAATAAGGTGAAAGGGTAAAATTCATCACCTTCAACATCATAGCCTACTTTATAGGCGAAAACCAAGTTTATATCCCATAAAACCACTACAAATTGATCTAATTTTGCATAAAATATTGAGAGTGCATATTAATAGATTGTCTATTTTCCTTCATATCTCTTTCAAGGTATGGTTTTCATAATGCCAGTCTAACTTATTACTAATGATTCCAATGTTGCTTGTTATTTGGTTTTTTCAAAAAGTCTTTGGCTACGAACATCTATCTCTTGCGAAATAATTTGCATAATATAGGACTTAACGCTTTATACTCCATATTTTTATGTCTATTTTAGGCTCATACTTTTGCTCTGAAATAGAAAAGCTTAAGTATGGAGGTATTTGATGAGTAAAAAAATATACATATTTTTACTTTATTTTTTGTTTTAATTTAATAATAAAATGTAATTATATTATGTAAATATCAAAATAAATCATTTTTTTAATTTTCAATTCTAACTTATCTTGTTTTTATGTCCTATAGGTATTTCTGGACATTTTGGGAAATTCGAGAAAATTTACTAAGTCACACCCTAGGTCACGCCCCTAGGTCACACCCGTGACCCAGGACATGTAACTTTAAAACCAGCAAATCCAACGTTTCAGGAGATTTCGATCAGCAAGTAAAGTCACGCCCGGCCTACATGCGTGTGTTCCAACTATCACGCTAGTGACGTTAGCCGTGACCAAGCAGAATTCTAACTTTCACGCCCCGAAGAAAACAAGCTACCATGCCATGCAATCATGCCCGACTATCATGCCCGTGACCATCAAATCAAATCAGTGTACTTGTTTGTTCCAATCCAGAAGTCACCAAAGTTCTATCCAAATCTGCCACGTTAGCATCATGCCCAGGCAACTCAGCCTAGGGGGCGTGTACTTCAAAATTTTTGGCTATAAATAGATCTCCAAGGCTGATGTTTAGAAGAGAGCTGGTAGAGTTCCACATAGCTGTACATAGTAGTTAGGAGTAGTTTCTGAGTGGTATTTTCCTAACCCATGTTTGAGTTTCATATTGTATAAAACTTTTAAAGTAATAAATTTCAGCTTTCAGTAATTTTTCATCTCTTCTTTTTTTAACTTAGCTTTTATTTTTTTGAGAAATGGTGTGTGCGTAAGTACTTTTCATTTTTTTTCTTTTTTTACTACCACCCCCATCCCGGATGAGTGGATAAGAACTTTTTGGTTATTGATTAAGATGTTTGGGACGGATATTATTTCTGCACCTTTATATGTCTTTTACTTTTCTACTACCTCCCCCATTCCGATGAGAGGCTAAGAACATTTTAGCACTCGATTGAGATGAGCTTTGGGAAGGAAATTAATTCTGCATTTAAAAAAAATCCTATTTTCTAAATTAATAAAAACTTAACAATTACCACGAATTGATCTCTCGCAGGTAAAGAAAAACTGTGCCTCACTCTTGAAAGAGATGAACGTAAGCCTCCCGGTTTGAACCTTCGAATTGCAGTAGGAGGCTAATAGCGGGGTTCACCATGTAAAGTGTTTTTAAGCTATTTTTGCTTAGATACGGAAGTTCAGTTAAAGTACATAATCTCAGGTGGATGTATCCTCGATAAAGGTTCACTCATATTTATTGAACATCTACGATCATGTATTTTAATTAATATAAAAAGTAGTGTTTTTGTTGTTTACAAGGTATTTATCAGAGTAAGTCAAAATTGAGGGCTCTCTACCTCATCTATTTTTAAAACCCTAAGTATTACTTTTATTTTATCTTTTAAAAATCATGAAATCTTTTCGATAAAATAATAGTTTCATTCCTTAAAGTAGAGTACTCTACACAGATCCGTGGAAAAATACGACTTTGATATTTTAAAATAATATACTTTTACGCGATAGGTACGCTTGCCTTAATTGAAGTATATAAGTAAATAAGAGATAGAATATCCAGAACGCCTAATTTCCAAATCTAATTTAATTTTTTAATTTTAACTATCTCAAAAGTTAGTTTTTTACATATCAACATTGTTAAGGATGGTTAATTATTTCAATTTAAGATGAATTACATTGTGTAATTTAATTTCCAAGAATCTTAAAACTTTGTTTTGTTTA
Source organism: Platanthera guangdongensis (assembly GCA_039583875.1). Taxonomy (NCBI): domain Eukaryota; kingdom Viridiplantae; phylum Streptophyta; class Magnoliopsida; order Asparagales; family Orchidaceae; genus Platanthera; species Platanthera guangdongensis. Next base: position 91,866,724 of record CM077167.1, read on the forward strand.
TGTCATGTCATTAAAATTATCTTGTTATGTGCAATGAATTAAATATAAAAAATATGTGTAGGATTGCTTAGCATATCTCTAAGTGGAGTAATGTTTTATTTTTAATAATGATTCACTCACTCACTTATTTTTGATAACATGCATGTGTTCTTAATCATATACTTTCATGATTGTGTATTATAACAACCTAATAATTTAAAATGCATAAATAGATTACCTACACTACATTGAATGGATTATTTCAATTTTTCTTTTTTCATGCACTTATTCATTGGATAAAGGTGTTTAAAAATTTCTATTATTTGCGCAACAAGTGAATTCGGAGTCCTTTGTCACTAAAATAAAAATTGACAAGCAAAACTCCACCAAACACTACTCACCCTCCCGATAAATATTAATGAGCATTGTGAGGATGTTCACTTTGGAAAAATCATACAACACTTTCTTAGTACACAAGATAAAAAATACAAATAATGTTAAAAAATCATAAATGTGATGCCCCAAGCACTACTCTAATCCCTGATAAGTCTTAATTAGCATGGTGTGTGTAGAGCACCTGGTAGTTATACTTCTTACTCATGTGAATTGAAAAAGAGTGGAAGTAATATTATTTTTGTATTTTAATCATATGTTATTCAGCATATATGTCGTGTGTTTTGATTAATCCACTTGAATGCTTTATTAAAACACAATTCGTATACATCATTATTTCTCATAAAACTTCTACTCATAAGAATTGGATCGTAATACATAGGTATACTATTCTCTAAAATCATAAATGCACTAGATATCAAAGCATGACCACTAAAATATTTTTTACTTGAAATGCGAATTATCTTACATTGTAGTTTTTCTCTTTTTTTGATATTTTAAAATCATGTTTGCAAAAATTTCACCGAAATAACATCTTTTGGACTTGAATTGAATTGAAAACATCTTTTTATTATGATTAAAATCCCTTATCCTAAAATGATCATATTTTTCAAAAAGTTGTTTATTTTAAGAGTGCTTATCATGTTTTTATATGAGTACAACTTATGCTTAGTCATAAATATTTACTCTCAATAAGTGGTAAACTATGTTACCTAAGTAGTATGATTTGCTTAACATGTGTTATTTTTCTATTTATCTCACTATACTATTTTATTCAATCATGCACGCATTTTACTAAATAAGTGCCTGAGAAATATCTATGATCTTGCGCATTATATCCTACTTTTCATCTCCAACAAAGACCATTTTAATTCTCATTGCATACACTCACTTCTATCCTCGTTTTATTCTACAAAAAAGGGGAGATCATCATGTATAAATTTCTTAATTCTGGGGGAGCACATAAATTTTTTATAGAAAGCATCTATGTGGGTGGAGTTTTCATAGGACATTGATACTCTACTTATGCTCAATCATGGTAACTTAACAAATGGTAACATGATTTGTTTTTAACAAGTGGCAACATATATTAATCGACTAGTGGTATCATAGAAAAACTCTACTTTCTAATACACTCTATCCCACCCTCTTTTGATAATACCAAAAGGGGGAGAATGAATTTGAAGAAATATCTCATTTTGGAAGAGTACAAATAAGGAAGAATATATGTGGGAGTATCCATCTAGGGGGAGTGCACACTGAATGCTTATCAATTACTATAAACACAAATACCATTATTTATACATTATTTCTTCATAGTTGATTTGTTATTATCAAAAGAGGAAGTTTGTTGAAACATGCGTTCCACATCTCTTGGTTTGAGAATAAAAAATCTCAATGTGTATTTGATCATTTTTGTTGTATGTTTATAGTGTGCAAGCTTCTAGGTATGAATACACCATTGTTTCCCTTTATGTGACCTAACGCCGGGCGCTAGCACTTCCGCTGACACTAGAGTTGAATAATTATTGTTGTGCGCAAAGATTCTTCTCTATGACCTACCGCTAGGTGCTAGCCATACCGCAGGCACTAGCCATTTTGACGACCGTCGAGTCAATTCGTCGAAAAGAAACTACTACTCCTAGGCATTAGCGTTACCGCGCCGCGGTATCCAAATGTGGAATAAATATTATTTTGGATATTTTCCTACTTTAATGGATAACTGAAGACACCTTGTGAGAAGAACTAACACCTTGCGCTAGCTATACCACCGGCAGTAGCTTTTTAAAGATGAGTATGAAAGCGCGCATTTTTTTTCTGGAGGTACAATGACAAAAATAAGGAGAAGTATTTCATATCTAGGGCTTTGGCTACCACCTCTATTGGTGTGAACCACTATCTCCAAGTAAGAAAAAGCGAAATTTTTCTATCTCATTCGTGATTGAAGAGCTCCAAAGAGAGAAGTCTCCAGCGACCATCAACAATTGATCGAGTGCAAGAAGTACGACATCTAGAAGCCTCGATCACGCACCGTTCTACGGAGGATTTATTATTTGAGAGAGCAACTGTTTCAAACTCTTTTATTTTCTTGTTTTTTCTTTAATATTGTTGTATTTTGTGTGGAGAAATTGTTTGGTGTGGACGTCGAGTTCCAGGGAGGAGTTCATGAGAAATCGTCCTGTGAGGCCGTCAAATTTATGGGAGGAATCTAGAGTAATTATCCTAGGATGACGTCTAGATCTAGGATATCTAGTGGGCTCTAAGTGTAACACCCCCTATCCATCGCATAGCATATAGCAGTAGGTCCGGCCGGGGCCCGACGCTATATACCACAGACAGATCGGAAGGTTACTCAATGGAAACCATCCAACTAAGAATCACCATCCTACACAGAGTACATTCTAGCGGAAGCAATTTAATAGTTGCAATCAACAAAGAACCTTGCCAACATCATGAATGTCGACTACTCAAACCAATAGGAATGTACGTACAATACACAAATACATGGCCTTAAGGCCTTACAATGGTTTACTCAAATTGCAGTGTTTTCCAAACCTTGGCACGCAGGCCGGTCACACTTGAATAATACAAGTAAACATTCAAATTAGGCCTTCGAGGGCCGGCTCAGCAATAAGGGCTTTTGCTCGCTATTTAACACTTGACTCTGCTGCACCTGCAAGCAAAAATCAACCGCACGGTTGCAAACAAATGCAACGATCAGCTATGCTGACCAAATTATAACGATCCCGCCCCCAAACTCGGGGCGGTGGTGCTACTTACGTGCACTTTGTTAGCATAACCAAGCAGTAGTGTAAAAACACATCATCATAGGTGTAGGCACGCACGTCTACACACTCTGTGCTCTCAGGGAACATTCACGGTGAACATGGTTAAAGTCCGCTCTCTCACCACTGCCCCTTGGATGGAAATTACTCGTGAGCATTTTGGTATTTCTGGCATTAGTCACGTCAATTTAAGCCATAGACCGCCTAAGACCCAATATCTATGCCAACTGCTCCTACCGAACAACATAGAGCAGGTACGATTTCGCCTAACCCGTTGCTCATACCGCAACGTCAATTTAAGCCATATGAGCGGGTCAAGATTTCCCGAGTCCCAAATCGATTACACACTTCACATAACCCAGTTATGTGCAATTTGGCTCCCAGGACACCATGTTGGCAGAATCACGCATCTGCCTAGTTTTTCGGGTGCACCTTGGAGTTAGTCCCCAAGGCTCCCTTTAGCAATCTACCGCGTAGAAAACCCGAAAAAAAACATCCGCACGGAGTCTTCTACGACCATTCATGCAATGCAACATCACCGATCCAGACCAACTTGTCCGTGTAGGCTTCACACATTATGCCAATGTCTGTTTCTTGATTACGGACTCTATATGCTAAACAACGGGGACTATTCACGTCTACGTGAAGGAACACCTCAAACTCACCGCAAACTCGCGAGAGCGGGCTTCCTATGCAAAGAAAAGAGGACTTCACATATCCTATGATGAGAATCGTTACCCTAGCATTCCTCTTTGGTGTCATAGAAATCTAAGCTGATGAAAAGCACCGCAACATCCTCGCCTCCGTAGATCCGAAGTCGGTTTGCGATTCGGGGCTCCGAAGCTCCGTCGGTGCCTGGATCTTCCTTCATTCTTCTCCCTTGCTCTCCCCTCTCTCTAGAACTTTAGAAAGAGAGTATTTTGATGAAATGAAGGATTCAAAACCCAATACACGGGTATAACCCAGCAAGAGCAACCCCAAGCCGTTAGATCCCAAAATAAGGAAACGGACGGCCATGATTCAGACTTAAAATCCCAAAGCCTGGGACGAACATGGCTTTTGACACTCCCGTGTCCAAGGCTGTGTTCCCCATTCGCTGACGAAAAAGACGCGACCCGAAAAGAATACGGGCTCTCGACATGCCCATGTCAGGCTTGACACGCCCGTGTCATCCAGTACACGCCCGTGTTGCCAGGCATGTTCCTCCATCGACACAGGAACAAAAACATCCCGCAAGGGACACGGGTCCTCAACACGCCCGTGTCACAATTGACATGCCCGTGTCTACCCGCACACGCCCGTGCGCTAACACTGTGTGTCTCCCATAACATGGCCAGGCCTTCACCCCGTGAAGGACATGGCCTGGGACATGCCCGTGTCTCAGGCCGTGTTCGCTGCTAGACGATCGTCGACTCGAAATTCATCAACTACTCGACCAAATAGTCAACCCGAGCACGACACGCCCATGGGACACGCCCATGTCCTTGACCGTGTGATGCCTGCCAAGTTCCAAACTTGGCTCAAAACGCCACCCGTCGTAATTTTCAGTTTCGGGGCGTTACACTAAGAACCTTCTTGGGAGGAAGGTGAGGAGAAGGCTCATCAATCTTCTTGGGAAGAAGAGAGAGAGCCAACCTGTCATGGGAGAGTCGGTATAGAAACCAAAAGATTTATTGATTCATCACTTCTGATCTCGGGGGTGATGGAGATCCAGCTTTGTTAGTGTAAACCACTGTTTAATTATGAATAAATTACATTTCTTTTATTTCATCTCAAATTTGTAGTTAAATGTAGCTAGGGCATTGAGGGTTGTGCGAGAAATCATTAAGAAAATTTTTATAAGGAAAATCGTCTCTGTAACCTACCGTCACACCGTAGTTGTCTACCGCCCCGTGGTAGCTTCCAAAATAGGTTGCCCTTGGTGAAATTTGTTTTTAAATTATGAATTTGAATTAAAAAGCTTATTGATGAAGCATAATTTAGCTTAGTTTATTAGGGCAAAAATATGTATATTCTCATTTAAATCTTTTGCCTTTCGTATTTTTAGGTTCTTTTTAGTTTCTTTTCTCAATTATTGTTCTAACTTATTTTATTTTCTATTTTTCAATTTTTGGGGGTTCTCTCCTGTTACACGCCCCCGGGTCACACCCTACCATTGCGTATACTTAGGGCGTGTAACCCAGATGGAATGAAGTAATTGGTCTGAAGTCAGGTTCCCGGAAAATTCAGCCTACACGCCCTCGCTCACGCCCGTATACGACCACCACGGGCTTGTCACCGAGGCATGTCCCGCCAAGTCCCGATGAAAGAAATAGTGCCTAACCACCTAGTGGGGGGGTGAATAGGTTAACTTTATCTTTTTTTAAATTTAAGGCAGAAATTCTGTACAGCAAATGCAATTCTACAACTATCACAACACAGCAACCATAGAAACAAACATACACAGAGTGCACACGGTATTTATAGTGGTTCCACAAGATCTGGGTACATCCACTTTCCCCCTTCGCCTATCTAGTAGTGTACTAGATTTGGCCTAATTTCAGCACTTCTCCTCAGATCCTTAGATCTTACAGCTCAGAACCCCAAACAGGTTCCTACAACTCAGAGTGTCCCCACTCCTACAACTCAGGCACAAAGCCCTACCACTCAGTCTTCAACAAGACCTACACTCAGAGAACAAAGTCTCCTACAACTCAGGCACAAGGCCCTACCTCAGTCTTCAACAAGACCTACACTCAGAGCACACAGTCTCCTACACTCAGCCTTTATAAAATAGGCTTACAGCTCAGATCTGTACAAGATCCTACAGAAATTTTGATTATACAAAGTAATTAACCACAACTCTTAAAGAGAGAGATGAGTTGACTGGCTTCTTGATGAGTTCTTGGAAGAACTTGGCAGAGATCAACCTCCCTTAGCTTTCTTCAAAGCTTCTTGAATTAGAACTCAGTAGGGTTGAATCTCCTGTGAAGATGATCTTCAATCAACTTCTGTCTAGAGATTCAGATCTCAATCTGAATCTTACTTTGCAGCCTGGTTCAGCAGCTGCTCTTCTTAGAAGGAGCTCTCTCTCCAACTTCTTAGATCTTCTGTTGAAGGTCTTCTTCTTTTGTGTTGTTAGATCTCTTGATTAATTATGATCTCTCTTTCTGTTGAAGGAGAAAAGGTATTTATATAGTCTTCCTCCAAGGTAACCGGCTGATCCGGTTTCTAACAACCTTATGACAGCTTTGACAGTTGTAGTTGACCGGTTGAAATGGCAGCTGTCAAGTCATCCAGTCACTTCTTGAAATCACTGTCACTGTCTGAAAGTGTCGAGACAGATAGTCATAATGTGTCGACACAAATAGACTAAGTGTCGACACAAGTAGACTAAGTGTCGACACTAGACTTGATGGTGTCGACACAACTCCTTGTGTTATTGTAACAGCTTCTCGACACTGCTTCTTCAGAATGTGTCGACACTGATTCTGTGTGTCGACACAAGCCTTCTATTGAATGTGTCGACACTGCTTGAGTGTGTCGACAAAAATACTTCTTCTTTAATACTTAGTTGAATTCTGCTGTGTGTCGACACAACTCCTTTGTGTTGACACATGCCTTCTTGTGTTGAAACTTGCTGAGTGTCGACACATCTCCTTTGTGTCAACACAAGCCTTCATGTGTTGTAACTTGCTGAGTGTCGACACATATCCTTTGTGTCGACACATGCACTTTAACTTTGTTGAAGCTTGCTGAGTGTCGACATAGCCTCCTGGTGTCGACACATTTGATGTCGACAAAGTTTCTCTGGGTGTCGACACTGCCTCTAAGTGTCGACACAGATTATATTGACAATTCTTCACAGTGTGTCGACACTGCCTGTATGTGTCGACACTTTTCTTCTGGTGTCGACTCTGCCTTTCCTGGTGTCGACATAATTACTCCAAGTGTCGACACAGCTTCTCTAAGTGTCGACACAAGCCTTCATAGGTGTCGACACTTCACCTCTAGGTGTCGACACATGGACTTAGAAACTTTTCTGCATTTCCTGTAATTACTTAACCTGCACATATGAACTCAAAGCACATCAAATACACCTTGATGTATATCATTGAGTAGGGTGAGGCTTCTTCAAATCTGGTACATATATTCCAATGTACCCAACAATCTCCCCCTATTTGGAGAAGTCATAACCCTTAGTCAATGATATACACCATTCATAACAAATACTCAATATCATGTATAACAGTATTATATGACAGTGTAAAAACTAAACATGTATAAACAAAACATGTATAAACAATTATCTCAGAATAACAATGTAATAGATTGAACTTTAAACATTGTTTTTACAACTTCCAAAAGTTTTATTAATCAAAAGTTTACCTGAAGTTTTAATGCAAATGATTACAAAGTTGTAAACTTAAGAAAATTCTATCATATGGCTGCTCTGGCTCCTTGATAACAATGCCCTTTCTAGATTGAATCTTTGCTTCAACTGGAGCATCATTGTCATCAGCAAGCTTCTTTCCCTTAAGATCTTTCTTTTTCTGTTCTTCAGCCCTTATCTTTTGTCTCTCAAAATAATGATAAGGCTTAGGGAAATACTTGCTAGGCTCCTGTGCATTAGGAGGTAGCTTCCCTAATTTAGCCTTTCTTCTATACTGTACAATGGCCTCTTGCCTAGCTTCATGTTTTCTCCACTCCTACTCAGAATACCATTTGCCCCTTTCTATGATATTATCCTTTGCAGCCTTCCAAGCAGTCAGAATAATATTTATGGAAGTTGGGCTCCATTGCTCAAAATCTGGCCTTAATTCAGCCTGTTCTCTGAACCTCTTCTTAGATAATTGGGCTTCCTGCTCTTTTAATAATGCCTCTTACTCTTTTAGTACTGCCTCTGGCACAGGCTGTACTACTTTCTCAATGATCACATTGTGAGCACCTTCTGGAGGACTATACATAGATTGTATCTCTTGATGTATCATATCAAAATCTTCAGGAGGGTAGATCACCTGAGCTACTTCATCTTGTTCTCCTCCAAAATATGCAGGATTTACCCCAGATTCTGCTACATTATCATCATCATATAAAGATGGATATCCAAGGGTAGCTCTGATGCTGTTTGAAATCCATTTAGCATGGTCAGAGCCTGCTTTGACTAATACCCTCTCCCCCTTTATGACTTCTCTTTATATATGATCTCTAAGATCATCCTTCTAAAACCTGATCTGAGCATTCAAATAGTTAACTCCATCTTTATAAAAAGGTTTTAACCTTTGGAGCTTTTCAGTGATAGCCTTTTGATAATCTTCAATGGCAGTTTTAACAGCAGTGAGGCTTTCTTGTAATTGTTTATCAAAGGCTTCTTTGGCAGTAGCACTTACAGCAGTCTGGGCAGTAGCTATATTTTTCATTTCACTTACAATGGCATTATGAGAAGCAGTCAGATTATCATTCATCCTAATCTGATTTTCAAGAACATATCCTTGTTTTACTGCCATATCATCAACCTATTTCTTGATATTCTCTTGATGAGTAGCGAGATATACCACTGCATTGCCTCCTTTATGAAAACAGACAGTCATTTCTTTTTATGTTGATTCACTTCAAATCTAATAGATTTGATGTCTTGAGGCAGATCAAATTGAAGTGATTTATGGCCTTCATCCATATACTTTTCTAGAGCTTTCCTTTGCTCATCCATCTTGATTTGCAAAGCCACCAGCAAAGAACTATAATCAGTAGTTGGGGCTTGTTGTGGAACAATGGTTTGCAGCATTTTCTTGTAGGTCTGGCTTATCCTTTTGAAAACCTGTAGCTTTCTTATCTTGGCTCTGGCAGCCTCTTCATCTTCAGAGTCAGAAGTACTAGCAATGTCTACTCTATCTTGTGGAGTAGGGGGCAATTCCTTCTCTTCTCTTGGTAGCTCCTCAGCACTCCTTTGCTTCTCAGTTTCTTTTCTAGCAGTCTCTTCTTGAAACTCTACATGCTCCCCCTCAATATTAGCTGACTCCCCCTCAACAGCTGCTTTCTCTCCCTCAAAATCAGTCTGTAAAAGATCAGGGAACAACTCTTCTAGTGTAAACTCATGTTGAGGTTATACAGGAGAATCTCTTATCTCAGGAGCATTTTCTACAACTGATGTGTCTTCCATGACCACATCCTGTGGTTGACTATGTATCTGAGAGTGCTGATCAACATCAAGTAATGAGTCAGTCAATACTTCATCCTCAATATTAAAAATAGATTGATTAATTTCATTGATTACCTCAAGAATTGTTTGAGTTGCCCTCTCACTATCTAAGTGAATTGGCTCATCCACATGTTGAGGCTCCCCCTGGAGTGGATCCAGGTGAATAGGGCTAGTAGATGGTAGCTCCCCCTGCCTCTGGGCATCTTCAGGTCTTACTGGTGACTGTTCAGCATTTCCATCCTCTCCATCATCAAAACTAAAAACCACTTGCTCCTCTGAGCTACTTGAGGATTCAGGAGCCACAATGGCTTTCTTATTCTTCTTCTGAGGTGTTTCCTTCTCTGGTGTAGGCATTTCTTTTGTCAACACCCTATCCCACCTTGAGATAATTCTTACATCCATTCTCCTCATATGGTTTATCTTAGAACCAGCAGCTTGGTTCATGACTTCAGGAATACTTCCAGCTAATTATAAACTCATAATCCTACCCAGATTGGGTTTCTTCAGACTTTCCTTTATCTTGTCAAACATCACTGCTGACCAATCAGTTGTAAGCTGGAAAATTATCCTTGTCATCAAACTAAACATGTGAGTTGATATTCTATCATGCCCACCTGGCTTGCTCAGAATTACTTTGCCTACTATTTCAGACAAGAACTTGCCCTACATGTTCATGCCTTTCCTATTAAAGACTGATCCAATCTTCAAGCTTTAATCAAGTCCACACAATTTCAGTGCCTCTCTTGTCTTTGATGCAGGTACATCGTCCTCTTCTTTAGTTCTAGGGAGATGTAGAACGTTTCTTAGACCTTTTTGGGTGATCTTGACTTTTGCCCCATGAACTTTGGACTTAATCTTGAGTCCAGATTCATCAAGTGTAGCTGCACTAAAGAATTCAAGGACCTCCTTCTTGCAAATCTTGATTGGTTCGGAAACAAGATACTCTAACCCAGTCTCTGCAACTAGGGTTACCACACCTTGGATTTCTGGTTCCACGTCATCAAAGGCGTGTCGCACGAGCTCATAACCTTCACTGATGTTATCTTCTAGCTTGGGCGCCATTAGGGTTTAAAGAAATTTTGAATTTAGAGAAGAGAGATGTCGACACACAAGTTTGGTCTCGAAACTATGGTGAGTGTGTCGACAAACAATGGTGAAGACCTATTTATACCTTTCTAAAATCGAAGGTGAAAAGGCACGTCAAAATACTTGAAATGTGTCGACACTGTTAAAAAGTGTCGACACTTACTTCCAATGTCTCGACAACTATGTGTCGACATAAATATAGTCGACAGAATATATGTGTCGACACTTATACATCTCAGCTCGACGATTAGTCAAAACTCTACTCGACGAATTCTGTATAAATCCTAAGTGTCGACAATACCCTGGATCTGTCGACATCTACTCTGCATGTGTCGACGCTAATTCTCTGAAGTGTCGACACTGACTGTCTAGATGTGTCGATACCATTTCTCTGAAATGTCGACACCACTTCTATGTGTCGACACAGACAACTCTGTTTGTCGACACTATTTTACTTAGCCAATTTTTGAAACTATTCTAAGTTTAACATTCCTAATTCAATTTTAAAATTATTGAATTTGGTTTCATTTAGGGGCTTAGTAAACATATCAGCTATCTGACTATCTGTCTTAACATATTCTAGTGAAATGTCTCATTTTTCTACATGTTCTCTAAGAAAATGGTATTTAATTTCTATGTGCTTAGTCCTACTATGGGAGACAGGATTATTTGCAATAGAAATGGCACTTGTAGAATCACAAAATAAAGGTGTTCTACTTACTTGAATACCATAGTCTTCTAGCTGGTGTTGAATCCACAAAAGTTGTGCACAACAACTTCCTGCTGCCATATATTCTGACTCAGCTGTGGAGATAGCCACACTGGTCTGCTTCTTACTGCTCCATGACATCAGCCTTCCACCTAGAAATTGACTGGATCCTGTAGTACTCTTCCTATCTTCTTTGCAGCCTGCAAAATCTGTATCTGAATAACCTGTCAGTACAAAATCTCCATTCCTTGGGTACCAAAGGTCTAGATAAGGTGTGCCCTTAAGATATCTCAAAATCCTTTTGACTGTTGTCAGATGAGATTCTTTAGGGCATGCTTGGTACCTTGCACAGACACATGTAGCATACATGATATCTGGTCTACTAGCAGTCAAATACAGTAGGGAGCCAACTATACCTCTATACAAAGTCTCATCTACAGGTTTCCATGCATCATCTTTGCTTAGAGACATGTTTGACCCCATAAGAGTTTTCATGGTAGTGGATGATTCCATATCATACTTCTTTATTAACTCTAGGGTGAACTTAGACTGGCATATTGACAAGCCATCTTCAGTTTGTCTAACTTGGAGACCCAAGAAGAACTTAAGTTCCCCTATACTGCTCATTTCAAATTGTCCTTGCATAAGTTTTGCAAACTTCCTGCAAATACTACTTTATGTAGACCCAAATATTATGTCATCTACATATATTTGTACTAAGATAAGCTTGCCTCTGGATTCCCTAAGGAATAGAGTCTTGTCTATTTTACTCCTTGAGAATTTGTTCTCAATGAGGAAACTAGACAGGGTTTCATACCAAGCCCTTGGGGCTTATTTTAACCCATACAAAGCCTTCTTAAGTCTATATACATAATCAGGTTTAAGAGAATCAACAAAACCTGATGGCTGCTCTACATAGACTTCTTCCTTCAGATTTCCATTCAGAAAAGCTGACTTAACATCCATTTGATATACCATAAACCCTTGATATGTTGCATAGGCAAGGAACATCCTGATTGCTTCCAGTCTTGCTACTGGAGCAATGGTTTGATCAAAATCAACACCTTCTTCCTGCCTATATCCCTTTGCAACAAGTCTAGATTTATTCTTTATGATGATTCCATTCTCATCCAACTTATTCCTAAAGATCCACTTAGTTCCAATAATGTTGTGGTCTGTGGGTTTAGGAACTAGCTCCCAGACCTTGCATCTTTTGAATTGATTCAGCTCCTCTTGCATAGCCTCAATCCAATGAGAGTCTAGAACTGCTTCTTCAAACTTCTTTGGTTCCACTTGGGATAGGAAGCTGGAGTAAAGAACTGTACTTTGATTCCTGCTCCTTGTTTGCACTCCTTGTCTGGGATCTCCAATTATTTGATTGGCTGGATGATCCTTTAATTGTCTATTTGCTGGAGGCAGCCTGTCTTCAGGTTATACACCTTCATTCTCTTCATTTAGCTGCACCTCTTGGTCTTCTTCAGCATCAGGAGTATCTTGTACTCCCCCTGGACAGCAGCCACCACCTTCCACTTGCTGACTTGTAGTAGAACCTTCTGTTAAGGTAAGCTTGTCTATCCTCTCAGTTACACCTGTGGAGCTGCAAACACTTCTTGGCAATTCACAGTAAATGGGTCTTGCTTCATCAAAAACTACATGAACTGACTCTTCTACAACTTAAGTAACCAAGTTGTAGACCCTATAAGCCTTACTATTGTTGTTGTACCCAACAAAGATCCCCTCTTGGGATTTGGCAGCAAACTTGGTTAGATAAGACTTTCCATTATTAAGTATATAGCACTTGCAACCAAAGATCCTAAAATAGGATAAATTTGGTTTTCTGCCCTTCACAATCTCATAGGGGGTCTTCTTGTGGCTCTTAGTGATAGTATCCCTATTGATTACATGGCATGTAGTGTTTACTGCCTCAGCCCAGAAATATTCTGGGAGAGAAGTGTCACTCAATAGGGTTCTACCAGCCTCTATCAAGGCTCTATTCTTCCTTTCAGCAATACCATTTTGCTGAGGTGTTCTTGGTGAGAAAAATTCCTGAAAAATTCCAAACTCTTCACACAATTTTGTCATACTTTCAGACTGAAATTTAGTACCATGGTCACTTCTGATTTTGACCACTATACTGTCTAATTCATTCTGAATTTGTTTAACAAAACTATATAAGATGCTTGGGGTTTCAGATTTTTGCCTTAGGAAGAACACCCAGGAGTATCTTGAATAGTCATCAACTATCACAAATGTGTAGACCTTCCTACCTACACTGTGAACTGGTATAGGACCAAGAAGATCCATATGCAAGAGGTATAGACACCTCACAGAATCCTTGTTCTCGAGGCTATGAAAGGTGGATTTGGTCTGCTTGCCTTTTTGACAAGCTGAGCATATCCCATCCTTTATACACTTAACTTGAGGACCATTCCTCACTAACTCTTTGCTAAAGAGTTGGCTAATTGTCTTATAGTTAAGATGAGCCAGCCTCTTGTGCCACTTAACACAATGTAAGACTCTCTAATCAGCTACAAGACAAATAGGAGAAACATTGTTCTCACATACAAACTCAAGACAATAGACATTTCTCTTCCTATATCCTGTCAGAATGATCTTTTGATCACTTGACCTTTTGATATGACAAACATTCTTGACAAATGAGATGTCATATCCTAAATCACTCAGCTGACTTATGTTAATGAGGTTATGTTTCAAACCCTTTACATAAGCCACTTGAGTAATTGTAATTTGGTTACTAGAAATGTTACCAAAGCCTTTGATGATTCCTTTTTCTGAACCACCAAAGGTAACTTTAGGGACATCCTTGATAGGTGTATAGTCCTTCAGCATCCCCCTAGTTCCAGTCATGTGCCTGAAACATCCACTGTCCAAGTACCATATAGGGGCATGACCACTTGGACTCACCTGCAAAACAGATTACTTAACCTTAGAACCCAAATAACTCTTGGGTCCTTGGTGCACGTTAGTCTGACTTTTAACAAAACTACATGTAGCTCTTCTAGCAGGCAGTTTGCTACTCTCCTTGACACTAGAATTATGCCAACAATCTATGGCAAAGTGGCCTATCTTGCCACAACACCAGCACTCAAACCTGTTGTACCTTTGTTTAGGTACAACCCTGGCTGAATTATCTACTACAGGCTTCTTGTTTAGTGCTGGGGCTTTGCCCTTAGATTTAGACCTAGCTGTCCAGGTAGGTTTTGTAAACCCCAATCCAGTCTTACCCTTTTGAGGTACAAACTCATCTATCAAAGGTAAAACAGATTTAGGTTTAGAAAAACTTGCTACAATCTCTCTCTCCTTCTGAAGTCTAATCTCCAGATTTCTAATTTGATCATTCTTAAATGTAATAGTACCCATCTGAATAACAGTAATGTTCTTCAGCCTGGCTATTCCATTCAGTTTCTGATCAAACAACTTGTCTGAATCAGCAGCAGCCAATTTAAGACTAGCAATCTCCTTTGCCTGAGTTTTGGCTAAGGTTTTGCTTTTCTTCAAGGCCTGCAACAAGTCCCTATATTCATCAATTAACTGATGAATATCTCCTTCAGATTCAGACTCACCCACATCACTTGATGCAGATGTATCTGATTCTGACTCAGTACTAAAAATTGAACTAGAAGAACAACTTTGTACCTTACTTGGTCCAGGCTGATCCTGGATCTTGTCTCCTTCAGATAAAGCCATCAGCCCCTTGCACTTATTGTCCTCATGCTCATAAATTGAGTTCATTAGCTGCATGAACTCATCTTCCTCCTCTTCAGCAAATAATCCAATGTAGGCTTCAGTTTCTGATTCTGTTTATGAAGATGACTGATCTGTCAGACTTTTGTCTTTCTTAGCAACAAAGGACTTTTCCTTTTTGCCCTTAAACTGAGTCTTCTTTTTGTCAGCTTACTCCTTCCTCTTTTCAGGATAGTCAGCCACTATATGTCCCTGTCTATTGCAGCAATAACACACAATTTTTGAAGATGTAGCTTTGCTTGGCTTGGACCTTCTTCTGTCATTCCTTGATGACTTTCTTTTCTGATAGTAGTCATCTTTTGGCTGAGAAGTGGTAGGCTTAGACCTCCACTGATTCTTCTTCAGAAACTTTTGAAAATGCCTAGTAAAAGCAGTAAAGTCTTCATCACTTTCACGACTATCTGAATTCTTGCTTTCTGAATTATCTGTCACAGCCTCAGTAACTATTTGAGGTGGAGATGGAGACTTGCTTCTATACTTCTTAGTGACTTCAATCTTGAAGGTCACAGATCTTTCCTTGTGCTCCACTCTAGTAGTATTCTCTTCCTCCTTTCTAGCCAATAACTGCATCTCATAAGATAACAGTTTTCCAAACATTGTTGGAGGAGGTATGTCAGCTAGTTTGACCACTTCCCTAATGGCACAAATCTTGGTGTCCCAGTCCTTAGTCAGGGATCTTAAGAACTTGTCATTTAGCTCATAGTTGCTGAATTATCTTCCATAAGACATCAATTCATTGACTATCCTATAGAACTTCTTGTAACATTATGTAATGCTATCAGACTTTCCTTGTCTGAAGCTTTCATATTCCTGATTTAACAAGGACTTCCTATCTTGTCTTACTTCCTCTGAGCCCTCCATATAGACTATTAATGTGTCTCATATTTCTTTAGAGATTTTATAATGAATCAAGTTTTGAAATGTTGCATCATCAATGGCACTAACAATTATATTCTGGGCTCTCTTGTCCATAGTGGCCAGAATAATTTCATCTTTAGTCATTTCAGAGAAATCCTTGGGAGTTTTCTGATTTGCATCCAGAATGGATATCTTCATTAGCACATATGAGACTTCTTTAACTGTAATGTATATCCCTGGGTCAGATGCTTCCATAAAGAGTCTAACCCTCTCTTTCCAAATGCCAAATATCTCTTTTCTACATATTGGAAATTTCATGGACCCCAGCTCTTTGTGATTCTCACTAGAACCCATTTTCTTGATTCTTGTTTGTTCTGAATCTACCTACAGGATCTTACTCAGACTGTTAAGTCTCTTTTTGAGCAACCTGGCTCTGATACCACTTGAAAGAAATAGTGCCTAACCACCTAGAGGGGGGTGAATAGGTGAACTTTATCTTTTTTTAAAATTTAAGGCAGAAATTCTGTACAGCAAATGCAATTCTATAACTATCACAACACAGCAACCATAGAAATAAACATACACAGAGTGCACACAGTATTTATAGTGGTTCCCCAAGGTCTGGGTACATCCACTTTCCCCCTTCGCCTATCTAGTAGTGTACTAGATTCGGCCTAACTTCAGCACTTCTCCTCAGATCCTCGGATCTTACAGCTCAGAACCCCAAACAGGTTCCTACAACTCAGAGTGTCCCCACTCCTACAACTCAGGCACAAAGCCCTACCACTCAGTCTTCAACAAGACCTACACTCAGAGAACAAAGTCTCCTACAACTCAGGCACAAGGCCCTATCTCAGTCTTTAACAAGACCTACACTCAGAGCACACAGTCTCCTACACACAGCCTTTATAAAATAGGCTTACAGCTCAGATCTATACAAGATCCTACAGAAATTTTGATTATACAAAGTAATTAACCACAACTCTGAAAGAGAGAGATGAGTTGACTGGCTTCTTGATGAGTTCTTGGAAGAACTTGACAGAGATCAACCTCCCTTAGCTTTCTTCAAAGCTTCTTAAATTAGAACTCAGTAGGGTTGAATCTCCTATGAAGATAATCTTCAATCAACTTCTGTCTAGAGATTCAGATCTCAATCTGAATCTTACTTTGCAGCCTGGTTCAACAACTGCTCTTCTTAGAAGGATCTCTCTCTCTCCAACTTCTTGGATCTTCTATTGAAGGTCTTCTTCTTTCGTGTTGTTAGATCTCTTGATTAATTGTGATCTCTCTTTCTGTTGAAGGAGAAAGGTCTTTATATAGTCTTCCTCTAAGGTAACCGGTTGATCCGATTTCTAACAACCTTCTGGCAGCTTTGACAGTTGCAGTTGACCGGTTGAAATGGCAGTTGTCAAGTCATCCAGTCACTTCTTGAAATCACTGTCATTGTCTGAAAGTGTCGAGACAGATAGTCATAATGTGTCGACACAAATAGACTAAGTGTCGACACAAGTAGACTAAGTGTCGACACTAGCCTTGATGTTGTCGACACAACTCCTTGTGTTGTTGTAACAGCTTCTCGACACTGCTTCTTCAGAATGTGTCGACACTGATTCTGTGTGTCGACACAAGCCTTCTGTTGAATGTGTCGACACTGGTTGAGTATGTAGACACAAATACTTCTTCTTTAATACTTAGTTGAATTCTGCTGTGTGTCGACACAACTCCTTTGTGTCGACACATGGCTTCTTGTGTTGAAACTTGCTGAGTGTCGACACATCTCTTTTGTGTCGACACATGCCTTCATGTGTTATAACTTGCTGAGTGTCGACACATCTCCTTTGTGTCGACACATGCACTTTAACTTTGTTGAAGCTTGCTGAGTGTCGACATAGCCTCCTGGTGTCGACACATTTGATGTCGATAAAGTTTCTCTGGGTGTCGACACTGCCTCTAAGTGTCGACACAGATTATGTTGACAATTCTTCACAGTGTGTCGACAATGCCTGTATGTGTCAACACTTTTCTTCTGGTGTCGACTCTGCATTTCCTGGTGTCGACACAATTACTCCAAGTGTCGACACAGCTTCTCTAGGTGTCAACACAAGCCTTCATAAGTGTCAACACTTCACCTCTAGGTATCGACACATGGACTTAGAAACTTTTCTGCATTTCCTGCAATTACTTAACCTGAACATATGAACTCAAAGCACATCAAATACACCTAGATGTATATCATTGAGTAGGGTCAGGCTTCTTCAAATCTGGTACATATATTCCAATGTACCCAACACCCGAAAAATCACTTCAGCGTGAATTTTACACGCTCCACCATCATGTCGAATCTGACACGCCCCCGGTACATGGGTAGGTCATCTAGGCGTGCAAACGAACTGCCATGTGAGTAACTTCGAGCTTTAATTTTAGCCAGAAAAGTCACGACAAATCTTACACGCCCTAGGTACACGCCCGACTAGGGCGTGTAAGGGGGGTGTGTATTTCCCGAAAAATATCTATAAATAGCCCTAAGCTCCAAACCTTGAGGGAGCAAATTGAAGCCTTGTAGAGTGCTATTGAGAGTTTATCACATAGTATTTTAGCTTAAATGTTTTCGTGTTTTGACATTGTTGGGAATTGTACCCTATAATGTTCCTCAAGATTGGAAGAAGTATCACTATTCATGATAAGGGTCATAGTGTATTTGATGTATGCTTTAAGTTCATGCATAGAGGTTGTCCATGATTGGACAGGTGAAGAAAATGAGTTGGGGAGTTAAATTTCGTCGAACTCAGCTCAGAGTTCGTCGAACTCAGCTCGCTGATCATTGAGCTCAACTCAACATTCCTTGGTTAAGATTAAGCACTCAGGATACAAAGTTCGTCGAGCGCAGCTTGAATTTCATCGAGATCAGTCTACATTTCGTCAAGCTCAGCATAAAGATCATCAAACTCGGCTCAATAGTTATCAAGGTAAAAGATAGAAAAATTGTCCAAGTCAAAAAGTGCTGAGACTGCTGAGAAGAACAAAGATCGTTGAGCTCAGTTCACAATTTATCGAACTCAGGTCAACGCTTATCAAGCTAAAGCAAGAAAATCTGTCTAAGGCAAATAGTGCTGAGTCCACTGAGAAGAAGGCGTTGAGACCGCTGAGACAACTGAGATAGCTGAGAAGATGGCATTGAGACCACTGAGACAACTGAGACAGCTGAGAAGATGGACTTGAGATAGTTGAGACAATAGAGATAATATTGGCTGGAAACTTTCTAAGTCCAGAAGCGTTGAGTGAAGCAGGTTCACTCAATGCTTCTAAATAAAGCAGGAAAGCGCTGAGACAGTTAAGAGGTAAACAGCTGAGAACAAATCTAGCTGGATTTTTCTAAGTCCAAAAGAATTGAGTGAAGAAAGTTCACTCAATGTTTCTAAAGAAGAAGGAAGTGCTGAGACAGTTGAAAGCAAAAACCACTGAGACCGATGAGACCAAGGCTTGTCACAGCTAAAAATGAAAAACCGCTAAGACCGCTGAGACAAAACCGCTGAGACAGTTAAAGTGCAAAAATCGCTGAGACAAAACCGCTGAGACAGTTAAAGTGCAAAAATCGCTGAGACAGCAAATAAGAGGAAAGCGCTGAGATATAGGCTTTTCTCAAATAATAATGAAAAACTGCCGAGACACTGAGACAAAGCCAGGGAATATTTTTTAAGTCCAAATGTTGATGACCACTACTGACGTCATCAAAGTCAAAATTATAGGAAGCCGTTGCAGGAATGCTGCTACAGCGCCGAAAGATGTTTTGTCCCTTTCTGATGGAGTTAGTGTTCACCAATCCTTCGTGGGCCCACATACTATGGTGTCGTTGATTCAAATCAATGCATATAAAAGGGAAAACAATAAAGCGATTATGGTTAATGAATACCCGGGCATCAAATGCAAAAAGAAGAAAGAGAAAAAGCAAGAGGTGGCTGGACATCTTCTTCCTCATCAAGATTAAAATCTAAAAGTCCAGCCAAGTTAGCCAAAGGGGAAGAAGAAGATAGCTCGAGAACTTCTTGCTCAGCAAGTTAGTTCTCTCAAGAACAAAGCAAGCTGGTTGATCCACTCAACAACAAATAGTTGCTCACCTATGCAGCAAGAGAGAAGATAGCTGTAGAAGAAGGCTCATCCCTTCTATAATAAGTTAGCTGGACTGATATCTGCTCAGTCCAGTAGAGCAAACTCAGAGATTTAATCTCTGAGTTATTTTTGTTTTCTTTCTCATCTTAAAACGTGTAACCATTTTACTATAGGATTCATGTTTCCTGGATCTGAGTTACTGGAAGGCTTAATAGCCTGAGGCTGGAGAGTTTAACTCTTTGTGGTAGCATCCAACTGGATCTGAGTTGCTAGAAGGCTTAATAGCCTGAGGCTGGAGATTTTATCTCTTTGTGGTAGGATCCAATTGGATCTGAGTTGCTGGAAGGCTTAATAGCCTGAGGCTGGAGAGTTTATCTCTCTGTGGTAGGATCCAAGTGGATCAGAAAAGCTGGAAGGCTCAATAGCTTAAGGCTGGAGAGTTTATCTCTCTATGGTAGTATCCAAGAGGATCTGAGTTGCTGGAAGGTTTTATATCCTGAGGCTGGAGAGTTTAACTTTCTGTGGTAGTATCCAAGTGTGGATCTGAGGAAGGGCTGTCCTCCCAGCCCGAGTGTATGACTTTATTCCTGAGGTAGGTGGCTGTAGAGCCACTGAGATGTAGGTGACAAATTTGTTACTGAGTTGTAGGCCTTGGAGTAGGTGAGTTGTATGTACCTGGAGGGGTACTGAGTGTAGGTGTGTTGCAGCACACTAAGAGTAGGACTATGTGCCTGAAGCTATAGGGCAGTAGTGCCTAAGTTGTAGGCCTTAGAAATAAAGCTGAGGTAGGTGATAGATCACTGAGCTGTACGAGTTCTGTAGAGCTCTGAGGTAGGAATCAGTTGTGGTTCTGAGTTTGAGTTCTTAAGTGAACCTGTGTGTAAGGCCGAGGGCCTGAGGTGTAAGCTCTAAGAAGCATAGTGCTGGAGTTTGTGCCTTGTCAAACAAGTAAGTTGGAAAGGTTGGAGGGAAAGTGGATGTACCCAATTGTTGTGTGTGTTTGTTT
Organism: Platanthera guangdongensis; assembly: GCA_039583875.1. Lineage (NCBI taxonomy): Eukaryota > Viridiplantae > Streptophyta > Magnoliopsida > Asparagales > Orchidaceae > Platanthera > Platanthera guangdongensis. The sequence goes on from CM077167.1 coordinate 91,887,591, forward strand.
TACTTTCTTATTGCAGGATATAAGGACAAGCTCTAGATAGTGTAGTAAGAAAACAACAAAAGAAGCTATAAATTTCAAAGGCCTATTCACCCCCCCCCCCCACACCTCTAAGTGATTAGCTAACCTTCAATTAAATAACTTTCAAGTGGTATCAGAGGGAGGTTATTTAAAAAGGATTTAACAATCTGAGTATACCTCCAATATTAGCTAAAAGAGTTGCACTTGTGGGTTCAAAAGAGAACCACAAGGAATGGAGCTTCAAGTCTATAACAAGGAGAGCTTTAAGACTTGGAAAGAAAGGGTCAAGCAAATCATGGAAGCCTCTAATCCTAGGGTGCTTGCAATAGTTCAAGAAGGACCTTTCATCCCCATGAAGGTCTCAACTTCAGTTGCATGCATCTAGACTCCAAAGAGTTATGCAGAGATGTCTGAAGGAGAAATTAACCTTGCATCTATGGACAAGAGGGCACAACACATCATGGTGAGTGTTATGGATGACTCAACCCTCATGAGAGTTGTCCACTGTAAGTCAGCCAAAGAGATGTAGGATTCTCTCATTGACTATATGGAAGGGATAGGGAAAGTCAGTCTTTCTGATAGTGGCTCAGAGTCCGAAGATGAGAAGAAGAAGAAAAAGTCCTTTGTGACTAAGAAGGAGAGAAGCTGGATAGATTCTTCATCCTCAGATTCTGAAGATAAAGAGGAAGAAGCCTACTTAGGGTTGATATCAGTAACTATAGATCCAGAAGAAGAAGTGGAATATCCTGCTGCCATGATAGGAATCAGGGCCCCTCTGTCACACTCAGACAATGAAAATGAGGTGGATGAAGAAGACTATGAATGCCATGGTATGATGAAAATGACTAAAGAAGAAAGAAGTTAGCAAGACACTGAAACAATCAAGCTATCTCCTCTCTCCATCTCTCCATCTTCTTCTGATTATAAGACCAGTCTAGATACTGATGCATCTTCATCCTGTGATAAAGATTGCTCAGGATCTGAATCTGATGTCAATCAATTGATTTACAAGTATGGACTACTCCTAGATGCTCTAAAGAAGAGCAGAAAACTTGCCAAGAGGCAAGCCAAGGAGATTGCATTCCTCAAGCCTTGCAAAACTCTATAATAATAAATCTAGTGAGTTTTGTAAGATGTGTCATGAGGTTTCTGAACTCAAGAAAAGCCTTGAGTGTCAGACCAAGCTTCTAGAAGAAAAATCCAAGCACATTGAATATTTAGAGCAAAAGTTTGTTGCGAGATTAGGGATTGTGATTAACCCTTCTCAATCTCTTGGTAACTTGCCAAAAGTTGCAACTTGCCAAACCTCTAAGAAGTTATGAATTGATAACACTGATTATCATGTCAAATCGAATATCCCTGATAAAGTGACATTATTCGAAAAGGTGAAATTGCCTTCTAAAGCTGTCAAGTTTGCACCACTCCAGAAGGGTCAATTAAATGTGTGCTCCACTAGTGGGGTGAAGGCACATGATACAAGAAAGAGTGACACTGTCCACTCTAGCCACAAGGTTCAGGAGAAAGTCTTTAGATTTGGATCTAAGTATCCACTATCTAAGGAAATTAGTGAGTCCGCCAGATGGCAGGCTCCAAAAATAAAACTGGCCCATACTGGACCAGCTATATTTAGAACCTCAGCACCTTCACTCAAGAAGAAGGGGGTAGCCTCATGCAATGCTCATCCAACAAAGTTTGGTACTGCTCACTTCTCTCATGGATAGCAATTTTATGTTGTCATAAAGAGAAGATACAACATTCATAAATGTTGGTGTTGTGGGAAAGTGGGTCACTATGTCATTGACTGCTGGCATAACCTGAATATGACTAGTGGACAGTTGGGTGCTCAGCCCAGGCAGAGAGTTGGGCATATATTTTATGATGTTAACAAGAACCTAGGACCCAATTATCATCGGGGGCCTAATGGTAAATGAACTCTGTTTTGCAGGATAGTCCAAGTACATGTCCACTTAAGACTTGGTATTTGGACAGTGAGTGTTCCAGGAAAATATCTGGGACAGGATAGTTACTCTAGGAATATGCTCCAGAGAAGACAACAAATCAAGGTTCAGGCTGTCAAGTAAGTGATCCTCAAAAGCTAGAGGAAACAAGCCTCAAGGTATGTCTCTCTCTCTAATATATAGGGACTTTGCTTGCTATTTGATTGAGTTTTCTTAGTTGTGCTCAAAGATGGATCCAATCAAGCAAATAGAAAAACAGTGATTCAATCAACTACACTATCAATTCTTGCAAGATTTTGCATTGCAAGATCTATTTGTAATTTACTTAAAAATTACAAGTAACATATTAGCAAGCCTTAGGGCAAAACAGTGCATAAATTGTGTGCCAATAGAACTGGCCCATTAACATGTTAGGTCCCCTTCTATTTATCTTGACTAATTTTTTACTAAATCAAGAAAATTGGACAGCCAATCAATAAAGAAAACCACAAATTAAACATGCATGGAACTAATAGAAGAAAAGCTGAGTGATAAAGTAAAAGCACAATTGTCGGGCATTCCGTAAAGTCGAAAATACCAAACTTAATAGTTAAATGAAAAGCTTAATTAAATTAATTAAATTAATTAAATCGACTCATTAAATATATAAAGGCGGCAAGAAACGAAAGGCCACTTCACTCTCCAAAGCCTTAACCCTAGCCGTCGAGAATGGAAACTTCTCAGCGTCTTGTCGCACTATCTAAATGGCGCAAACGTCATCAAAGAGCTTCAGGATGGATACAAAATCATGAGGGATGGATTTAATTATGCCTCTTCTGAGATTAAAGCTGTGTTAAGGACGATTGAGGTCACAGGCTTGGAATTCACTCTTTTCGAACCCTCCACCATTCTTAGAAAAGAGGTAGTGGAATTCTTCTCAAACATCAAAATGTCCCCCTCTCAAAAAGTCTCTTAGGTTTATAGTTGACGATGTCAAAATAAAGATAAACCCTAAGAGAATAGGCTATAACGTCCCGATTCGCACTAGGCCCCTCGTGCGTGTTTTTGAGTCAGGAGAGCTGACTTGGGCTCAGAGAAGTGTTGGCAGTGGTCTGCACTTGTAAATGGGAGGAGAAATCGGTACAGAATAGGACACAGGTAGAGACACGGGCATATCCCTACCCATGTTGGGGATGCCAGTTCTCGAGTCGACGACTCGAGTATGTCCAGAGAAGGACACGGGTAGTGACACGGGCGTGTCACTACCTGTGTGCATGATGGCACGGTAGGGACACAGCGTGTCCCTAACCATGTGTGTCGAGTAGAGCTCGATGAGGTGTGTCCCGAGGAGGACACGTGTAGAGACACAGGCATGTCCCTACCCGTGTGCGTCAAGTTGAGCTCGACGAGGCGTGTCAAGCGGAGGACATGGCTAGTGAACACGGCAGTGTCATATGGACACGAGTGTAATGCCCCCACTCATCATGTGGCATATAATGGTGGGTCCGGTCGGGGCCCCACGTCATATGTCACAGACAAGCGGCGTAATTACTTGTGGAAATGAAAATTTACTCACATCCTAACTCAATACATTCTAGCGCAGCATTTTAAGTTATCATGAACTCAACTCAGAGAATTTCCACTACTATATAAACTCCATATTTATATATCCAAACCAGGAATATATACAACTCACACACACTGGCCTTAAGGCCTTACATGTTTCTCTTTACACAAATACATTTTCGTACATCGGCACACAGGCTAGCCACACATGAAATCCAACCACGATTCGCACGGCCTTCGAGGGCCTTTAGCAGCAAGCCTCCATTCCGCTCAAGCAATTCAATTTAATCATCAATACCTGCAATTCATTATCCACCTGAGAGCGGCAAACAAAGTAACGGTCAGCTTTAGCTGACCACTTATAATGACCCTATAACTTACCGGGGGCAGTGGTTCCTTCCCTGTATGCATATCCATCCTCATATGAATCAACACTACCAATCACAATCAGATCACAAACGCTGGTATCCACCAGATGCTCCGTACACTCAGGGCATCTTCTTGGTGTACCGGGTATCCCAGTCGTACGACGCCGATCAGAGGTTCTTCACTAGTTGGTTCGGTGGTTCAATCCCAGTCCACCAATCTCACTATTGGCGATATCTCGTCCATACCACTCAGAGGTACTACCTCATAGCATCCACAAACAACCAGAGCAGATCGACCCACACCATGTGGTGTGGCAGCCAGGTCTATCAAGGCTCCCCTGACATTGCCACCCATCGACCCCTCACCTATATCTGATCGACCCACACTTTGTGGTGCAGCAAGTAGGGTCCTCCTCACATTCTCCCAAACATTGCCACCCATCGATACGCACTAATACAGATCAACCCACACCATGTGGTGAAACAAGCTAGGTTCGTTCCTCGTTTCCCCCTGCCATGTTACCCATTGATCTCTCAACATAACCAAGAGCTTATGCAAAGTCTCCTTACATCCATAATCCACATCCAATCATACATTCATTCCATAATACAGAAACCTTTCGTATATTCAAATCTATGGTGTCTTCTCCGGTTTACCCTTGATCATCACCAATCCAGACTACCCGTCCAGATGGGCTTCATACAACATGCCTATGCCGTACTCCACACTTCCGGCTCTAGATGCAAACTCAACCATGGAATTGCTTACGAAATCCACCTCTTGGTGGAGGATCCCACGCACATGCATAAAGAAAGGACTTCGATGTCTAAGAAAGATATTGTTACCCTCGAAGATCGCTTCGGCACCATGAAGTAGCCGGATGGAAATCACCGCCTCGTCTTTATCTTCATGAATCCGCTCTCGGATCTTCGCTCCGCACTCTGCAGCTCCTCCAATAGCTGGCTTTTTCCTTCCTTCTTTCCTTCCCTTGCACTCCCCTTTCTCTTTCCCTCTCTTGAAATGAGATGGAGAAGAAGGAGATGAAGAGGAAGAGCTTATATCCCCATTTTACTGGCCTTGATCCACCTGGAAGCAGCCTAGCCTTTGGATCCAAGATAAGGTAATCTAATGGCTCATAATTGTCCATAAAAGCCTGAACACGGCCTGACACGACCTATGACATGCCCGTGTCACAGGCCGTGTCACTTAAGCGGCAGTAAACCGACTCCAATCCAGCCACTACACGGCCGTGTGACACGCCTGTGTCATACCCTACACGCATGTGTCCTGCACGACACGCTCGTGTTGATCACCCGTGTACTTCACTCAGCACATCTTAATTTCTCTCGAGAGTCACATGGCGTGGGACACGCCCGTGTCCCAGGCCGTGTGCACCTGAACGCACCCGTGTCCTCCAAAACACGGATTCCTGCCGAAAACCCATAAGGGACATGCCCTGTGACACGCCCATGTCACAGGCCGTGTACCCTGCACTCAACGATCGTCGACCCAAAATTCGTCGACCACAAGCCCCACTCCTCAACCCAAACATGACACGCCCTGGGACACGCCCGTGTCCCAAGCCGTGTCAACCAATCCTGAACCCAAATGAACTCTGAGGGTGTTACAATCCACCCCTCATTCAAAGAATTTCATCCTCGAAATTTGTCTCACTCCAATCAGCCACATAATCACACCATGTTGCACCCATCGAAACCGAGTACTCAACAAGGCGAGCTCGGTTTGAGCTCAGAGGCCGCGGCTTGTCTCACCCAAGGCATTGCACAAATAAAACAAACATACAACACATACAAACAGCACATCCCTAACTTCTAGCTGTGCACATGCAGTCACAAAATTTATCAAAACACATCGTCTAGCTATATGACAATCGAGCGATCACTTCCACATCACAAGTGTGCACCAACATGTCAACATGTAACATGACATATAACATATACAACATTATACAGATCACCAAAGTGATATAAGTCATTATTCTTACTTCCGCTCAGCCTCCCGATTTTGCATTTAACGTGTCAAAACCAAATTAAACACTCGAGGCTGAATTTCACCAATTGAGCTTTGCGGCTCTTGCACTTCCAAGTTTTGTAATCGAGGTTGCGTCCGGGATGCAGATGACTCGGCCACTGCTTTACCTTTTTCTTCATAAGACGTAGTTGTCTTTTTCTCACTTCCTGCAGGGGCATTCCAACAAAATTTCGCTATGTGTCCTTGCTTCCCGCAGTTATAATATATACGTGTATCAACACCTCCTGGCCCATAAATCGCCCCTGAAGAAACAGTCGACGGAGTTGATTCCGCAGGCCTAAACTTTTTATTCTCTCGCCTTCTGAACTCCGACTGCTCTGATTGTGGTACTTTGAATTCTGGCTTTTCTACTGCCAGTCTCTTATTCTCTTGTACAAGCTTTAAGTCCTTCTCCAATGCCCGGGCTGTATCTACCAATGCTTGGAAACCTTGGTTCACTGAACTCGGGAGTGCCAACCTTAACTCATCTCGCAGTCCATCATAGAAGCAATTTGTCTTTCGCGCTTCCTCCGTGAAGGTAGACCCCGCATATCGCCCTAGTCTGGTAAACTCATGCAGGTATGTATCAATATCAGCCTCACCCTGCACCAGGAGTTGAAACTCATTTTCCATCGCAATCCGCTACGACAATGGCAAATACTTGGCGAGAAACAATCGGGAGAATTCCTCCATTGAAACCTCCGCAAAACCTCGACCCGCCAAGTGATGTACCTCCATCTCATCCCACCACAGTCTCACATCTCCTTCCAACAAAAAAGTGGCTAAAGTCACTTTCTGCTCTTCTGTAGTCCTGATGGAAGTCAGGATTCTCTTTACTCGAGCCAACCAATCTTCCGCCTGCGTTGGGGAAATCGCCCCACCAAACATAGGTGGATGAAATTCCATAAAGCTTTTTAATGCCTCATTTGCTGCTTGCTCTTCCACAACAACTGCAGCACGCTATTTCCGTGCACCAGCCTGTCTTGGTAATCCTGCAGGCCTTGCCTGCCTAGTAGGCTGTGTCTGTAACACCACAAGCACCGTTTCCATCAACACAAGTATGGTCTCCGCCGAGGGAGGCGTAGGCGCTTCAATGGGTGCTGCACTCTCATCGGACCACTGGGGCTCGGGCTGCCCAGCACCACTCCTCGCAACCTGTCAATGTACAAAACACCATTAAGCATTCATGTAATAATGGCAATGATACATTGACTACACCCTCACGCACTTTATGTGCATGAAATACATTCCTAGTGGACATTCGTGAGTTCAATTATGTTCTTCTTCCCAATTATTTGAAACCTGGCTCCGATACCACTTTATAACGCCCCACTCATCACGTGGCATATAAGGGTGGGTCCGGCCGGGGCCCCACGTCATATTTATTAGACAAGCGGCGGAATTACTTGTGGAAATCAAAATTTACACGCATCCTAACTCAATACATTCTAGCGCAGCATTTTAAGTTAGCATGAACTCAACTCAAAGAATGTCCACTACTATATAAACTCCACATTTATATATCCAAACCAGGAATGTATACAACTCACACACACTGGCCTTAAGGCCTTACAGGTTTCTCTTTACACAAATACATTTTCGTACATCGGCACGCAAGCCGGCCACACATGAAATCCAACCACGATTCGCACGGCCTTCGAGGGACTTTAGCATCAAGCCTCCATTCCGCTCAAGCAATTCAATTTAATCATCAATACCTGCAATTCATTATCCACCCAAGAGCGGAAAACAAAGTAACGGTCAGCTTTAGCTGACCACCTATAATGACCCTACCCCTTACTCGTGGCAGTGGTTCTTTCCCTGTATGAATAGCCGTACTCATATGAATCAACACTACCAATCACAATAAGATCACAAACGCTAGTATCCACCAGATGCTCCATGCACTCAGGGCACCTTCTTGGTGTACCGGGTATCCCAGTCGTACACCGCCGATTAGAGGTTCTTCACTTGTTGGTTGGGCGGTTCAATCTAAGTCCACCAATCTCACTATTGGCGACATCCCGTCCATACCACTCAGAGGTACTACCTCACAGAATCCACAAACAACCAGAGCAGATCGACCCACACCATGTGGTGTGGCAGCCAGGTCTATCGAGGCTCCCCTAGCAGTCCAACCCATCAACCCCTCACCTATATCCGATCGACCCACACTATGTGGTGCAGCAAGTAGGGTCCTCCTCACATTCTCCTAAACATTGCCACCCATCAATCCACACTAATATAGATCAACCCACACCATGTGGTGTAACAAGCTAGGTTCGTTCCGCATTTCGCCCAGCCATGCTACCCATTGATATCTCAATATAACTCGGAGCTTATGCAAAGTCTTCTTACATCCATAATCCACATCCAATCATACATTCATACCACAACACAAAAACCTTTCATATAATCAAATCCACTGAGTCTTCTCCGGTTTACCCATGATCATCACCAATCCAGACTACCCATCCAGATGGGCTTCACACAGCATGCCTATGTCGTACTCCACACTTCCGGCTCTAGATGCAAACTCAACCACGGAATCGCTTACGAAATCCACCTCTTAGTGGAGGATCCCACACACATGCATAAAGAAAGTACTTCGATGTCCAAGAAGGAGATTGTTACCCTCGAAGATCGCTTCGGCGCCATGAAGTAGCCGGATGGAAATCACCGCCTTGTCTTTGTCTTCACGAATCCGCTCTCGGATCTTCGCTCCGCACTCCGCAACTCCTCTAGCAGCTGGCTTTTTACTTCCTTCTCTCCTTCCCTTACTCTCACCTTTCTCTTTCTCTCTCTTGAAATGAGATGGAGAAGAAGGAGATGAAGAGGAAGGGCTTATATCCCCATTTTCCCGGCCTTGATCCACCTAGAAGCGGCCTAGCCTTTGGATCCAGGACAAGGGAATCGAATAGCTCAGAATTGTCCAGAAAAGCCTGAACACGGCCTGACACGCCCTTTGACACGCCCATGTCATAGGCCGTGTCACTTAAGTGGCAGTCAACCTACTCTAATCCAGCCAGTATATGGCCGTGTGACACGACCGTATCACACCCTACATGCCTGTGTCCTGCTCGACACGCCCGTGTTGACCACCCGTGTACTTCACTCAGCACATCTTAATTTCTCTTGAGAGTCACACGGCCCTGGGACACGCCCGTTTCCCAGGCCATATGCACCTAAACACACCCGTGTACTCCAATACGGGGATTCCTATCGGAAACCCATAAGGGACACGCCCTATGACACACACGTTTCACAGGCCATGTACCCTGCACTCGACGATCGCCGACCCAAAATTTGTCAACCACAAGCCCCACTCCTCAACCCAAACATGACACGCCCTGGGACACGCCTGTGTCCCAGGCCGTGTCAACCAAGCCTGAACCCAAATGAACTCTGGGGTTGTTACAATGGGTAGGGACACGGGTGTGTCCCTACTCTTGTTTGTGTATCAAAACGTCAGGTAACCGTCTGTAACACTTCGCCCGAGTAGGACACGGGTAAGGAGACGGGCGTGTCCCTACCCATGTCACTTTTCACTTATAAGGGTTGTGAATACCCTAGCCATTTTCACTCATCATTTCACCCCTTTTTCCTGAGAGAACTTCTGTAGAGAGGGAGAAGTTGCTGGAGCAAGTCCTAGAGGAGAAGATTCGCCACCGTCGTGAATAAGAAGATGTCGCAGCTAAGAGTTACAAGATCCATGGCCGGAGATGTTGGAAATGTCGGAAATGCGGTGAGCTTCCTCCCCTCTCCCTTGGTGCTAGATCTATAGATATATCTAGGCAAGATGTCGACTCAGGAGAGTCTAGAATTGCGAGATGATGATTTCTCTAGAAAGAGGCTGTTTTAGGGCTTGTGCTCTAAGGTTAGTGGTGTCTTTAACCTATCCAACCTTTTACGTGAAGATAGGGGATGGTTTCATGAAGATTCATGTCCTCATGAGGGTGAATAAGGGAAGAGGAATTTCTGGTGTGATTTGGGAAGATCGTCTTGAGGAGGAAGATGAACTGATGTCGTTCATTCCGCTTTAAGATGCGTGCAGAATCTGTGTTCTGCGCGCAGTGATTTCCTTGGCCATTTTCTGGTGTAATATGGCCAGATCTGGGCTTTCGACTAAACACAAAAGTTGAAGCCCTTGAAAATACCTTTTCAATGAATGGTTGCATGACTTCAGGCAACGCATGTAGCGACGGGAAAGTCCGAACAAATTTGGTGGCCTTCAAACCCTGCATGTAGAAATTGTGTTCTGTACGCAGCGGACTTTGAAGCCGATTTCAAGTATGTTACTATCAAATCTGGGTTGTGGTCTGAGTATGAAAGTTGTAACCCATGGAAAGACCTTTCCATAGAGGGGTTACACGTCTTCACCTGGTTGTTGTAGCTTCAGGAATCTCCGATCGAAGTTGTTGTCCAGATTTATTCTGCACTTAAATTCTGGGTTTTGATATAGCATGAGATTTGGACTCGGTGGAGTCAATGTTGCAAGTTAACTTGAGGTTTGGGGAACTCTTTTATGTTAATCATCTTAGTTCTATAATTGATGAAGTTTAATAATTGGATCCCATGAATTTGATTTGTGAAGCGAAGCACACTCAAACGAAATGATTTGATAGAAATTCGTTGACAAATATAAATGCGCATCATGCTTATAATGCGTTGAAATTATTTGGAATGACATGTAGGAGGATAATTTTTGGCCATGTGAATGATTATTTAACTGAATAAATTTAGTAGTCCAATGCTTAGAGTGGCGTCTACCTACGGGTAGCATTGTGGAAGGGTGTAAGTGCGATTGTTGACCGCACTGAGTTGGTTAGTGTTGAGATGAGTTATAAATGGACGGTTGGGCTTGGTCCTCGGTGCTCATTTCCTGGTGCTCCTTCCGTGCCGAGTGGACGGTTGGGCTTGGTCCTCGTGTTTTTCTCTGAGGCTCCTTCTGTGTCATGGTGATATGGAATTGCATGCGGTGTGAGTCGACACGCGGTGTAATAATCCTAGGTTAAGGATAGTGTGGCAGGTCTACGGGCTTGCTAGTCGTCACACCGACGAGAGTTGATAGATAGACCTTGGGCGATTGGGCTTGGTCCTCGGTGTTCATGTCCCGGAGCTCATTCCATGCCAAGTGAACGGTTGGGCTTGGTCCTCGTGCTTTCTTTTGAGGCTCCTTCCGGGTCACATAAGGCCAGTTCGGGGCTTGGTTCTCGGTGCACATATACCCGAGAATCCCGTTGGGCCATAATACGCGAGGCGGGGGCTCCGCTGATGTGTTTTTAGCATTAAGGCAGACGGTGGCCTAAGTGAAGTAGTGTGGATGCCTGCTTAGTAGTAGAGAAGCCCTCTCTACTGTCGCCGCCTGGCCATGGTGGTTGATGCCTGAGAGGTTAGCTACCTGCTCGAACAGTGGGAACTACATGTCTGTGTCGACATTGCGGTTGCATGTGTGTGAACATGGGTGAGTCATTGCATAGCATACATACTGTTGGGTACATTGGTTTAAATGTACCTGATTTGAAGAAGCCACACCCTACTAAATGATATACATCAAAATGTATTTGATGTATTTTTGAGTTGTCTTGTGCAGGTTAAGTATTTACAGGAAAAGCTGAAAGTTTTCTAAGTCCATGTGTCGACACCCAGTAGCAAAGTGTCGACACTTAAGAAGACTTGTGTCGACACCCAGGCAAGCAGTGTCGACACTTGGAGTACTTGTGTTGACACCAGGGATGTAGAGTCGACAACAGACAGAAAGTGTCGACACAAGGAGCTGTGTCGACACTCAATGAAGAAAAGTCCAGTGAAGCTGTGTCGACACTTAGCAATTGTGTCGACACCCAGAGGAACTGTGTCTACATCAGAAAGTGTCGACACTTGGAGTTGTGTCGACACTCAGCAAAAGTCAGCAGAGTCTAAGTATATGTGTCGACATAATAAAGAATGTGTCGACACTCAGCAGAAGACTGGACATAAGAAAGAATGTGTCGACACTTAGCAGAAGACTCAACATATGAAGAATGTGTCGACACAAGGAGCTGTGTCGACACTTAGCAAAGTTCAACAAAAAATACCAAGTACAATTGTCGACACTCAATATTAGTGTCGACACTAAGGAGATGTGTCGACACTCAGCCAAATTCTCAACAGAAGAAGAGTGTGTCGACACAAGGAGCAGTGTCGACACTCAGCAAGTATCAACACAGAAGTCATGTGTCGACACCAAGAAGATGTGTCGACACTGAACAAGTTCAACACATGAAGATGTGTCGACACAAAGGAGTTGTGTCGACAACTTACAAGAATTCAACTAAGTGCTGAAGAACAAGGAGTCGTGTCGACACTCAATATCAGTGTCGACACATGATGAAGAAGCAGTGTCGAGATATAAATTCTACAACACAAGGAGTTGTGTCGATACCTTGAAGGCTAGTGTCGACACTTAGTTAACTTGTGTAGACACTTAGTCTATAAGTGTCGACACTTAAAGACAGATTATCTCGACACTTTCATACAGTTACAGTTATTTCAAGAACTGACTGGATGACTTGACAGCTGTCATTCCGGCCGGTCTACTGCACCAGTCAGAGTTGTCAGAAAGCTGTTAGGAACCGGATCAGCCGGTCACCATGAAGAAGGCCTATAAATAGGCGTATACTGTCAACAGAAAGAGATGATCATTAACAAGAAGAAGATCTAGCTATTCATTGAAGAATCATGTGAAGATCTAAGAAGTTGGAGAGAGAGAGCTCCATCCAAGAAGACAGCCGTTGGAACCAGGCTGTGAAGAAGGATTCAGACCTAGTTCTGAATCTTAAGTTGCAGATATCAAAGATCAGCTGCAGAAAAGATCAACCCTATTGTGTTCTACATTCAAGAAGATTTGAAGAAAAGCCAAGTGAGGTTGATCTCAGCAGAGTTCTTCCAAGAACTCATCAAGAACCTATCAACTCATCTCTCTATTCAGAGTTGTAGGTATATACACTTTGTATTTTATATTTCTTGTAGGATCCTCAGGGATCTAAGTTGTAAGCCTGTAATTATAAAGGCTGAGTGGTATGGCCTGTGTGTCTGAGTGTAGGAGATCTGTTTCTCTGAGTGTAGGCCTGTTGTGGCTGAGTGTAGGCATGTTGTGGCTGAGTGTAGGCTTTGTGAAGAAGCTGAGTGTAGGTCTTTGAAGAAGACTGAGTTGTATGGCCTTGGGCCTGAGCTGTAGGAACCTGTTTGGGGTTCTGAGTGTAAGATCTGAGGATCTGAGATAGTGGAGGAGTTTGGCTGAATCTAGTACACTACTAGATAGGCGAAGGGGGAAAGTGGATGTACCCAAACCTTGGGGAACCACTATAAATTTGTGTGTTCACTGCGTGCTTGATTGATTGCTGTGATTGCTGATTGCTGCTGTGTAGAATTAGTTATAAAACTGTGATATAATCTGCAATCTGCCTAAAAAGGTTTAAAAAGATTAAGTCACCTATTCACCCCCCCCCCCTCTAGGTGTTTTATTTCAAGTGGTATCAAAGTGAGGTTACTCAAAAAGGACTTAACTGTCTGAGTAGATCCTGTTGGCAGTTTCAGTCTAAGTACAGTGCAGAATCAAGAAAATCAAGAACCATGGGTTCAACTGAGAATCATAAGGAACATGGATCCATGAAGTTGCCCATTTGCCGAAAAGAGATTTTTGGCATCTGGAAAGAAAGGGTGAGACTGTTTATGGAAGCCTCAGACCCTAGAATTTACATCACAGTTAAAGAAGGGTCATATATGCCTATGAAGGTTTCAGTCCTGGATGCAAATCAGAGAACACCTAAGGACTTCTCTGAAATGACAAAAGATGAGATAATTCTAGCCACAATGGACAAGAGGGCTCAGAATATCATTGTGAGTGTCATAGATGATGCTACCTTTCAGAATTTAATACACTGTAAGACATCTAAGGAGATGTGGGATACCTTGATAGTGTATATGGAGTGTTCTGAAGAAGTGAGGCAAGACAGGAAGTCTTTGCTAAACCAAGAATATGAAAGTTTCAGGCAAGGTAGGACTGATAGCATAATAGAATGCTATAAGAAATTATATAGGATTGTGAATGAGCTAATGTCCTATGGAAGAGAATTCAGTAATTATGAGTTAAATGATAAGTTCTTGAGGTCCCTTACAAAGGATTGGGACACCAAGATCTATGTCATAAGGGAGATGGCCAAGTTATCAGAAATTCCTCCTCCAACTTTGTTTGGAAAACTGCTATCCTATGAAATGCAGTTGATGGTAAGGAAAGAAGAGGAGAATACTACCAGAATTAAGAATAAAGAAAGAACAGTGGCATTTAAGACAGAATCCACTAGAAAATACAGAAGTAAGTCTCCATCTCCACCTCCAAAGGTTGCTGAGACTGAGTCAGATGATTCAGAAAGCAGAAAGTCGGAAAGCAGTGAAAGTGATGAGAACTTTGTAGCCTTCATAAGACACTTTCAGAAGTTCCTAAAGAAGAAACAGTGGAGGACTAAGCCATGCACAGCACAGAGGTCATCAAAGAATGACAGAAGAAAGCCCAAGTCAAATAGAACTTCATCTTCAAAGATAGTTTGTTATTGTTGTAACAAATAAGGACATGTTGTTACTGACTATCCTGAGAAGAGAAAAGAATCTACTGATAAGAAAAAGACACAATTTAAGGGCAATAAGGAAAGGTCTTTTGTTGCCAAGAAGGACAAGGGCCTGTCAGACATGTCTTCTTCAGAAACTGAGTCAGAAGCTGAAGCATATATATGACTATTTGCTGAAGAAGAGGAAGAGGAGTTCATCCAGATACTGAACTCCATATATGAGCAAGAGGACATCCAGTACAAAGCACTGATGGCCTTAACAGAAGGTGACAAAATCCAGGATCAGCCTGGACCTATTAAGGTACAAAATTGTTCTTTAAGTTCAATTTCTTTTGCTAGTTCTGATTCAATTACATCAGCATCAAATGATGTCAGTGGATCTGAATCAGAAGGGGATATTCATCAATTGATTGATGAATATAGAGTTCTGTTGCAAGCATTTAAGAAAAGAAAATTCTTGGCCAAGAGTCAGGCAAAGGAGATTGCAAGTCTTAAAATGGCTGCAACTGGTTTTGGTAAGCTGATTGATCAAAAGATAAATGAAATAGCCAGACTGAAGAACATAACTATTATTCAGATGGGAACTATAACTTTTAAGAATGATCAAATCAGAAGTCTAGAGATTAGTCTTCAGAAGGAGAGAGATTTAGTTGCTAGGTTTTCTAAACCAAAGTCTGTTCTACCCTTAATTGATGAATTTGTTCATCAAAAAGGTAAAGCTGGACTGGGGTTTACTAAACCTGCTAGGACTGTTCAGTCCAAGTCTAAGGGCAAAGCCCCAGCTCTCAACAAGCCAGCTGTAGATAAAACAGTTAGGAATGTACCTAAGCAAAGGTACAATAGGTTTGAGTGTTGGTGCTGTGACAAGATAGGCCACTATGCCATAGACTGTTGGCACAATTATAGTGCTAAAGTGAATAGCAAACTGCCTATTGGAAGATCTGCATGTAGTTTTGTTAAGAGGCAGACTAACCAGCACCAAGGACCCAAGAATTCTTTGGGTTCTAAGGTCAACTAATCTGTTTTGCAGGTAAGTCCAAGTGGCCATGCCCCAATATGGTACTTGGACAGTGGATGTTCCAGACATATGACTGGAACTAGGGGATTGCTAAAGCACTACACACCAATCAAGGATGGTCCTAAAGTCACCTTTGGTGGTTCTGAAAAAGGAATCATCAAGGGTTTTGGTAACATTTCTAGCACCCATATAACTATTACTCAAGTGGCTTATGTTAAAGGTTTGAAACATAACCTTATTAGTTTAAGTCAATTGAGTGATTTAGGATATGACATCTCATTTGTCAAAAATGGTTGTCATATCAGGAGGTCAAATGATCAAGAGATCATTTTGACAGGTTATAGAAAAAGAAATGTCTACTGTCTAGACATTATGTGTGAGAACAATGGTTCTCCAGTGTGTCTTGTAGCTGATGAGAAATTCTCTCATTGTGTCAAATGGCACATGAGGCTAGCCCATCTCAACTACAAGACAATTGGCCAACTCTATAGCAAAGAGTTAGTGAGGAATGGTCCTCAAGTTAAGTGTATTAAAGATGGAATATGCTCAGCTTGTCAAAAGGGCAAGCAGACTAGATCCAACTTTAGTGGCATTGAAAACAAAGATGCTGTGAGGTGTTTATACCTCTTGCATATGGATCTCTTTGGTCCTATGCCAGTTCACAGCCTAGGTAGGAAGGTCTATACCTTTGTGGTTGTAGATGACTACTCAAGGTTTTCCTGGGTGTTCTTCCTTAGACAGAAATCTGAAACACCTAGTATCTTCTATAGCTTTGTCAAACAAATTCAGAATGAACTAGACAGTACAGTGGTCAAGATAAGAAGTGACCATGGTACTGAATTTCAGTCTGATGGTATGGCAAAACTATGTGAAGAATTTGAGATATTTCAGGAGTTTTCTTCACCAAGAACACCTCAGCAAAATGGCATTGCTGAGAGGAAAAATAGAACCTTGATTGAGGCTGGTAGGACCCTATTAAGTGACACATCTCTCCCAGAATATTTCTGGGCTGAGGCAGTTAATACTGCATACCATGTAATTAATAGGGCTACCATTACTAAAAGCCACAACAAGACCCCCTATGAGATTGTGAAAGGCAAAAAACCAAACTTATCCTATTTCAGGATCTTTGGTTGTAAGTGTTTTATACTTAACAATGGAAAGTCTTACTTGACTAAGTTTGCTGCCAAGTCCCAAGAGGGGATCTTTGTTGGGTACAGCAATAATAGTAAGGCTTATAGGGTCTACAACTTGTCCACTCAAGTTGTAGAAGAGTCTGTACATGTAGTATTTGATAAAACTAGACTTATTAACAATGAGTTGTCTAGTAGTATTTGCAGCTCCACAGGTGTGACTGAGAAGATGGACAAGCTCACTATAGAAGAAGGACCTACTGCAAGATAGCAAGTAGAAGATAGTGGTTGTTGTCCAGGGGGAGTACTACATGTACCAAATGCAGAAGAAGACCAAGGAGTGCAGTAAGATGAAGAAGCTGAAGGAGTTCAACCTAAAGCCAGGATGCCTCCAGCTATTAGGCATCTAAGAGATCATTCAGCAGATCAAATCATTGGTGATCTAAGACAAGGGGTACAAACAAGGAGCAAAAATCAGAGTGCAGCACTCTACTCCAGTTTTCTATCCCAAGTAGAGCCAAAGAAGTTTGAAGAAGCCATCCTAGACCCTCATTGGATTGAGGCAATGCAAGAAGAGCTGAATCAGTTCAAGAGGTGCAAAATCTGGGAGCTTGTTCCTAAACCAAAAGACCACAACATAATTGGAACCAAGTGGGTCTTTAGGAACAAGATGGATGAACATGGAGTGATTGTCAAGAACAAAGCAAGACTGGTTGCTAAGGGATATAGGCAGGAAGAAGGTATTGACTTTGATCAAACCTTTGCTCCAGTAGCCAGACTGGAAGCCATAAGGATGTTCCTGGCCTATGCAACCTTTCAAGGATTTAAAGTATACCAAATGGATGTTAAGTCAGCCTTTCTTAATGGTAATCTGAAAGAAGAGGTCTATGTGGAACAGCCATCAGGTTTTGTTGATTCAACTCAACCTAATTATGTCTATAGACTTAGGAAAGCTTTGTATGGGTTAAAACAAGCCCCTAGGGCTTGGTATGAAACCCTGTCTAGTTTCCTCATTGAGAATAAATTCACAAGGGGGAAAATAGACAAGACTTTATACCTTAGGGAATCCAGAGGCAAGATAATACTAGTCCAAATATATGTAGATGACATCATATTTGGGTCTACTGAAAGTAGTCTTTGCAAAAAGTTTGTAAAACTAATGCAAGGACAATTTGAGATGAGCAGTATGGGGGAACTTAAGTTCTTCTTGGGTCTCCAAGTTAGACAAACTGAGAATGGATTATCCATATGCCAGTCTAAGTTCACCCTAGAACTGATAAGGAAATATGGTATGGATTCATCCAGTACCATGAAACCTCATATGGGGTCAAGTATGTCTCCTAGCAAAGATGATGTAGGGAAACCTGTAGATGAGACTTTGTATAGAGGGATAGTTGGCTCCCTTCTATACTTGACTGCAAGTAGACCAGATATCATGTATGCTACATGTGTCTATGCTAGGTACCAAGTATGCCCTAAAGAGTCTCATTTGACAGCAGTCAAAAGAATACTGAGATATCTAAAGGGCACTTGTTATCTAGGCCTTTAGTACCCTAGGAATGGAGACTTTGAACTAACAGGTTATTCAGATGCAGATTTTGCAGGCTGCAAAGAAGACAGAAAAAGTACAACAGGAACCTTTCAATTCTTAGGTGGAAGACTGATTTCATGGAGTAGCAAGAAGCAAACAAGTGTGGCTATCTCCACTGCAGAATCAGAATATGTGGCTGCAGGAAGTTGCTGTGCTCAACTTCTATGGATACAACATCAGCTTGAGGATTATGGTATTCAAGTAAGTAGAACACCACTGTTTTGTGATTCTACTAGTGGTATATCTATTGCTAACAATCCTGTTTCCCATAGTAGAACTAAACATATTGAGATAAAATATCATTTTCTAAGGGAACATGTAGAAAAAGAAGATATATCACTAGAGTATGTAAGTACAGATAATCAACTAGCTGACATGTATACTAAGCCCCTAGAAGAAACCAAATTCAATAGGTTTAAAATTGAATTAGGTATGATAAACTTAGAATAAGTTTACAGAAATGGCTAAGTAAAATAGTGTCGACACACAGAGTTGTCTGTGTCGAGACAGAGTATAGGTGTCGACACTTCAGAGAAAAGGTGTCGACACATCTAGGAAGTTGGTGTCGACACTTCAGAAAATTAGTGTCGACACATATAGAGAAGGTGTCGACACATCCAAGGTGGTGTCGACACTTAGACTTTATGCAGAATTAGTGAAGTAAAGTCTCGATTATGTGTCGAGCTAAGTGGTGTCGACACATAAACAAGTGTCGACACATATGTTCTGTCGACTATACTTGTGTCGACACATAGCTGTCGAGACATTATAAGTCTGTGTCGACACTTATCAACAGTGTCGACATAATTTAAGTTAGTTAACCCGCCCTTTCATCTTCAATCCTAGAAAGGTATAAATAGGATTTTGTCATTGTCTGTCGACACGCACACCAAAGTTTCGAGACCAAACTTGTGTGTCGACACCTCTCTTCTCTCCATTCAAATTCTTCAAACACTAATGGCGCCAAAGCTCGAAGAGAACGTAAATGAAGGCTATGAACTGGTGCGGCATGCATTTGATGACGCAGACCCGGAGATCAAGAATGTGGTAACCCTAGTTACAGACTCAGGGTTAGATTTTCTTGTTTCAGAGCCAACAAAGATATGGAAGAAAGAAGTATTAGAATTTCTAAATGGAGCAACCCTAGACGACTCTGGATTCAAGATCAAGTCAAGGGTTCATGGAGAAAAGGTGAAGGTCTCACCAAAGAGTTTAAGAAAGGTCCTAAACCTACCAAAGACAAAGGAAGAAGATGAAGTTACTGCTTCTAAGACCAGAGAAGCTTTAACATGGTGTGGTCTAGATTCCAATATAAAAATTGGATCAGTGTTTAATAGGAAGGGGATGAACAGCCAAGGCAAATTTCTCTCAGAAATTGTTGGCAAAGTTATATGTGCAAGTCTGGAGGACATGACAGGATTTCAGCTTATATGTTCAGCATCATGACAAGGATTATCTTTCAACTAACTACTGATTAGTCTGCAGTATTATTTGAGAAGATTAAGGAGAGTCTGAAGAAACTCAATTTGGGTAGAATTCGAAGTCTTTACTTGGCTGGTAGTATACCAGAAGTAACGAGTCAAGCTACTGGAACTAAGATGAACCATATGAGGAAGATGGACATGAGGATCTTCTCTAGGTGGGACAGAGTTTTAACTAAGGAGATGCCTACTCCTGAGAAAGTAACAGCCCCAGTGGCTCAAGATTCATCTAGCAGTTCTGAGGAGCATATTGTCTTCACTCCTGATGAAGAAGACACTGGAGATGCTGGAAAGTCTCCAGCTCAACAAGATGATGCAGATAGGCAGGGGGAGCAACCTTAAGCTAGCCCAGTACATCAGGATACTATACAGGGGGAGCCTCTAGTAGTGGAAGAACCAACTCCACTAGAGAGTGAACAAGCAACCCAGACCATACTTGAGGTACTCACTGAAATCAATAACTTAATTTTTCCTATAGAGGATACTGTTTTGTCTGATTCATTAAATGATGTTAATCAGCAAACTCCAACACATAGCCAACCCCCAGATGTTGTCATGGAAGACACATCTGTTGAAGCTCAAGTGGACCCACATCAAGTAACTGATGAGATCAGAGAATCTCCATCACTACCTCAACAAGAGTTTACAATGGAAGATCTCTTCCTTAATCTGGACGAAGCAGACCTTGAGAAGGAAAGTACTGCTGCTGAGAGGGAGAATGCTCAAGTTGAGGGGGAGCAAGTGGAAATTCTAGAAGAAACAGCAAGGAAAGAGCCTGAGAAGCCAAAGGAAGTTGAGGAGCTACCTAGGGAGAGGGTAGAAATTGCAAGTACATCTGCTTCTGAAGATGAGGCGACTGTAAGAACAAAGAAAAGAAAATTCCAAGTATTCAAGAGGAGAAGCCAGACTTATAATAAAGCTCTGCAAACTATAGCACCACAGCCTGCACTACAGCCAGCACCAACTGTAGACTACAGTGCTCTGATGGTTGCTATGCAAATTAAGCTTGATGAGCACAGGAAAGCCATAGAAACATATATGGATGAGGGGCACAAGTCTTTACAGTTTGATCTGGCCCAAGACATTAAGTTTATAAGATTTGAAATGAATCTCAATAAGAAGGAGATGACTGACTGCTTCCACAAGGGAGGGAATGCATTCGTCTATCTAGCTACTCATCAAGAGAAAATTAAAGATCAGGTGGATGAAGTTGAAGTAAAGCAAGGCTATGTACTGGAAAATCAAATCGGAATGAATGATAACTTGACAGCTTCTCACAATGCTATTGTCACTGAACTTAAGAGTATAGCCACTACACAGAATGCTGCCCTAACTACTGCCAAAGAGGAATTTGATAAAGAATTGCAAGAGAGCCTCACTACTGTAACTTCTGCAATTCAAGATTCCCAGAAGCCCTCACTGAAAAACTCCAAAGGTTAAAACCTTTCTATAAGGATGGAGTCAATTATCTAAATGCCCAAATCAGATTTCAGAAAGATGATTTAAGAGATCATATTGAAAGAGAAGTCATAAAGGGGGAGAGGGTGTTAGTCAAAGCAGGCTCTGATCATACAAAATGGATTTCCAATTCCATCAGAGCCACTCTTGGTTATCCTCCTTTATGTGATGATGATAATGTAGCAGAGTCTGGAGTTAATCATGCCTATCTTGGAGGTGAGCAACCTGAAGTAGCTCAAGTAATCTATCCTCCATCAGACTTTGATATGGTACGAGCTGATATACAATCAATGTATAGCCCACCTGAGGGACAGCAAAATGTCATCATAGAGAAGGTGGTTCAGCCATTATCTGAGGCTTTACAGGAAGCTATACTGAAAGAACAAGCTGAACAAGAAGCTAGATTGTCTAAGAAGAGGTTCAGAGAGCAAGCTGAACAAATGCCTGATTTTGAGCAGTGGAGCCCCACTTCAAGAAATATTATTTTGACTGCTTGGAAAGCTGTCAAAGATAATATACAAGACAGAAACAAGTGCTATTCAGAACTAGAATGGAGAAAGCATGAAAACAGGCAAGAAGCCATTGTGCAATACAGGAGAAAGGCAAAGATGGGAAAGCTACCTCCTACTGCCCAGGAGCCTAGCAAGTACTTTCCCAAGCCTTATCATTACTTCGAGAGGCAGAAGATTAAAGCTGAAGAGCTAAAGAAGAAGGAGCTGAAAGGGAAAAAGCCTGCTGATACTGAAGATACTGAAGCCCATGTACAAGCCAAGATACAGTCTAGAAAGGGAATTGTAATTAAGGAGGCTGAGCAGAAATAGGATAGAATTCATCTTGAGTTTACAGTTGTAATATTTTGATTTTAAAACACTCTGTAAATTTTTGAATATGACAAAGTGTTAGAACAATGTGATGTGTTATAAATCTATTTCATAATTGTTCTGAGATGATATCTATGTATACATGTTTGTTTAATACATGTTTATGTTTGCCCTGTTATATAATCCTGCTTTACATCATGTTATGATTTTATTCTGTATGGTGTATATCATTGACTAAGGGTTATGACTTCTCCAAATAGGGGGAGATTGTTGGGTACATTGGTTTAAATGTACCTGATTTGAAGAAGCCTCACCCTACTCAATGATATACATCAAAATGTATTTGATGTATTTTTGAGTTGCCTTGTGCTGGTTAAGTATTTACAGGAAAAGCTGAAAGTTTTCTAAGTCCATGTGTCGACACCCAGGAGCAAATTGTCGACACTTAAGAAGACTTGTGTCGACACCCAGGCAAGCAGTGTCGACACTTGGAGTACTTGTGTCGACACCAGGGATGCAGAGTCGACACCAGACAGAAAGTGTCGACACAAGGAGCTATGTCGACACTCAATGAAGAAAAGTCCAGTGAAGCTGTGTTGACACTTAGCAATTGTGTCGACACCCAGAGGAACTGTGTCTACATCAGAAAGTGTCGACACTTGGAGTTGTATCGACACTCAGCAAAAGTCAGCAGAGTCTAAGTATATGTGTCGACATAATAAAGAATGTGTCGACACTCAGCAGAAGACTCGACACAAGAAAGAATGTGTCGACACTCAGCAGAAGACTCAACATATGAAAAATGTGTCGACACAAGGAGTTGTGTCGACACTTAGCAAAGTTCAACACAAAATACTAAGTACAAGTGTTGACACTCAATATTAGTGTCGACACTAAGGAGATGTGTCGACACTCAGCCAAAGTCTCAACAGAAGAAGAGTGTGTCGACACAAGGAGCAGTGTCGAAACTCAGCAAGTATCAACACAGAAGGCATGTGTCGACACCAAGAAGATGTGTCGACACTGAACAAGTTCAACACATGAAGATGTGTCGACACAAAGGTGTTGTGTCGACAACTTACAAGAATTCAACTAAGTGCTGAAGAACAAGGAGTCGTGTCGACACTCAATATCAGTGTCGACACATGATGAAGAAGCAGTGTCGAGATATAAATTCTATAACACAAGGAGTTGTGTCGACATCTTGAAGGCTAGTGTCGACACTTAGTTAACTTGTGTCGACACTTAGTCTATAAGTGTCGACACTTAAAGACAGATTGTCTCGACACTTTTAGACAGTTACAGTTATTTCAAGAACTGAGTGGATGACTTGACAGCTGCCATTCCAGCCGGTCTACTACACCTGTCAGAGATGTCAGAAAGCTGTTAGGAACCAGATCAGTCGGTCACCATGAAGAAGGCCTATAAATAGGCTTATACTGTCAACAGAAAGAGATTATCATTAACAAAAAGAAGATCTAGCTATTCATTGAAGAATCAAGTGAAGATCTAAGAAGTTGGAGAGAGAGAGCTCCATCCAAGAAGACAGCCGTTGGAACCAGGATGTGAATAAGGATTCAGACCTAGTTCTGAATCTTAAGTTGTAGAGATCAAAGATCAGCTGCAGAAAAGATCAACCCTATTATGTTCTAGATTCAAGAAGCTTTGAAGAAAATCCAAGTGAGGTTGATCTCAGCAGAGTTCTTCCAAGAACTCATCAAGAACCTATCAACTCATCTCTCTATTCAGAGTTGTAGGTATATACGCTTTGTATTTTATATTTCTTGTAGGATCCTCAGGGATCTGAGTTGTAAGCCTATAATTATAAAGGCTGAGTGGTAGGGCCTGTGTGCCTGAGTGTAGGAGATCTGTTTCTCTGAGTGTAGGCATGTTGTGGCTGAGTGTAGGCTTGTTGTGGCTGAGTGTAGGCTTTGTGAAGAAGCTGAGTGTAGGTCTTTGAAGAAGACTGAGTTGTAGGGCCTTGGGCCTAAGCTGTAGGAACCTGTTTGGGGTTCTGAGTGTAAGATCTGAGGATCTGAGATAGTGGAGGAGTTTGGCCGAATCTAGTACACTACTAGATAGGCAAAGGGGGAAAGTGGATGTACCCAAACCTTGGGGAACCACTATAAATTTGTGTGTTCACTGTGTGCTTGATAGATTGTTGTGATTGCTGATTGCTGCTGTGTAGAATTAGTTATAAAACTGTGATATAATCTGCAATCTGCCTAAAAAGGTTTAAAAAGATTAAGTCACCTATTCACCCCCCTCTAGGTGATTTCTTCCATATTTGTTGTACTTTGGACTATTATGCTTGTGTGGATTTGACTTCTTATTATATTTTGGTTGGGTTGGTATATATATATTGATCATGTTTGTAGCCGGCAGAATACGCATTTTGTGGTACAGGTTAGCCTGTGTGCTAATGCTACCGCAAGGCGGCTGTTCTGGGCATAAGACCCCCTTTGTCCCATGTTTCGGGATCCGGGAGGGGGGTTCTTACAAATGGTATCAGCTTGCCATGATCCTCAACTAAAGAAGTCATTCAAAAATGGTACCACCCCCATACGATTAGTCAGTTTGGGGAATAACTGACTTAGCGGATGTAGTGGTGTGCCCATATGTAATTTACACTAAGTATGTCCAACTTTGACCTTAAGATTAGCCAACTTGACCATATGTATGTATTCTACATGTAGATTCCAGTGCACGTTGAGCCGATGGGGGACACTCCTTCCCCTTCCATACCCACTAAGTTCCAACAATCCGAGTTGGGACAGATACTCACTGCCATCCTGGATGACTTTAAGGCCCATCAGCCTCCAGTGCAACAACAGGCTATGGGCTCTAACTGGCTGAGCACCTTTCGGGCTCTCTCCCCTCCCGCATACCTCGGGACGGAGTCAGCCGTACGCACGGAGGAATGGCTTGACACGGTGCAGGAGTTATTGGCGGGGATCCGTTGCCCAGCCAACATGGCTGTAACTTTGGCGGTGTCCATCTTGGAACTGCATGCTAAGAGGTGGTGGAAGTCCCTCATGGGCTCCACCTTCCAAGGGAGAGTTTATACAGAGATAAGTAGGAGCGAGTTCTCGGGTGTCTTCTTGGAGCACTTCATTCCTTCATCTGCTCGAGATGAACTCGAGGAGATGTTTCTACTACTGAAGCAAGGATCAAAATTGGTTATGGAATATCAGCGAGTGTTCCAGCATCTTGCGAGGTTTGCAGATTCATATGAGTTGGATGATAGAGGATACGCCAAGCGTTTCTACAAAGGGCTGCAAGATCCTCTAAGGCAGGTCCTTTTGTTTATTGCGGATGCTAGCTTGGCGGAGATTATTGACATGGCAAAGAGATTAGAGGCAGACCACTTGGGAAGTGGTAAGAGACATGTGGAGTGCGTGATGGAAGCTGTCCCATGCAACAGAAGAAGGTAGGTGATGAGTTGAAAATATTCCTATTTTGATGTACATTAAATAAGTCGTTTTACTTTATTTTTGTTATTTTTACTTAATTTTCTGTAATAAATTGCTCCTATTTTGTAAATATTTTCTAACTTAGTTTATTTTTGATTTTCTGAAAAATTTCAGGAAAAGTCAAATTTTTGCCTAGGTCACGCCCGTGTACTATGGGTCACGCCCGTGACCCGGGCGTGGTACGTCAATTTCCCGTGAAATCAGCAAATTTGAAGAAACATCATGTGACATGCCTGGACAAACGCCCGTGTCTAAGGACACGCCCCGTGTTCTAGGCCCGTGCCAGCCAGCTCGACGTTTTGCGCTCAACGTTCATCGAGCCGACAGTGAAACGCCTGTGTCGAATTATTCGACACGCCCGTGTCATTCCCTATCGACGATCACGGCTCTAGCTCGACGATTTTCCGCTCGACGTTCGTCGACCCAACAGAGCGACACGCCCGTGTCAGCCAGACACGCCCCGTGCCAAAGCCCGTGACCATCCAACATGCCCGTGTCAAGATGCCACACGGGCGTGTACTTCTCCACCTGGCCCGACAAACTATCGCCGGTGACTTTCTATGCAAACGACACCCAGTTCAACCTCCCCGACACGCCCATAGTCATGCCTATGACCAGGGGCGTCAATGTCAAGTGGACCTCCTGAAGTCAACAATGCCATCAAATCACCAAATTCTGATGATAAATAAAGCTGACACGCCCAATGTCATGCCCGTGACCTGGGGCGTGACCGCCGCATTTTCAGCCGCAAAGTCAAATTTCATGTCAAATTGGACGGTCGCCATTTAAATAGTGTTGACACGCCCCCTGACATGCCCGTGTCATAGGGCGTGTCCCATGAAATTTTTGTCTATAAATTTCCAGCTTCTGTAAGGATTTCTGTTCCCTTTCCTTGAACCATTTTGTATAAGTGTTATGCTGCGTAGATGAATTCCAATGCAATGTAAGGGATTTTCTCCCCCTCTCCTTAGTTTTTTTGTTTTCGTTCCTCTATAACCCGTGTTTTACTTAATAAATTGTTTTTCTTTTTCCCTTTATGTGGTTTTGGAATGAATCTAAGCAACACACCTTATGCAATCTTATCTTTATTCCTTTGTTTTATCTTGTTTTTCTTGTCTTTAAAATGGGTGTGTGTGTATGAGTATAGTGTCATACTTTTATGTTTTCGTAATTATTACTAGATTTGGTTAGTGTTGGGATTTTTTCGTACTTCTAATGTTCATCCTTATACATCCATAAAAATGGCTATAAAAGTGTTTTTGATCTTATTTACTTTGCCTTTTATTGTTATTTTTGTAAAACTTTTCATTATTTTACTCGTTCTTCCACTTTTTAACTGTTTTTATAGTGTTATAAGAATGAATAAGTCGTAGTTTTGCTTTTTCAAGCACTTCATTTTTTGCTTTTATTTTCAAAAACTTTTGCCCGTTTAATTTTTATTTCCTCTTTTTATTCATTTTTACCGCATTCTAGCGGTAGAAATGTAATCGTTTTAATTTTTTGAAAACTTTCTTTTTTCGCATATTTTCAAAAACTTTTGATCCTTTAAATTTTATTTTTACTTTTTATGCATTTTTACCGCATTCCAGCAGTAGAAATGTAGTTTTTTTAATTTTTCAGCAACTTAGTTTTTACTAGTTTTGTATGTGTGCTTGCATGTATGAGTTAGTTTAAATTGCTTTCTTTCAATTCTGTAGAGTGTGTACGTGTGTTGTATTTAATTCAGCCTACACGTTAAGAGTTAAACGTCAGGTATTTATTTATTTCTGCCTACTCGCTAGGTGTTAAATGGCCGGTCTTTATTTTCCACCTACTTATTTGAGTAGGATTTGTGTGTGTGAGTATTTAATTTTTGTAGAGTGTGTGGATTTATTTTCTCCTACGCGTTTGAGTAGGACCTGCTTTAATTTTCTCCTACTCATTTGAGTAGGACTTGTGTGTGTATTTCAATTCAAGTAGAGTGAGTTTACTTTCTGTAGAGTGGGTGTGTTTTACTTTCAAGTAAAGCACGTGAGTGTTAACATTTATTTCTGCCTACTCGCTAGGAGTTAAATGGCAGGATTTTATTTACCGCCTACTCATTTGAGTTAAATGGTCGGTCTTTATTTTACTGAATTAATTATGATGGACTTGTAATTGCATTTATTTTCTCCTACTCGTTTGAGTAGGACTCGCTTTATTTTGACCCGCACACTCATTTGAGCCTGGACTTGAAATTTTCCTTCTTTCATTTCAGTACTACTCGTTTGAGTAGGAATTGCACTTTACTACTTTCCTTTACTACTTTCTTTTATCGCTTTATTTATTGTTTTCTTTTTATTGCTTTCAATCGTTGTCGTCCCCATTCCGATGAGTGGCTAACCGTTCTTAGCCCTCAGTATCGAAAAGCATTGGGACAAATAAAATTGCTTTAAATATTAAAAGGTCCTGTTTTTCTAATTAATTAAAATTAACTTAAAGTTTGCCTAGGGTTTACGACGCGACGCGTAGGACCACATAATCGATGTGTGGGCCCTATTTCTGTAGTCCATACGCTAGCTAGCCGAGAGGCTGTACGTATGGACCGATCACCCCTTGGTAAATGGAGTTTCGCACTAACCCTCGGGAGAGGAGGCGCGCAAACTCTACCGGATTGGATTCCCCACCCAATAGCGTGGTTCTTAGCGTAATGCGGGCATTAAAAGGAATCCTTCGTCGGACAAGAGCCCGGTCGAATAGTCTTAATGTTTAGGTGAGCGATATTCCTATAGATAGGTGAACTCATTTTAGTGTAACCTCCACGGCCAAGTCTCCGCCTTAATTAATTTGAAACTTAGAAGCTCTTTTTATTAAAAGTTTATTTTTGTTCAAATTTTATTCGGTGCCATCGAGCTAAGCTCTTCATCGGCTCCACCCTTTTCAAAGCACTTTATTTTCTGCCTTTTTATTTATATGTAAAACAATTAACCTGACAAGTTAAATATATGTAAAATAATAGTCCCCTCCAGGGAAGAGTAGAAATAATCGAACCGACCCCAAGAACAATACGACCTCGATATTCCACCCGGAATATCTTGTACTACACACGATAGGTGCACTTGCGTCCTTTCATTAAAACTCGATTTCACTATTTTATATCCAAACTAATAAATCCACGTGCCCCGCTTTCTAAATAAAACCTAATCACCGCTTTTCTTAAATAAAACAGCCTGGGGCACCGCTTGTAAGACCCCCCCCCCCTCCCGGATCCCAAAACACGGCACGAAGGGGGGTCTTATG
This sequence comes from Platanthera guangdongensis, assembly GCA_039583875.1. Lineage (NCBI taxonomy): Eukaryota > Viridiplantae > Streptophyta > Magnoliopsida > Asparagales > Orchidaceae > Platanthera > Platanthera guangdongensis. Next base: position 91,916,351 of record CM077167.1, read on the forward strand.
CACGGATCAGCCGCCTTGCGTTAGCATTAGCACACAGGCTAACCTGTACCACAAGATGCCTATTCTGCTGGCTACAACCAACATCAATATCATTATGCCAACCCAACCAAAATTATAAGCTGGAGAATACAATCCACACTAAGCATATAAGTCTAAATAGTACAATAAGAGAGAAGATAAAACATGCTTCTACATATCAGAGTACAGCTATAGAAATTGCCCAAAAAGGGGCTACATCAAAACCTCTCAACACTTACATCTGTGACCAACGGTATCAACGACATCGTCACTTCAGGCCCTGTCGTCCTGGCCTGGCTGTCCTGCTGCGTAGTCCGCTGCTGCTCTACCTACGGCGTGACATCCTAAAAGGAAGTCGTAGCAACCTTTAGTCGAAATGACTAAGTGGCTTCACATCCGCTCCCCCGGCGACTCCTCGGCACCGGGCGGAGAGAAGGAACAAGGGTAATATATATATATATATATATATATAGATATATATATATACAAGTAAAAGAGGTAAAAGCAGGTGACAATAGTGTAAGAGTAACAGTATCGTAATCTAGAAGTTATATAAGAGCTATATTAAACTAACAAGTATAAGTAATAGCAGGAAAGTAACTTAAACTTATAAGAATGTCCATACAAGCTTATAAGTTAAGGGTCGATTTGCATAAAGTAACTAATCGTATAAAAGTGCCCATACAAACTTATACGATGAGGATCTTGTTGTGCAATGTTATGAAATACTATGTATGTTATGCAATGACTCACCCATGATCACACACATGCAATTGTTATGTCGACAAAGACAATAGTTCCCACTTTTCGAGCAGGTAGCTAACCTCTCAGGCATCAGCCGCCGTGGCCAGGCGGTGACAGTAGAACGGGCACTTCTACTACTAGGCAGGTATCCACACTACTTCACCTAGGCCTCCGTACGCCTCAATGCTAAGAACATAACAGCGGAGCCCATGCGTACTATGGCCCAGCGGGGTCTTAGGTAGATGTGCACTAAGAACACAGCCCGAGCTGACCTTGTGTGACCCAGAAGGGGCCTCGAAAGTAAGCACGAGGACACAGCCCAACCGTTCACTTGGCATGGAAGGGGCCCCTAGACGTGAACACCGAGGACACAGCCCAACTGCCCAAAGTCTAACTGACAACTCCTGTCGGTGTGACGATCGGCGAGCCCGTAGACCTGCCACACTATCCTTAACCCAGGATTACGACACCACGTGTCGACTCACACCGCATGCAAATGCCACCTCGCCATAACATGGAAGGGACCTCGGAAGTAAGCACGATGACACGGCCAAACCATCCATCCACACCTTATCTCAACACAAACCAAACAAGTGACGGTCAACACCGCACTTACCTCCCTTCACAATACTACCCGTAGGGAGACGACGCTCTAAGTATTGGACTACTAAACTTATTCCATTAGTCAACCATACTCATGGCCATAATTTATTCCTCTACATCACTTTTCAAATGATGACAACATAATATAAACATGATGCGCACATAAAGATCTATCACTCTTTCCATATGGTAATGACATATGATAAACATGATGCTCACAAATAACAATCTATCAATTCCTATCAAGTCAATTTGTTTAAATAAGCTTGCTTCAAAATTTGATTATATGAAATCTGATTAATAAGCTTCATCAATCATGCAACAAAATGATTAATCATAAGAGTTCATCTAAGGCAAGTAACTTGCAATATTAATTCCACCGAATCCAAATCCATATTATATAAAGCCTAGGATTTAGGTGCAGAGTAAATCTGGATTGTAATTTCAACCGAAGATTCCCGAAGCTACAGGAATCCGGTGAAGACGTGTAACCCCTCGATGGAAAGGTCTTTCCATGGGATACAACTTTTGTATTCAGATCTCAACCCAGATTTGACATTATCCTATTTGAAATCAGACTTGAAGTCCACTGCGTACAGAACACAATTTCTGCACGCAGGATTTATTGAACACCATTTTCGTTTAGACTTTCCCGTGGCTACAACATCGCCTGAAGTCGTGCAGCCACTCATTGGAAAGGTATTTTCAAGGGCTTTAACTTTCGTGTTTAGCCGAAAGCCCGGATCTGGACATATCACACCTAAAAATGGCCAACAAGTTCGCTGCTTGCAGAATACAGATTATGCACGCATCTTAAGGCGGAATGGACAGCATCGGTTCATCTTCCTCCTCAAGGCGATCTTCCCAAATCATTCCAGAAAACCTCCTCCCTTATTCAACCTCAAGAGGCCAATACCCTTCACGAAACCATCCCCTATCATCACATAGAATAAGGGAGTGGTTGAAGAGATCTAAAACCTAGGACACAAGTCCTAGCATGGCCTTTCCTAGAAAACTCCTCCTCTCCATCAATACTCTCTTGAGTCGATGTCTCGCCTAGGAAAATAACTATAGATCTAGCACTAAGGGAGAGGGTAGGAAACTCACCTCGGTTCCAGCGGTACCACCATTTCTGGCCATGGATCTCGTAATTCTCCTTGGCGGCATCTTCTCCTTCGCGGCGTTGGCGAATTTTACCTCCCTAGAACTTGCTCCAGCAACTTCTCTCTCTCAATCAGGAATTTCTATCAGGGAAAATGGCTTGAAAGAAGAGTGGAAACGGCTAGGGTTTTAACAGTCCATATATATAACAAGTGCGGAGCATTACCGGCGGTTACGATGTCAAATCAATTCACCGACACGGGCGAAGCGTTATAGATGGTTACAATGTCGATCCAATACTTGACACGACGGAACACACCCTGGTCACACCCATGGTCACGCCCGTGACACTAGGCGTGACTCCTATCGTCGAACGGAATTCGTCGAACTCAACTAAAATCGTCAAACTCAACTAAAATCGTCGACCGGAGAATACGCCCAGGTCACGCCCACGGTCACGCCCGTGACACCGGGCGTGATGCCTATCGTAGACCGGAATTCATCGAACTCAACTAAAATCGTCAAACGGAGAACACTCCCCGGTCATGCCCATGGTCATGCACGTGACGTGGGCGTGACACCTAAATCATCGAACTCAACCAAAAATCGTCGAACGGAGAATTCGTTGAACTCTCCTAAAATCGTCGACTGGAGAACACGCCCCGGTCACGCCCATGGTCACGCGCGTGACATGGGGCGTGACACCTAAATCATCAAACTCAGCAAAAAATCATCGAACGGAGAATTCGTTGAACTATCCTAAAATTGTCGACCGGAGAACACGCCCCGGTCACGCCCATAGTCACGCCCGTGACATAGGGCGTATAACCCTCTCACTCGAGAACTAGCCACCTACTCGAGTACCTTTGGCAACTACTCGAGTACTTTTAGCACCTACTCAAGTATCTTAAGTCACGCCCCTGGGCACGCCCGTGACCTAGGGCGTGTAACCCACTTTACCCGAGTACTTTGAAAACTACTCGAGTAACCTCGGCAGCTACTCGAGTACCTTCAGTCACGCCCCTGGGTCACACTTGTGACCCAGGGCTTGTAACCCACTTTACTCGAGTACTTTGAAAACTACTCGAGTAACCTCGGCAGCTACTCGAGTACCTTCAGTCACGCCCCAGGGTCACGCCCGTGACCCAGGGCGTGTAACCCACTTTACTTGAGTACTTTGAAAACTACTCGAGTAACCTCGACACCTACTCGAGTACCTTCAGTCACGCCCCTGGGTCACGCCCGTGACCCAGGGCGTGTAACCTGCTCTGGACTAACTTCTACTGTCCACATGTGCCACCCTTTTTCCTCCACTTTCCTGAACGCAAGCCTGCCCTCCTGACTCAAAACACGCACGGGGGCCTAGCGCGAATCGGGACGTTACAAATCCTATAAACAAAATAAAAGATTTCGTCCCCAGAATCAGGCTAGGGCTATGGGGGAGACAATCATACAGAAAATAAATATGCCTTTAAATAAAATTACCTGGAGGAAATAATCCCGGGTAGCATTTTTGCATCAAGTCCACCGGCTCCCAAGTAAACTCCTCCTTCCCATGATTGGACCATTATACCTTTACCAAGAGAACACTTTTACGGCGCAATGTTCTTGTCTCGTTGTCAACAATCTGCACCGGCTATAGTCGCACAGACCTATCCGACGCCACTACACCATCAATAGTGGGAATATATTTTTCGGGCCGCAACAGCGCCTTTCGAAGCGACGACACATGGAACACGTCGTGGATATTCTCTAGTTCTGGTGGTAACTCCAACCGATAGGCCAACTTGCCAATCCTTTCCAAAATAGTATAAGGTCCAACATATCCTGGGCTGAGCTTTTTCACACTAAGAACCCGTGACACTCCATGCATCGGCCGGATCTTCAGAAACACCTTATCTCCCACTTGAAACTCCACCATTCGGTGCTTCGCATTATAATACTTCGCCTCTCGAATTTGATCCTCCAACATACGATCTCCTATCAGCCTAACCACCGCATCAGTATCATTAATATACTCAATACCCAAGGTCTTCGGGTCTTCATCTTGCACCCAAGACAAGGGGGTTCTACACCTTCTACCATAAAGTGCTTCATGAGGTGTCATACCGATGCTCGCCTGATGACTGTTGTTGTAGGAGAATTCCACCAGTGGTATGAGTCTTTCCCACGGCTCACCCCTATCCAACACACATAATCTCAGCAGATCCTCCAATGTCCTGATGGTCCTTTTAGACTGCCCGTCCATCTGAGGATGAAATGCGGTGCTGAAGGTAAGGCATGAGCCCAAATACGCCTGTACCGCCTTCCACTCCTTGGAAGTAAAGCGACCATCACGGTCAGAAATGATCATCTTAGGCACATTGTGATATTGTACAAACTGCTCCACGAAGAGGCGTACCAAGACGTCCACGTGAGCCTCTTTCTTCATGGGAATTAACCGGGCTACTTTTGTCAGCCGATCAACAATAACCCACACCGAATCATTCCCGGAGCGTGAGCGAGGTAGACCATGGACAAAGTCCATGGAGATATCCTCGAATTTCCATTCGGGGATGGGAAACGACTGCAACAAACCATCGGGGCTCCTGCATTCAGCCTTCACTCTTTGACAGGATTCACAATGAGTAACATAATACCGGACATCCTTCTTCATTCCCGGCCAACACATGGTCTTCCGCAAATCGGCGTACATCTTAGCAATACCCGGGTGCACTGAATATTGATAGCTATGTGCTACTCTCAAGATATCCTCCCAGACTTTTCCGCCCTTGGGAATGTAGAGCCGGACGTGAAAGTAAATGTGGCCATCTTTGAGTGTATACTTGTCGGTAGTTCCTTCTTCAATTGATTTAATTGTCGGGGCCAAAGCCGCATCCATTTCTTGCCCCACACGAATCTGGTCCCGAATATCACAAATTATGCTCATGCTTGCCAAAAACTCTGTATACTCTGCCGAATGAGACTTGAATATCAAAGTAAAATCCATCTCTTCGATCATCCGAGCCAACTACATGCTCATCAACCGAGACTCTGGTCTAGAGCCTGGCACTTTCCTACTCAACGCATCAGCCACCGAGTTCGCCTTTCCGGGGGTGGTAGTTCATGGTAATCTTATAGTCGCATAGAAATTCTAATCACCGTCATTGTCTCAAGTTCAACTCCTTCTGTGTATGAACATACTTCAAGTTTTTATGATCTAAAAAGATCTCGCAGTGGATGCCGTATAGACAGTGAAAGTGCAGGTTAGATCTGATATACTCTAGAGGGGGGGGGGGTGAATAGAGTATGGTGCTTACTAAAAACTTTTTACAACTGTTGTTGTATACCTAAGTGAACAGGGAAGCAAATAACATAAAGTAAACACAACAACTAACTAAACACAGAGCAATCACAGACCACAGCCAGACAACAAAAGAAAATAAGCAACCAGAAGACACAAGGAGCTATAGTGGTTCCCCAACCAATCTGGGTACATCCACTCTTCTACCACCCTAGGTAGGAATCCACTGCAGGATGAGTTGATCAGGTGTCTTGAGCACCAATGGGTTTTGATCAGGTCCCCAAAAACCAAACCCTCAAGTCTTTTGGAAGGAGACTTGCAACCAGAATAATTTTGAAGGTATTTAAAACCCTGTACAGGAGTTAGAGAGAGGGTGATAGTGTCTTCTCTGTCAACAGTCAGAGAGAAGATTTGTGGATTGATGAAGTAGCTCTTACTCCTCCTGAGGTCTTGAATTGGTCAGGAATGCTGGAGCACTGCTTCAAGGTGATAGGCCTTCAATGACCTAGAATGCCAGGACCAGAACTGCTTCAGGAACTTCTTTGACAGATTGATTGATTATTGTCCTTTGAAGTTATCCTGTGAATAGAGAGAAGAAGACTCTTGATTGAATTTAGTTATTCTTCTTCTTCTTCTTGAGAGAGTTCTCTGGTCAAGGCTGATTGCAGTCAAGAACTTTTGATTTTTTGAAATGTTTGTTCTTCTGTAACTTTTGAGTATTTTCTGTACTGTAATTCTTGAACTCTATCACTGCTTCATACTATCCTCATCCTTTTTTGTGTCTGTATTTATCTGACTGAGGAATATTCAAACTTTTGAATGTCGAGCAGTAATTATAGTCGGCCTTGCAAAGAATCAGCAATCAATGACTTTCCTAATTGTCCCATGGAAAAACGGCATGTGATCGTCACTAGTCAATGCACGTTCTAACGGTAACATTCCGAGAAGACCTGGCATTAAATGTTCAGGAATCAGCGCCAAGAAACGGGACGGGAACCTTGAAGAAAACCTAATCTGGATTCGTCGAACGAAGAACACGATTCGTCGAAATGCACTTGTGTTCGTCGAGCTGAGCTTGAGTTCGTCGAGCTGAGCTTGATAGAGTTCGTCGACTAGACAAACTTCATTCATCTAACTGACATTCTTCATTCGTCGAGCTGAGAATCAAATTCGTCGAGCTGAGAAAAGTTCTGGACTTACATAAAATACTCTGCATCTGCTGAAATGCTGTGTTGACAAAAGTTGGTGTCGACAGATTGATCTTGGTGTCGACAAAAATACTCTGGTGTCGATATAAGCTGGTGTCGACTGAAATCCTGGTGTCGACACAAGTTGGTGTCGACTGAAATCCTGGTGTCGACACAAGTTGGTGTCGACTGAAATCCTAGTGTCGACACAAGTTGGTGTCGACTGAAATCCTGGTGTCGACACAAGTTGACTGGTGTCGACACAAACCCTAAGTGTCGACACAGATTCTCTGAGTCCAGAAATCGTCGAGTAGAGTTTAGCATTCGCCGACCTGATAAGCTGACTTCGTCGACCTGAGAAGCTGTGAACTTGAGGTCCAAGTTCGTCGAGCTCAGAATATAATTCGTCGACCGAAGCATGAAGCTGGACTTAGAAAAAAAAAATTGAAGTACTCCTGACTTTGGCTTGATGTAGAAACTGAGTTTTCGTCGAACAGAGAACATAGATCGTCGAGCTCAGCACTAAGAATTGTCTCACGATCGTCGAGCGCAAAACTCCTTTCGTCGAGCTGAGTTCGACGAACGTCGAACTGACTTTACTTAGTCTTGAAAATCTTGTGAGTCTGGAGTCTCTGAGGGTCTTGTTGAAAGCTGGTCCATCTGGAGTTGAGCCTAAGGACTTAACCTAGACTCTAGGACACAAATTGACCATGGCTATACAAGATGGGTCACATCCTAAGTCAGTGAACCTAGTCCAAATCAAGTAGTGATCCAACAATCTCCCCCTATTTGGGTGAGGTCACTAATAGAGACTTAAGACAAAAAAACAAAGCAAGAAAAGAGATATATCTGGCAGACAATTATAACACATGCAACAGATATATATATATATATACACACAACTTTGTTACAGATAGCATAGTTTAAAGACAAATAGCAGACAGAAATGAATCAACAAGAAAAATTACTTCTTTGGCTTCTTCTGCTGAGGTTTGTCTTCTGCTTTCTTTTCTCCTGGATTCTTGAAAATGATTTATCTGTTAGGATTTTGAGCTTGAGCCACTGTCATGGTCATATCAGCTGCCCCAATAATTTTCAATGATGTAGCCCTGGGGACAACTGCTTCTGGATGAAGTTTCATATAATCATCAACATTAAATAATTTGTTGCCTTTGTCAAATCTTTTCAGCTCTTCCTTTCTATACTGTGACATAGTTGAAAGACCAGAAATATCTTTTCCTTCTGCTTTAGCTTTATTTATCAATGATAGACCAATCAGCTCTTGCTATCTAACCATTCTTGTTGTATTTGCAGTCTCTAGATCTTCAAAAGGAATAGGAGAGAGAGGTCTTTTTGGGCTTACAGCTTTATGAGCTTCAGAACTTTGTTGCTGTTACTGCTTATGTTGTTGACTTCTTGAGGAGGATGGCCTCTGCTGGTTGCTTCCAGAAGATCACCATGACTGTCTTTGATAAGTTTGCATTGGGGCAGATCTCTGGGAGCTAGAGCCACTGGCACCAGCTGCTGGAGGAGGAGGAGGAGGATCCATCCTGTATCCTTGTACTGGAGGAGGGGAGTATCTCCTGCTTCTCTTTCTATCTTTCTGCTGGTTTTTGGAGAGTCATATTCATGCTGGCATTCCCTTATATGGAGTCGCATTGTGCAGAATATAGTAGGGAGTGTCTGCAGTGGGATTTGGCTTGGGAGGAGGAGCAGCCTTTCTCTTCTTTGCCAACAATCTCTTTTTCCTACTAGCTGCATCCTCATCAGAATCAATATCATCATCATCAGATTTTGAATCCTGAGGGGTATCATACAATGCATCCAAAGCTTTTAAAGCTTTATCAGAAACAACAGCCTTTGCTGGAGGAGGGGCAGAAGGTTCAGGAATAAGAGTTTCAGCAATAGGAGAAGAATTATCTGTACAAGATTCAAAAACAAAAGAGACAGAGCTATTAGCAACTGCCTTATTCTCTTCTTCAATGTCTGCCTGAATAAGCTCATCTAGAGTAGGCATTGGAGAGTCATCCATAATAAAATCTGGTGCTGAAAATGGCACTGGAGTATCTTCTGGAATGACCTCTGAGCTGGAAGCTGAGATGGAGGCTGAAGCTGAGAGAGCAAAATTGTCACAGAGTTTCTTAGCAACTGCTGGACTAGCTGGAGAGGTATATGGTACCATAGCCAAATAAGGCTTAGATAAATCTGCTGGAGGTAATTTCATATGTACACTGTCAAAACTTCTCAACAAAGCTGATAAATTCACTGTGGGATTTAAAGAGAAATCACCAACAGGAGTTATTTGAGCAACTGACTCATCCAAATCAATGTCAGTATTCATAAATTGAATTAACTCAGACATCTCAGCATCAAAGTCTGTCAAAATTGGAGTATCCTTATCTGAATCTGAATCTGCTGGAGAGGGAACTTCTGTGACTGCTGCTGCTGTATCTGCATCTGCTGCAACTTCATCACAGAGCATCTCCCCCTTCCTGGGTTCAGGAAGACCTGGAGCCAGGCCCCTAGATGAAGAGGGGACAGCAGATAGAAGAGAGATCTAGGCAGATATGGAATTAATGGAGGTCACAAGAGGTGTAATGGCCTCTTGGATCAAGGATTTGATGAGAGGTGTGAGCAAAGGAATGAGGGTAGATGGATCAAAGGGGGAAGGGGAAGGGGATGGAATGGGAGGAGGAATAATAGATGGAGGGGGGTCATCTTACATGATTGCATCTGATGGTATATGATAAGATGAAATGGTGGATAAGTGTGGGGGAAGAGGAGACTATGGAGGTGTAGGAATAGGAATGTCCTGAGGAGAATCTGGAGGAGTGGGTTGATGATCAACTTACAAGGGGTAAGATGGAGGTGGAGATGGAATTTTTGTCAGGTCAAGTGGTGGGGATGAAGGAGGGGTATGTACATGAGGAGGCTTCTTTGGAGGAAGAGTTGCTGGAATAGATGGTTGAGATGGAGGAACCTCTTCAACAGGGTGGGGAGAAGCCTTTACAGCCCTTGTGCTCTCAGAAGTTTGGATGGAAGAGGAGGAAGCCTTTGAGGGCTTGGATATGGTCCTCTCCCACCTGCCAAACAGAGCACAAGTGAGGCGCTTGCTGGCGTTTATGAAGATGGTCGGGGAGACCATACATTCAGCAGCCTTCTCTTTAAGAAATATGCCCAAAATTCTACCAAAGCAGACTTCCTCCTTGTTGTTCTTCTTTTTTATCAATTTAAAGAACATCTTACTCCAATCAACCTGTCACTTATTCACTACTGCACACATTATCAGAAATTAGTGACGGGTGATATAGTCATGAGCAGAGTGCTTGGCCATCAGAATCTTTCCCGTAATATCTGCCAGAAATTGGTAGGTTGTGGATAATTGCTTTTTCAACAACTTATTAGGGTTGTTCCCAGAGAAACCCATTAGTTTCAGCATATCATTGAATTTCTCAGAATTCATTTCCAGATTGTCTTCTTCATTCACTAATCCAAATACTTCAGTGAGAACTGCGGGAGAGAGGGAAACAGTAGTGTTCCCTATATTGCCGGTCAAACCATCTTCTTCAGAAACTGTAGATGTATAAACCCATTCTCGTATTTCCGTTCCATGAAGTTTAATGCGCCTGGTCATGAAATCCTTTAAACTTAGTTCTTCCAGTAGTTCTAAGATGTAAAGGAAGATGGGGTCAGAGTGTTGAAACGACTCAAAGTCCATGTTGAATCTAGTGTCAAACTTCATTGCAACCAAAGCACCTGAGGGAATTGCCATTGATGTCCTGCAAGAAAAACACAGAGAGAAACGGCGATCAAGAGCAAAGGAACTGAAAGCGTGGGACGGAGGTCGAAGAAAACCTAGATATAAGATTTTCAGAATATGAATCGACAAACTCCGTTCCACGAAAAAGAAAAATTCTTCGAACTGAGCTCGACGAAATAAATTATAGACAGATAATTCGTCGATCTCATCCAGAAGAATCGAAAACAGTTCGTCGAACTCCGTTCGACGAAATGTCTTCTTGAAGCAATGTTCGTCGATCTCTGGTCGACGAAAATTGTTTCCTCACACAGAGAATTCGTTCATCTCCGTTCGACGACAATCTCTCAAACTTTCCCTAATTCGTCGAACTCCGTTCGAAGAACTCTGGAAAATTCGTCGAATGCAGACAGAAACTAGGTTAACTCTTCTCCATCAATCATTCCCAGTTGATTTATAAAGAACAGATGGGTTTTCTCATCCAATGGCTTGGTGAAAATATCTGCTCTCTGTAGATCAGTAGGAATGTGGATCAAGTTAATTTTCTTTTTGTCCACATTATCTCTAATGAAATGATGTCTTATTTCAATATGTTTTGTCCTAGAATGGTGAACTAGATTCTGTGCTATAGCAATAGCACTAGTATTTTCATAAAATAATGTTGAATTATTTAAGTTGACACCATAATCTAAGAGTTGGTTTTGTATCCATAGCATTTGTGAACAGCAACTACCAGCAGCCATGTATTCTGCTTCTGCAGTTGATGTAGACACATATGTCTGCTTTTTACAAATCCAGGAGACAGGTCTCATACCAAGGTACTGGTATGTTCCAGAGGTACTTTTCCTGTCCACTCTACATCCAGCATAGTCAGCATCTGAGTATCCAGTTAACTCAAACTCTGACTCTACAGGATACCAGAGTCCTAGACTAGGACAACTCTTTATATATCTCAAAATTCCTTTTAGGAAAATAAGGTGAGATTCTTTAGGGTTCACTTGGAACCAAGCACAAAGGCATGTCGCAAACATTATGTCAGGTCTGCTAGCTGTTAGGTATAATAGGGATCCAACAATTGCCCTATAATTTTTCTGATCTACAGGTTTCCCTGCTACATCAGAATCCACAATAGCATTTGTAGCCATAGGGGTTTTCATCCTTGAAGCATCACCCATCCCAAACTTTTTGATAAGCTCTTTAGCATACTTAGCTTGGGAGAGGAAGATACCATCTGGGAGCTGCTTCACTTGGAGACCAAGGAAGTAGGAAAGCTCACCCATGCTACTCATCTCAAATTTTGAATGCATGAGGTCAGCAAACCTCTTGCACAATTTGGGATCAGTAGACCCAAAAATAATGTCATCCACATATATTTGTACTAACAAAGTTTGGTCCTTATGATGTCTAGTGAAAAGTGTTTTATCTATAATTCCTCTTGTAAATTCATGCTCTAAAAGAAAGCTTGCTAGGGTCTCATACCAAGCTCTTGGAGCTTGCTTTAAACCATAGAGAGCTTTATGCAATTTAAAAACAAAAGAGGGTTGAGTTGGAGAGATAAAACCTGGAGGTTGTTCTACATAAACCTCTTCTTGAAGTATTCCATTCAGAAATTCACTTTTGACATCCATCTGGTAGACCTTGAATCTCTTGTAAGCTGCATAGGCAAGGAATATCCTAATGGCCTCTAACCTTGCAATAGGGGCAAACGTTTGGTCATAGTCTATTCCTTCCTCTTGTCTGTAGCCTTAAGCAACAAGCCTAGCTTTGTTTCTCACTATGTTGCCTTGAGCATCCAACTTGTTCCTATAGACCCATTTAGTTTCATTAACTGGGTAGTTATGGGGTCTTGGAACCAAATCCCAAATTCTACATCTCTCAAACTGATTGAGTTCCTCTTGCATTGCAATGATCTAGTGGGGATCTTGCTCTACCTCATGTATGGTGAGAGGTTCAATTTGAGAGAGAAAACAGGCATGCATCAAGTCTTGGTTGAGTTGATACCTTGTCTGTACACCTACTGAGATGCCTCCAATCACCTGAGATCTGGGGTTATCTCTAAGTGTGACAAGATCAGTTGGTGGAGTTGGTTGAGCAATAGCTTCAGTATTTACTTCCTCTTGGGGAATGATACTAACTGTTGGGGGAAGTTCAGCCACTTCCTCTTGACTTTCCTCATCACTATCTTCATTATCCTGTGGAGTGGGATGCTTTGATACCTGTTAGGGTAAGTTTCAGTCCATCCATAGACTTACACAGTGGTGGAACCTGCAAAGAGCTTATGGTAGAAATTTCTTTCTCCTTGTATGACATGTTAGTCTCATCAAAAGATACATGAATGGATTCTTCAATTTTAAGAGTTGATTTATTATACACCATATAAGCTTTACTGATCATGGAGTATCCCAGAAACACTCCTTCATCAGCTTTAGCTTGAAATTTTGCTATGTATTTCTTGTCATTATTGTGAATGTAACAAATACAATCAAAAAATTTAAAGTAATCTACTTTAGGTTTCTTCTCTTTGAGTAAATCATAGAGAGTCTTGCCCTTCAGTTTATGTATTAAACTTCTATTTAACACATAGTTGGAGGTGTTCACTGTCTCTGCCCAAAAGGATAGATGAAGGTGAGCATCTGACAATAATGTAGTAGCAGATTCAATAAGGGTTCTATTTTTCCTTTCAGCTACCCCATTTTGTTGAGGAGTTCTAGGAGCTGAGAAAGTGTGCCTGATCCCTTCACTTTGACAGAACTCTTGCATAAGAAAAGAATCAAACTCTGTCTCATGATCACTTCTGATCAGGGTAATGTGAGTGTTGAACTCAGTCTATATGCATTTGAGAAACTCTGTCAAACATTTAAAGTTATCAGACTTCTTCCTCAGAAAGAACACCCATGTGAATCTAGAGAAGTCGTCTACAACCACTAAAGTATAAGATTTCCCTCATAAGCTTTGTACTGTGATGGGTCCAAAGAGATCCATGTATAACAGATACAAAATCCTAGGTGAATCACTCTTATTAAGTGACTTGAAACTATTTTTGGTTTGCTTGCCTAATTGACAAGCCCTGCAAAGTCCTTCCTTCTTGTAGGGGCCAGAAGGTAGTCCTCTAACAAGGTTGTCCTTGGATAGCCTTGCAATGGTTCTAAGGTTTACATGTCCTAATCTCTTATGTCATAATTCATTAGGTCTACAAATAGAATTAAACAGGCATATATCTACCTTAGTTGAAAGGAAATCTACAAGATAGATGTTACCTTTCCTTTTACCTGTCAGCACAGTTGTGTTGTTCTCTGATTTGATCTTGCATAAGGATTTGCTGAAAGTCACTTGGTAGCCTTCATCACACAGTTGACTGATTCTGATTAAATTGTGCTTCAGTCCTTCCACATCGGCTACCTTCTTGAATATGACTGTGCCAATCTGGACTGCACCATATCCTTTTGTTAGTCCAAAGTTTGAATCACCAAATATTACTTTGGGTCCAAGCTTGGCTTTGAAGGATGTGAAATTGTCCTTGTTTCCTGTCATGTGCTTTGAGCACCCACTATCCAGATACCATTGCTGGTTTGATGTTGGATAGGTCTTCTCCTGCACATACAGCAATTTATTTGTTTTTGACACAGTTTACCTTGGGCCTAGGTTAATAACCTTTGAATTCAGAAATAAAAGACATCCCTGGTTAACTCCTATAGCCTTCAGGATGATATCTCCTAGGAGGTATTATCCATTCAGTATAGGGGTTAAACCATTGAGATGTAAAACCTCTAGGATTGAACTTTGATTTGCTTTTGAAAGAGTTTTCAAAACTCTGAGATCCGTTCGACGATCTCTGAGTTGAGTTCGACGATCTTGGGTCAGATTTTCGAGCTCCGTTCGAAGATCGACCATGCCAGAGTTCAGGGTTCAGAGTTCGTCGACCTGAATTCGACGATTTAGCCTGAGATCGTTGAGCTCCATTTGGCGATCGTCGAGCTCCGTTCGACGATTTTTGTTGAATTATGGTTTTCTTAGGTAGATCAGAATTCTTCCTAGCTACCTGTACAACTCCCTTACCTTTATCAGAGATAAATTTGATTGGGGTAGTTAATATTATAGGTTGGCTGGATGAAGCACCCAAGCCCAGTGTACTGTTGAATCTTGAGTTCACTGTGCTTGTGATGTCCATTAGTTTGATACTTCTCCCATTGAGGGATTCTTCAAACTTCTTGGCGTTTGATAGTTCACTTTTCAGTGAGGCTATCTGCTCCCTACAGCATTCCAACTCCTTAGAGAGTTTGAGGTTTTCTGATTTTAAGGTGCTTTGTTCAGATAGTTGATTTCTGAGAGAAATAATTTCTTTTTCAGATTTCAATTGATCTAAACAAAGTGCCTTAAATTCACATTTAAAGTCCTCTGAATTAAAATCAAATGAGTCTATTACCTGGTCCTCTTCAGATTGAGTCTCTGATTCAGATTCTGACTCTTCTGCATCAGAATTTTGTTGTGAGGCATTGATAGCCATCATGTAGAATTCTTTTTCTTCAGCATCATCTTCATCATCACTTGGGCTAGATGAAGCTTCAGATTCTTCTTCTGTCTCACTCCAAGATTCAGCTACTAACCCCTTCCTGGTGTGTTTGTTCTTGCTGGAGGAGGGTTTGTCATTGCTGTTGTTCCTGAAGTCTTTGTCTTTTCTTCTTTCTTTCCTGTCCTTTTTGTCCTTATACTGATTTTCTGTACAGTCAGACACCATGTAGCCTGGTTTCCTGCATCCAAAACAAATAATCTCTTTATTATTTGATTTGTCATACCTTTGCTTGTCATGCCCACTGCCAGACTTTTTCCTGAAATCTTTCCTGGACATTTTGTAAAATCTTTTGGTCAGTAGGCTTAGCAACTCTTCATTGCCCGTGACTTTGTCTTCAGGCTGATCTTCAATGGCTTTGAAAGCTATTGATTTTTCCTTTCTTATAGCTGGTGAGGCAGCCTTCTGCTCTTCTTCTCTATTCTTGATGAGCAGCTCATAAGACTTGAGCTTGCCCAAGAGAGCTTCAGTTGTGATCACATTTAGGCTTCTGGCATCCTTGATTGGCCAGATCCTTGAGTCCCAAGAGCTTGGGAAGCACATTAGGATTTTATCACTGAGTTCAGTCAATGAGATCTCTTTGTCCAATGTTTTCAGCTCATTGACTATGAGACTGAGTCTATTATACATATCTGCTACTGACTCAGCTTCTCCTTTCTTGAAGTTCTCATACTGGGTTATGAGATGAGATCTTCTATCTTTTCTCTCATCAGCAGATCCTGAGACTATCTCAGATAGCTTGTCCCAGATGTTCTTTGCTGAGTTGCATTCAGCTACCTTTTGGAATATTTCATCAGACATAGTCTGAGCTAGAATGTTCATAGCCTTAGCATCTACAACTTTCCATTTCTTGATTTCTACTTCTGTTCCTGAAGTAGGTGGAATAGCACTTGTACTTGTATTTTCTGGGGGTCTTGGACACACTGTCAAAACAGAATTGAAAATGTCTTCATCAATAGAGTTCATGTACAATCTAATCCTTGCCTTCCAAAGTGCAAACTTAGATAGATTGCACATTGGAGGTCTGGTGCTAGCATAATATTTGTTTTGGGCCATGTTCTGTGAAGAAATAAATCTAACAACAAACTTAAGACAGATCTAAGTAGGGGGACCTTTGTGGTTCAGGTGTTAGCATGTGCAACCATTAAGGTGTGGTATTTTAACCAACCTCCCTCTGATACAAATTGAAAGTGCAGGTTAGATCTGATATACTCTAGAGGGGGGGGGGGTGAATAGAGTATGGTGCTTACTAAAAACTTTTTACAACTGTTGTTGTATACCTAAGTGAACAGGGAAGCAAATAACATAAAATAAACACAACAACTAACTAAAAACAGAGCAATCACAATCTACAGCCAGAAAACAAAAGAAAATAAGCAACCAGAAGACACAAGGAGCTATTATGGTTCGCCAACCAATCTGGGTACATCCACTCTTCTACCACCCCAGGTAGGAATCCACTGTAGGATGAGTTGATCAGGTGTCCTGAGCACCAATGGGTTTTGATCAAGTCCCCAAAAACCAAACCTACAAGTCTTTTGGAAGGAGACTTGCAACCAGAATAATTTTGAAGTGATTTAAAACCCTGTACAGGAGTTAGAGAGAGGGTGATAGTGTCTTCTCTGTCAACAGTCAGAGAGAAGACTTGTGGATTGATGTAGCAGCTCTTGCTCCCCCTGAGGTCTTGAATTGGTCAGGAATGCTGGAGCACTGCTTCAGGGTGATAGGGCTTCAATGACCTAGAATGCCAGGACCAGAACTGCTTCAGGAACTTCTTTGACAGATTGATTGATTATTGTCCTTTGAAGTTATCCTGTGAATAGAGAGAAGAAGACTCTTGATTGAATTTAGTTGTTCTTCTTCTTCTTCTTGAGAGAGTTCTCTGGTCAAGGCTGATTGTAGTCAAGAACTTTTGATTTTTTGAAATGTTTATTCTTCTGCAAATTTTGAGTATTTTCTGTACTGTAATTCTTGAACTCTATCACTGCTTCATACTATCCTCATCGTTTTTTTGTGTCTGTATTTATCTGACTGAGGAATATTGAAACTTTGAATGTCGAGCAGTAATTACAGTCGGCCTTGGAAAGAATCAGCAATCAATGACTTTCCTAACTGTCCCATGGAAAAACGGTATGTGATCGTCCATAGTCAATGCACGTTCTAACGGTAACATTACGAGAAGATCTGGCATTAAATGTTCAGGAATCAGCACCAAGAAACGGGACGGGAACCTTGAAGAAAACCTAATCTGGATTCGTCGAACGAAGAACACAATTCGTCGAACTGCACTTGTGTTCGTCGAGCTGAGCTTGATAGAGTTCGTCGACCAGACAATCTTCATTCATCTAACAGACATTCTTCATTCGTCGAGCTGAGAATCAAATTCGTCGAGCTGAGAAAAGTTCTGTACTTATAAAAAATACTCTGCATCTGCTGAAATGCTGTGTCAACAAAAGTTGGTGTCGACAGATTGATCTTGGTGTCGACACAAATCCTCTGGTGTCGACATAAGCTGGTGTCAACTGAGATTCTGGTGTCGACACAAGTTGGTGTCGACTGAAATCTGGGTGTCGACACAAGTTGGTGTCGACTGAAATTTTGGTGTCAACACAAGTTGACTGGTGTCGACACAAACCCTAAGTGTCGACACAGATTCTCTAAGTCCAGAAATCGTCGAGTAGAGTTTAGCATTTGCCGACCTGAGAAGCTGACTTCGTCGACCTGAGAAGCTGTGAACTTGAGGTCCAAGTTCGTCGAGCTCAGAATATAATTCGTCGACCGAAGCATGATGTTGGACTTAGAAAAAAAATGAAGTCCTCCTGACTTTGGCTTGATGTAGAAACTGAGTTTTCGTCGAACAGAGAAAATAGATCGTCGAGCTCAGCACTAAGAATTGTCTCACGATCGTCGAGCACAAAACTCCTTTCGTCGAGCTGAGTTCGACGAACGTCGAACTCACTTTACTTAGTCTTGAAAAACTTGTGAGTCTGGAGTCTCTGAGGGTCTTGTTGAAAGCTGGTCCATCTGGAGTTGAGCCTATGGACTTAACCTAGACTCTACGACACAAATTCACCCTGGCTATATAAGATGGGTCACATCCTAAGTCAGTGAACCTAGCCTAAATCAACTAGGGATCTAATAGATAGTGCCTCTGAACCTTCAAGGCGAACACCACTGCTCCCAAATCCAAATCATGAACCGGGTAATTGATTTCATGCTTCTTCAGTTGCCTTGAAGCATAAGCAATCACATGCCCGTGATGCATCAATACTGCTCCCATCCCTTGATATGACACGTCCGTGTAAACCAGAAATCCTTCCTTCCCAGATGGAAGTGCAAGGATGGGGCGGAGGTAAGCCTATCCTTCAGCTCTTGGAACGCCGCTTCACATTGGGGAGTCCACTCAAATGGCACACCTTTCTTCGTCAAAGAAGTAGGATGAAGGGAAATCTTAGCGAATCCTTTCACGAACTTGCGGTAGTACCCAGCATGTCCAAGAAATCTTCGTACATCGGCCGCCGACTTCAAGGGCGACCACTCCTTCACTGCTCGCACCTTTCCTGGATCCACTGCTAATCCTGCTCCACTGATCACATGCCCCAAGAAAGCAACCTCCTTAAGCCAGAATTCACTTGATAAACTTGGCGTACAAGACGTGCTCCTTTAATTTCTTCAACACCAAGGTTAGATGCTCGACATGCTCCTCCTCCGTCTTTGAGTAGAACAAGATGTCGTCGATGAAAACAATGACGAAGATGTCCAAATACGGTTCAAACAGCTTGTTCATCAGGCTCATGAAGGCCGAAGGGGCATTTGTGAGCCCAAACGGCATTACCGTGAACTCATACAAACCATATCTTGAACTGAAGGCCGTTTTCTGGATGTCCCCATCTTGTATCCTCAACTGATAGTATCCAGAGAGCAAATCCAGTTTAGAAAACCAATGTGATCCCACTAGTTGATCGAACAACTCGTCGATCCGAGGTAGCGGATAAGTGTTCCACACCGTCAAACGATTGAGTTCCCGATAATCTATGCACAAACGCAGGGTTCCATTCTTCTTCTTCACGAACAGTATAGGGGCTCCCCAGGGTGACGAACTGGGGCAAACGAAGCCTGACTCCACCAGTTCTTGCAATTGAACTCTAAACTCCGCGAGTTCTTTCGGGGCCATTCTGTATGGTGCCTTGGATACAGGCTTGGCATCCTGAACCAGATTAATCTGGAAGTCAATCTCTCTATGCAGAGGTAATCCTGGTAGCTTCTCAGGAAATACCTCGGGAAAATACCGCACTACCCGTACATCCTTTAATTCTAATTCTTCTTCCTTCAACTCGAACCAGATCATGAAGACCTCGTCCCCCTTCATATGAGCTTTTACAACCTGAACGGAAGATAACATCATGCAAGGCGCGAAGCCATTACCTTGGAAGATGACGTCGGAGTCTCCATGTCTCAAATAGATCTGCTTCTCTGCGTAGTCGATCCTCGCGAAGTGCCAGTCCAGCCATGCCATGCCAAAAATGATGTCGAACTCCGGCATTCTCAGGACCGTGGCCGGTGTATCAAAGGCCTTTCCATCAATGAATAACTCCAACTCGCACTTGGCAGTTGCGATCATCTCCGAGCCGTCCGGAAGGCGTAAACGTCGGGCTATTCCAGTAAAGTACTGTACACCCTCCACGTATTTTATGAAATCCTCAGACACAAAGGAGTGTGAGGCACTGGTATCGAACAGCGCATAGGCCGTCTTCCCGTCAATAATCACGGTGCATAAGTACCAACAACAAAAACTTATTGTTAGGTGTCTAGTAAGTCTTAAACAATTCAAGTTAGACCATGAAAATATGTTAATTAATTAAATCATACCTGCAATCACATCTTGGGTGTTCCGTTCCTGCGCCATGTCAAGCACGTACACCTGATCCTTAGAAGGGCCGGGGTTACCTCCTCCCCGGCCTCGTCCTCGACCACGCACGTGACCCCGCCCTCGAGGAGCTGCCGGAGGGAGAGCGGGAGGGACGTTCCCAAATAGCTGCGGGCAGAAACATCGGATGTGGCCCGGCTGGTTGCATTCAAAGCACACCAGCCCACGACGCCCTTCAGGTTGTTGAAATTACTAAGGCTGTGGTGGTGGAGGCAACGCAGGCGGCTGCGGAACCGGATGCTCCACCCTATAGTTTCGGTGGACACGCCCTCCACCTCTTTGATATCATCTTCCTCCTTTGAAGTCCCGCCTCCTTCTATTGCTCGGGTCGACTTCCATCACGTCCTCTGCAGGCCTCTTACTATATCCCAGCTGGCTCGCCTCCAATCTTTTCGCCATATCAATAATCTCCGCCAAGCTACCATCCGCTATAAAAAAAGGGACTTCCTTAGGGGATCTCGCAGCCCTTTGTAGAAGCGCTAGGCATAACCTCTGCCATCCAACTCGTTAGAATCTGCAAACCTTGCGAGATGCTGGAATTCCCGCTGGTATTCCGTAACCGACTTTGATCCCTACTTTAGTAGAATAAACCTCTGCTCAAGCTCATCTCGGGCCGATGTAGGGATAAAGTGCTCCAAGAAAACACCCGAGAATTCACTCCAACTTATATCTGTGTATACCCGGCCTTGGAAGGTAGAGCCCATGAGGGACTTCCACCACCTCTTAGCATGTAAGTCCAAGACGGACACCGCCAATGTTACTGCCATGTTAGCCTGGCAACGGATACCAGCCAACAACTCTTGTACCGTGTCTAGCCATTCCTCTGTACGTACGACTGACTCCTTCCCCAGGTAGGTGGGAGGGGAGAGAGCCCGGAAGGTGATCAATGTAAAACCCCCTATCCGTCATATAGCATATAGCAGTAGGTCCGGCCGGGGCCCGACGCCATATACCACAGACAGACCGGGTGATTACTCAATGGAAACCATCCAACCAATCATAACGTCCTACACAAAGCATTCTAGCGGAAGCAGTTTTATAAGTTGCAGTTAAAAGAACCCAGCACCAAGCATGAATGTCCACTAATACACCAAATTGGAATGTAGTACATACACAAGTACTGGCCTTAAGGCCTTACAAATGGTTTACTCTTAATACATGTTTTCCATACCACGGCACGCAGGCCGGTCATACATGAACAAAAGTAAGTAAACACTTCAATTAGGCCTTCGAGGGCTGGCTTCGCATTTTGGGCTTTAGCCCGCTATTGACCGCTTGGTACAGCAGCACCTACAAGCAACAAACCACCACACTGTGGCAAACAAAAGCAACGGTCAGCAATGCTGACCAAATTATAACGATCTCGCCACCAATTTGGGGCGGCGATGCTCCTTCCCTGCACTTATTAGCATAACCAAGCAGTGTATAAATATACATTTCATCATAGGCGTAGGCTCACACGGCCACACACCCCGTGCACTCAGGGCACATTCTCGGTGAACACGGTCAAAGCCCGCCGACTCACCACCGTCCCCAGGACGGCCCAACAATGAGCAATTTGTCTTCCCGGCATGGGTCACGGTAATTAAAAACATAGACCGCCGAAGACCCTCATCTATGCCAACGGCTCTAATCTAAACGACATAGAATGTGTACGGTTCCATCTAACCCGTGCTCACATCGCAGCGGTAATTTAAACCATATGCGTAGGTCAAACTTCTCCCGAGTCCCGTTTCCATCACAAAATCCCATAACCCGGTTATGTGCAAGTTGCCAAGATCACGCATCTGCCCAGTTTTCCGGGTGCACCTTTGGGTTAATCCCCAAGGCTCCCTGTTGCAATCTACCACGTAGAAAACCCGAAAAACAAACAATTGCACGGAGTCTTCTCCGGCATTTATACAATACAACATCACCGATCCGTACCAACATGTCCGGGTAGGCTTCACACATCATGCCTATGTCCATTCTCGAATACGGACTCTAAACAACGGAGACTTTACATATCTACCAGAAGGAACGCCTCCAACTCACCGCAAACTCACGAGAGCGGGCTTCCTATGCAAAGAAGGAGAGCTTCACATGCTCAAGAAGAGAATCGTTACCCTAGCATTCTTCCTTGGCGCCATGGAAATGTAAGCGGATGAAAAGCACCGCACTCTCTTTGCTCCGTAGATCCGAAGTCGGTTCGAGATTTGGAGCCTCGAAGCACCTCCAAAGACTGGATCTAAGCTTATTCTTCCACCTTTGCTCTCCTCTCTCTCTATACTTTAGAAAGAGAACTGCTCAAATGAAATGAGGGTTTCAAGGGTCCAATCCCGTGCATATCCAAGAACTAACAGCCCTCAGCCGTCGGATCCCGAATTAAAGAAACGAACGGCCACGATCCAGATCAAAAATGCAGAATCTGGGCCGAACACGGCCTGTGACATGCCCGTGTCCAGGTCCGTGTCCCTCATTCGCCGTCAAAATCGACTCGTCTCGAAAAACACACGGGCATCCGACACGCCCGTATTCGACCCGACACGCCCGTGTTCTAACTGACACGGCCGTATGGCTAGCCGTGTGCCCCCATCGACAAAGCCCTAAAAACAACCCGAGACTCACACGGGTCTTGTACACGCCCGTGTCCAATGTGACACGCCCGCGTCAAACCCAAACACGCCTGGCCTCCAGGCCGTGTTCACTATCTCGACACTTCGTCGAGCAAAGTTCGTCAACCACATGACACGGCCTTGGACACGCCTGTGTCCTAGGCCGTGTGCCTTGTCTCGACACATCGTCGAGCGAAAATGTCGACTCCCGGGCCGATCATCGACACGGGCAAACCACGCCCTGAGACACGCCCGTGTCTCAGGCCGTGTTCCCTGCTCGACGATCATCGACTCCAAATTTCGCCGACATCGCGGCCAAATCGTCGACTCGAGCCTGGCACGCCCTGGGACACGCCCGTGTCCCAGGCCGTGTGCCCCCTGCAAAATACCAGATTTGGCCCAAAATGACTCTCGTCGCTCTTTTGAGTTTCGGAGCATTACAACTCTCCCCCTCTTAAAAGAATTTCGTCCACGAAATTACATAAAGAAAGATAAGTACAAAACCAAAATTTGTACCTGAGCGGAACAACTCCGGATACTCGTCAAGCATAGTCTACTCTCACTCCCAAGAGAGCTCCTCACGACCGCAATTGTCTCATCGGACCTTGACCATCCTGATCTCTTTATTACGTAGCCGCTTGACTTCCAAGTCTTCAATCCGCACGGGCTTGACCTTTGTCGTCAACCCACTATCCACCGACACTTGATCAACCACGATCACTTGCGAAGGCTCTTGCACCGCCTTCTGTAGCACCGATATGTGGAATAAATCATGTAAACCACTCAGCTCCACTAAAAGCTTCAATCGATAGGCTGCTTCACCAACTCGCTCCAGAACCTCAAACGGCCCAAGGTACCTCAGGCTTAGCTTTTTCAATCGCCGCACCCGCGAGACACCCTTGAACGGCTTGATCTTTAAGTACACCCAGTGGCCCACAGCGAACTCCACGTTCCTGTGCTTAGCATTATAGTACTTCGCCTGACGATCCTGAGCGATTAGCAACCTTTCCCGAGTGGTACGAACCAATGACGTAGCATCTTCCACCTCTTAGCGCTTGTACAACTTTGACTCACCCGTTTCTAACCAAGACAATGGCGTGCAATATTTTCTACCATATAGGGCCTCGAAGGGCGCCATTTGAATACTCGCTTGGTAGCTATTGTTGTACGCAAACTCCACCAAATAAAGATGGTCTTCCCATTGCTTTCCAAATTCTAAGACACACATGCAGAGCATGTCTTCCATAGTTCTATTGACCCTCCAGAGCCTCCACCATGAACTGCTTCATATGGTCATCCAAATCCAATGCCTGCCGAATCCGATCCGCCAGGTCATATTGAACTTCAGTCCAATTCAAGAGTGCTTCAGCACTTGCTTGCTTATCCACGAAAGAAATCTCCAACGCCTTCAACTCCCGAGCCAACCGCTCATCATGCACTGATAGCCAATTGGCTTGAGCTGGGGCTCGGCAACTCAACGCATCTGCAGCCACATTACCCTTACCAGGCACGTAGTGGATCTTAAATGTATAGTCCCCCAGGAACTCCATCCATCTACGCTGCCGCATATTCATATCTTTCTGATCAATCAAATACTTCAGGCTCTTATGATCGGTGTAGATATCAATCTTCACACCGTACAAATAATGCCTCCATAGCTTCAAGGCAAAAATCACGGCCGCTAACTCGAAGTCATGGACCGGATAGTTCCTCTCGTGCACTTTCAGCTGTCTTGAGCCATAAGCTATCACACTTCCATATTGTAGTAGCACGCAACCCAAACCGCTGCCCGAAGCATCACTATAAATCTCATAACCTTTGGTCCCACTCGGCGAACTCAGCACAGGCGTCGTGGTCAACCGACATTTCAACTCCTCAAAAGCTTGCGCGCACTCTGGCGTCCAAACAAACTTCTGCTCCTTCCTTGTCAAAGTAGTGAGAGGTAACACTATCCGCGAGAAGTTCTCTACGAAGCAGCTATAATAGCCGGCAAGCCCCAGAAAGCTCCGGACTTCCGCTACGGTAGAAAGCTCAGGCCACTCCCGTATCGTAACAATCTTCGCCGGATCCACTGCAATACCTTCTCCACTCACTATATGACCGAGGAATGCCACTGAGGGTAACCAAAACTCGTACTTCGAGAACTTGACATACAATTGATTCCTCCTTAGCGTCTCCAAAACCAAATGAAGATGCCTGAAATGATCTTCCTCACTCTGCGAGTACACCAAAATATTATCGATGAAGACGATCACAAAATGGTCCAAGTACTCCCTGAAGGTCCTGTTCATCAAATCCATGAACACTGACGACGCATTAGTCAGCCCAAACAGCATGATCATAAACTCGTAATGCCCGTATCTCGTACTGAATGCTATCTTCGGGATATCACTCTCCCTTATTCGCAGCAGATAGTACCCGGATTTGAGATCCAACTTTGAGTACACCATCGACACGACCAACTGATCAAAAAGATCATCGATTCGGGGGATCGGGTACTTGTTCTTTTCCGTCAACTTGTTGAGCTCCCGATAATCAATACATAGCCTCAATCTTCCGTCCTTCTTCTTAACAAAGAGGACCGGCGTGCTCCAAGGCGAAGAACTTGAGCGCACATACCCTTGCTCCAACAACTCTTGCAGTTGCACCTTCAGCTCCGCCATTTCCTTAAGCGCTAGCCGATATGGAGAGCGTGACATAGGCTTCGCACCTGGTACGAGCTCTATCGTAAAATCTATCTCCCGTTGAGGTGGGGCTCCAGGAAGATCTCTAGGGAACACATCAGGGTACTCCAATACCACTGAAATACTATCCAATGCGGGCTTAGACTTTGCAACCACCACTAAAGTAAATAACAGCTCTGCACCAGCACGAACCGCCTTCACTACCTGAAGAGCAGACATCAACGTCTTGCTCGAACCCTTCAAGCCCGTGAAATTCATCTCACGACCTACTCCTAGCTTGACTTCCTTGCTACCGCAATCAATATAGGCTCGCTTCTCCGAGAGCCAGTCCATGCCAAATATAACGTCGAACTCCACTAGCAGCAGTAACGACACTTGTCAGTCAAAGTCTTGACTCCCTGACCACACCTAAGTGCAACAGATTCTACCCGTGCGTATTGAGCAACGTCGGACCATAGCGCATCCAATTTGTCTCTTACAATCGAAGGAGGTACTCCGACGCGTAATATAATTCCTAAATAAAGGAATGCAAAGTTTCGTTTACACAAACGGTGCTCTCGCCGGATAAACGAAAATCAGAACAAAGCTTAGCACAAGTAGTTCTAAGCTAACATGCACAAGGGTGACAAGTATTTAAGGCTAAACTATCTTTAAACCATACCTGTCCTCATGACGGCGTGCTTTCTCCCGGACTTTAGGCACCCACGGGCATAATGCCCCGACTCCCCACAGTTATAACATGCGCCCGGGGTTTGGCCTGTAGATGCCCCCGAAGCACCAAAAGGAGGGACTAGACCCAAAGTCCTAGCCTTCCTATACCACCTACAATATCTAGACTTTGAGGTGTTTGGCATTTTGAACGCCGTTTCTTTTGCACTAAAGTTCTCAACTGCTCCTGACATAGCTTTCTTAGTCTTCTGAGCACCATTCCAACACCTTCGGGCAAAGTGCCCTTTCTTTCCACAAGTATGACAAGTGGAAGTAGCTTTGTTAGTCGACGTCGTAGCCCCCTTCTCCAGCATTCTGCCGGATGTAGATCTTATGGGGCTTGCATAGTTTGATACCATGGTCGCTGGCATCGGGTGAGTCTTCCTCAAATCTGCCTCCAAAGATCTAGCTGATTCCACCAAGGCTCGGAATCCTAATAACTTTGGTCCTAGCAGTAGAACTCGTAACTCGATGCGCAGGCCATTATAAAATCTATCGACTGTAGCTTGCTCATTATCTAACTCGAAGAATGGGTAGCGGCTTATCATAAGAAATGCTTGCAAATATTCATCAATTGTGTGCGCTCCCTGCACTAAATGCATATTCAGCTGCTGCCCCGATGGTCTACCAAAAGTCATCTGCTCCATCATGCCACCCAGCGTTGAAGCTACAACAAGGGCACAGGGTTGTACATTTCTTCCATGTTGTGCACTCGTCACAGCGAACACCGCTTCAACGATCCTTCTTACGGTTTCATACGAAGGAGGAGTCTCAAACACCTCACCTGGTGCACTATACTCCTCAGAAACCGGACATTCTGGCGGCTCAGAACCGCTTCTGGTCACCTATAGTTGTAGAAAACACCGTTAAGCGACAAAATAAAATTACAAACAGCAATTATAGGAAAACACAGGTTCCCCAAACACGTGTATTTTTATTCCTAAATGGGCATTCATGGGTTCTTTTACTGTTATAACGATGACGCACACCCATGTGCTCACCACCCCTTAAAAAGAATTCATCCACGAATTCATCTTAAGCCCGACCAAAACCAGTAGTGTGATACCAAATTGTAACACACCCTATCCGTCACATAGCATATAGCAGTAGGTCCGACCGTGGCTCGATGCCATATACCACAGACAGACCGGGTGGTTACTCAATGAAAACCATCCAACCAATCATAACGTCCTACACAGAGAATTCTAGCGGAAGCAGTTTTATAAGTTGCAATTAAAAGAACTCAGCACCAAGCATGAATGTCCACTAATACACCAAATAGGAATGTAGTACATACACAAGTATTGGCCTTAAGGCCTTACAAATGGTTTACTCTTAATACATGTTTTCCATACCACGGCACGCAGGCTGGTCATACATGAACAAAAGTAAGTAAACACTTCAATTAAGCCTTCGAGGGCCGGCTTTGCATTTTGGGCTTTAGCCCGCTATTGACTGCTTGGTCCAGCAGCACCTGCAAGCAACAAACCACCGCACGGTGGTAAACAAAAGCAACGGTCAGCAATGCTAACCAAATTATAACGATCCCGCCCCCAATTCGGGGCGGCGATGCTCCTTCCCTGCACTTATTAGCATAACCAAGCAGTGTATAAATATACATTTCATTACAGGCATAGGCTCACACGGCCACACACCCCGTGCACTCAGGGCACATTCTCGGTGAACACGGTCAAAGCCCGTCGACTCACCACCGTCCCCAGGACGGCCCAACAATGAGCAATCTGCCTTCCCGGCATGGGAAACGGTAATTAAAACCATAGACCGCCGAAGACCCTCATCTATACCAACGGATCTAATCCGAATGACATAGAACGGGTACGGTTCCATCTAACCCGTGCTCACATCGCAGCAGTAATTTAAACCATATGCGCAGGTCACACTTCTCCCGAGTCCCGTTTCCATCACAAAATCACATAACCCGGTTATGTTCAAGTTGGATCCCAGGCCTCCAAGTTGGCAAGATCACGCATCTGCCCAGTTTTCCGGGTGCATCTTTGGGTTAATCCCCAAGGCTCCCTGTTGCAATCTACCATGTAGAAAACTCGAAAAACAAACAATCACACGGAGTCTTCTCCGGCATTTATGCAATGCAACATCACCGATCCGGACCAACATGTCCAGGTAGGATTCACACATGATGCCTATGTCCGTTCTCGAATATGGACTCTAAACAACGGATACTTTACATATCTACCCGAAGGAACGCCTCCAACTCAACGCAAACTCGCGAGAGCGAGCTTCCTATGCAAAAAAGGAGAGCTTCACATGCTCAAGAAGAGAATCGTTACCCTAGTGTTCTTCCTTGGCGCCATGGAAATGTAATCGGATGAAAAGCACTGCTCTCTCTTTACCTCCGTAGATCCGAAGTCAGTTCGCGATTTGGAGCTCCAAAGCTCCTCCAAAGATCGGATCTAAGCTTCTTCTTCCTCCTTTGCTCTCCTCTCTCTTCATACTTTAGAAAGAGAACCTCTCAAGTGAAATGATGGTTTCAAGGGTCTAATCCCGTGCATATCCAAGCACTAACAGCCCCCAGAAGTCGGATCCCGAATTAAAGAAACGAACGACCACGATCCAGATCAAAAATGCAGAATCTGGGCCGAACACGGCCTGTGACACGCCCGTGTCCAGGTCCGTGTCCCTCATTCGCCGTCAAAATCGACTCGTCTCGAAAAATACACGGGCATCCGACATGCCCGTGTTCGACCCTACACGCCTGTGTTCCAACTGACACGGTCGTGTGGCTAGCCGTGTGCCACCATTGACAAAGCCCTGAAAACAACTCGAGACTCACACGGGTCTTGGACACGCCCGTGTCCAATGTGACACGCACGTGTCAAACCCAAACACGCCTGGGCTCCAGGCCGTATTCACTGTCTCGACACTTCATTGAGCGATGTTCGTCGACCACACTACACGGCCTTGGACACGCCCGTGTCCTAGGTCGTGTGCCTTGTCTCGACACATCGTCGAGCGAAAATGTCGACTCCCAGGCCGATCATCGACA
Organism: Platanthera guangdongensis; assembly: GCA_039583875.1. Classification (NCBI taxonomy): domain Eukaryota; kingdom Viridiplantae; phylum Streptophyta; class Magnoliopsida; order Asparagales; family Orchidaceae; genus Platanthera; species Platanthera guangdongensis. Next base: position 91,945,549 of record CM077167.1, read on the forward strand.
CGGGCTCGACACGCCCTGAGACACGCCCGTGTCTCAGGCCGTGTTCCCTGCTCGATGATCGTCGACTCCAAATTTCATCGACATCGTGGCCAAATCGTCGACTCGAGCCTGACACGCCCTGGGACACGCCCGTGTCCCAGGCCGTGTGCCCCCTGCCAAATACCAGATTTGGCCTAAAACACCTCCCGTCGCTCTTTTGAGTTTCGGAGTGTTACACTCAGCCAGTTGGAGCTCAGGTCCTATTGTTGCACCGGGGGCTGCTGCGCCCTAAAAGCATCGAGGATGGCAGTGAGCGTCTGCCCCAACTCAGATTATTGGAACTGAGTGGGAGTGGGTATGGATGGCGCAGGAGTGCCTCCCACCTGCTCAACGAGCGCTGGAATCTACACATAAAATGCAAACGTATGGTCAGGTTGGCTAATCTTAAGGTCAAAGTTGGACATACTTAGCGTGAGTTATATATGGGCACAGCACTGCTTCCGCTAAGTCAGTTTGTCCCCAAACTGACTAATCAAACGGGGTGTCACCATAGTTGAATGACTTCTTTAGTTGAGGATCGTGGCAAACTGATACCATTTGTAAGACCCCCCCTCCCGGATCCCAAAACACGGCACGAAGGGGGGTCTTATGCCCGGAACCGCCGCCTTGCAGTATCATTAGCACACAGACTAACCTGTACCACAAGACGCCTATTCCGCCGGCTACAACCAACATCAATATCATTATGCCAACCCAACCAAAAGTATAAGCAAGAGAAGTCAATCCACACTAAGCATATAAGTACAAATAGTACAATAAGAGAGAAGCTAAAACATGCTTCTACATATCAGAGTACAGCTATAGAAATTGCCCAAAAAGGGGCTACATCAAAACCTCTCAACACTCAAATCTGTGACTGATGGTATCGACGGCACCGTCACTTCAGGCCCTGTCGTCCTGGCCTGGCTGTCCTGCTGTGTAGTCCGCGGCTACTCTAACTGCGGCGTGACCTCCTAAAAGGAAGACGTAGCAACCATTAGTCGAAACGACTACATGGCTTCACATCCGCTCCCCCGATGACTCCTCGGCACCGGGCGGAGAGAAGGAACAAGGGTAATATATATATACAAGTAAAAGAGGTACAAGTAGGTGACAATAGTGTAAGAGTAACAGTATCGTAATCTAGCAGTTATGTAAGAGCTATATTAAACTAACAAGTATAAGTAATAGTAGGAAAGTAACTTAACTTATAAGAATGCCCATACAAGCTTATAAGTGAAGGGTCGATTTGCATAAAGTAACTCATCGTATAAGAGTGCCCATACAAACTTATACGATGAGGACGTTGTTGTGCAATGTTATGAATTACTATGCAATGACTCACCTATGATCACACACATGTAATTACTATGTCGATACAGACTATAGTTCCCACTTTTTGAGCAGGTAGCTAACATCTCAGGCATCAGCCGCCGTGGTCAGGCAGTGACAGTAGAACGGGCACTTCTACTACTAGGCAGGTATCCACACTACTTCACCTAGGCCTCCGTACGCCTCAACGCTAAGAACACAACAACGGAGCCCATACGTACTATGGCCCAGCGGGGTCTTTGGTAGATGTGCACCAAGAACACAGCCCGAACTGGCCTTGTGTGACCCGGAAGGGGCCTCGGAAGTAAGCACGAGGACACAGCCCAACTGTTCACTTGGCACAGAAGGGGCCCCGGTATATGAACACCGAGGACACAGCCCAACCGCCCAAAGTCTAACTGACAACTCCCGTCGGTATGACGATCGGCAAGCCCATAGACCTGCCACACTATCCTTAACCCAGGATTACGACATCGCGTGTCGACTCACAACGCATGCAAATGCCTCCTCGCCATAACATGGAAGGGGCCTCGGAAGTAAGCATGAGGACACAGCCCAACCATCCATCCATACCTTATCTCAACACAAACCAAACAAGTGACGGTCAACACCGCACTTCCATCCCTTCACAATACTACCCGTAGGGAGACGACGCTCTAAGTATTGAACTACTAAACTCATTCCATTAGTCAACCATACTCATGGCCATAATTTATTCCTCTACATGACTTTCCAAATGATGACAACATAATATAAACATGATGCACATATAAAGATCTATCACTCTTTCCATATGGTAACGACATATTATAAACATGATGCGCACAAATAAAAATCTATCAATTCCTATCAAGTCAATTCGTTTAAATAAGCTTGCTTCACAATTTGATTATATGAAATCTGATTAATAAGCTCCATCAATCATGCAACAAAATGATTAATCATAAGAGTTCATCCAAGCCAAGTATTTTGTAATATTAATTCCACTGAATCCAAATCCATATTATATAAAGCCCAGAATTTAGGTGCAGAGTAAATCTGGATTGCAAATTCAACCAAAGATTCCCGAAGCTACAAGAATCTGGTGAAGACGTGTAACTCCTTTATGGAAAGGTATTTCCATGGCCTACAACATTTGTATTCAGATCTCAACCCAGATTTGACATTATCCTATTTGAAATCAGACTTGAAGTCCGCTGCGTACAGAACACAATTTCTGCACGCAGGATTTATTGAACACCATTTCGTTTATACTTTCCTGGGGCAGACATTATCTGAAGTCGTGCATCCACTCGTTGGAAAGGTATTTTCAAGGGCTTCAACTTTCGTGTTTAGCCGAAAGCCTGGATCTGGACATATCACACCTAAACATGGCCACGAATTTCGCTGCGCGCAGAATACAGATTCTGCACGCATCTTAAGGCGGAATGAATGGCATCAGTTCATCTTCCTCCTCAAGGAGATCTTCCCAAATCATTCCAGAAAACCTCCTCCCTTATTCAAGCTCAAAAGGCCAATACCCTTCACAAAACCATCATGTATCATCACATAGAAGAAGGGAGTGGTTGAAGAGATCTAAAACCTAGGACACAAGTCCTAGCATGGCCTTTCCTAGAAAACTCCTCCTCTCCATCAATACTCTCTTAAGTTAATGTCTCTCCTAGGAAAATAACTATAGATATAGAACCAATGGAGAGGGTAGGAAACTCACCTCGGTTCCAGCAGTACCACCATTTCCGGCCATGGATCTCGTAATTCTCCTTGGCGACATCTTCTCCTTCGCAGCGTTGGCGGATTTTTCCTACCTAGAACTTGCTCTAGCAACTTCTCTCTCTCAATTATTAATTTCTCTCAGGGAAAACGGCAGGAAAGAAGAGTGTAAATGGCTAGGGTTTTCACAATCCATATATATAACAAGAGCGGAGCGTTACCAATGGTTACAATGTCAAATCAATTCACCGACACGGGCGAAGTGTTACAGATGGTTACAATGCCGCTCCAATACTTGACACGACGGAACACGCCCTGGTCACGCCCATGGTCACGCCCGTGACACCGGGCGTGACTACTATCGTCGAAAGGAATTCGTCAAACTCAACTAAAATCATCGAACTCAACTAAAATCGTCGACCGGAGAATACGACCAGGTCACGCCCACGGTCACGCCCGTGAGACCGGGCGTGATGCCTATCATCGACCGGAATTTGTCGAACTTAACTAAAATATTCGAACGGAGAACACGCCCCAGTCACTCCCATGGTCACGCCCGTGACGTTGGGCATGACACCTAAATCATCGAACTCAGCCAAAAATCGTTGAACAAAGAATTCGTTGAACTCTCCTAAAATCGTCGACCGGAGAACACGCCCCGGTCACGCCCGTGATGTGGGGCGTGACACCTAAATCGTCGAACTCATCCAAAAATCGTCAAACGGAGAATTAGTTGAACTCTCCTAAAATCGTCGACCGGAGAACACGCCCCGGTCGCGCATATAGTCACGCCCGTGACATAGTGCGTGTAACCCTCTCACTAGAGAACCAACCACCTACTCGAGTACCTTTGGCAACTACTCGAGTACTTTTAGCACCTACTCGAGTATCTTAAGTCACGCCCCTGGGTCATGCCCGTGACCCAAGGCGTGTAACCCACTTTACTCGAGTACTTTGAAAACTACTCGAGTAACCTCGGCAGCTACTCGAGTACCTTCAGTCATGCCCCTGGGTCACGTCCATGACCCAGGGCGTGTAACCCACTTTACTCGAGTCCTTTGAAAACTACTCGAGTAACCTCGGCAGCTACTCGAGTACCTTCAGTCATGCCCCTAGGTCACGCCCGTGACCCAGAGCGTGTAACCCACTTTACTCGAGTACTTTGAATACTACTCGAGTAACCTCGGCAGCTACTCGAGTACCTTCAGTCACACCCCTGGGTCACGCCCGTGACCCCGGGCGTGTAACCTGCTCTGGACTAACTTCTCCAGTCAACATGTGCGGCCCTTTTTCCTCCACTTTCTTGAACTCAAGCCTGCCCTCCTAACTCAAAACTCGCATGGGGGCCTAGCACAAATCGGGACGTTATACCGCGAGCTCGTAATATTTGTTGGAGTTTTAACACGCATCAAGTTTTTGACGCCATTACCGGGGATCGAACCCGGGTCACCCACGTGAGATGCGGGAATACTCACCACTATACTACAACGACTGGCGTCGTTGCCGGGGATCGAACCCGGGTCGCCCGGGGCGTCGCGAGCTCGTAATAATTTTTGGAGTTTTAACCCGCATCAAGTTTTTGGCGCCGTTGTCGTTGAAAATATTCCTATTTTGATGTACATTAAATAAGTCGTTTTACTTTATTTTTGTTATTTTTACTTAATTTTCTGTAATAAATTGCTCCTATTTTGTAAATATTTTCTAACTTAGTTTATTTTTTATTTTCTGAAAAATTTCAGGAAAAGTCAAATTTTTGCCTACTGACGCCCGTGTACTATAGGTCACGCCCGTGACCTGGGCGTGATACGTCAATTTCCCGTGAAATTAGTGAATTTGAAGAAATATCATGTGACACGCCTGGACACACGCTCGTGTCCAAGGACATTCCCCATGCTCTAGGCCCGTGCCAGCGAACTCGACATTTTGCGCTCGACGTTCGTCGAGCCGACAGGGACACGCCCGTGTCCAATTATTCGACATGCCCGTGTCATTCCCGATCGACGATAACGGCTCCAGCTCGATGATTTTCCGCTCGACGTTCGTCGACCCAACAGAGCATCGCGCCCGTGTCAGCTAGACACGCCCCGTGCCGAAGCCCGTGAGCATCCAACACGCCCGTGTCAAGATGCCACACTGGCGTGTACTTATCCACCTGGCCCGACAAACCGCCGCCAGCGACTTTAGATACAAACGTTGCCCAGTTCAACCTCCCCGACACGCCCATAGTCACGCCCGTGACCAGGGGCGTGACTGCCACGTGGACCTCCCGAAGTCAACAACGTCGTCAAATTGCAGAATTCTGATGATAAATAAAGCCGACATGCCCAATGTCACGCCCGTGACCTGGGGCGTGACCGCCACGTTTTCAGCCGCAAAGTCAAATTTCATGTCAAATCGGATGTCCGCCATTTAAATAGTGTTGACACGCCCGTATCAGAGGGCGTGTCCCATGAAATTTTTGTCTATAAATTTCCAACTTCGGTAAGGATTTCTGTTCCCTTTCCTTGAACCATTTTGCATTAGTGTTATGCTGCGTAGATGAATTCGAATGCAATGTAAGGGATTTTCTCCCCCTCTCCTTAGTTTTTTTGTTTTTGTTCCTCTATAACCCGTGTTTTTACTTAATAAAACGTTTTTCTTTTTCCCTTTATGTGGTTTTGGAATGAATCTAAGCAACACACCTTATGCAATCTTATCTTTATTCCTTTGTTTTATCTTGTTTTTCTTATCTTTAAAATGGGTGTGTGTGTATGAGTATAGTGTTATACTTTTATGTTTTCGTAATTATTACTAGATTTAGCTAGTGTTAGGATTTTTCCGTACTTCTAATTTTTATCCTTATACATCCATAAAAATGGTTATAAAAGTGTTTTTGATCTTATTTACTTTGCCTTTTATTGTTATTTTTGTAAAACTTTTCATTATTTTACGCATTCTTCCACTTTTTAACTGTTTTTATAGTGTTATAAAAATGAATAAGTCGTAGTTTTGCTTTTTCAAGCACTTCATTTTTTGCTTTTATTTTCAAAAACTTTTGCCCGCTTAATTTTTACTTCCTCTTTTTATTCATTTCTACCGCATTTTGGCGGTAGAAATGTAATCGTTTTAATTTTTCGAGCACTTCCTTTTTGCTCATATTTTCAAAAAATTTTGCTCTTTTAAATTTTATTTTCACTTTTTATGCATTTCTACCGCATTGCAGCGGTAGAAATGTAGTTGTTTTAATTTTTCAGCAACTTAGTTTTTCCTATTTCTGTACGTTTGTGTGCGTGTATGAGTTAGTTTAAATTGCTTTATTTCAATTCTGTAGAGTGTGTGCGTGTGTTGTATTTAATTCCGCCTACTCGTTAATAGTTAAATGACAGGTATTTATTTATTTCCGCCTACTCGCTATGAGTTAAATGTCTGGTCTTTATTTTCCACCTACTCATTTGAGTAGGATTTGTGTGTGTGAGTATTTAATTTTTGTAGAGTGTGAGCATTTATTTTCTCCTACTCGTTTGACTCGGACCCGCTTTAATTTTCTCCTACTCATTTGAGTAGGGCTTGTGTGCATATTTCAATTCAAGTAGAGTGTGTTTACTTTCTGTAGAGTCGGTGTGTTTTACTTTCAAGTAGAGTGCATGAGTGTTCGCATTTATTTCCGCCTACTCGCTAGGAGTTAAATGGCATGATTTTATTTGCTGCCTACTCATTTGAGTTAAATGACCGGTCTTTATTTTACTGTAATTAATTAAGATGGACTTGTAATTGCACTTATTTTCTCATACTCGTTTGAGTAGGACTCGCTTTATTTTGTCACGCGCACTCATTTGAGCCGGGACTTGCAATTTTCCTGCTTTCATTTCAGTCCTACTCGTTTGAGTAGGACTTGCACTTTACTGCTTTCCTTTACTGCTTTCTTTTATCGCTTTATTTATTGCTTTCTTTTTATTACTTTCAATCGCTGTCGTTCCCATTCTGATGAGTGGCTAACCGTTCTTAGCCCTCAGTATCGAAGAGCATTGGGACAAATAAAATTGCTTTAAATATTAAAAGGTCCTGTTTTTCTAATTAATTGATATTAACTTAAGGTTTGCCTAGGATTTACGACGCGTAGGACCACATAATCGATGTGTGGGCCCTATTTTTGTAGTCCATATGCTAGCTAGCCGAGAGGCCGTGCGTATGGACCGATCGCCCCTTGGTAAATAGAGTTCCGCATTGACCCTCAAGAGAGGAGGCGCGCAATCTCTACCGGATTGGGTTCCCCACCCAATAGCGGGATTCTTAGCATAATGCGGGCATTAAGAGGAATCCTTCGTCGGAAGAGAGCCCGGTTGAATAGTCTTAATGTTCAGGTGAGGGATATTCCTAGAGATAGGTGAGCTCATTTTAGTGTAACCTCCACGGCCAAGTCTTCTCCTTAATTAATTTGAAACTTAGGAGCTCTTTTTATTAAAAGTTTATTTTAGTTCAAATTTTATTCGGTGTCATCGAGCTAAGCTCTTCATCGGCCCCACCCTTTTTAAAGCTCTTTATTTTCTGCCTTTTTTGTTTATATGTAAAACAATTAACCCGACACGTTAAATATCGGTAAAATAATAGTCCCCTCCAGGGAAGAGTAGAAATAATTGAACCGACCCCGAGAATAATACGACCTCGATATTCGACCCGGAATGTCCTGTACTACACACGATAGGTGCACTTGCCTCCTTTCGTTAAAACTCGATATCACTATTTTATATCCAAACTAATAAATCTGCGCGCCCCGCTTTCTAAAAAAAAACCAATCACCACTTTTCTTAAATAAAACTTCCCGGGGCGCCGCGAGCTCGTATTAATTTTTGGAGTTTGAACCCGCATCAGCAGGACTTTAGAGGAGGAAGAGGACATCAAAGGGGTGGCAGACGTTTCCGCCAAAATTATAGAGTGGAGCATCTGGTTTCGCAGCCGCCCGCATTGCCTCCACCGCCACAGCCTCAACAACTTCAGCAATCAGAGGGGCATTATGGGTGGGTGTGCTTCGAATGCAACCAACTAGGCCACATATGTCGCTACTGCCCGTAGTTGTTTGGGAACGTCCCTCCAGCTCTGCCTCTGGTAGCTCCGCGGGGACGGGGTTACATGCGTGGTCGAGGACGAGGACCGCCAGGAGGAAACCCCGGTCCTGCCCGGGATAAAGTGTATGCGCTGGACATGGCGCAAGAACACAATCAACAGAGTGTGATTACATGTATGTTTCAGTTAGCTTTCACATTTTCATTGTTTAACTTAAGTTGCTTAACACATACTAGATACCTGGTGTTGAGTTTTGGTTATTGGTACTTAGGAACCATGGTAGTCGGCGAGAAGACGGCCTATGCGCTATTCGATACCGGTGCCTCACACTCCATTGTGTCTGAGGACTTCATTAAAGACATGGAGGGTGTAAAATATTTCACTGGTATAGCCCGACGAGTACGCCTCCCGGATGGCTCTGAGATGATCGCAACCGCCAAGTGTGAGTTTGAGATACTTATTTGGGGAAAAGCCTTTGATACGCCTGCCACGGTCTAGAGCATGCTGGAATTCGACCTCATTTTGGGCAAGACATGGTTTTACTGGCACTTCGCAACGATCGACTGTGCGGAGAAACAAATCTATTTGAGACATGGGGACTCTGATGTCATCTTCCAAGGTATTAGATTCGCACCTCATATGTTTTTATCTTCTGCTCAGGATTTAAAAGCCCGTATGATGGGGGATGAAGTCTTCATGATCTGTTTCGAGTTGAAGGAGGTAGCATTGGATATAAAAGATGTACGGGTAGTACGGGACTTCCTTGAGGTATTTCCTGAGAAACTGTCAGGTTTACCCCCGCATAGAGAGGTTGATTTTCAAATTAATCTAGTACCGGGTGCCAAGCCTGTATCCAAGGCCCCTTACCAAATAGCCCTGAAAGAACTCGCAGAGTTTAGAGTTCAACTGCAAGAACTGGTGGAGTCTGGGTTTGTTCGCCCCAGTTCGTCAGCCTAGGGAGCCCCTGTATTGTTCGTCAAGAAGAAGGATGGAACCTTGCGGTTATGCGTAGAATATCGCGAGCTCAATCGACTGACAGTGCAGAACACTTTTTCGCTACCCCGGATCGACGAGCTGTTCGATCAACTGGTTGGAGCGCATTGGTTTTCTAATTTGGATTTGCGCTCGGGGTATTATCAGTTGAGGATACAGGAAGGGGACATCCAGAAAACGGCCTTTAGTTCAAGATATGGATTGTATGAGTTCACTGTAATGCCGTTTGGGCTCACAAATGCCCCTTCATCCTTCATGAGCATGATGAACAAGGTGTTTGAGCCTTATTTGTACAGCTTCATCATCGTCTTCATCGACGACATCCTTGACTACTCAAAGATGGAGGAGTAGCATATCGAACACCTGACCTTAGTACTGAAGAAATTGAAGGAGCACGCCTTGTTCGCCAAGTTCAGCAAGTACGAATTCTGACTTAAGGAGGTTACTTTCTTGGGCCATATGATCAGCGGGGCTGGGCTAGTGGTGGATCCAGCCAAGGTGCGTGTCATGAAGCAGTGGTCACCCTTGAAGTCAGCGGCCGATGTTCGAAGCTTCCTTGGACTTGCCAGGTACTACCTCAAGTTCGTAAAAGGATTCTCAAATATTTCCCTTCCTCTTACTTCCTTGACAAAGAAAGGTGTGCCATATGAGTGGACACCCCAGTGTGAAGCTGCGTTCCAAGAGCTGATGGATAGACTTACCTCTACCCCCATCCTAGCACTTCCGTCTGGGAAGGAACGATTTCAAGTTTACACCAATGTGTCGTATCAGGGGATGAGAGCAGTATTGATGCAACACAGGCACGTGATTGCTTACGCTTTAAGACAGCTGAAGAAGCATGAAATCAATTACCCGGTTCATGATTTGGAATTGGGAGCAGTGGTGTTCGCCTTGAAGGTTTGGAGGCACTATCTATACGGCGTCCACTGCGAGATCTTTTCAGACCATAAAAATTTAAAGTACGTTTATACATAGAAGGAATTGAACTTGAGACAACGGTGGTGGTTAGAGTTTTTATGAGATTATGAGTTCACTCTGAACTACCAGCACGGAAAGGCGAACTCGGTGGCTGATGCATTGAGCAGAAAAGTAACGGTCTCGAGCTCAGAGTCTCGATTGATGCGCATGGAGTTAGTTTGGATTCTCGAGGAGATGGAGATTACTTTGGTGTATAAGGTTCCTTCGGAAGAGTATACAGAGTACTTGGCAACCATGAGCATAGTTTGTGATATTCAGGACCGAATTCGGGCAGAGCAAGGAAGGGATGCAGATCTGGCCCAGGAAATCAAGTCAATCGAAGATGGGACTACCGACGAGTACAGACTAAAAGACGGCCTCATTTATTTCCACGACCGGCTCTACATTCCCAAGGGCGGTAAAATCCGGGAGGATATCATGAGAGAGGATCATTGCTCTCAGTATTCAGTGCACCCGGGTATTGCCAAGATGTACGCTGGCTTACGGAAGACCATTTGTTGGCTGGAAATGAAGAAAGATGTCAGATACTTTGTTACACATTGCGAGGCTTGTCAACGGGTGAAGGCGGAATGCAAAAGCCCCAGTGGTTTGTTATAATCGTTGCCCATCCCCGAGTGGAAGTTTGAGGATATCTCCATGGACTTCGTCCATGGGTTACCCAGCTCATGCTCAGGGAATGATTCAGTGTGGGTGATTGTTGTTCGCCTGACAAAGTTAGCCTGGTTTATCCCTATGAAGAAAGAGGCTCACGTAGATTTTTTGGTACGCCTCTTTGTGGAGCAGTTTGTTCGGTACCATGGCGTGACAAATACAATCATTTCTGACCTGGATGGTTGCTTTACCTCTAAGGAGTGGAAGGCGGTACATGTGTATTTGGGCTCATGCCTTACCTTTAGCACCGCGTTTCATCCTCAGACGGACGGGCAGTCTGAGAGGACCATCAGGATATTAGAGGACCTGTTGAGGTTATGCGTGTTAGATAGAGGGGAGTCGTGGGAAAGGCTCTTACCACTGGTAGAATTCTCGTACAACAACAGCCATCAAGCTAGCATCGATATGGCGCCCCATGAAGCCCTTCACAGAAGAAGGTGTAGAACCCCTTGTCTTGGTTGTAAGATGAAGACCCAAAGACTTTGGGAATTGAGTATATTGATTATATTGATGCGGTGGTTAGATTAATACGGGATCACATGTTGGAGGCTCAAAGTCGCCAGGCAAAGTATTATAATGCAATGCACCGGATGGTGGAGTTTCAAGTGGGTGATAAAGCATTTCTGAAAATCCGGCCGATTCATGGAGTGTCACGGGTGCGTGGGGTGAAAAAGCTCAGCCCAAGGTATGTTGGGCCATACACTATAGTGGAAAGGATTGGCCCCTTGGCCTATCAGTTGGAGTTACCGCCCAAGCTAGAAAATCTTCACGACATGTTCCATGTGTCATCACTTCGAAAGGCGCTATTACGGACCGATCAATATATCCCCACCACTGATTGTGCAGTGGCGACTGATAGGTCTGTGCGACTATAGCCGGTGCGGATCGTAGATAATGAGACAAGGATTTTGCGCCGCAAAAGTGTTCCTTTGGAGAAGGTTCTATGGTCTAATCATGGGAAGGAGGAGTATACATGGGAGCCGGTGGACTTGATGCAAAAACTCTACCCGGAATTATTTTCTCGAGGTAATTTTGTTTAAAAGCATATTTTATCTTCTATTATGCTTTTTCTCCCATAGCCTTAGCCTGATTTCGGGGACGAATTCTTTTATTTTGTTTATAGGATTTGTAACGCCCCGATTCGCACTAGGCCCCTCATGCACATTTTTGAGTCAGGAGAGCTGACTTGGGATCAGAGAAGTGATGGCGGCGGTGCTGCACTTCTAAATGGGAGGAGAAATTGGTACAGAATATGACACGGGTAGAGACACGGGCGGGTCCCTACCCGTGTGGGGGATTCCAGTTCTCGAGTCGACGACTCGAGTATGTCTAGAGAAGGATACGGGTAGTTACACGGGCGTGTCACTACCCGTGTGCATGATGGCATGGTAGGGACATGGCATGTCCCTACCCGTGTGTGTCATGTAGAGCTCGACGAGGTGTGGCCCGAGGAGGACACGGGTAGAGACACGGGCATGTCCCTACCCATGTGCATAGAGTTGAGCTCGACGAGGCGTGTCCAGAGGAGGACATGACCAGTGAACACGACCGTATCATGTGGACACGGGTAGGGACATGAGCGTGTCCCTACCCGTGTTTATGTATCGAAACGTCAGGTAACCGTCTGTAATGCTTCTCCCGAGCAGGACAAGGGTAAGGACACATGCGTGTCCCTACCCGTGTCACTTTTCACTTATAAAGGTTGTGAAAACCATAGTCGTTTTCACTCATCATTTCACCCCTTTTTCCTTAGAGAACTTCTGTAGAGAGGGAGAAGTTGCTGGAGCAAGTCCTAGAGGAGAAGATCCGCCGTCGTCGTGAAGAAGAAGATTCCGCAGCGAAGAGTTACAAGATCCATGACCGGAGATGTTAGAAACGCCAGAAATGAGGTGAGCTTCCTCCCCTCTCCCTTGGTGCTAGATCTGTAGATATATCTAGGCGAGATATGGACTCAAGAGAGTCTAGACTTGAGAGATGATGATTTCTCTAGGAAGAGCCCGTTCTAGGGCTTGAACTCTAAGGTTAGTGGTGTCTTCAACCTCTCCAACCTTCTATGTGAAGATGGGGGATGGTTTCGTGAAGAGTCATGGCCTCATGAGGGTGAATAAGGGAGGAGGAATTTTTGGTGTGATTTGGGAAGATCGGCTTGAGGAGGAAGATGAACCGATGTCGTTCATTCCGCTTTAAGATGCGTGCAGAATATGTGTTCTGCATGCTGAGATCTCCATGGCCATTTTCAGGTGTGATATGACCAGATCTGGGATTTCGACTAAACACGAAAGTTGAATCCCTTAAAAATACCTTTCCAACGAATGGTTGCATGACTTCAGGCGACGTATGTAGCCACGGGATAGTCTGAACGAGTTTGGTAGCCTTCAAACCCTACATGCAGAAATTGTGTTCTGTACGCAGCGGACTTTGAAGCCGATTTCAAGTATGTTACTCTCAAATCTGGGTTGTGGTCTGAGTATGAAAGTTGTAACCCATGGAAAAACATTTCCATCGATGGGTTACATGTCTTCACCGAATTCCTGTAGCTCTGGGAATCTCCGGTCGAAGTTGCTGTCCAGATTTATTCTGCACTTAAAATCTGGGTTTGTTACAGCATGGGATTTGGACTCGGTGGAGTCAATTTTGCAAGTTAACTTGAGGTTTGGGGAACTCTTTTATGTTAATCATCTTAGTTCTATAATTGATGAAGTTTAATAATTGGATCCCATGAAATTGATTTGTGAAGCGAAGCATACTCAAACGAAATGATTTGATAGAAATTTGTTGACTAATATAAATGTGCATCATGCTTATAATGTGTTGAAATCCTTTGGAATGACATATAGGAGGATAATTTATGGTCATGTGAATGATTGTTTAACTGAATGAATTTATTAGTCCAATGCTTATATTGGCGTCTCCTTATGGGTAGTATTGAGGAAGGGTGTAAGTGCGAGTGTTGACCGCACTGAGTTGGCTGGTATTGAGATGAGTTATAAATGGATGGTTGGGCTTGGTCCTCGGTGCTCATTTCCCGGGGCTCCTTCCGTGCCGAGTGGACGGTTGGGCTTGGTCCTCGTGTTTTCTCCGAGGCTCCTTTGGTGCCACGGTGATGTGGAATTGCATGCGGTGTGAGTCGACACGGGGTGTAGTAATCCTGGGTTAAGGATAGTGTGGCAGGTCTACGGGCTTGCAAGTTGTCACACTGACAGGAGTTCACCGATAGACCTTGGGCGGTTGGGCTTGGTCCTCAGTGTTCATGTCCCGGGGCTCCTTCCGTGCTAAGTGAACGGTTGGGCTTGGTGCTCGTGCTTTCTTCTGAGGCTCCTTTCGGGTCACACAAGGCCAGTTCGGGGCTTCGTTCTCGTGCACATCTACGCGAGAATCCTTCTGGGCCATAGTACGTGAGGCGGGGGCTCCGTTGATGTGTTTTTAGCATTGAGGCGTACGGAGGCCTAAGTGAAGCACTGTGGATGCCTGCTTAGTAGTAGAGAAGCCCGCTCTACTGTCGCTGCCTGGCCACGACGGTTGATGCCTGAGAGGTTAGCTACCTGCTCGAACAATGGGAACTACTAGTCTATGTCGACATAGTTGTTGCATGTGTGCGAACATGGGTGAGCCATTGCATAGCATACATACCATTACATTTCATTGCACAAACAAGATCATCATCGTATAAGTTTGTATGGGCACTCCTATACGATGAGTTACTTTATGTAAACCGATCCTTAACTTATAAGCTTGTATGGGCATCCTTATAAGTTAAGTTACTTTCCTGCTGTAGTAACTTGTACTTGATGGATGGTTATAGCACTTGTAGATTCGCTAGATTAAAATGTTGATAATTGTATTGCACTTATTTCACCTGCTTGTACATGCTTATTTTACTTATTATATATTGTACCCTTGTTCCTTTCTCCGCCCGGTGCCGAGGAGTCGCCGGGGGAGCGGATGTGATAGCCACTTAGTCTTTTTGATTAATGGTTGCTACGTCTTCCTTTTTAGGAGGTCACCAAGCAGGTAGAGGAGCTGTATACTTTGCAGCAGGACAGCTAGGCCAGGACGCTAGGGCCTGAAGGGACGGTGACGTCGCTACCGTCGGTCACCGATGTGAGTGTTGAGAGTTTTTGATGTAGCCCTCAAGGCATTTATTGTTGTACTCTGATATTGTAGAAGCTTGATGTTAGCTTCCTTATTTGTTGTACTTTGGACTATTATGCTTGTGTGGATTTGACTTCTTATTATATTTTGGTTGGGTTGGCATTTATATAATGATATTGATTGTAGCCGGCAGAATAGGCGTCTTGTGGTACCGGTTAGCCCGTGTGCTAATGTTACAGCAAGGCGACTGTTCTGGGCATAAGACCCCCTTGATCTCGTATTTTGGGATCCTAGAGGGGGGTGGGGGGTCTTACATAGGAAAGGCAATCCATATACCCTCCGTCAACCCTATCGAGGAAGAGAAGCTCATCGTCACGAACAGAGACACTGCTCTCACATGGTGTGGCTATAATGAGGCCAAATCCGGGTCTCTTAAAAGGAAATTTTTCAATCAGAGAGGAAAACTGCTTGCAGACATTGTATGGAAAGCCCTTATCTACAAACCTGGGTCACATGACACCATCTCCAGGACCATGTTTGAAGTCATGACAAGAATTATCTTGAATAGAAAGACTTCATGGACTTCTTTCATCTACCAAAGAATAGTAGACTGCATATCCTCTCCAAATATGGCCCGAATTATTTCCTTATATCTAGTAAATTCCTATTCTGACACCTTCAAACAGGAACAGGGGGTGAAAAATCACTACCTAAAACGAATGGACATAAAGACCTTGGATAGATTCTCTAGAATCCTACCCAAAAGCCAACCCTCAGGCATAAAAGATTCTTTATGGGATAAACTATAGCATATTGTTGAAGTAGGCAATTCTTCCTGCTCTGAGCCTGAGCTAGGAGATACCCCACTGCTGATGTTGGGTTGCAGATAGACTTAACCTTGAGTCTATCTTCAATAAACATCCAACTCTATGACTCTGCTATGCATGTTGATGAAATCCATGCCAACCCGAAGTCTGGACAAGTGTCAAAGAATGTTGCTGAAGAAGAGGCTACTGCTGAAGATGAGGCAGATATGTGGGAAACTGATGGTATTGTAGCAAGTGAAGATATCCCTGCTGAAGAAGATAATAGGGAGGCCTCTACAATATTAGACACTTATCTTGATAACCCTAGCCCAGAGAAAGATGCTCAGTCTGAGGGGGAGCATGATCAGATGGATGTGATAAACTTGGTTCAAGTTGTCAATAAGATAGTTGAGTCTGCACCTACTACAGGTAAAACTCATTCCCTCTTGATTTATAATATTAATACAACTTTAGCTAAGGAAATACTTTCCACTATATGTGTTGTAGTTGAGGGGGAGACTTCTCAGATCCCTACTCAGAATGTTACACCTCCTCCCATGAGCCATACCTCACCTACCCCCATCTACAATGAGGGATTTCTGAAATAGATCAAAGCAATGTTGGATGCTCAGACAACAACACTCAAGGAGTATGTTGACCACTCTGTTGCCAAGCTGAGGGATGAGCTATTAAGTGAAGTCAAGGAATGCAAAGAGGAAACCTCTCAACTGAATAAACAGGTCACTACCTGTATTGACATGGCTGGAACTGTTGGCACAAAGCCCGCTACCCTTATGAAGTCTATAGAAACAAGCTGGCAATTCTCTGCAACTGACATTGGATATGTCAAAAAATTTGTGAGTACAACTGATGAAGTAATCAAGGGTGTGGGAGATCATATAAATCAACATGTGACCAATGTAGCTCTCCACTCTATGTAGCAGGCAATGCTTATGAAAAATGAGCTCCTTACTGACAATGAGAGAAAACTTCAACAGTTATCAAATCAAACTCAAGCTACCACCACCTTACTGCACAAGACTATATCTGAAGATGGCGGAAAGGGGGAGAGCAGCCATGCTAAGAATGCAGGACTCATTGAAGATCATGCATTCAAAGTAATTCAAGGCACTAGGGTTGCACTGCATCTGCCTCTACTTGATAAATAGAGGCCAGAGGATTTAGACTTCCCAGCTCAAGCTAGACTTGCACATTATGCACAACTTGTTGTGCATAGGAAAAAGGGAAGGGACTCAGATGGCTGAAGAGTTCATGGCCAAGAGAAGAGCTGAAAATAGAAATGATCCTGATTATGAACAACTAAGTGATGCCTCTGTGTCTATAGTCATAAATGCTTGGATCAGCCATGGACAAATTCTAAAGAACATTGATTGTGTTTATCCCTCAGAGGAATGGATAAAACATCTGGAAAGGAACTCCTTAAGAGAAAAAGTATTTAAAGAACATCTGATAAGGAGAAGCAATCCTAAGAGAATGCCTTCAAGATACATCCCAAAGCCATTCCTCTACTTCAAGAGGCAGAAGAACAAAGATGAAACCTTGAAGAAAACTGTTGCAACCAAGGATGTTGGTGTAAGTTCATCAAGGAACAGCTGATAGATTGCTGCTAGCTTAGGATTGTTTAAATTATCACATCTTGTCTTATAATGTATACAGACAATGTAAAATTTTCAAATCTGTATCAATGAAATTAATATGATTTGGCCCTAACTTCATTGTTTTGTCTAATGTGCTTAAAATTCTCACTTGTATATCTATGGTTGGTAAATATGCTATTTCTTGACAGATTTCTTAATTTCCTATTGTTGTCTGGCTAAGTTAATGAATAGGTAGACCTTAATCATAATATTACACTGTCAATAATTGATAATTCATAACTCACAATCATAGTGTTAAGTCATCTCATCTAATGGTAGTTTTCCAGTACTGAGATGGCTAGTGGTCATGACAATGTGTTCATATGATCTATCTTGATATTTCTTGTGTTGATGCACCTTAGCATGGATATGTGTTATGCCTTTTTCAAATAGGGGAGATTGTTGGGAATTGTGCCCTACAATGTTCCTCAGGATTTGAAGAAGCATCACTATTCATACGAAGGGGCATGTGTATTTGATGTATGCTTTAAATTCATGCATGCAGGTTGTCCATAATTGGACAGGTGAATAAAATGAGTTGGGGCAGTAAAGTTAAATTTCGTCGAACTCAGCTCAGAGTTCATCGAACTCAGCTCGCTAATCGTTGAGCTCAACTCAACATTCCTTGGTTAAGCTTAAGCGCTCAGAATTCAAAGTTCGTTGCGAGCAGCTTGAATTTCATCGAGCTCAATCTACATTTTGTGGAGCTCAGTACAAAGATCGTCGAACTCGGCTCAACAGTTATCAAGGTAAAAGATAGAAAAATTGTCTAAGTCAAAAAGCGCTGAGACCGCTGAGAAGAAAAAAGATCGTTGAG
Organism: Platanthera guangdongensis; assembly: GCA_039583875.1. Taxonomy (NCBI): domain Eukaryota; kingdom Viridiplantae; phylum Streptophyta; class Magnoliopsida; order Asparagales; family Orchidaceae; genus Platanthera; species Platanthera guangdongensis. The sequence goes on from CM077167.1 coordinate 91,963,644, forward strand.
CTCAGTTCACAATTCGTCGAACTCAGGTCAACGCTTATCAAGCTAAAGCAAGAAAATCTAAGGCAAATAGGGCTGAGTCCGCTGAGAAGAAGGCATTGAGACCACTGAGACAGCTGAGATAGCTAAGAAGATGGCATTGAGACCATTAAATAGCTGAGACAGTTGAGAAGATGGAGTTGAGATAGTTGAGACAGTAGAGATAATATTGGCTGGAAACTTTCTAAGTCCAGAAGCATGGTGTGAAGCAGGTTCACTCAACGCTTCTAAATAAAGATGGAAAACGCTGAGACAGTTAAGTGGTAAACAGCTGAGAACAAATCTAGCTGGATTTTTCTAAGTCCAAAAGCATTGAGTGAAGCAAGTTCACTCAATGCTTCTAAAGAAGAAGGAAGAGCTGAGACATTTGAAAGCAAAAACTCCAGAGACCGCTGAGACCAAGGCTTGTCTCAGCTAAAAATGAAAAACTGCTGAGACTACTGAGACAAAATCGCTGAGACATTTAAAGTGCAAAAACCACTGAGACAACAAATAAGAGGAAAGCACTGAGACATAGGCTTGTCTCAGCTAATAATGAAAAATCGTTGAGATCGCTGAGACAAAGCCAGGGAATATTTTCTAAGTCTAGATGTTGATGACCACTGCTGACATTATCAAAGTCAAAATTGCAGGAAATCTACTACAACGCCGAAAGATGTTTTGCCCCTTTCTGATGCAGTTGACGCTCACCAATCCTTGGTGGGCCCACATACTATGGTGACGTTGATTCAAATCAACAAATATAAAAGGGGAAACAGTAAAGCGATTAGTGTTAATGAATACTCGGGCATCAAACCCAAAAAGAAGAAAGAGAAAAAGCAAGAGGCGGCTGGACATCTTCTTCCTCATCAAGCTTGAAAGCTAAAAGTCCAGCCAAGTTAGCCAAAGGGCAAGAAGAAGATAGCTGGAGAACTTCCTGCTCAGCAAGTTGGTTCTCTCAAGAACAAAGGAAGTTGGTTGATCCACTCAACATCAGATAGCTGCTCACTTATGCAACCAGAGGGAAGATAGATGTAGAAGAAGACTCATTCCTTCTACCATAAGTTAGTTGGACTGATATCTACTCAGTCCAGTAGAGCAAACTCAGAGATTTAATCTCTGAGTTATTTTTGTTTTCATTCTCATCTTAAAACTTATAACCATTTTACTGTAGAATTCAGGTTTCATGGATCTTAGTAGCTAGAAGGCTTAATCGCATGAGGCTGGAGAGTTTAACTCTCCGTGGTAGGATCCAACTGGATCTGAGTTGCTGGAAGGCTTAATAGCTGAGGCTGGAGAGTTTATCTCTTTGTGGTAGGATCCAAGTGGATCTGAGTTGCTGGAAGGCTTAATAGCCTGAGGCTGGAGAGTTTATCTCCATGTGTTAGGATCCAAGTAGATCTGAGTTGCTGGAAGGCTTAATAACCTGAAGCTGGAGAGTTTATCTCTCTGTGGTAGGATCCAAGTGGATCTGAGTTGCTGGAAGGCTTTATAGCCTGAGTCGGGAGAGTTTAACTCTCAGTGGTAGGATTCAACTGTGGATCTGAGGTAGGGTTGTCCTCCCAGCCTGAGTGTAGGGCTTTGTGCATGCGGTAGGTGGTTGTAGGGCCACTGAGCTATAGGTGACAAATTTGTCACTTAGTTGTAGGCCTTGGAGGAGGATGAGCTGTAGGTACTTATAGGTGTACTGAGTGTAGGTGTGCTGCAGCACACTGAGAGTAGGGCTATGTGCCTGAAGTTGTAGGGCAATAGTGCTTGAGTTGTAGGCCTTAAAAATAAGGCTTATGTAGGTGATATATGGATCACTGAGCTGTAGGAGTTATGTAGAGCTCTGAGGTAGGAATCAATTGTGGTTCTGAGTTTGGGTTCTTAAGTGAACCTGTATGTAAGGCTGAGGGCCTGAGGTGTAAGCTCTAAGGAGCATAGTGCTGGAGTTCATGCCTTGTTCAACATGTAAGCTGGAAAGTTGGGAGGGAAAGTGGATATACCCAATTGGGGAACCACTATAAATACTTGTGTGCTTGTTGTGTGTGTTTGTTTTACTTTCTTATTGCAGGACATAAGGACAAGCTCTAGATAGTGTCGTAAGAAAATAGCAAAAGAAGCTATAAAGTTCAAAAACCTATTTACCCCTATCTAGGTGATTAGCTAACCTTCAAATAAATAACTTTCTGACATTCTTGCAATCACTTTTATCACACTTGCTATTTTTTTGGAAACTCTTTCTGTAATGTCCTTATGTCCTCTTTGTGACTGTTGTGCAATAAGAAAATAAATAATTCGTTATTCCCTTTCTCCCATTCTCTTTCATATTATGCATATTCTTAACATGATTTTTATCCACTACTCCCTCATGAGTAACTAAATCCTCATTAATACTCGATCGCGATGATCTGAGAATGAGTTGATCAGTTATGATGTTTTAGCTTTCTTTCTTTTTTTAAAAACTATAGGCCTTAGATTTACTCTTGGTTTGTAATTAGTGGGACTATATTATCGATATATAGTCTCCACTTAGGTTTTCAATTCTTAGTTAGCCGAGAGGCTCATAGATTGAATTGATCACACAAGAGTAAAGAGAGTTGCACGCACCTCTCGAAAGAGAATGACGTAAATCTCCCGTATTGGAGTCAAATCCAATAGCGGAGTTCACCACTTAAAGAGAGTTTTAGGCATTCGAATACTGGGCGAGATTTCAGTCGAATCTTCCTAAACACAGTTGGTCACTTCTCCGAGAGGAGTGTTTTCAAACTTCGGGAACCCCCACAGTCAAGGACCTCTTACTTTATTAAGATCTAGGTTGTTATTTCATTTTGATTTTCTTATTTGGAAGTGATTCAAAATTGAGTACTAATCCCTTTATCATTAATTTTAAACCTTTATTTGCAAGTAAGTTAGTTCTCATTTAAGCTAAGTAAAACAAAACAAAATATATCGTTGATAAGATAATAGTAATCTCCTCAAATTAGAAGTATTCAAATTGCCCTGGGAAATACAACCTTGATATTGAACCCTTAATATCCTATACTATAAACAATATGGTACACTTGCCTTTATCCAAAATAGAATCGTAGAATATTATTAACATCACTTCCACACATTCTCACACTCTTTCACCCCCTTCTCCGCCCATTAAATTTTATGTCAAGTTTTTGGTGTCATTGCTGGGGAATTTAGTTTTGATATTTTGAAAAGAGGATAGCTATTAATTTTATCATTTCTTTTTTCGCTCTATTTCTTTTTTTTCTCTTTAACTCTCTCCCACTTCTCTTTCATTTTGGTGTATGATCCGAGGAAGCTCTTCGAATATTTCTTTTAATACTGAGATAGAGCGCACCGCTTTGCGTCACCTCCATTCTCGTGATCAGGAATCGCATTTAGGCCTCGAAGAGTCAATCGGGGACACTGCCATAGAAACTATGGATCTTAATCTGCCCAACCCAGATGAGGCCCAACAAAGGACCATGTCCTATTATGCGCGGCCAAATCTGGAGGGTACACAATCAACTATTGTCCGCCCCATAGCGGCGAACAATAACTTTGAGTTCAAGTCCAAGATCATACAAATGTTGCAGCAGTCGGTATCCTTCAATGGTCTCCCATACGAGGATCCAAATTGCCACATTTCAAATTTTCTCGAGATTTGCGATACTTTCAAAATCAATGGAGTCACAGATGACGCCATTTAATTACGTCTTTTCCCATTTTCTTTGTGGTCAAAGGCCAAGCAGTGGCTGTGCTCTCTCCATAGAGGGTCCATCACTACGTGGGCCGAGATGGAGGTGAAATTTCTTACAAAGTACTTTCCTCCTGCAAAAACTGCAAAACTACGCATTGATATCACACCATTTATGCAACTAGACTCGGAGACTCTCTACGATACGTGAGAGTGCTTCAAGGAACTATTGCAAAGATGCCCACACCATGGACTTCCCACTTGGAAACAAGTGCAAATCTTTTATAACGGCTTGAATTTCTAAACAAGACAAATAATCGACGCAGCCGCTAGGGGACGTTGAATAACAAAACCCCAGAGGCCGCCCAAGAGCTTGTTGAGGATATGGCCATGAATGTATACCAAAGGAATGCACCCCGAGCACGACTGGTTCATCCAGCGGGAGTTTTTGAAATTGCTGAAGCTATGAATCTATCTCTCTAAGTGGAGCACCTAACTAAGCAAGTGGCAGAGATGACTGCTTCCTCCGCCACTCCTCTTTGGGCTAATAATAATAATGTTATTTTTAAAGAATAGGTTGACTTCATGAGAAACGTGTCTCGGGCTTCCTATATGCCGAATAATGCAGCGTACAACAACACCTACAATGCGGGTTATAGTAATCATCCAAACTTCTCATGGAGCAACCAAGGGAATGCTCAGCGCCCATCAAATCTAATTCCTGCTTATAATCTAGCTCCCCCCTTAATATAAATCCACCCAGTTTTGCACTGCAACACCTGAAGCCCTTTTCGCTTGAAGAGGTCTTCGCAAAGTACGTTGCCTCAAATGAATCTAATCTCAAGAACATTACTGCGTCAATTAAAAGATTAGAAAATCATGTGGACCAGCTAGCAAAGATGTTCTCCGAGCGACAACAAGGAACTCTGACAGGAAACACCGAACAAAACCCAAGGGAAAGCGCTAATGCAATCACCCTCCGCAGTGGACAGGAGGTAGCTTTAAAAAATGAAAAGCCCATTTTACCTTCTTCTACTCATCCTCCTATTTTATCTTCGAATGTACCTGCTATGTTTACGCCGCATGCCTCTAGTTCAAATATTCCTTATCCAGTTAAGTTAAAAAATGAGCTCGGTGAGGAGAGTTATAAAAAGTTTTTAGAAATTTTAAATCAATTTCATATTAATGTTCGTTTCTGCGAGGCAATCTCTCAAATGCCAAAATATGAGAAATATCTCGAGAGATTCTCTCTAATAACATAAAGCCTGAGGATATTTCGCATATTTCCCTTAACGTAGAATGCTCCGCGGTTGTACTTAACAAATTACCGCAGAAAGTAAATGACCCGGGATGGTTTTCCATCTCGTGCATTTTCTATATTTAGTTAGTAAAGCATGCCCTAGCTGATCTAGGAGCAAACATAAATCTCATGCCATTTTCTCTATTTAAAAAACTAGGTCTAGGACCTCCGAACCCCACCAAAATGAGTATCCAGTTAGCTGATCGATCTTTTAAGTATCCAGTAGGGATAGTATAGGATGTGCTCGTTAAAGTAGACAAATTCCTCTTCTCGGTGGATTTTGTTATCCTAGATGTAGAAGACGATGCAGAAGTACCCCTTATACTCGGTCGCCCCTTCCTTGCCATCTCCCGAGCTATCATCGACGTTAGTGATGGAAAGCTCCTCCTTCGGGTTGGAGATGATGAAATCACGTTTAATATAAATCCCTCGATGTGTAATACCTTAGCTAATGATTATTCCTTCTTCTACCTAGAGGAATGCCTCGAAAATGAATCTTTTGCACTACCCAAGTCAATATCTTCATCGTACAATGAGCCCATTATCTCCGAGCTCTTCTTCTTAGAAGAAGTCTCTCAACCCACACCACATAAACCACTACACATCGAGTCCCTGAAAATCAAAACCACCTACGAGGAACTAACCACCTTAGAGTTGAAGAAACTCCCCCCTCATCTCAAATATCTCTTTCTAGAAAGCAACTCTAAGCTTCCCGTTATCATCTCTTCCAATTTGAGCGACTCAGAAATTTGTGAGTTGGCTATAGTTTTAAGAAATCATCGCCACGTAATTGCTTGGCAGTTATCCGATATAAAGGCGATTAACCCCTCCTTTTGTATCCATAATATCTTCTTGCAAGATAATTCCCGCAATACTGCCCAGCCCCAACGACGACTAAATCCAAATATTAAGGAAGTCATGAAGGCTGAGGTGATCAAACTCCTAGACGCGAGAATCATCTATCTCATCTCCGATAGTACTTGGGTTAGCTTAGTATAAGTTGTGCCGAAGAAAGGCGGCGTAAAGGTGGTCGTGAATAAAAATAATGAATTAATTCCAACCCATACTGTTACGGGTTGGAGGATGTGGATCGACTATCAAAAACTTAATGATGCAACCCAAAAAGACAATTTTTCGTTACCTTTTATCGACCAAGTCTTATAACACCTATTTGTTCACTCTTTCTACTGTCTTCTCAATGGTCTCTCGGGACACTTCCATATCATAATTTCACCTGAGGATAAAGAGAAGACCACATTCACTTGCCCATTTGGCACCTTCCCGTATAGAAAGATGCCATTTGGGTTCTCCAATGCGTCAGCTACATTTCAAAGATGTATGCTAGAAATTTTTGACGAGTTAGTAGAAAAGGTGATGGAAGTCTTCATGGATGACTTCTCGGTCTTCGGTAGTCCGTTTAAGGATTGTTTAAAAAAATCTTGAGTGTGTGCTTATTCGTTGTGAGGAGACTAATCTAGCCCTCATTCGGGAAAAATGACACTTTATGGTCCGAGAGGGATTGGCCCTCGGCCATAAGATTTCAGGAAAAGGGATCGAGGTCGACAAGGCTAAGATCAAGGTCATTGAAAAACTTCCGCCTCCAATGAACATTAAAGAAACTCGTAGTTTCTTAGGCCACGCAGGGTTTTATCGGCGCTTCATTCAAATTTTTCCAAAATCACCAAACTGTTAACCCATTTTATTGAAAAGAATCTTCTTTCCTCTTTGAAGACGAATGTCTCATAGCGTTTAATTTACTTTAAGAAAAATTACTAAAATCTCTGATCCTAGTCGCGCCTGATTAGTCGCACCCTTTTGAGATCATGTGTGACACAAGTGATATTGTCGTCAGTGCTATTTTAGGCCAACGTGTGAATAAGTTCTTACACCCGATTTATTATAAGAGCAAGACACTCATGTCCGCACAAGACAACTACACCACCACTGAGAAGGAGCTTCTAGCAATCATTTTTTGCTTTCGATAAGTTCAGGTCTTACATCACTCTTTCAAAAGTTGTAGTCTTCACAGATCATTCCACACTTAGATATTTATTAAGTAAAATGGACGCCAAGCCTCGCCTTTTGCGATGTATCCTCCTCTTGTAGGAGTTTGACTTAGAGATACGGGACAAAAAGGGTGCCGAAAATTTGGTGGCCAATCATTTATCGCGATTACAGAATCCTGCTAGTGAAGTGTTAGTGAAGTTTGAGATTAATGATAAATATCCTGAAGAGAGCCTCCTCGCTCTAGAAAATATAAAGAATTGTTGCGCTCCCTGGTTCGCTGATCTGGCTAACTATTTAGTTGCCCGGGTCTTGCCAAAAGAATCTTGAGTTAGTAAAAGAAGAAATTCTTTTCTGACATAAAGAATTATTTTTTGGGAAGACCCCTTTTAATTTCGTGTTTGTGCGGACCAGGTTGTGTGACGTTGCGTTTCGAGTGCTAAAGGATTACAAATTCGAAGTCATTGCCACGAGGGACCAACAAGTGATCATTATCAGGCAAACTGTACTGCGAGAAAAGCGCTAGAGGCGGGCTTTTATTGGCCCGCGCTATTTAAAGATGCTCACACCCATGTAAGTACTTGCGACAGCTACCAGCGGTCAGGAAATATCTCCCACCGGGATGAGATGCCTCAAAATCATTTCTTAGAGTGCAAAATTTTTGATCTTTGGGGTGATGATTTCGTTGGACCTCTTCCCCCATCTTATCAAAATAAGTATATCCTCGTAGCTATCGACTACGTATTGAGGTGGGCGAAAGCGCAAACTCTTCCCACGAATGATGCACTAGTTGTAGTTAATTTTCTTAAAAGGTTATTTCCTCGATTTGGTACGCATTGAGCTATCACAAGTGATAGGGGCACCCACTTTTGCAATAGCCAATTCACCAAAATATTGGTGAAGTATGGTGCCATGCATAAACTCTCCACCGCCTATCATCCCCAGATGAGCCGTCAAGTTGAGGTTGTTAATCGTGAATTGAAACCTATTTTAGAGAAAACTGTTTCTATAAATAGGAAGGATTGGGTGCTAAAGCTCGATCATGCGCTATGGGCCTATCAAACGACATATAAGACATCCATCGCTGCATGCCGTATAGATTGGTCTATGGCAAGGCCTGCCACCTTCCGGTCGAGTTAGAACACCGTGCATTTTGGGCGCTTAAATTTTTGAATTTAGATTCTACCCTAGCTGCCGATCAACGTAAATTCCAGATGAATGAGCTTGACGAGAGCCGCGTGAATGCGTATGAGAGTAATAGGCTTTATAAGGAGAGAACAATGTTTTACCACGACAAAAAAAATTAAATTTCATAAAACTTTTTCGCCGGGCGATCTCGTCCTTCTTTATAACTCTCGTCTTCGCCTCTTTCCAGGCAAATTAAAATCGCGATGGTCCGGCCCATTTATTGTTAAAGAGGCTTGGCCATATGCGACGGTTCTAATTTCGCTCCGAGATAAGGGTGAATTCAAAGTAAACGGTCACCGATTAAATATCTATTTGTCAAATGATTTAATTCCCACTGCGACGGTACAATTTGTGTTATCGGACTCTTGAACTATTTTTGGACAGTAATAATAATTTAAGACTTCTTATTGCTGGACAGTATTGTTTTGGGTCGAGCTCAAACGACCTTTAAACAATGGGCGCTCTTGGGAGGAAACCTAAAGTTCTATTTTTCTATTTTCTTTATTTTTCACTTTTTGCCCCAGGCGGCTCCGACATGATGAGGTTCTGCGATCGTCGGCTCCAACGTTGTTGATTCCACCAGATGTTCAGTATGATATTTCCATAATTTCAAAAGCACTAACATGGGGGAGCGACATCACCCATCCATTCACGACTCGCAAATCTGGGGAAGTACATGTTTTAATTTATTTAATTTTAGTTTACTTTATTAGCTTCTCTCTCTTTCTCCTCCTTCTCCATTGAGGACAATGTTTAACTTTAAGTATGGGGGAGTGTTTCTGAAAGTCCACCTAGTGTCAACAATCTTCACCTAGGGGGGGGGGGGAATAGGTGACGTGCAGCGTTTTTGCGGAATTTAAGATTGTACCTGCACAATAAAAATAAACAGCACAACACACATAATACACAAGCTATTTATAGTGGTTCCCCAATTTGGGTACATCCACTTTCCCCCTTCGACCTATCTCCCAACAAGGGACGACTCGGTCTCTTCACCAACAGGATTGAAATCCAATCCTTGCACTATCGGAAGGAACCCTTCCATACGTAGGAGTCAACACTCCCACAACACGGGTTGCACCCAACCCTTACAACTAGGAACCTACGTTCCTTTACAACAAAAGTAAAACTAGAATGTACAAAAGATACAAACTACGTTTGGAGACAAAGGTGTCCCTCTTTGTTGACGACGTGTTCTTGAAGTCCACAAAGAGTACACAACCCTAGATCTCTCTTGGAGAGGATCTCCCCGGAACCGGCGGCGGCAAGATGGGCGGCGGCTAGGTTCACGGGATCGGCGGCGACGACGATGTGCGGCTACTGTACTTAGAGATCCAAACTTCGAAGCGAAGCAAGCTAGGTCAACCAACGGTCACTCTAGGATCAGTCGTCTCGATCGATTCGGACGGGGAAGTTTTTTCCCGACCAACAAATCGAGAGACAAGGGATCTCTGGATAGACGCGTGAGACTCTAAGCTTGGCTAAGCTTCTGTCGCCGGAAGATCAGGAAGAAATCTCGATCAAGGTCGGCGAACGACTAGCTTGCGCGGCGACGGCAGCGGCGGAGCAGATTCGCAATTTTAGGTCAAGATCGTCGCTCGGCTTCTTTCTCTGTGTGTTCCGACTGTTCAAAAATACGCGTATATTTATACGGTGGAAATACCCCATTATAACCGTTATGGGTTCCACCTGAAGAAACCCTAACCCCGGTCCAGAATAGTGTCAGCGGCAGAATCCGGTTCAGCTTCTTCCCGAAAATTGTCCAAGTAAAAATCGGCGAGAATCACCTGTGATTCTCGTCGAATCGTCGAGAATCAAGGGTGATTCTCGACGATTCGGCGAGAATCACAGAGTGATTCTCGACGATTCGGCGAGAATCACAGAGTGATTCTCGACGATTCGTCGAGAATCACAAAGGGATTCTCGTCGAATTTTCCTTGATTGCACGCTGATTTAGCTGGCGAGAATCAGCCAGTGATTCTCGTCGATTCGGCGAGAATCACTAGTGATTCTCGTCGAATCTCACTTAGATGATTTTTCATCTTTCCATCCAAGAGCTGCTCCTTGACCCATCCTTGCTCCTTGTCTGCTCATGCCTTAACACAGCCCTGTACTTGAAATTAAGTACACTCCAATAGAGAGAGTACACGTAGGCCAACACACTGATCTTCTCAACGAGGGATTATGTCGTGCAGACCCGTGTATATTGACCTACTGCACCCTGACATTGGTGTGCACTTGGCGTGGAATAACTGCAAGCACAACTTGAAATATTTTGTCAAACACATTGCCTATTTACCTTATCTTGTTCAGGGGCTTCTTCAAATCAGGTACGTTGTGGATACAATACCCAACAATCTCCCCCTATTTGAAGAAGCCTAAACCCTATAAGCTAAGGTGAATAAAGCGTATGGGAATGAAAATCATAACCTTGAAATAAGTTGAGAGAGATATTCATTACCGATACCAATTTCGTGCGGGCAAACTTTGGAGAACTTTGGAGCCACCTTAGCCTTAGCCGAGAGGGTAATCTCCCCCTTTTCGGCTTCTGCAAATCTGGGTCTGTAGTATTTGACCCCTTGCTCCCCCTCAGTTCTTGCATCTGTGCTCACACTTGAGGCCCTTGCTCCCCCTCAGTTCTTGCACGAGCCTGGAGCTTCTGTAGTCTTCATTCCTCATAGTTTAGCATTCCCAATTCAGTTTTGAAAAGACTGAACTTGGCTTCGTCTAAGGGCCTTGTGAATATATCTGCAATCTGCTTGTCCGTGGGGACATAACAGAGAGAGATGTCCTTGTTCTCCACGTGCTCCCGAATGAACTGGTAGCGCACTTCAATATGCTTCGTTCTGCTGTGCGATACCGGATTGTTGGCAATTGCAATTGCACTGGAGGAGTCGCAGTATATTGGAACTTCCTTGAACTGAAGGTCGTAGTCGGCTAACTGGTTTCTGATCCATAGTAGTTGTGCGCAACATCTGCCTACAGAGATGTACTCAGACTCTGCTGTGGAGGTTGCAACACAATTCTGTTTCTTGCTATTCCATGAAATAAGCCTTCGTCCGAGGAATTGACACGTCCCAGAGGTGCTTTTCCTGTCATCCCTACTTCCTGCAAAATCAGCATCTGAAAAACCTATTAGCTCGACATCATTGTTTCTCGGGTACCACAAGCCAAGATTGGGAGTACCTTTAAGGTATCTTAGAATTCGCTTTGCAGCGACATAGTGAGATTCCTTAGTGTTCACCTGATATCTGGCACAGACACATGTGGAGAACATGATATCCGGTCTACTAGCAGTAAGGTAGAGCAGGGATCCAATGATGCTTCTGTATTTGGTTTCATCGAAAGGTTTACCTTTCTCATCCTTATCCAGAGACATAGTGGATCCCATTGGAGTCCTCATTGATGTTGCATTCTCCATACTGAATTTCTTAAGGAGTTCATTTGTGAACTTCGTCTGAGAGATGAAGATTCCATCCTCACACTGTTTCACTTGAAGTCCCAAGAAATACTTGAGCTCTCCCATACTGCTCATTTCAAACTTTCCTTGCATAAGTTTAGAAACCTTTTTGCAAAGATTGTTGTCCGTTGAGCCGAATATAATGTCATCGACATAGATTTGTACCAGCAAAATCTTGCCTTTGACTTCCCTGAGAAATAATATTTTATCTATTTTACCTCTAGAGAACTTGTTCTCAAGAAGAAAACTAGATAAAGTCTCATACCAAGCTCGTGGAGCTTATTTTAAACCATATAGAGCTTTATTGAGAAAATACACATGATTGGGATAAGTAGGATTGACAAAACCTGGGGGTTGAGCGACATATACTTCCTCTTTCAGGTCTCCGTTCAAGAATGCTGATTTCACGTCCATTTGATAGACGGTGAATCCTTTGTGTGAAGCATACGCCAGGAACAATCTGATTGCCTCGAGCCTTGCTACTGGTGCGAAGGTCTGGTCGAAGTCAATCCTCTCTTCCTGTCTGTAACCTTGAGCCACCAGCCTTGCCTTGTTCTTTATGATGACACCATGTTCATCTAGTTTGTTTCTGAAGATCCACTTGGTGCCAATCACATTCTGCTTGTGTGGTCTGGGAACCAGCGTCCAGACGTTGCACCTTTCGAATTGATGTAGTTCATCTTGCATGGCCAAAATCCATGCCGCGTCTTTGTTCGCTTCGTCGAACTTCTTTGGCTCAACCTGTGATAGGAAGCTAAGATGCAAAATTTCGTTAATAGTACCTCTTCGAGTTCTGACCCCAACACGAGGATCTCCGATGATCTGATCTCTAGGATGATCCCTCACGTGCCGGAGCTCTAGAAGTCTGGCGTCTGGAGCTTCGACTACTTCTTGGGCTTCTCCTCCTTCTAAGAGATTTGTTCCATGTTGATCTTCAACACTCCCAGATGACGTCGATGTGGAAACTTTGACGTACTTAGGAGTTTCATCTTTAGCTGTCTCATTGAGATCCAGCTGTTCAAGTCGAGCACCTGCATCTTCAAGAAAACCACTGGAAGAACTGCTGTTAAGCAAGCTTCCTTCATTAAATACAACATTTATTGATTCTTCTACCACTAGGGTTTTCTTATTGAAGACCCTATATGCCCGACTGTGGGAACTATAGCCCATGAATATGCCTTCAAAGAATTTTTCACCAAATTTAGTATGCGGGTACTTCCCATTATTCAGTACATAGCATCTGCAACCAAAGATCCGCAAGTAGGACATGGTTGGTTTCTTGCCTTTCAGTAGCTCGTAAGGCATCTTACGATGATGCTTGTTGATCAATGCTCGGTTTTGTACATGACAAGCTGTATTGACGGCCTCTGCCTAGAAGTATTCTGGGAGAGAAGCGTCTTTCAACATTGTCGTGCAGGCTTCAATGAGGGTTATATTTCTCCTCTCCGCAACTCTATTTTGCTGAGGAGTGCACGGAGAGGAAAACTCATGAAAGATACCTTGTTCTTCACAAAACTCTGTCATAGCACCAGATTCGAATTATGTTCCATGGTCACTTCTGATTTTGACCACTGAGCAGTTAAATTCGTTCTGAACCTGCTTGACAAAGCTAGTAAAGATGTCAAACGTATCTGACTTTCGTTTTAAGAAGAACACCCACGTAAACCGAGAATGATCATCAACTATCACTAGCATATAGGACTTGCCTCCCAAGCTATGAACTTGCATTGGACCAAACAAGTCCATATGTAGAAGATAAAGACACCGGGAAGAGTCTTTGTCTACAACGCTCTTAAAGGAAGCCCGAGTCTGTTTGCCCATCTGGCATGCAGGACAAGGGCTATCTTTGATGCACTTGATACTGGGAGCATCCCTTACTAAGTTCTTAGAAAACATCATACTAATTGTCTTGAAATTAATATGTGTCAATCTCTTGTGCCATTGATCACAAAAAGATGCACTGCCAGCTGCCACTAGGCATACGGGGGTAGATGAATCTAAACTGAGAAAATCTAAGCAGAAGATATTTCTGCTCCTAATGCCTGATAATACCGTCTCAGAAGAGGTACGTGAAATTATCAGACATTTATCCTTGCAGAACTTAACGTCATAACCTTTGTCACATAACTGACTTACACTGATCAGGTTATGGTTTAACCCTTCAACATAAGCCACGTCGGTGATAGAGATTATACCGTTGGAAATCATATCGTAACCTCTGGTGACTCCTCGATCTGATCCTCCAAAGATGACTTTGGGTCCATTCTCGACTGGAGAGTAATCACGCAGCAGGCTTCTTGTCCCAGTCATGTGCCGGGAGCATCCATTGTCCAAGTACCAGATTGGCATTTTGGTGGCCTTTGGACATTCCTGCAAAACAAGATTAATTTCCCTTAGGAACCCAATCGAACTTGGGTCCTAGATTCCTGGTTAGCATACTCCCCCCCCCCCCGGTTGGTTAACCTTACGAGTGGTCGGCCTCCCATTGCTTACATAGGGACTCTCGTGATACCTTGGATTAAACCAACAATCCACGGCAAAGTGACCGACTTTGCCACAACACCAACAGTCAAATCTGTTGTACCTCTTCCTAGGCTCCTGCCTTACCCTGGGAACGGTGGGTACAGCCGGGGCTTTGGATCTGGAGGTAGGGGCCTTACAGTGATTGCAGTCATAAGACTTCTTCACCTTTTGTATAACAGGCTTGGCTTTTGGTGTCTGCTTTCCCTTATGGCCGCTAGAGAATTGACCATAATTTCCCATGTGGATTTCCTCATAAGGTGCCTTGAAGGCACTCTCACCGAAGTTCCGGGGAAAGGTCCAACCGTCATATCGGCTCTTTGGCTTTGCAACCGAGGGCCGGAAATGATGGCCAAATGTTGATTCAAAGTCATGTTGGTTGCAAGGAAAGCCAAGCTTTCTGAACGCAACAAGACTAAGCGGAGCCTTTCCCTTTTCATCAGCAGAGGCCTTCTTGGCGGCCTTATTCTTCCTCTGGTTCCTATTTCTCCTAGATGAGGAACCAGATACCCCTACATGCCCCAAGCCAGCTCCTTTGGCCTGAGCAGAGAAGGTATCAACTACTGGAAGAACAGTTTTTGGCATAGAGAAGCTCTTGATGATCTTCCTTTCTGCCGCAAGTTGTTCTTCCAACTTGTCGACTTCCTCCTGCTTAAGATCAAGGAGCTTAAGAGACTCTAAGTGCTTTGAAGTCAGGTCAAGGTGCTCCTGTCGGAGAGAAATCAAACTGGTGACCTCTTCCCTTAGGGAAACACACTCACCCTTAAGGAATTTTACTTCCTTTTTCTCAGCCTTCAATCTCTTACGGCACTCCTCGAAAGTGTTGAGCAGAAGCTCATACTTCTCGAGAAGCTCAGCTTCACGGGCCGAAAGGCTATCCTCAGGTTCATCATCCTGAGACTCAGGATCAGAGTCAGAGTCGGAGAGAGGGGTGTGTGCTTTTACCTTCCCAGTAAATGGGGGACATTCTCCTTCTGAGTCGGAGCAACCCACCAGCCCGAAGTAGGCTTCCTCATCATCACTGGATTCTGAAGAATCAGACTCACTCAGTGTCTTTGGCCTTTTGGCGATGTAGCTCTGCTCTTTCTTCTTATCTCTAGAGGATTTGTGCTCCTCTTCTTTCCCTTTTTCTCTCTTGCCTTGATAGCAGTCGGCCACGACGTGTCCTGGCTTATTGCATCCAAAGCAAATAATGTCAGAGGAGCGATGTTTGTTCGGTTTAGAAGCATACCTGTTAGAAGAATAATTTTTCTTCTGATGCCTGGAGGAGGAGCCTTCTCTCTTTCTTTGATTCCTCATCTTGAGGAACTTCTTGAACTCTCGGGTGATGAGGGAGAAATCTTCCTCCGACAGCTCTGAGCTGGAGGAGCATGGCTCGGAGTCCTCCTCCTCATCCTTTTTCCTGGCACGGTATGAAACCGCACCCTTGCCTTTTCTGGAGTGACTGGCTTTTAGAGCAACAGTCTTTTCTTTGGCTGCAGTCTTCTCTGCTTCTTCTTCTGCTTTCCTGGTGTTTAGCTGAAGCTCATAGGACATCAGCTTCCCAAACAGAATTTGCGGGTCAGTTTCAGCTAGCCTGCCAAACTCTCGGATGGTGCAGATCTTTGTGTCCCATTCCTTAGTGAGGGACCTAAGGAATTTATCATTGAGTTCACCATTAGTGAACACTCTTCCGTATCCTTTGAGGGCGTTGACAATCTTGAGGAAGTTCTCGTAGGTGACTCCGATCTCTTCCTTAGGCCCTTGTCTGAAGGCCTCATATTTCTGGTTCAGGAGGGATCTCCGATCATCCCTCACCTCATCAGTGCCCTCCATCAGGATGATCAGACAATGCCAGATCTCCTGTGTTGTCCTGCAGTTGCAGAAGTTCTGCATCATTGAGTCATCAACCGCGCTGACCAGAATGTGCTGCGCCTTCTTGTCAAGTCCTACTAGCACCATCTCGTCCTTGTCCATTTCAGAAAGTTTCTTTGGCACTTTTTGCGTAGGATCAATGGTGGAGGACTTAGTGGGGACATAAGGTCCCTCCTCCACGATCATGAAGAGTCCAGGATCAACTGCTTCCATGTAGAACATGATCCTTTCCTTCCAGATAGGAAAGTTGAGCCTGGTGCACACTGGGATCTTTCCTGTGAACTTGAGCCCGTCCATAGTAGATGTTTGCCTCCTTCTTGACACTAGCGGCAGGATTCAACTCAAGGTGTTAACATTTTTGATGAGTAACCTCCCTTTGATACCACTTGAAAGTCCACCTAGTGTCAACAATCTTCACCTAGGGGGGGAATAGGTGACGTGCAGCGTTTTTGCGGAATTTAAGATTGTACCTGCACAATAAAAATAAACAGCACAGCACACAGAATACACAATCTATTTATAGTGGTTCCCCGATTTGGGTACATCCACATTCCCCCTTCGACCTATCTCCCAACAAGGGACGACTCGGTCTCTTCACCAACAGGATTGAAATCCAATCCTTGCACTATCGGAAGGAACCCTTCCACACATAGGAGTCAACACTCCCACAACACGGGTTGCACCCAACCCTTACAACTAGGAACCTACGTTCCTTTACAACAAAAGTAAAACTAGAATGTACAAAAGATACAAACTACGTTTGGAGACAAAGGTGTCCCTCTTTGTTGACGACGTGTTCTTGAAGTCCACAAAGAGTCCACAACTCTAGATCTCTCTTGGAGAGGATCTCCCCGGAACCGGCGGCGGCAAGATGGGCGGCGGCTAGGTTCACGGGATCGGCGGCGACGACGATGTGCGGCTGCTGTACTTAGAGATCCAAACTTCGTAGCGAAGCAAGCTAGGTCTACCAACGGTCACTCTAGGATCAGTCGTCTCGATCGATTCGGACGGGGAAGTTTTTTCCCGATCAACAAATCGAGAGACAATGGATCTCTGGATAGACATGTGAGACTCTAAGCTTGGCTAAGCTTCTGTCGCCGGAAGATCAGGAAGAAATCTCGATCAAGGTCGGTGAACGACTAGCTTGCGCGGCGACGGCGGCGGCGGAGCAGATTCGCGATTTTAGGTCAAGATCGTCGCTCGGCTTCTTTCTCTGTGTGTTCCGACTGTTCAAAAATACGCGTATATTTATACGGTGGAAATACCCCATTATAACCGTTATGGGTCCCACCTGAAGAAACCCTAACCCCGGTCCAGAACAGTGTCAGCGGCAGAATCCGGTTCAGCTTCTTCCCGAAAATTGTCCAAGTAAAAATCGGCGAGAATCACAGAGTGATTCTCGACGATTCGTCGAGAATCACAAAGGGATTCTCGTCGAATTTTCCTTGATTGCACGCTGATTTAGCCGGCGAGAATCAGCCAGTGATTCTCGTCGATTCGGCGAGAATCACTAGTGATTCTCGCCGAATCGGCGAGAATCACTTGGTGATTCTTGTCGAATCTTACTTAGATGATTTTTCATCTTTCCATCCAAGAGCTGCTCCTTGACCCATCCTTGCTCCTTGTCTGCTCATGCCTTAACACAGCCCTGTACTTGAAATTAAGTACACTCCAATAGAGAGAGTACACGTAGGCCAACACACTGATCTGCTCAACGAGGGATTACGTCGTGCAGACCCGTGTATATTGACCTACTGCACCCTGGCATTGGTGTGCACTTAGCGTGGAATAACTGCAAGCACAACTTGAAATATTTTGTCAAACACATTGCCTATTTACCTTATCTTGTTCTGGGGCTTCTTCAAATCAGGTACGTTGTGTATACAATACCCAACAGTTTCCTTAGTTAGTTTTCTTTAGAAAAATAAAAAAATATTTATATATAATTTTTGGAAAAATCCCAAATTAAATTGAATTAATTTTTGTCAAATCAATTAGTACCCCGCCACTTTGCATTTTATTGTTTTTAAGCCCATGTCTACTTTGCATAGTTATAATAAATTAGATTAATTTTTTGTTTAAATATGTTTAGCGAGTAGTATGTTGACTCATGCAATGTTCCTATTTAGGATAGTATGTTGTTTTTGAAAATTTATTTTTATTTTTTTCACTTTTTTCTAGCCTTTCTTTTTTATTTCTTTTACTTTTATAAAACCTATCATCCCTTATTTTTCCCTATTAAAATCTTTTTAAACATTAATCAGTATTAATTGTAGTTGACAGAAACCGGTCTAGACACTTATTATCATTGTTTTTATGAAAACAAATTCTCTATTTTCTATTTTAGTGCTTACTTTTTTCGAAATTTCAAAACTTTACTTTGAGTAGATTTAAGAAGCATGAAAATGATCTAGGCATTTCATTTGGAAATGTTTGAGCTTTTGCACCCCACTTAACAATAATCGTTACTTGCCACATTGTTCTGTTTCCTTTCCTTTTTGTAGCCCCACATTTTATTTCACCACTGCCAAATAGCTTACATATATGCACACTTTACATTTGTTTTTGAGCTCTAATTGTTAATATGCATCCTTTTGAAAAAATTGTGGCAAAGCCTTGTATTATTTTTGCTGCAAATGTGAAATGTTTAAGTATGAAAAATGAGAAAAACTATATATAAATTTGATGAAAAAAATTAAAGAAAAGAAAAAAATGTGAAAAGTATTGGCTAGCATTATATTGGCAAATCTCACTTCTTTTTGTTTTAAGTGTGCAAATACCGCGCGTGTTGATCTTTTGAATGTCGCCCCCTTAAAAACCTAAGCCTAACTGTACGTCTATTTAAAGTCCGAGTGATTCATGTTTCCTACGTTTACTTTTTAGTATGGTAGCGAGAAACTAGATTGAGTTAAGTGTTTTATTAGAAATATTGATCTTTGTCTTGATTGACTATGGTTTTAATTTCTCTCTTAGACTTTAGTTGTGACTCAATGCACTTTTTACTCATTACTTTATTAAGCTTTAATTCTGTAAAAAATTGGGATGATTTGCTTTTATATTTAGTAAAATTTATAAAATTTTGTGATAAGTTAAAATAGAAATTTTCAGTTCTTTTTCAAAAATTCCTCCACCTCTAAATTCCCGTCTTACTCATTTATAATATTTCTAAACTTTTCAATTAATCCTATTTATTTTAGCTAACTCGTAATCTTTGCTTGAGGACAAGCAAAATAATAAGTATGGGGGAATTTGATGAAGCATAATTTAGCTTAGTTTATTAGGGCAAAAATATGTACATTCTCGTTTAAATCTTTTGTCTTTCGTATTTTTAGATTCTTTTCTCAGTTATTGTTCTAACTTATTTTATTTTTTAGTTTTTTGGGGTTCTCTCCTGTTACATGCCCCCGGGTCACGCCCTACTAGGGCGTGTACTTAGGGCGTGTAACCCAGATGGAATGAAGCTCTCGGTCAGAAGTCAGGTTCCATGAAAATTCAGCTTAAACGCCCTCTGTCACGCCCGTGTACCACCACCACGAGCATGTCACCGAGGCTTGTCCCGCCAAGTCCCAAAAAATCACTGCAGCGCGACTTTTCTACGTTCCACCGTCATGATGAATCTGACACGCCCCCGGTACATGGACGTGTCATCTGGGCGTGCAACCCAACCGCCGTGCCAGTCACTTCCAGACTTTAATTTCAGCCAGAAAAGTCACGCCGAATCTTACATGGCCAAGGTACACACCCGACCAGGGCGTGTAAGGGGGGCGTGTACTTCCCGAAAAAATTCTATAAATTGCCATAAGCTCGAAGACTTGAGGGAGCAGATTGAAGCCTTGTAGAGAGCTATTGATAGTTTATTTCAGAGTATTTTTGCTTAAATGTTTTTGTGTTTTAACATTCTTGCAATCACTTTTATCATACTTGTGATTTTTTTGGAAACTCTTTTCGTAATGTCCGTATGTTCTCTTTGTGACTGTTGTGTAATAAGAAATAAAATAGTTCGCTATTCCCTTTCTCTCTTTCACCTTCTTATTATGCATATTTTTAACATGATTTATATTCACTACTCCCTCATGAGTAACTAAATCCTCATTAGTACTCGATCGCATTGATCTGAGAATGAGTTGATCATTTATGATGTTTTAGCTTTCTCTCTTTTTTAAAGTATAGGCCTTAGAGCTACCTCATGGCTGGAGGACATGGAGAAGGAGACGGGGATGAGTCAGAAAACCCGGGAGGATTCGTAGGAAGGGAGGAATTCATGGCGTCCATCAGAGGCATTATGGACATGTTGAAGGGGATCTCGTGATAGGGGGACTGCTCGACCCCATTCCCCAGGAGCCCGCTCTCGCGCAGTAGGACAAACTCGTCTCGGCAAGAGTTGGAGAGGATGCTCCTGGGAGGCGACCTGGAAAAGAAGTGATTATAGAGGGAGGTGGGTGAGACCTTTCAGGATGGGAGTTGTTCCCAGTCCTTATGAGTGTCGTCTCGCCAGGAGACGTCGTCGTGCGAGTGGGAGAGGTGAGACCCTTGGTGAGAGGGTCCCCATTCTGCGAGTTGATCTTATCAGCTCTAGACCCAGAAGGGTTCAATGAGTTCGAGATGAAGTACTGCATGGGGAAAGAGGACCCTCTTCGGCACCTGCAATGGTTCGAAGTTGTGGTCTCCATCAGGCCGATGACGGACATATTCAAGTGCCATCTTTTTGCCATCACCTTAATAGACAAAGCTAGAGATTGGTTTCATCAACTCCCTACGGGCTCAATATATAGCTTTGAGGATCTAAGTAGAAGCTTCTAGTTACAGTTCTTAACTTCAAAGAAGAGGAAGAAGAATCCGGAGTCCATTTTTCTGATTCGGTAAAGGGCGGATGAGTCCTTGGCTCAGTATGTAGACAAGTTCCAGGAGGAGATCTTGGATATTCAGGAGGTGCCTGGATTTGCCCTCCAGATGGCCTTCATCGTTGGACTACGTGAGGGTTTCTTTAAGATGATCCTCACTCAGAAGGCACCACTATCATTTGAGGGATTGATGTAAAAGGCTGCGAAAGAAATAGCAATGGAGGCGGCAAACCAAGCCATTGCTAGAAAGTCGGCAAGGATGACGGAGGTTGAATCAAGAGAACTAGGAGGAGGGAGACAGCAAGAAGGGGGAAGAAGGCAAGAGCCGAGGGTGCCGGCGTATAATGAGTTAGGATGGAGGCAGCAAGGAGGCCCTTCCCAAGTGCATGGAAGAGGTTTTCCCCAGGGGCGAAAGGAACCAACAAGGACCGGGAAGGTTCAACCAGCAAGGGTGGGGATATGGTCCAAGGCCACCACTACCCCCTCCTCAACAAGCTATGGCCATTGGCCTAGAAAGAGGTTGAGGTAGAGAAAGAGGAAGAGCAGGAGCAGGAGCTGGAAGAAGGAGGAATCTTAAGGAGGGAAGATGAGGGGAGGAGGTAGCGTTACCATACTGTGACTTCCACGAAGAGGAGTGTCACGCAACGGCTACCTGCCTCAGAATTCTTGGATATAAGAAGAGCTAGGGGAGCAGCAAAAGCCGGTGCAGATAGTGGGGGTGACGGGTACTAGGGATGAGGATCGGTGTGTGGATCGAGCAGATGTAGGAGATCGAGGGGGTATTGGAGTGATCCATGGGGGAGGAATTATTGAGGCTGCCAGTAAGGCGAGCCATTCATACCATGTACCGTCGAAGCATAGCTTCAACATCACAAGCCCCTCCCCCGGATGAGAAGATCACCTTCCCTCAAAAAGACATGCCAGACCATGAAGACCCCTTTTGTGATGTGCTGGTGATCCGGATTGCCAATAAAAACTTCACGGTGTCGCGGATCCAGGATGACAATGGAAGCTCGGTAAATGATATCTTCAAAAGGGGTCTAATGAGATGAGGGTGGAGGCCCGAAGGGTGCTGGCAATGGATGGTCCATTGTTCGAGTTCTCGAGGGAAAGGAAGAAAGTCGAGGGGGGAGTAGGACTCCAGATAACTTTGGGGGGGGGGCTGTCCAAGAACTGTCATTTTGTCATAGTGGATGCCCCAAGCAGTTATAACGCTTTTTTCAGGCGCCCCTTGATCAGTGCTTTTATATGTGTCCCATCCACTTTACACCAATGCTTGAAGCTCAATGTTGGAGGGACCCAGATCAGAGTACGAGGAGACCCAAATGCGGCTATGGAATGTTATGTAACGGAGGTGAACACCATTTCTTGGCAGGTAGAGGCCGAGGAGATGGAGAAGTGGATGGAGCAATGGTAGCAGGAGAATTCGGAGGCAAAGTAGAGGAGGAGAAGGAAGACATGGAGATTGAAGGGGAAGGAGAAGTAGTGATGGTAGGAGGCATTGCGGTGGAGCCATAGACGGCGGGAGAGAAATAATGAGAGATGGGAGTAGAGGAGGAGAGGAAGACAGGGAGGTCGAAGTGGAAGGAGAAGTAGTGATGGTAGGAGGCATTGCGGTGGAGCCGGAGATGGAGGGAGACAAAGAAGAAGAGATGGGAGTAGAGGAGGAAAAGGAAGATAGGTAGGACGATGGGGAAGGAGAAGTAGAGATGGTAGGAGGTATTGTGGTGGAGCCGGAGATGGCAGGAGATAAGGAAGGAGAGATGGGGTGGGGAAGGAAAAAGGAAGAGGGATACAGTCGAAGGAAAGTGGAGGAGGGAGGAAAGGAAAACAAAGGATATAGAAAGTGGGAGAATTGTCCGGGGGGAAGCCCGGCTGAATAAGAGGGGAAGTTAACTGCTGGAATAAGGAAGCACAAGCGAGGTGGAGGTGGAGAAGTTTCAGGAGGAAATGGCTATGACTATTACAGAGCACGAGGAAACGAATCATGAAGCCAGGGAAAAGGCGGATATGCTATGGGAGCAAGAGAAAGAGGAGGAGATATCGAGGCTGAAGGCGGTTGTGGAAGTGGTAGATATGGAGAACCTCACCAAAGAAGGAAGTAAAGAGAAGGTGAAAATCAATGGCGAGCTCAGTTCGGAGGACCAGGAGGAGATCAAGGCATGCGTACGAAGGAACATTGACATCTTCTCCTGGATCGTAGCTGACATGCCGGGGGTTGACGAGGACGTGGCATGCCACCACCTCAACCTCGATCCCAACACTCGTCCTATACAATAGAAGAAGAGGGCCATCACAACTAAAATGGTCGGACCCATCAGAGAAGAAGTAGAGAAGCTGCTTAAGGCGGGGTTCGTCTCTACATGTAAATATCTGGGGTGGGTGAGTAATGTTGTAATGGTGAAAATGGGGAGGAAAATGGAGAATGTGTGTGGATTTTTATCTATTGAATAAAGCATGCCCTAAGTATTGTTACCCTCTGCCTCAAATCGATGCGCTGGTTGACTCAGCCATTGGTTTTTCATTAATGAGCTTTCTAGATGCATTTTCAGGGTACCACCAAATATGCATGCACCCGCCGGACGTCAAGGACGTCACCTTCGTCACGGAGGATGGGTGCTTCTGTTTCAACATGATGCCCTTTGGATTGAAGAATGCGGGGGCGACTTATCAAAGAATGATGGATCAAATCTTTTGATAGCAGAAAGGGCATAACCTCGAAGTTTATGTGGACGAACCGATGATCAAAAGCCGAGATCACAGGCCTCACATCTTGGACCTTGAGGAAACCTTTGGAACCTTAAGGAAATACAAGATGAGACTCAACCCCCTGAAATGTGTCTTTAGAGCCAATAGGGGAAAGTTTCGAGGGCATCTCTTTTGTTACACCTACCCTGTAATGACCATATAACACGGGTCCGGCCGGGGCCCCACAACATACAGACGCCACAACTTCAGTATTATAAGATGATATAACTACCCGATCTCAAAACTCATAAACACAGCACAGCGGAAAAAGCAAACACACTAGAAGTTATCCACAACTATAGGAGTATCGAAACGGCCTTAAGGCCTTACAACAAAAGTGATTCCAAAGCTCAAATAATAACACCAGTCATAAATGTGCATATGCACTGCTAGACTACCTCGCCATGCAAGCCGAAAAATATGAGCATCAAACATACAATGTCATAAAAGTAGAGCTACAGCAAAACGGTAACACTTCATGAGGCTTAGGCCCTTTTGGGCGCTAGCTAGCTCCTGCTTGCGATCCTTACCCTGTAAAAGTTTGATTGTAATGTGGGTCAGCAAAGGGTGACCTCAAACTGTGTAACAACACACCTCCTCCCAGCTGCCCCTAACGGACCTCGGGGAACCCCTACAACCTGCAAGTCAGCACTTCGTATACAGATAAACAAGTAATGCACTAAGAAAAGGCTTGGATGTCTCAAACAACATACGCGTTCTCTATTGTTAAGCATATAATGAAAGGGCCTACTTATGCAGCATGTATGCAAAAACACGGGCTTCACCAAAGGCACCCTATCACATATGCATCTAGCACATCATCACATCATATGGATACTCATCATTTCCCCCATTGGCATAAAGCTGCAAACAAAGGGGGCACTGCAATTCCCCCAACGGCATGCAAGCCGCCATATGGAATTCTTGCCAAGGCCCCACCCGCTCAAGGTCTTAAACCCGAGCTTGCCTGTAAGCTCTGACTTCTCATGTCAAGATTCTGTCTAACACACTGACTGATTCTAAGAAACCTTGCTGGACCCCACCCACTCATGGCCTCATTGCCCGGGCTTGCCCCATGCTTGGCATTCTCGTCAGTCTCACAGAAGCGGACTAGTCTCGCCGGGACACTCTCCACACATGACCTGCATGTCACGGGATAGCCAACTGACCACGGAGACAAAGCCACGCCTTAGCACAATACAATCCAATATACCATTCCCACCCTAATCCCTCATTTGTACTGCAGCATCCCCGAGCACCAAGGAAACCATCTAGCGCCAATGCAGAGCTAACCTTGTACACCAAGGAAACCATCTACCACCATTGAGGAGCTAACCTTATCCGGTTCGGACTATATGTACTCACTCGAGAAAAAAGGGGAAAACATCACAAACGACATCTTGCCGCAATGGATCTCTACGAATCCTTAAAGCTCATATGCAACATCACCGAGTCGGACTAACGGTCGCGACAACGGCTTCACCCACCATGTCTAATCCACTAACGGAGCGGATCTCTAATGCAAAACATGTCGGGGACGGACTCAATCGACCCGGAGGTTCCTATTTAACCTTAGCGACCTAAACCCCTCTCATTTGAGAGTTTGGTGCCCAAAAACTAGAAAGTGAAAGGTGTTAAACGTGCATACTAAAACTTAGAGGAGAAGTGTCATTACCTTCCGACCTCTCTTCCTCGCCATGGTAACCTAGCCGGACGAAAACATTCACAACGGTCTTGCTTCCACGGATCTGGACTCGGCTCGCGATTTGGAGCACCGGAGCTTCTCCAACAGCCGGATCTCTCCTAGACCTCCCTCCTTGCTCTCCCTTCTCTCTAGATCTTAGAAAGAGAGTGCCTGAAGAAGAATGATGGTTTCTAAACCCTATTCCCGGACTTAACTCAGTAAGGGCAACCATGGACCATTAGATCCCAAAGGAAGGAAATGAACGGCCATGATCCGAACTGAAAATCAAAACACCTGGGCCGAACACAGCTTGTGACACGCCCGTGTCCAGGCTGTGTTCTCCAATCGACGTCGAAACTGTCGCACCCAAAGCAGAACACGGGTATATGACATGCCTATGTCACATTTGACACGGTTGTGTCCAACACGAACACGCCTGGGCTCCAGGCTGTGTTCAATCCCCTCACAAGTCCCGACTCACAACCCGAGAAGGACACGGCCTGGGACACGCCCGTGTCTCAGGCTGTGTTCGAAGTCTCGACGATCGTCGACTGCCTCTTCATCGAACTCGAAGAAATTCGTCGAACACGCTCGACAGGGCCCTGGACACGCCTGTGTCCTGAACCATGTTCACTGTCTCGACACTTCCTCGAGCGAAGAACGTCGACACCCCAGGCTCTCGACGAACCCGGTAAGACACGGCCATGGACACGCCTGTGTCCTATGTCGTGTTCCCTGCCTCTGTCGACACCACTGTGTCAACACCTCTGTGTCGACACTCGAGAGAACACGCCTGCGACACGGGCGTGTACCTCCGACACGGGAATGTCGGATGGTATGTCCCCCACTAGTCGACGAAATGAGTGAAAATCGTCGAATTCCCGGGCTCTCTACGAACCCGGTATGACACGGCTATGGACACGCCCGTGTCCTAGGCCGTGTGACCCTCCTCAAGACCCAAACTTGGCTCTCGATGCTACTCGTCCTTCTTTCGAATTTTGGGGCGTTACAACTCTCTCCCCCTTAAAAGAATTTCGTCCCGAAATTACCAAAAGCAAAAAGGCGGTACACAAAACCTAAATGATACCTGAACGGAAAAACTCTGGATACTCCTCCAGCATGGTTTATTCCCGCTCCCAAGAGAGCTCCTCACGGCCGTAGTTGTCCCATCAGACTTTTATGAGTTTGATATCTTTGTTCCGCAACTGCTGAATTTCTGAATCATCTATAGAAATTGGACGGACTCGCATCCTCAAGTCTTCCTCTATCGGCACTGATGCTGACTCGATCACCACACTAGCCTCTACCAAGGCTTTCCTCAAGACGAAGACATGGAAGATGTCATGCAATCCACTCAACTCTGTGCAGACAACGCCAACTGGTACGATGCTTTTCCCAGCCATTCAAGAACTTCAAAAGGTCCCAAAAACCTTGGACTCAATTTCTTGAGTCGGCGAATCCGTGAAATGCCTTTGAACAGCTAGATCTTCAAATAGACCCAATCGCCTACCGCGAACTCCAACTTCCTATGGCGCACATTAAAATATTTTGCTTGTCGATCTTTAGCCACCTTCATGCGCTCTTGAATGGTCCGTACCAACTCACAAGCATCCACCACCACTTCTTTTCCCAATAGTTTGGTGTCTCCCGCCTCTGTCCATGACATCGGTTGTTCGACACCGCCTCCCATACAGAGCTTCGTATGGTGTCATCTTTATACTTGCTTGGTAACCATTGTTATACTTGAACTCCATCATGAAGAGGTGATCCTCCCATTTCTTGCTGAAGTCAAGAACACACATCCTTCAGTATATCCTCCATAGTACGGTTCGTTCTTTCAGTTTGGCCGTCAGTTTGAGGATGGAAACCCGTACTGAACTTTAGCTTCGTGCCCAGACTCTTCTGAACCAACCTCCAGTCCTTGGACATGAAACGTCTGTCACGATCGCTGACTATACTTTTAGGAATCCCATGTAGTAGCACAATGTTGCGAACATACAACTCCACCAGCTTCTCCATGCTGTCCTCCTTCCGGTTTGGGATGAAGTGAGCCACTTTTGTTAAGCGATCCACAATCACCCAAATCGCGTCATTACCCTGCTGCAATCTAGGCAACCCATGCACAAAATCCATGGATATGTCATCAAATTTCCACTTCGGGGATTGGAAGAGGCTTCAGGAACCCGCCCGGCTTCTTACACTCAGGCTTCACCAAGGAACATAAGTTTGACATTGATTCACGTACAAGGCTACGTCCCGTTTCAGTCCAGGCCACCAAAAGGATCTCTTCATATCCAAGTACATCTTTGTACTGCACGGATGAATAGAGTACTTTGTAAAGTGAGCCTCAAACATCAACTCCTCATGGAGCTTGCTGAACTGTGGTATACAAATCCTTCCGTCGTTCCTCAGAATCCCGTCAATCATCTCCCAGGAGCTACTCTCGCCATTTTGAGCTTCCACCACGAATGGCTGAAACTCCCCATCTAAATGAGTCGCTTCCCGAATATGATCGGACAAGTCGTTCTACATTTTAATCAAGTTTAACCGAACCATGCTAGACTCGCCCCTTGCTATGCACTCCTAGCCAAGGGATTCTCATTCCCGCACCAACCGCTCATCATGAGCGTCAATCCAATTCCCGACACTTCGTCGAGTGAAGAACGTCGACACCCTAGGCTCTCGACGAACCCAGTAAGACACGGACATGGACATGCCCGTGTCATAGGTTGTGTTCTCTGCCTATGACGACACCACTTTGTCGACACTCGAGAGAACACGCCTATGACACGTGCGTGTACCTCTGATACGGGCATGTCGGAGGGCGTGTCCCCAACTAGTCGACGAAATGAGCGAAAAATCGTCGACTTCCGGGCTCTCGACGAACCCGGTACGACACGGCCATGGACACGCCCGTTTCCTAGGCCGTGTGACCCTCCCAAAGACCCAAACTTGGCTCTCGACGCTACTCGTCATTCTTTCGAATTTTGGTGGCTTTCGAACTTTTGTGGCTTTAGAACTAGAACTGGAATATCCCAGAAATACCAAGAAATTTCAACGTCTCACTGGCATGCTGGCCGGGCTAAGCATGTTTCTCTCCTGGGCTGGGGAGAGATGCTCGCCTTTCTTCCCAATGCTAAGAGTGAGCCAAAAATTTGGGGTGGACCATCGAATACGAAGAAGCTTTTCAGGCCCAAAAATAACAACTCAACCGGACGCCTTTACTCCAAGGGCCAAGGGAAGGGGAGAGTTTGTTCCTGTACCTAGGAGTAGGGACTGGGGCTGTGAGTTCGGTTCTTGTACGAGAGGAAGGAAAAAAGAAGTTCCCAATCTATTACCTAAGTAGGGTCCTGAATAAGGCGGAACTAAGGTACCTTATCCTCGAAAAGCTGGCATTCGCTCTCATCATATCATCCAAGGAAGCTCAGATCATACTTCCAGGCCCATTTGATTCAGGTAGTTACGGATCATCCCCTTTGCCGCATCCTGGAGGGGGTGGAGCATTCTGGGAGGAATGATTTTGGTAAGTCCAGGAGGCTGAAGCACCCCCCTCGAGCCGCTTGGGATATACTAGTAGATGGAGCATTGAGAAAAAATTCTTTTGGAGGAGGAATGATCTTGGTAAGTCCAGAAGGGACCGGAATTGAGAAGGCTCTGAAGATCCACTTCACAATCACTAACAACCAAGTAGAATATGAATCTATTATCGCGGGACTCAAGTTAGCTCGGGACCTAGCATAGAGGACATTAAGGTCTCCATGGACTCTTTGGTGGTAGCAGGACAAATCAAAGGAGAGTTTGAAGCGAGGGAACCCACCCTCCAGTTGTACCTAGTGAAGGATCAAAGACATCATCGGGAAATTCTGCAGCTTTTTTATTCAACACATCCGAGGGATGAAAGTGCTCAGGCTGACCAGCTCACCAAATACAGTCCCTAGGCAGGAGTAATTGTGACAGAACTTTTCAGACCATCCATAGAAGAAGGAGAATTTATGGAGATAGACTAGCATACTACCTACCCGAGGGGGATCTCGATAAGAAGATGGTCAGGTATAAATCAGCATACTACCTGCTAAAGGATGGAGCATTATACCGTAAGACACTATCAGGTTTGCTGGCGCGCTGCGTATCTGAGGAGGAGGTTTCGAGGATCCTTGATGAAATTCATTCAGGAGAGTGCATGAGTCATTCGGGGAGTCAGACCTTGGAGGGGAGGGTATTAGGGCATGGTTACTTTTGGCCTACCCTAAGGAAGGATGCGGAATCATTCACGAAGTGATGTCAAAAGTGCCAGGAGTTCGCCCCTCTCCAACTCCTTCCCGCCTAAAGATTATGTATGATCACGACCCCCTGGCCCTTCACTATATTGGGGCTAGACTTGGTGGGTCCTTTTCCTCAAGCTAGTGGCCAAAGGAAATTTTTGCTGGTCATGGTGGATTAATTTTCGAAATGGTTGGAGGTAAAGGCGTTGGCCAAGGTGACGTCACAAGTGGTCAAAAATTTCATATGGGGGGGAGATCATGTGCAGGCATGGATTTTCATTGGCCATCATCACTGATAATGGACCACTGAAGTGTTAGTTGTCTTACCTAAATCACCTAGAGGGGTGTTAATAGGTGAGTTTCGTGTCTTTTGCGGAATAAAAATTTTAGAGATCTAAGCACAGAAAATAACAACCACCAAGCAATCATGGAGGACACAGAGATTTAAAGTGGTTCTCAAACCTTGGGTACATCCACTTTCCACTCACCGATCTAGCAAAGCACTAGACTCGGCTACTCCACTATCTTAGATTGAAACCAATCCTATGCCTCGGAATAATGTTCCTACAACTCGATCCACAACACAGATCTACACTCAGAAGATGAAAACTTCCTACAACTCGTAGAAAAACGCTCCTATACTCCGAGAATAATCTCCTACAAGAATATATTGAAAATAAGAAATACAAACAATAATATTTCTCAGATCTGGATATTTCGGCCAAGGACTTCTTCCTTAAAATTTGGGGCACAGTCAGAAACTTTCAAGAAGACATGCCACGACAGGATCCTGATCTGAAAATTCTTGACTCACACGATCAAAGAGAAGATGAAGAAGTTGAAGAACAAGCTCGATCTGCAAGTCAACTAATTTGAATCTTCTTGAACGAAAGCCCTAGGCGATTTTCACGATGAGGAGGGGCGACGGCTTCCGTTTAGGAAAGAGAAAAATCCGATTCAGAATTCTTAGAGTATTTCTTTTCAGCGCTTGTTAGGGTTAGTCGGAATGACAAGACCTTAAATAAGATCTCCCTAACGGTCATAATTAGCATTAATGACATCCACGTGGACCACTCATGCCAAATCATTTGAAAATCCCGTCAGTTTAGGACTTAGCGAAATTTTTTGGAAAAATGATTGAATTACTCGAGTGAAATAAGAACTAATCGAGTGCAATGATGAGTACTCGAGAGGACAATGACAGACAACTTGAGAAGAAGTCCTTCAAGAAATCCAGAACAAAATTCATCATCACTCGAGTGGAAAAAGGTTACTCGAGTGCTAGAAGTATTAGTCGAGAGGTGGAGATGAACTTCTCGAGAAAAGGACATGGAAAAAATTCTGGAAGATAATACTGATCACTCGTGTACTGGATCTAGATTACTCAAGAAGAAAGAAGACTTCTCAAGTACATAAACTTCACTACTCGATTGGGGTTGATTCTTGCGAGAATAGTCCTTCTGTAACTCGATACAAAGGGCTCGTCTACTCGATTGGTTAACTTGACTACTCGATTATTATACTTAGACTATTTCTAAGAGGAAATTTTGTCAACTCGAGAAAGAGAAGTGGTCTACTCGAGTAATGGACTTGGCCACTCGAGAACTAGTTTTAAACTTCTCGAGAACCATTTCGTTTACTAGAGTACAGACTACACTTACTCGAGTACATCTAAAGGTTCAACTCGAGTACTATAATTTTACTCGAGTGAAACACTTAGAAAAATTTAGTTTATGAAAATTTTCCTTCCTTCAATGGAATCAGCAACAAGTCTTTCACCAACAATCCTAGTGCTGAAAAATGAAGTGTATCCCAATAGAGTGGCTACACATGAGTCAACACCATGGAATCACACAATGAGGGATTACATTGTATGCTCATGTGTTTGGTGACCCATTGTAGACTGATATTGGTCTACACATGGAAATTTAATCCTACAAACACATAACCCAAACAATACATCAAATACATCTTAATTCATCTTAGTTCAAGAGTGACTTTACCAAATCTACGTTATTATGGATACAATACCCAACAACCACAATTCGCAAGCAGAGGATTTGTGGATTTTTGTATCCAGCAGGGCATAGACCTCCGTTTTGCCTCGGTTCACCATCCTCGGAGTAATGGGTAGGTGGAAACGGCAAATAATATTATCGTTAATCTTCTGAAAAATAAAGTGGAAAACGTAAGGGGAAGTTGGGTGGAACAGCTCCCTTCATTTCTCTGGGCCTTGAGGACCACTCAAAACATGGCCACGGGAGAGGCTCCTTTTAAACTCTATCATGGATCAAAGGCCGTCATAACGATAGAGTTCGAGGTCACATCTCCAAGAGTAGCCGATGCAAAAACTCTCTCTTGATCTGGTGGAAGAACGCAGGGATTTGATATTCATCCGGCAAGAAGAAATCAAGCAACGGATGGCGAGATACTTTGACATGAATATAAGGGTCAAGCAGTTCCAGAAGGGCGACTTGGTTCTCAAAAAAGTGGACGCAGCGGGCAGATGAGCCTCAGTGGGAAAGCTTAATCCCAACTGGGAGGGACCCTTTCTGGTGAAGGAGGTGCTGAAGCCAGGAGGGTACCACCTCCAGGAAGTGGATGGGGTACCCCTCAATCGTGCATGAAGCGGCAACGACTTAAAAAGATTTTATCCATAATCTTCTTTCATCTTTGAAATTTGTGTTGACCTTTTGATATAATTGAATCACCTGTGTCTTCTTTCATGGAATGAGAGTGGAAAGAAAGGATGGCAAGACCCTGAGCAGACCCACTGACCAGGCTCTCATCTAGCTGGCAGGAATATAGGCTGACTCGGTGGTTGGAGATTGTTTTGAGAGGAGTCCCCGAGCAGACCTGATGAACAGGCTCTCACCTATCTAGTAGGACTGTAGGCTCACTGGGTGGTTGGAGTTGGTTTGGAGAGGAGCTCCCGAGCAGACCCGCAACGAGGTTCTCACCTAGCTGGTAGGACTGTAGGCTCATTCAGTGTTTGGAGATGGTTTGGAGAGGATACCCCGTGCAGACCCGCTGACCAGGCTCTCATCTAGCTAGCAGGGTTGTAGGTTCACTCGGTTGTTGGAGATGGTTTGGAGAGGAGACCCCGAGCAGACCCATTGACCAGGCTCTCACCTAGCTGGCAGGACTATAAATTCAGTAGTTGGAAATTATTTGGAGAGGAGAACTCGAGCAGACCCGCTGACCAGGCTCTCACCTAGCTGCCAGGACTATAGACTCACCCATTGGTTGGAGATAGTTTGAAGAGGAGATCCCGATCAAACCCACTGACCAGACTCTCACCTAGCTGTCAGGACTGTAGGCTCACTCGCTGGTTGGAGATTGTTTGGAGAGGAGACCCCGAGCAGACCCGCTGACCAGCCTCTCACCTAGCTAGCAGGATTGTGGGTGCACTCAGTGGTTGGAGGTTGTTTGGAGAGGAGACCCAAAGCAGACCCGCTAACCAGGCTCTCACCTAACTGGCGGACTATAGGCTCACTCGGTGGTTCTTCATGGCTATGACAGGCCTTTGTCTTAATGCTTTCTTCTTATCAGCTGAGACAAGTTTCTGTCTCAATGGTATCTTCACAGCGGTCTTAACGGTTTTTGCTTCATATTTGAGACTATCTTCTGTCTCAGCAGTTTTCCTCCTAACTTTCTCAGCGCTTCCTTCTTCATTAGAAGCGTTGAGTGAACCTACTTCACTCAACGCTTCTGGACTTAGAGAAATCCAGCTAGTTTTGTCTCTGTGGTTAAGCTGACATATTCTTCCAAGTTGTCTCAGCTGTCTCAACGGTCTCAACGCCCTCTTCTCAGCTATCTCAGCTATCTCAGCTCTTTTTACCTTAGTCAGTTTTCTTGCTTTAGCTGTGTTCGACGATCTGTGGGCTGAGCTCGACGAACTCTGATCTTCTCAGCGGTCTCAGCATTTTTGCCTTAGTTTATTTTTCTTGCTTTTAGCATGATAAGTGTTGAGCTGAGCTCGACGATCTTTATGCTGAGAACCACGAACTGCAACCTGAGCTCGACAAACTTCAAGCTGAGCTCGACAAACTTTGAATCCTGAGCACTTGAGCTTATCCCAAGGAATGTTGTGTAACGCCCCAAAATTCGAAAGAAGGACGAGCAGCGTCAAGAGCCAAGTTTGGGTCTTGGTGAAGGTCACAACTCCTAGGACACGGGCGTGTCCATGGCCGTGTCGTACCGGGTTCGTCGAATGCCCGGGAAGTCGATGATTTTTCGCTTAGTTCATCGACTAGTTGGGGACATGCCCTCCGACATGCCCGTGTCGGAGCCCGTGTCGTAGGCGTGTTCCCTTGAGTGTCGACCTAGTTGTGTCGACACAGGGGAGGTGTCGACATAGTTGTGTCGGCACAGGGGAGGTGTCGACACAGTTTTGTCGGCACAGGGGAGGTGTCGACAAAATTATGTCGACACAGAGGTGTCGACACAGTTGTGTCGACACAGGCAAGTAACACGGCCTAGGACACGGGCGTGTCCACGTCCGTGTCAAGCGTGTTCGATGAATTTCTGTGAAGTCGATGAAGAGGCAGTCGACGATCGTCGAGACTTCGAACACGGCCTGAGACATGGGCGTGTCCCTGCCCGTGTCCTTCTCGGGTTATAGTAGGGATGTGTAAGGGTTTGGAAACAGCCTGGAGCCCAGGCGTGTTCGGGATGGACACGGCCGTGTCAAATGTGACACGGCCGTTTCATGGACCCGTGTCCTATTTTGGGTGTGATGGTTTCGGCATTGATTGGGGAACGCGGCCTTGGACACGGGCGTGTCACAATCCGTGTTCAGCCCAGGTGTTTTGATTTTCAATTCGAATCGTGGCCGTTCATTTCCTTCTTTTGGGATCTGATGGTCCAAGGTTGCCCTTGCTGAGTTAAGTCCGAGAATAGGGTTTAGAAACCCTAATTCTTCTTCAAACACTCTCTTTCTAAGATCTAGAGAGAAGGGAGAGCAAGGAAGGAGGTGAAGGAGAGATCCGGCCGCAGAGGAAGCTCTGGTGCTCCAAATCGCGAGCTGAGTCCAAATCCGTGGAGGCAAGACCGTTGCGAATGTTTTCATCCGGCTAGGTTGCCATGGCGACGAAGAGAGGTCGGAAGGTAACGACACTTCTCCTCTTATTTTTAGGATGCATGTTTAGCATCTTTTACTTTCTAGTTTTTGGGCACCAAACTCTCAAATGAGAGGGGTTTGGGTCGCTAAGGTTCAAGAGGAACATTCGAGTCGATTGAGTCCGTCCCCGGCATGTTTTTTGCATTAGAGATATGCTCCGTTAGTGGATTAGGCATGGTGGGTGAAGCCGTAGTCGCGACCGTTCGTCCGACTCGGTGATGTTGCATACGAGCTTTAAGGATTTATAGAGATTCGTTGCCGCAAGATGTCGTTTGTGATTTTTGTGATATTTTCCCCCTTTTCTCGAGTGAGTACGTGTAGTCAGAACCGGACAAGGTTAGCCCCTCAATGGCAATAGATGGTTTCCTTGGTAAACAAGGTTAGCTCCGTATTGGCGGTAGATGGTTTCCTTGGTGCGTGGGGATGTTGCAGTACGAATGAAGGATTAGGGTGGAAATGGCATTTGGATTGTAGTGTGTGAAGGCGTGGCTTTGTCTACGTGGTCAGCTAACTATCCCGTGACGTGCAGGTCATGTGTGGAGAGTGTCCCTGCGAGACTAGTCCTCTTTTGTGTGACTGACGAGAATGCCAAACATGGGGCAAGCCCGGGAAATGAGGCCATGAGCGGGTGGGGTCCAGCAAGGCCTCTTAGAATCGGTTAGTGTGTTAGACGGAATCCTGACATGAGAAGTCAGAGCTTGCAGGCAAGCCCGGGATTAAGACCATGAGCGGGTGGGGCCTTGGCAAGAGTTCTGTGTGGCGGCTTGCATTTCATTGGGGGAATAGCAGTGCCCCTTTTTTTGCAGCTTAATGCCAATGGGGAAATGATGAGTACCCAGATGATGTGATGATGTGCTAGATGCATACGTGTTAGTGTGCCTTGGGTGAAGCCTGGGTTTTGCATTCATACTGCATAGTAGGCCACTTTTCTTTATATGCTCAACAGTAGAGAACGTGCATGTTGTTTGAGACATCCAAGCATGTTCATTAGTGCTATACAAGTTTTTGTATATTGTATACGAAGTGCTGACTTGCAGGTTGGAGGGGTACCCCGGGGTCCGTTAGGGGCGGCCGGGAGGAGATGTGTTTGTTATACAATTTGAAGTCAGCCTTTGCTGACCCACGTTACAACCAAATTTAACAGGGCAAGGATTGCAAGCAGGAGCTAGCTCGCCAGCCATAAAGGCCTAAGCCTCATGAAGGGTAACCATCCATGTTATGGCTTTACTTTTGTGTTATGAATGTTTGATGTTGTTGACTTCTGGCTTGCAGGCCGAGGTAGCTTAGGAATGCCTATGCACTTTGATGTTTATATATTGTTGGAGATTTGGACTCTCTTTGTTGTATGGTCATAAGGCCGTTTCGAGACTCTTATGGATGTGGATTACTTCTAGTCTTGGTTGATGTTTCCGTTGTGTTTTGCTATTGAGTTTTGAGTTTGGGTAGTTATATCATCTTATAATACTAAAGCTGTGGCGTCTGTATGTTGTGGGGCCCCGGCCAGACCCATATTATACGGTCATTACAGAGGAGGTGTTACAATTTGGTATCAGAGGGAGGTTAGATTCAAGGTCGGTGTGTAGAGAAGTTATCCACATAAGAGTAATGCGGGACCGTGAGTGTCCTTATGTTTGTGTCTTGTGATTAGAGACTGATTCCTTGTTTCCTTGCTTTTTTGAAGAGTGCAAGCAACTAGGCGGGTACGTCGAGACCAAGAGAAGAGCTTACAGCGAGCAGCGCCATAGCTCAAGGTCCTTTGGGCATGGGTGTAAACCCGACCGACTTCTGTCGCATGCTAGCAGAAGCTATGGTGGCAGCCCATGCTGCAGCAACAGCTCAGGTAGCAACCCCTGCTACACCGAATACGGTGACGGCTGTGCCGGGCGGAGAAGCCAGGCGTGTAGAGCCTTTGGCAGAAAGGGTGGTTGTCGGGCATGGAGACTGGCAGATGAAGTACTTTCTGAGCTTTCATCCCCCGACGTTCAAAGGATTTGGTACTCCGACTGATGCGGAGGATTGGTGGGCACGGATTCAAGAGCTCCTAAGGGCGGCAGATACGTCGGAAGAGAAGAAATCTGAGTTTGTGGATTTCATGTTAGAGGGAGATGCAAATTTGTGGTGGGTGAGCCATAGCGGATGCCAATTTCCTGGACGCACCCCGTCCATGGAAGAGTTTGGGGATGCCTTCCTAAAGAAGTACATACCTGTTTCGACGAGGTTGGCCCTTCAGAGGCAATTTCTGCACTTGATGCAGCGAGATAAGACGGTGGACGAGTATGTTCAGGAGTTCACTCGTTTGGGTCGTTATGCGGGGACGACCATGGCGGACGATGAAGAGAGGGATAACCTCTTCTACCAGGGGCTGAGGGAGAATCTAAGGCAGCCCCTCATCGCCATGAAGAGAGCCGATTTCAATGAGTTGGTTGAGGTTGCCGGGACATTGGAGAGTGATCTGGAGCGGAGACAACGTCGTAAAGGTTTTGCGCCCAAGCAAGGAGAAGGGAAGCCTTCTCAATCCCAAGGAAAGTCGGAAGGGAATAGATGGAGGAGGTAGCCTCACCCGTACAAGTCCGGTGAGAAAAGTAAGTGGATGTCCGGAGGGTCTCACTCTAAGGGGCCACCGACGTGCTTCGACTGTGGTAATATGGGGCACATTGCTTTTTTTTGTAACCAAGGAGGTGCGGTGCAGGAGGCAAGGTAGGAGCAAACTGTGCGCTCCGGCCCCAGTGCAGTAGGGAGAGGGAAGATGGCGGAGTCTAGCGCTTCTCGCTTCCAACCGGTGCAACCAAGGGCCTACAACCTTGGACAGCAAGAAGCGATCCGCCAACCCGATGTGGTGACAGGTATGAGGAAGTTTAAGTTTAACCTTGTGCTTCCTACTTTTAGACCATTATGATTGATGTCTATGTTTTAGGCTTTGTGTTAGTCTTCGGATACCCCGCTAGGGTATTGTTTGATACGGGAGCGTCACACTCCTTTCTTACGGAAAGCTTCATCCGGAGGATTGAGGTTGAATCATTTTCGGTGGATGCGGAACTGAAGGTGCGTATGCCCATTGGGTCATTCATGACCACTGGGAAGAAAGGGCGCATTTGTTGGGAGCTAAGCAGAGTTGACTTCGTGTTGATAGCAACGGTCCTACCGTTGGTCGAGTTTGATGAGATTTTGGGAATGGACTGGCTAGCAGAGCAGCGTGCCAGTATTGATTGCCTATCTAAGGTTGTGACCCTGAGAAGCGAAGGCAAGTCGGAGGTCAAGTTTGAGGGCCTTAATGGAGTGGCATGTTCTCTGATTTCGGCCTTGTAGTTGTCATAGGCTATTAATCAGGGTGGGGTAGCACTTGTAGCATTATTGGAGGTTCGCTTTTCCAGGTTATCACTTGGGGAAGTGCCAGTGGTGGCAGAGTTTGAGAATGTGTTTCCTGAAAATCTTCCTGGGGCACCTCCTCTGCGGGAGATCGATTTATGAATTGAGTTAGTGCCGGAGGCACCACCGGTGTCACATCCTCCGTTTAGGATGGCACAGAAAGAGTTGGCTGAGCTCAAGGTACATTTGCAGGAACTGTTGGAGCAGGGGTATATCAGAGCCAGTTCTTCACCGTGGAGCTGCGCCGATGTTGTTCTTAAAGAAGAAAGACGGTAGTATGCGGCCGTGCATAGATTACCGAGAGTTGAATAAACTGACTATCAAGAATAAGTATCTGATTCCTCGGATTGAAGACCTGTTTGACCAGCTGGTAGGGTCAGTGGTTTATTCAAAGTTAGAATTAAAGTCAGGGTACTATCAGTTGCGAATTAGAGACGAGCACATACCCAAAACAGTGTTTGGTACGAGGTATGGTCATTTTGAGTTCTCGGTGATGTCGTTCGGGCTGACGAACGCACCCTCCGTATTCGTGGATTTGATGAATCGAGTGTTTCAAAAATACTTGGACTCTTTTGTAGTTGTCTTTATTAATGACATTCTGGTGTACTCCAAGTCGGAGGTGGAGCATGAGACTCACTTGAGAGTGGTCCTGCAATTGTTGAGGGAGAACCAGCTTTATGCAAAGTTCTCAAAGTGCGAGTTCTACCTCGAGAAGGTGGCATGTTTAGGCCATGTGATTAGTGGGGATGGGGTGGCGGTAGATCCAACAAAAGTGGAGGACATCAAAGATTGGCTGGTTTTGAGAACTTTGGCGGAAGTCCGAAGCTTTCTTGGACTAGTCGGGTACTATAAAAGATTTGTGGAAAACTTTTCGCAGATAGCTCTACCCCTCACGTCACTAACTCGTAAGGATCAGAAGTTTGTGTGGACTCAGGAGTGGAGTCAGGCATTTGTGACACTGAATTAAAGACTGATGACGGCTCCAATCCTAAGTCTACCGAAGGGGACCGAAGGATTTCAAATCTACAGCGACACATCAGGATGCGGTTTGGGTTGCATTTTGGTGTAACATGGCAGTGTAATAGACTTTGGGTCTAGGCAGTTGAAGCCCCGTGAGAGGAATTACCCCGTTCATGACCTGGAGTTGGCGGCGGTAATTTTCGCGTTGAAATTGTGGCGGCACTATGTTTATGGTGCGAAGGTGGAGATCATCACAGATCACAAAAGCCTGAAGTATCTCCTAGATCAGAAGGAATTGAATATGCGGCAGCGCAGGTGGGTCGAGTTTCTTGCAGACTACGAGGTGGCGATTCAGTATACATCAGGCAAAGCCAATGTAGTGGCAGATGCCTTGAGTAGGAAATACTCGGGGCAAGGGAATTGGATTGACGCTCATGATGAGCGGTTGGTGCTGGAATGGTAGTCTGTCGGCTTGGAGTGCGTAGCAAGGGGCGAGTCCAGCGTAGCTCGGTTAAACTGGATTAAAATTCAGAACGACTTGTTCGATCATATTCGGGAAGCGACTCGTTTGGATGTGGAGTTTCATCCATTCGTGGTGGAAGCTCAAAAAGGCAAGAGTAGCGCCTGGGAGATGATTGACAGGATTCTGAGGAAGTATGGAAGGATTTGTGTACCGCAGTTCGGCAAGCTCCGTGAGGAGTTGATGTTTGAGGCTCACTTTACAAAGTACTCCATTAATCCAGGCAGTACAAATATGTACTTGGATATGAAGAGATCCTTTTGGTGGCCTGGACTGAAGCAGGACGTAGCCTTGTATGTGAATCGATGTCAAACTTGTGTCTTGGTGAAGGCCGAGTGTCAGAAGCCGGGCGGGTTCCTGAAGCCTCTTCCAATCCCCGAGTGGAAATTCGACGACATTGTTGGAACCCTAGTTCTTATTTGGGTAAGGAACACTATTAGGAATTTTAGATTGACCCACCACGTATAGTCATGGTTCATAGGATTATTTCTAGGACAGGTCATTCAGAAGATTTCTCCAGAATTGCTGAAAGAAGTACAAGGAATGCAGTTAAGACAAAGTCATAGAATCAGATCGACGATCGTCGAACGCAGTTCGACGAACGGCGATCTCTGGTCGATGGATTCTGAGTTACTTCTCTGAACTCAGGTCGACGATCTCAAGACTCAAGCAAGGCTGTATCGACAACCAGACGAAGAGTGTCGACACACAGAAACATCTGTCGACACAACTATCTGTCGATTCCATCACAGCAATCTGTGTCGACACCCAGAGAATTTGTGTCGACACAAAAGAACTCAGGTCGATGATTGGTGGACAACACTTGCTCAGCTCGGCGAAACAGAAACTGAGCTCGACGAACTGCAAGCTCCAGTCGACGAACACAGGCAAGATATTCAGCTCGACGAATCTAGCTGAGTTCGACGAATGTCAAACTCAGGTCGATGATTGATGAACTCGACGAATGCTCAGGTCGATGATTTCTGTGGAATCAGTAACAGTTGGCAGAATTTATTGAGGATTAATTGCAGTCAACATTCCAAGTGAAAATAACCGTTCTAACGGACAGTTACAGAGGAATTATGTGAGGATCAATTTCCAAAGCATCTTCTCCTCTCGGGAATGTTTCTTCCACCATCAAGTCTACGGAATTCAAATAGAGGGAAGAACACATAGAACACACAACAGATAGAAAAAGAAGAAAAATCACTGTAGAAAAAAAATAGCAAGAGATACAGAAAGAAAAGAACACACAGAAAGGGCAACATCACTGAAGCAACTAGCAGCCCTAGACCAGAGGAGACAGCAATCATAAGAAGAAGAAGAACATCCATTCATATCAAGAGTCTTCTTCTTCCTTCATCTCTACAGGACAACTTCAAGGACAACAAACAACATATCTGTCAGAAGTTCCTGAAGATTACTCTGGTCCAGGCCTGAAGATTGAAGGCCTATCACCCTATAGCAGAGCTCCAGTTTTCCCTGAAAAATTTTATATCTCAGGGGGAGCTTTCTGCTAACATCAATATCCATATAGTCTTCTCAGCTGTTTTGAGAAAGAGAAGACACCATCACTCTTTCTCCCTCCTGTATAAAGGGTTGTCATCTCCCTTCAAAAGTGATTCCTGGTTGCAAGTCTCCTTCCAAAAGACTTGAGGTTTGGTTTTTGGGGACCGGATCAAAACCCATTGGTGTCAGGCACCTGATCTAAAACCTGAGTGGATTCCTACCAGGGTGGTAGAAGAGTGGACTACCCAGATTTGGGGAACCACTATAAAATCCTTGTGTCTCTTCTGGTTGCTTAATTTTCTTTCTTTATTCTGTGCTGTGATTTTACTCTAATCAGCTTAGTTAAGATCTATCTTCTTTCAATTGGTATCATAGGTTGGTTAAAATACCATACCTTATTGGTTGCACAGGCTAACACCTGAACCACAAAGATCCTTTGATAGATCTTAAGAATCTTTTGAGTTTTATCATGGCACAAATTGCAGATTTTTCAAGCACTAGACTGCCCATGTGCAATCTAGATATTGTTGCACTATGGAAGACAAGGATTAGATTTTTTATGGACTCCATTGATGAAAACATCTTTAAATCTATTTTGTTAGGTCCAGCTCCACCTCAACAAACAACAAGTCCAAATGTTGTTCCATCATCTCAATGGACAGATGCCTAGAAAAAGATGAAGATTGTTGATGCACAAGAAATGAACATTCTGGCACAATCAATGTCTGATGACATTTTTGAATAAATTGTTGAATGTTCATCTGCAAAAGAGATGTGGGACTCCATCACAGCAATGGCTGCTGGATCAGTAAAAGAAAGTATAATTGAAGCTGAATCCTGGAGTGATGAAGAAGAAGCAAGAGCAAAAGAATTTTGCCTAATGGCAATTGATGCTTCTCGCAGCAACTATACTGAAGAATCTGAAGAATCAGAGTGTGAATCAGATGAAGAGGATCAGGTTATTTCTTCCTATGACTCTTCTTCAGCTAAATTTAACACTGATTTCAGATTATCACATGAAAATCTTCAGAAAATCTTAGTTCAAAATAATTCGTCGAATGGAGATCGACGAAATCAATCC
The DNA here is from genome assembly GCA_039583875.1 of Platanthera guangdongensis. Classification (NCBI taxonomy): domain Eukaryota; kingdom Viridiplantae; phylum Streptophyta; class Magnoliopsida; order Asparagales; family Orchidaceae; genus Platanthera; species Platanthera guangdongensis. Next base: position 92,005,754 of record CM077167.1, read on the forward strand.
TATTCGTCGAACTCAGATCGACGATCTCTGAACAAAGATTTTGATTTCAACTGTTCAGGAATCTATGATCGACGAAATCAATATTATTCGTTGAACAGAGGTCAACGAAAAGGGAACACAGCAAGTCATTCTGTGAACAGAGCTCGACGAACTCAATATCATTCGTTGAACTCTGCTCGACGAAAGTACTTTAATTCATCGAACTCAGGATTTTAGAACAGAAATTTTTGTTCTCTTCAAATGTATAATCAAAGTCAGCATTTTAATAATCCTTTCACTGAGTGGATAATACCTCCTAGGAAATATCATCCACCTAGATACAAGGATCAACCCAAAATGCTCTTTTATTTATAATTATGATCAAAAAGAACCTGGACCCAAGTTGATCTAGGTCCAGAACTCCTAACATCTCCTTGCAGGAAAAGAATTCAGTCCAGCAAATATATAGGATATCAATGGCTGAATAGTTTGTGCAAGGCTATGCAATATAGGGGGAGATTGTTTGTTTTACCACAGAGGAATAGTGGCTATGCATATAGGGGGAGATGCCTGTAAATGAAGCTGCAGAAATACTAGTAGTAGCAGCAGTTTGTGGGAATTGTAGCAGCAGCAACAACAGATTATAATGCTACAGATTTGGGCAAGGATCAACAGCAGCTGTATCAGCAGCAACAGCAACAGCAGTAGTACTTGATCCAGATTTAGGGGAAGATTGTATTTAATTGCCTTGTATTTTACTTATATTTATGTAAATAGTGTCCTTACCCAAATAGGGGGAGATTGTTGGAACCCTAGTTCTGATTTGGGTAAGGAACACTATTAGGAATTTTAGATTGACCCACCATGTATAGTCATGGTTCATAGGATTATTTCTAGGACAGGTCATTCAGAAGGTTTCTCCAGAATTGCTGAAAGAAGTCCAAGGAATGCAGTTAAGACAAAGTCAGAGAATCAGATCGACGATCGTCGAACGCAGTTCGACGAACGATGATCTCCGGTCGACGGATTCTGAGTTGCTTCTCTGAACTCAGGTCGACGATCTCAAGACTCAAGCAAGGCTGTGTCGACACCCAGACGATTAGTGTCGACACACATAAACATCTGTCGACACAACTATCTGTCGACTCCATCACAACAATCTGTGTCGACACCCAGAGGATTTGTGTCGACACAAAAGAACTCAGGTCGACGATTGGTAGACAACACTTGCTCAGCTCGACGAAACAGAAACTAAGATCGACGAACTGCAAGCTCCGGTCGACGAACACAGGCAAGATATTCAGCTCGACGAATCTAGCTGAGTTCGACGAATGTCGAACTCAGGTCGATGATTGATGAACTCAATGAATGCTCAGGTCGACGATTTCTGTGGAATCAGTAACAGTTGGCAGAATTTATTTAGGATTAATTACAGTCAACATTCCCAGTGAAAATAGCCGTTCTAACGGACAGTTACAGAGGAATTAAGTGAGGATCAATTTCCAAAGCATCTTCTCCTCTCGGGAATGTTTCTTCCACCATCAAGTCTACGGAATTCAAATAGAGGGAAGAAGACAGAGAACACATACAACAGACAAAAAAAAAAGAAAAATCATTGTAGAAAAAAATAGCAAGAGATATAGAAAGAAAAGAACACACAGAAAGGGCAACATCACTGAAGCAACTAGTATCCCTAGACTAGAGGAGACAGCAATCATAAGAAGAAGAAGAACATCCATTCATATCAAGAGTCTTCTTCTTCCTTCATCTCTACAGGACAACTTCAAGGACAACAAACAACATATCAGTCAGAAGTTCCTGAAGATTACTCTGGTCCAGGCCTGAAGATTGAAGGCTTATCACCCTATAGCAGAGCTTCAGTTTTCCCTGAACCTTTATATATCTCAGGGGGAGCTTTCTGCTAACATCAATATCAACATTGTCTTCTCAGCTGTTTTGCGAAAGAGAAGACACCATCACTCTTTTCCCCCTCCTGTATAAAGGGTTGTCATCTCCCTTCAAAAGTGATTCCTGGTTGCAAGTCTCCTTCCAAAAGACTTGAGGTTTGGTTTTTGTGGACCTGATCAAAACCCATTGTTGTCAAGCACCTGATCAAAAACCTGAGTGGATTCCTACCACGGTGGTAGAAGCGTGGACTACCCATATTTGGGGAACCACTATAAAATCCTTGTGTCTCTTTTGGTTGCTTAATTTTCTTTCTTTATTATGTGCTGTGATTTTACTCTAATCAGCTTAGTTAAGATCTATCTTCTTTCAGACATCTCCATGGATTTTGTGCATGGGTTACCTAGATCACAGCAGGGTAACGACGCGATTTGGGTGATTGTGGATTGCTTAATAAAATTGCTCACTTCATCCCAAACCGGAAGGAGGACAGCGTGGAGAAGTTGGTGGAGTTGTATGTTCGCAACATTGTGTGACTACATGGGATTCCTAAAAGTATAGTTAGCGATCGTGACGGACGTTTCACGTCCAAGGATTGGAGGCTAGTTCAGAAGAGTCTGGGTACGAAGCTAAAGTTCAGTACGGCTTTCCATCATCAAACTGACGGGCAAACTGAAAGAACGAACTGTACTATGGAGGATATGCTGAGGATGTGTGTTCTTGACTTCAGCAAGAAATGGGAGGATCACCTCTTCATGGTGGAGTTTGCGTATAATAATAGTTACCAAGCAATTATAAAGATGGCGTCATACAAAGCTCTGTATAGGAGGCGGTGTCGAACACCGATGTCATGAACATAGGTGGGAGACACCAAACTATTTTGAAAAGAAGTGGTGGTTGATGCTTGTGAGTTGGTACGGACCATTTAAGAGCGCATGAAGGTGGCTCAAGATCGGCAAGCAAAATATTTTAATGCTCACCATAGGAAGTTGGAGTTCGCGGTAGGCGATTGGGTCTATTTGAAGATCAAGCCATTCAAAGGCGTTTCACGGATTCGCCGACTCAAGAAATTGAGTCCAAGGTTTTTGGGACCTTTTGAAGTTGTTGAACGGGTGGGAGAAGCAGCATACCGTTTGGCATTGTCCACAGAGCTGAGTGGATTACACGATGTCTTTCATGTCTCCGTCTTGAGGAAAGCCTTGGTGGAGGCTAGTATGGTGATCGAATCGGCATCGTTGCCGATAGAGGAAGACTTGAGGATGCGAGTCCATCCAATTGCTATAGAGGATTCAGAAATTCGACAGTTGCAGAATAAAGAGGTCAATCTCTTAAAAGTCTGATAGGACAACTGTGGTCATGAGGAGCTCTCTTGGTAGCGAGAGCAAACCATGCTGGAAAAATATCCAGAGTTTTTCCATTCAGGTATCATTTAAGTTTTGTGTACCTCATTTTGTTTTTGGTAATTTTCGGGATGAAATTCTTTTTAGGGGGAGAGAGTTGTAACGACCCAAAATTTGAAAGAAGGATGAGCAGCATCGAGAGCCAAGTTTGGGTCTTGGTGAGGGTCACACGGCCTAGGACACGGGTGTGTCCATCGCCGTGTCGTACCGGGTTAGTCGAGATCCCGGTAAGTCGACGATTTTTCACTCAGTTCATCTACTAGTGGGGGACACGCCCTCCGACACGCCCGTGTCGGAGCCCATGTCGCAGGGGTATTCCATCTAGTATCGACACAGGGGAGGTGTCGACACAGTTGTGTTGACATAGGGGAAGTGTCGACATAGTTGTATCAACACAGAGGTGTCGACACAGGCAGGGAACACGGCCTAGGACACGGGCATGTCCACGGCCGTGTCAAGCGTGTTCGACGAATTTCTGTGAATTCGACGAAGAGACAGTAGACGATCATCGAGACTTCGAACATGGCCTGAGACACGGGCGTGTCCCTGGCCGTGTCCATCTCGGGTTGTAGCCTGGATGTGTAAGGGGTTGGACACGGCCTGGAGCCCAGGCGTGTTCAGGTTGGATACGGCCGTGTCAAATGTGACACGGGCATGTCATGGACCCGTATCCTGTTTTGGGTGTGACGGTTTCGGCATCGATTGGGGAACACGGCCTTGGACATGGGCGTGTCACAAGCCGTGTTCGGTCCAGGTGTTTTGAATTTCAGTTCGGATCGTGGCCGTTTATTTTCTTCTTTTGGGATCTGATGGTCCACGGTTGCCCTTGCTGAGTTAAGTCCGAGAATAGGGTTTAGAAACCCTCATTCTTCTTCAAACACTCTCTTTCTAAGATCTAGAGAGAAGGGAGAGCAAGGAAGGAGTTGATGGAGAGATCCGGCTGCCGGAGAAGCTACGGTGCTCCAAATCGCGAGCCGAGTCCAGATCCGTGGAGGCAAGACCATTGCGAAAGTTTTCATCTGGCTAGGTTGCCATGGCGAGGAAGAGAGGTCGGAAGGTAATGACACTTCTCCTCTTAGTTTTAGGATGCATGTTTAGCATCTTTTACTTTCTAGTTTTTGGGCACCAAACTCCTTAAATGAGAGGGGTTTTGGTCGCCAAGGTTCGAGAGGAACCTCCGGGTCGATTGAGTCCATCCCCGGTATGTTTTTGCATTAGAGATCCGCACCGTTAGTGGATTAGGCATGGTGGGTGAAGACGTAGTCGCGACCGTTAGTCCGACTCGGTGATGTTGCATACGAGCTTTAAGGATTCTTAGAGATCCATTGTGGCAAGATGTCGTTTGTTATGTTTGTGATGTTTTCCCCCTTTTCTCGTGTGAGTACGTGTAGTCAGAACCGGACAAGGTTAGCTCCTCAATGGCGGTAGATGATTTCCTTGGTGGACAAGGTTAGCTTCGCATTGGCGGTAGATGGTTTCCTTGGTGCGTGGGGACGTTGCAGTACGAATGAGGGATTAGGGTGGAAATGGTATTTGGATTGTAATGTGCAAAGGCGTAGCTTTGTCTCCGTGGTAGGTTGGCTATACCGTGATGTGCAGGTCATGTGTGGAGAGTGTACCGTCTAGACTAGTCCCCTTCTGTGTGACTGACGAGAATGCCAAGCATGGGGCAAGCCCGGGCAATGAGGCCATGAGCGGGTGGGGTCCAGCAAGGCTTCTTAGAATCGGTCAATGTGCTAAATGGAATCCTGAAATGAGAAGTCAGAGCTTGCAGGCAAGCCCGAGTTTAAGACCATGAGCGGGTGGGGCCTTGGCAAGAGTTCTGTGTGGCGGCTTGTATGCCATTGTGGGAAGAGTAGTTCCCCTTTGTTTGCAGATTAATGCCAATGGGGAAATGATGAGTACCCAGATGATGTGATGATGTGCTAGATGCATACGCGTTAGGGTGCCTTGGGTGAAGCCCGGATTTTGCATTCATGCTGCATAGTAGGCCCCTTTTCTTTATATGCTCAATTGTAGAGAACATGCATGTTGTTTGAGACATCCAAGCCTGTTCATTAGCGTTATACACGTTTTGTATATTGTATACGAAGTGCTGACTTGTAGGTTGGAGGGGTACCCCGGGGTCCGTTAGGGGCGACCGGGAGGAGATGTGTTTGTTACACAGTTTGAGGTCAGCCTTTGCTGACCCACGTTACAAACAAATTTTACAGGGCAAGGATCGCAAGCAGGAGCTAGCTCGCCGGCCAGAAAGGCCCAAGCCTCATGAAGTGTTACCATCCATGCTATGGCTTTACTTTTGTGTTATGAATGTTTGATGTTGTTAACTTCCGGCTTGCAGGCCGAGGTAGCTTAGGAGTGCCTATGCACTTTGATGTTTATGTATTGTTGTAGATTTGGACTCTCTTTGTTGTAAGGCCATAAGGTCGTTTCAAGACTCTTATGGATGTGGATAACTTCTAGTCTTGGTTTATGTTTCCACTGTGTTTTGCTATTGAGTTTTGAGTTTGGGTAGTTATATCATCTTATAATACTAAAGATGTGTCGTCTGTATATTGTGGGACCCCGGCCGGACCCATATTATACAGTCATTACAAGGGAGGTGTTACATGTTGAGCTGAGAGCGACGAGCAGCGAGCTGAGTTCGACAAACTGCGAGCTGAGCTCGACGAACTTTGAATCCTAAGCCACTGAATTTAGCTCTTGAGGAATGTCGACCAGAGTTTGACGATCTGTGAGCTGAGCTCGACGAACTGCGAGCTGAGCTCGACGAATTTTGAGTTTACCACCAAACTCATTTTCTTCATCTGTCCAATCATGGACTACTTGTATGCAAGAACTAGAGCACACATCAAATACATTATGTGTGTATGTCATTGACTCATTTGACTTCTTACAAATCTGGGAAATTGTGATCAATAGACCCAACAATCTCCCCCTATTTGAAGAAGTCAAAACAATACAGGTCATTGACAACACAGTATATTCATCATAAACAAAATTTAACATTATAGAGTGTAGAAAAGTTACCATATTTCTCCATCCAGTGGAGAATTACTTACTCCCCCTGGCATGTGTCCATCCATACTATTTCACCTGTCTATTTTTCTTATCCCTTTTACTCTATCCTCCCCCCCCCCTGACTTCTGCAATAGGGAGCAATCTATGGTTTTTTCTCCCCTATCCATCTGGAGTATATCTTCCACTTGACTCAATCCAGTTCAGCTCTTTTCATATTCTATTGGGCTAACTCCCACTCAACAGTTGCACACTATCTTCATAATCTGGAGGAAGAGCAGGTTCTACCTGCAAAATAAACAGTGCAGTTTATGATAAAAGAGAGAATTGAAGCTACACAAGATTCAACATACCCAATTCAAACTTGAAGGTATTGAACTTGGCTTTATCTAGTGGCTTAGTGAAGATATCAACCACTTGCTTGTCTAAGGAGGCAAACTTAAGGGAGATGTCTTCCCCTTCCACATGTTCTCTAATGAAATGATACCTACTTTTTATATGCTTAGTCCTACTATGGGAGACAGGATTCCTAGCTATAAAAATTGTACTAGTAGAATCACAAAAGAGTGGGGTTCTACTTATCTAAATATTGTAGTCCTGAAGTTGATGTTGGATCCATAGCAACTGAGCTAAGCAGCTTCCGGCTGAAATATACTCTGACTCTACTGTTGATATTACAACACTCATTTTGTTTCTTGCTGCTCCAAGAGACAAGCCTTCCACCTAAAAATTGATCATAACCTGAAGTGATCTTCCTGTCCTCCTTACAGCCTGCAAAATCTGCATCTGAATACATATTAGTTCAAATTCCCCATTCCTGGGGTACCATAGGCCAAGATCTGGGATGCCCTTAAGATATCTCAAGATTCTTTTCACAACAGTGTAGTGACTCTCTAGAACATCTGCTAATCTCTACAAAAAGGAGAGTAAGAAGCAGATTTGAAAGAAAAATAATTTGCAAGTACTTTGAGGGGAACTTGCAAGCATCTGCTAATCTCTGGAAAAAAGAAGAGTAAGAAGTATATATGAAAGAAAAATTATTTGCAAGTACCTAGGGGAACTAGCAGGCATCTGCTAATCTCTGCAAAAAGAAGAGTAAGAAGCAGATATGAAAGAAAAATGATTTGCAAGTACTTGAGGGGAACTTGGCAAACATCTTCTAATCTCTGCGAAAAGAAATAGTAGGAAGCAGATATGAATGAGAAATAACTTGCAAGTACCTGAAGGGAACTTGCAAATATATACTAATCTCTACAAGAAGAAGAGTAAGAAGCAGATATCAATGAGAAAAATAACTTTCAAGTACCTGAGGAAAACTTTAAAACATCTGCTAATCTCTGTGAAAAGAAGAGTAAGAAGCAAATATGAAAGAAAAATAATTTGTAAGTGGCTGAAGGGAACTTGCAAATATCTGCTAATCTCTACAAAAAGAAGAGTGAGAAGCAGATATGAAAGAAAAGTAACTTGCAAGTACCTGAGGGGGCTTGCAAACATCTGCAAATCTCTGCAAAAAGAACAGTAAGAAGCAGATATGGAAGAAAAATAGCTTACAAGTACTTGAAGGGAACTTGCAAATATATGTTAATCTCTGCAAAAAGAAGAGTGAGAAGCAGATATAAAAGAAAAAGTAACTTGCAAGTACCTGAAGGAAACTTGCAAACATCTGCTAATCTCAGCAAAAAGAAGGGTAAGAAGCAGATATGAAAGAAAAATAACTTGCAAGTACCTGAAGGGAACTTGAAAATATATGTTAATCTCTACAAAAAGAAAAGTGAGAAGCAAATATGAAAGGAAAGTAACTTGCAAGTACCTGAAGGGAACTTGCAAATGTTGATGCAGTGAGGAAGATATAATTGGATAGTAGAAGAAATATCTGACAAACTCTGCTATTAACCGAATAAAAACTGAGTAGAATCAAGTAGAGATCAAACCACATCAATGATCTTCTTGTGTGGTCAGATATGATATCCTCAATATGAAATCCAGATCAGTCAGATGAAACCACTTTGACTAAAATTTTAACCGAATGGTTTGTCAACAAAGAGAACCTTATTTTTTTGACTATCAATTAGTGTCAGAAACATCCAATACGGGTAGTAGAGACATTGTTAACCATCATCTGATAGAGCTTTATGCAAGCCAAGTATATAAAGCGAGTATAAGCAAGAAAGATGTTGTCGCAAGTCCTTTGGACAGGTGGAATTTAGCCATTTAGTATAACCGCACGAACTTATCGCTATCTGTCGGATAGGCTTATGTTGGCCGGTTAACCTGAAAGAAAGTCTACAAAAAAGAAAAAATCGGACTAACTGCGCTCCCCCAAAAGGGCATGAAAGAGAAAAATTCAGAAGAAATCCTAAGAAGGAACGACGGACGCACTGCACTCTTGCCTCGGGCTACACGCATCGCTAATTAGTTAGGCCATGTGTGCCAAGTGGTTTATGGCATTACTCGCCCTAAAAGATCAGTAATGTTTTGGGTCCCGTGAAGGAACGGCTTGAGAGTACCTCAGAGTGTTAGAATATTACAGTTGTGAGATGATCGTAGAGACAAGGCTCACTTGAACGTCATTGCTTGCCAAGCAACAATCATCTTAGCTGTAATGTATCCCTAGCAGAGCACAGTAGAGATAACACACATGGACCACCCTCAATGCGCAATGTGTGTTAGATACCGGCTGGGATCCGAAGCCCTGGAGTCTGCCTGCACAGATTGGATGACTCCCACTACACATATGCGAACACTCCCCGCATATGTAGTTATGGTGGTATTACGCTAGGGACCAATCTATGGGAGGATCAAAAAAGACTTGGCGATATCTCGTCAGTTCAGTGATCTCTTTGGCAAAGAGAAAAGAGAGGAGGAGGCACTTCAAAAATGGAAATGTGTTCAGTATGGGATCTCTGACGTAAATTTTTTGAAATGAACGAAAGAAAACTTAGAAATGTTCAAAATATATGTAAGAGAAATGTTCAATATGGAGAACAAAACCGATCAGCCGTGATTGCGAAGAGCCTTTGGGACTTTGCGATGTCTTCTTTTTCCTTAGCACTGTAGTTCTTCAAGAGTGCCTTCATCATTAGCATCGATGCACTCGCTAATATTAAAGTTGATACTGCTGCTGATTTGGTTCACTCCATTTGAGCCGAAAGGAATGACTGCTACTTCTTTTCCTTTCAATATAGACGGATCAGAGTGGTCATTCTTCTGGAATAAGTCACACTACTTGCCCTGCTTCAGCATTCTTTCCAACAATTGATGAAGTGATCGGCAATCTTCAGTTGGATGTCCTTTTTCTTTATGGAATTCGCAATAGGGATCTGAATCTTTGGATTTTTGATCTGCGGGCTGATAAGGCTTCGTATAACTTGTCTTACCTTTCATGACTTGGATTGCTTCCTGCATAGCTCTTTCCAGTTCACATTCTGACGAGCCATCACCCTGTTGTTGGTAAACTGAAGCTGCTTGCGGAGCTAGTGCCGGATAAGGAGCTAGCAATTATGTTCTTTGGCCTTGGGAGTGATCCCGGCTTGGGAAAAGGAGTTGATGACATCTGAAATTCCTTCCCTTCCTTACTTGTGGTTGAAAATCCTTCTGAGGAGACTTTGGAGGTTGCCCACACGAAGAAGAAGAATCTTTCTCCGTTATAAGACTAGAGATATAGTTGGGATTACTCTTTTCACCTCGTATGTATAAGTTGGCAAGACTAATCATCTCCTGGTATGTCCTTAGTATTTGGACAGTAGCTTTTAACTTAAGTGGTCCTTCTCTTAAACCACTTATTATAGCAACTCGGTACATTTCTGGATCGTCTTATTCAATCTTAAGAATCTCTCTTTGAAAACGATCAACAAAATGTGCCCACGTCTCATTTTACTACTGTCTGATCTCAAACATGGCTTCAGGACCACCTTTCCTCTTTTTAGAGGTAGAAAACCTGAGCAGAAGTTCTCTTTGCAGATCGGCAAAGGAAGCGATGGACTAAGGAAGCAATCCATAGAACCACTCCCTCGCTTGTCCATCAAATAATGGTTAAGACGAGAATCACTTGTGATTCCCGCGAACCAGTGGTCAAGCAGCCCTGTATAAGAGTCGTTTAATAGTGATTCGACGGCTGATTCTCGACGAAAGCTTGCAAGTGTGCGATCGTGGAATCGTCTGCGATTCTCGCCTAGTATAAGTTTGACTAACTGCGGCTCTCTGAGAATGTGAGCTGGAGTTGGATTCTTGTCACACACTCTGGACTAGTTTAAACGGAATTTGGGGATGGCTCTTCCTGCTGGGTCCTAACACATAAGGGAAAGGAAAAAATGGTACATAAGCTGTAATTGAAGTAAAGGTGCTGGAGAAGATAAAAAGGAAAGGTTGCTGCGGGAGGAGCAATTGCTGGAGCTGAAGGGTAGGGATAACATCCCTGAAAATTCGCAAGAATCTTATTGGTCTTCGCTCGGGTCAACTCGTCGCCGCCGAAGAAGTTTTGATCGAGCTATAAACTTCCCGATCATTTTGACAGAAGCTTAGCAAAGCTTGAGTCTGCAGCGTCTATCCCTGGCTGTCTCTCGTAGGTTGTTGAACAGGTCGGCGAGTAAATAGTCCGAGGATAAACAGGCGGATAAGCTGGAGACGATAGGTTTGCGGATTCCCCTAGAGTGACTGGTGTCGTTGGTTGACCTAGAGGAACTTGGCTTCGCTACTGTGGAAGTTTAGCATCTCTAAGTTCAGCTGCCGTCGATAGCGAAGCTAGAGTCTGCCGCTCGTGATTGCTTGGAACTGCCTAGGCCGGTTTCTCAGGGACGCGATCTTCTCCAAGGCTTCCCGGAGAGTAGACTCTTCATCTAGGACTTCAAGAACAGTCGAAGCAAAGAGGGTAGTCTCCAAGAGCTAGTTGATGGTATCACGTGTACATTGGCTAACCATTGGATTTCATCGTATAGGAACCTTTGTTCGTGTTGAAATCTAAAGGTCGTGGGAGTGTTAACTCTCACGTGTGATGCCAAAAATAGCGGCTCTCCGGGAGCTCGAGAGGTACAAGCATTCGATCTGGGATGCGGGGGTAAGAGAGGTGATGAGGACTGTCGAGTAGCCAGTTACTTTGATGGTTAGGAATGGCACTTGAGGCCGAGAAAGGGAAGGATAAGAGAGAGAGAGGGGCCGCTTGCAGTAGCAACAACAAAGTTCACCTGCCGCAGCTTAAATGCCACTCTTTCGACAGGATTTCCTTTGATTACAAAGCCTGAGTTACAACACGAGCTAGCTCCTTTACATAGAAAAGTATAAAGGGTACAAGAGAAACTACTGGTGGCTAGAATAAGAAGTCGTTGAGGCTGCACGGACTGAACTGGTGAGTCGCCTAGCCGCGCGGACTTCCTTGGTAAATCTGTTTGTCAAGCTGGTGGTCACCGGCTTGAAGACCTAGTCGCGCGGGCTATCTGCGGAGTCTGCCCGGACTGATGGGCAAACCGCTGGTCAAGGCCGACGGATAGGAAATTGTATCCATAGGGTTTGATATGATGGTTATCCCCAGGGATCGTCCTCCTCAAATGAGAGGTATGGGGTTCTATTTATAGGTTCGAGGAGGAGAAACGTCCAGAACTGGGATTCTAATGACAATGACGTCACCCCGATGAGAAGGTATGGGCATCTTCATCCTGCCCCATATCTTTCGAGTCTTTTCTGAACGAGAGAAACTGCTCTCCTATACTGATTCCCTGAAGAGTAGCCCTTGCAATCTACTTGCTGAGGAGCAAGCTCGAGAGATTGCTGGACTGAAGATCTTGTTGGTTCTCCAATTGGCATCCAACAAGGTCAAGGACTGCTTAAAGAGTCTCAGCTCTAGAGAATATGGTCTAGATAATGAGAAACGTATAGTGTGCCAAAGTCTGCTGCTGGATAAAGAGAAAACAAGAAACCGGGTGGTCTGCCGGATTACCTCCTAGCAGACCGATGTTGAGAAATGGGAAAACAGTGTTCCGACCTGTCCCACTCCAAGCGGGAAGGCAACTCATCATGCCTCAGGTATGACCAGAGTGAATAATCGCTGGTCACTGCAGGGAGCAATTCCCCATGTGGAAACGTCCATAGGCGGACTGAGAGGCGTCGAGTCCGCCACCTACTGGAGAATAGAGGAGCTAAGGTCGCCCCTATTCTGGTGGGAAGAAGCCCTTTGAGTCCGCCACCTATTGGCAAACAAGTTGAATCTGCACTGTGTTGTGCGGCCTGATGGGGAGTCCACCTGCTACTTGGCAGAAGAATTCCCCCCCCCCCATTCAGAGAAAGACACGGAGTCCACTACCTGTTGGAGAATAGCAAGTCATGACCACTGCTTCTAGGTGACGTCATGGAGATGGGGGCCTTCTCCTGTGCGACCTAGCAAGGAAGGTCGCCTTTTGTTGGGCGGCCTGAAAGAATGGCAGGCCACCTTCTCGGCCTCATAACGCTCACATCATGCAAGGTGGTCGTTACATCCCTTACATCATGGCCTCGATGGAACTGAGGAATTTGTGCAACAAGAACATCCGCCCTATCAAGCTTTGAGACCTAGGACCGTGACTACATCAGTCACTAGATCAGGTCGAAAACGGCGATACTACATTGACAGGTGCTACCGCGGCAAACTGGGACACTTTGCCATTGACTGTTGGCACAACCTCTCTATGCCCGCAGAAAGGGCTAAAGAGTATCCACATTATAGGGACAGAGGATCTAGGTAGGTTCTTGCTTGCGATGGTCGGGAGGAGATGCATCTTATGCTAATAGAAACCTAGGTGATTTGGGTTCCTAAGGTAAGGAGACCATTCTACCCGCTTGCAGGGTAGCTAGCCGCGCGACCTGATCATGGGAACAGACAGTAGGTGGGTCAAGCTAAGTCTTGGAACAAGCGCTGCAATAACAGAGTACTACCTGTCGAGCATATCGGCTCAAGCTAGTATAGTTCTACCGTGCGGACTAAGACGAAAGTCTCCAAATCCGTGCAGTAATTTGCTGGAAAATAGGTCGGGAACGCAACTTGGTCAGGAGATCCTCATTAAGCAGTCCGCGGCTTGTATACGTAAGCTAGTCATCTTGGAGAGGGCCATGCAAACCGATTACACATCAATAAAGGGATTACGAAGGGACATGTCGTGTACAAGTCGTATACTATTGACATTAACAAGACTTTGCAAAAACGTCGTAAAATGCGCTCAAATAGATTGACTTTCGAACAACTGCACTATCATTCTTTTTAGTTAAGGACGGTGGGCATCGGGCAAAATCTCGCAACTTCCAAAGTGAAAATCCCTAGTCAAGGCCCCATCCATTCGAATCAGATAGAACGTAGCACCACTGCATCGAATTAAGCTCAAATTCCTGACCCGCCGAACTTGCACAAAGCCGTATCGACCGCATAGACCCTTCGATTCTTGACAAATCTGCCGAATGGTGTCGATCCCGCAAAACCCTTCGATGACCTTCTCACAACTCCCGGGGTCACGTTGCAGAAGTACCCTGGTAGACCGGGCGAGCTTAGCGCCGACTCTGATCCAGCGCAAGAACTTGTTGACAACCCGAGCGGCTTAGCGCCGATTCTCCGCAATCCAGCAGGGTTTGTTGACCGACAGCGGTCTGGCGGTCTCACTCTGAAGCCTGGAGACCGCTAGCGGTCTCGCAAATCGTTCTACCACTGCGAAAGCCTGTTCTATCCTGCTGGAGACTTTGCCGAGCGGTTAACCCAGCCCTCTGACTAACCGTGCGGCCTGTGCGGTCTCCTTTATTCTAGCCGCTCAGTACTGTAAATGTTTAGTCCCACATTGTTTGTATACTCTCTTTCTTATCTCCTCCATTCTATATAAGGGAGGTCATACCTTTGTAAATGATATTTTTTTGGATAATAAAATTTCAATTATTCAAAAGTTTATCCGCTTGTTCTCTCTTTTTCGCTACTTTCTAACATGGTATCAGAGGGAGGTTATTTCCTCCTGATTCTGTGCGCTCTCTGTTGTTCGCGGCTTGTTTTCCGCTTCCTGCGACCTGTCTCGCGACTTGCCTTGAATATTTCTGTCCATGCTGCCGGGCTAACCTTCATATTGCGAGCACCCTTGCAAAGTCCTGGATAAAGAGGTCTTGGTTCTTCTCTCTTAGAGACTCCATCATGCTGCTTTGTCTGCCAGCGCTACCTGCAGCTTTCCAGTTCAGAGGAGGAGGACTATCACCAAAGCCAGCTCCTTGTTCCTGCGGTCTTGCACTCGATCCGAAAAGAGATGAATGAAGAAGGGAAGCTTCCTATCTGTCGTAATGCGAAAAGTGCTGTCTCTGTCCAAGCGGGTGTCCCTGTCTCTATACTCGCGGAGATATGCTCACAGCTGTGGATCTGCCGAAAGACAACGTGGGGGGAGTTGTTCCTGTTATTTGTGATCAAGGACACTCTGGGCACTGTTTCGGTCGCATCATCAGTCTATATCTGCTCAACGGAGACAAGTTCGACATGAGCAAAGGAGTTGTTGAAAAAGATGGATGCTAGATCGATGCGGCTTAGCGGTCTGCATCGGGCAGCGGCTGCTTAGAAGAGCATGAGGAAGTTCCCGCAGCCTCCCCCCGTGAAATTCCCAGGATACTCCTTTGCTCACCAAGCTCAGAGGGGGGGACTCTACCCACTCATATGATATAATATCTGAAATCGCCTCAGGTGGCCAAGGATGCGGTAGCCGCAATTCCTGAACCGGATTCCCTCACGGAACCGAAGCTGCTGATATTGATGAATTCTTGGACTGAGGATGACGATCGTAAATGAGGGCCTGGAGTCTCCAGATACTGTTGAACCTCTTGCTGATAAGTCTGCACCAGTGGAGGGGGAGTTAAATAACATCCTACAGAGGCTTCGCCCACACTCCTCCCTGTGATGGTATCCAGCTCCACCGATGCGTCTGCTGACAAGCAAGAGCAAGGCCGTGCCTCCGGCCTCTTCCATTAGGCCGAGATGACCTAGCCTCTGTGGCACACCGTACATATAATTCAGTAGTGCCCATCGTGAATGAGCGTTAAAACCTATTTTGATAAAGCTACAATGCTGCTAAGACTTCTGAAGATCTCATGCATGGTGGCACAAGCTGGACGTGATGGAGAAGAAGTTCGAAGAAAAGTATACTGACGGGCGAACACACTCATTGAATACTGATACTCTGGCTGTCTTGAGACCCATGCACACGCTGTAGCCAACCAGTTTGATGTAATGGCGGATGGTAACCCAAATCCCCTAATCACTGGCAAGACAACTAAGCATGGTTCATGACTCACTCCATCATATGCAATTGCTTGGAGCTGACGAACCCTATATGTCCCGAAGTTCCCGTGCAATTTGTTATCAGTTACTACTTTATGCTACCGGCAACTTCAGTGCTCCGTCTTATTCACTCCCACCTGCCTACTTGTTCTTTTCTAAGGACCTGCGAGGAAGTAAATAGCGGACGATTGCTACTGGGAAATTTTCACTGAGAGCGATGCGGCCTCTCCAAACTTCCTCGACGATGTTTACGCTCTCTAGCTAAAGCCAAGGGAAAGAGGAAAGTACTCCTCCTCCACTGCAAAGAGATCTCGAATGAATGAGGAGGATTCGAAATGAAAGTGGCATCTTCGTCTCAAGGAACATCATCCTCCTCCTCGGCTCATTGAAAGAGGAGAGTCAGCTTCGAAATGAAGCCCCACTTACCTCCTACCACTTCTCCGCTCAACTGTGATGCATGTCAGCTTGAAGCAAGCAACATCAGAAACAACATCGCTCCTCCTACTACCCAGCCCAAGGAATACATGGAAAGCAAGGTACGTGGCTCAAACTCTCGCATTTTTGACGTAGCTAAGGACAAATATTCATTCTGATGTATGGGGTCCTGCTCCTACCCTCACAGTTGGTCTTAAGCAGTTCCTATTTTGTCACAATTTGAATTATCGATGTGAATATTTTACTCTTGGATGTACCTGGGTGTATCTATTAAAAGATCAAGTCCTGTTCTGATTCCACTATTTTCCCTGTTTGGCGATCATTTTACTTTATGATTAAGACTCAATTTGCTATTTCTATTAAAGTCTTACTAGTAGGGTTCTGATAATGCGTCAAAAGGGGGAGTATCTGACTCATGAGTTCTCCGCGTTCTTTCACCAACATGGCCTCCTTCATCAAATGTATTTGACTTGTGTTTACACCTCCCTAAGTGCAAAATGTCAGGGTGGCGGAGCGTAAAAACCGTCACCTACTTGATCAGTGTGTTGCGCGTACTCTCATGACGCAGATGCACGTCTTTCCTCGCTCCTACTGCAAGAGAAGGGGCTACGATGTCAAGGAGCAGCTCCTCGCCTGCTATCTCATCAATCGCCAAATTCCCTCAGCAAGGTTCTCGCCGAACGGCCAGACTCCCTTGGTGATTTCTCGAATTTGCCTTCGATTTTTCTACCCCCACCAGGAACCTTTTCCTCTTCCTCTCCGTGTCTTTGGCTGTACGGCCTTTGAAAGTTCAGTGCACTCCAATAGAGAGATCCTCTACCCGCGACAAGCTTTCCCCCCGTTCCACCAAGTGTGTCTTTTTGGGGTACTCTACCACTCAAAAAGGCTATTGTTGCTTCGACCCCCTTCTCCGCAAGCAGTTTGTCTCCGCAGATGTGACTTGAAAAAGTTTTCGAAAATGCTTCGTATTTCTCTCCTCCCTAGCTTCTCTTCCTTCAAATCCTTCTGATATCTCCGTTCCTTCCACACCTCTCCACATTTTCCCACCTTCGTCTCCTCCTCCACCCACTCCTTCCCAGTCCGAATCAATCCCCACCCACCCCTCCACCCTCCTCTCCGCTGCCGTCAAATCTCTCTAGTCCCGAGGCCAGCCTTCTCCGCCACGGACGCTCTGGTCGCTGACGCTCCCGTCGCCGACGCTCCCGTTGACCTGGATGGGTTCCCAGATTGCCCTAGTCGCAAAGTTGGTAACTGCGGGCGTGTACTCAACACCCGCTCTGAGGTGAGCTGGAGTTGTTTCCTATGATCAGCTTTCTCCTTCTCGTAAACGGTGTTTTGCCTTGGCTATCTCTGCTACTTCTACTCCCCGTACCTAAGGGAAAGGAGGCTCTTAAGCTCTCCCTCATTGAAAAAGTCTGCCATAAAAAGGAGGTTGCTGCGGGAGGAGATGGCTACTCTTACTGAACGGGGTACCTGGACCCTGGTTCCTCCTCCCGTGGGCACTGATGTGGTTGGCTGTCGCTGGGCAACTTCCCGTTGTGAAGTTTCGCCCCGACGGCACTGTGGATCGCTACAAAGCCCGACTGGTGGCCAAGGGCTTTACTCGGCAGACTTACGGCGTTGATTAGGTTTGATACCTTCTCTCCGGTTGCTCGCCTCAGCACTATCCGGGTTCTCTTTTCTGTGGCTGTTAACAGGGCTTGGGCTATTTCCAGCTTGATGTGAAGAATACCTTTCTCTATGGCGATTTCTCTTCCCGGAGGAGGACGTCTATATGGAGCAACCTCCTGGGTATGTTGCTCAGGGGGAGACATCGTGTCTGTCATTTGAAGAAGGCCATGTTATGGCCTAAAGCAGAGCCTCTCCGGGAGCATGGTTCGACAAATTCAGTGGTATCTGTGGCTACCATGCGGGGGTCAAAGAGAGGTTCGGCCGATGAGGACTCCTTATTCATTCGCAAAACGGCCTCGGCACTGGTGGTTTTGGCCGTATATGTGGAATGATGTTCTCACTTGACTGGCCGATGACAGGGAAGATGAGGGTGGACTTGCACGTAGAAGCACCTGCCGTCAGCACTTGGTCAACGACAGGATATGGGCTCCCCAAAGTACTTTTTGCGGATTAGAAATCTCTCGAGAACACGAGAGCTCCTTGGTTCTCTCTACATACGGAAGTATGCCCTTGACTACTTGGCTACGAGAAGTCAGGATTGACACGGTGTCAAACCGAGCCTCGTTTTCCCATGGCTGTTTGGAGAAGACAAGACGTGGACCGGACTTGATTCGCGCTCTATCTATCTGATGGTCACACGGTACAGACGTTTGGATAGGCAAACTCATCTATCCATCACGGTGATATGAGACCCGACATCGTCCTACGCTGTAGGCATAGGTTCACGTCCAGTTTGATGTAAGCTCCCATGGGAGCTGCCATCTTCGAGTCCGCCCTGAAGAGTTTTAGAGTATATCAAAGCCGATGCACCTGGGAAGAGTGTCTACTGCTTTCAGAAGAATGGTCATCTGAGGGTTGAGGCCTACTCAGATTCAAGTTACGCTGGATGACAAAGGACGAGTCTGCCACCATAGCGGACTGACGTTGAGTCTTGTACTGTGCGGTCTGGTGAAGAGTGAGCTGGTGAGCAGAGCAATTCCACCTCCCATAGGCGGACTGAGATCGAGTCCGCCAGCTACTGGAGAATAGAGGAGCAGGTCGCCCCTACTGGTGGGAAGAAGTGAGTCCGCCACCTATTGGCAAACAAGTTGAATCTGCGCTGTGTTGTGCGGCCTGATGGGGAGTCCACCTGCTACTTGGCGGAGAAAGTCCCCCACATATCTCGGAGAAAGACCGAGTCCACTACCCGTTGGCGAATAGCAAGTCGACCACTGCTTCTAGGCGACTTGGAGATGGGGGCCTTCTCCTGTGCGACCTAGAGGAAGGTCGCCTTTTGTTGGGCGGCCTGGAGGCAGGCCGCCCCTGCTGCATGCAAGGTGGTGTCATCCCTACTGTTGGCGGACTGAGATTAAGTCCGCCCCAAGATTGGGCACTATCTACTGCCAAGCGATCTAATGACAGGACTACCGCGGACTGGAATGCAAGGCCTCCTATCGCAGGCGGGTTGAAGAGTAGCCTTGGATCTAGGTAGGTTCTTGCTTGCGATGGTCGGGAGGAGATTCTGCTTACTAGTGATGGGCTGGAGGAGACCACTACCCGCTTGGCTAGCCGCGCGACCTGATCATGCAGAATGGGAAGCAGTCCGCGCCAACACAGAGCTGTCGAATATCGGGAGAACAGGGACGTTTACAAGTCTATCCGTGCAGTTTGCTGGAAAATAGGTCGGGAACGCAACGGAGGAGACTAAGCAGTCCGCGGCTTGCAAGCTAGTCATCTTGGAGAGGGCCATCGATTTCTGGGATAACAGGGACATGTACAAGTCGTATACCATTTTAACAAGACTGACGTCGTGCGTGCTTTGTTCGAACAACTGCACTAGATAGTAAGGGACGGTGGGCATACCTTTGTAAATCGATACTTCCTGGTTTTGGATAATAAAATTTCAATTATTCATAGAACGTAGCACCACTGCATCCTAAGCTATTTGACTTCTTTCACACGTATCGAGCATAGAGAGCAAATCTGGTGGTGTCGATGCAATCGATGATTCGTGGGGCACTGAATTGCTTGCAGAAAAGAAAGCCTACTTTGTTGCGAGATAGGCATGCACCCGCTGTCACGTTGACGTCGTACTGCCATTTCGGATCGATCACAAACAAATGTTTCTGTAGATATGCGTTCAGGTCTGGACGCTTACTCCACAGTGGCATGGGCGGATCGATTCGGACAGGAGGGCACATGCCATCCTTGATCAGTTTCAGTTGGATCTTTATCCAATCCTCCTAAATCTTGTTCAACGTGCTGGATTGCTTGCCATAAACACACGGCTCGATAGTGGGGCAGCCAAATACTGACGAATAGAAAGGCGGTGTTTGGGTCTGAATCGATTCTGGTGGAATTTCAGGACAACGACGAATGAGGGACTCATCCGATTGTTTTGTTTTTGCAATGTCCCGCAACACATAGTCGTTATCGTTCATTTGCGATGATGACTAACAGACAGACAATATGGGATAGTTCAGGTAAAGTTAGTGGCGAGAGGAAGAAGAACAAAGACTAACTGGAGCAAATAAGCCCTGCCAAATAAAGCCATAATTATTCCAAACTCAACAAGTTTTCTCA
The DNA here is from genome assembly GCA_039583875.1 of Platanthera guangdongensis. Taxonomy (NCBI): domain Eukaryota; kingdom Viridiplantae; phylum Streptophyta; class Magnoliopsida; order Asparagales; family Orchidaceae; genus Platanthera; species Platanthera guangdongensis. The sequence continues at coordinate 92,025,980 of CM077167.1, forward strand.
AAATTCAATTAACAATGAAAATTAAAGTTCACGAAATATACATGAACTACCTGCTTCTGCCAATGACGGGCTCTATAAGGTGTGGCTCTACTCTTATTAAAAATGCTCTAGCAAATATTTCCCTTATCATAATATAAATTATGATTAAATTAAAATTCTACACAAAGTTATAATATAAATCATGATTAAATAATGATAATCTACTAAAATGCAAGGTTTTCAGTGTAACGGAAACCATGATCATGAGAAGGAAAAGGATATGAATTAATCATGTTGTTGTATCTGAATTGATTTATATATTCTTGTGCGCAGAGCAACTCTGGGACAAGAGCCAAAGAGGATCTTGCTGCAACAACACATACAGTTTAGGTTAGTTTCAATATTTTAGATGGACATGCAACTTTTGTCTCCTCTTCAATAAAGGTATCTGAGGCATGCCTGAGTACTAAATACAATAAAAGCATGCCAGTGCATTCTCCATTGTCTAAACTTTTATTACTATCATACCCTCTCCTTCACCCCTCTACCCTGGAAACCTACACCCATTTGCAAACACAAACACACATGCATTCATGTGCACACACACACACACACACACACACACACATACAAACATTCATATACACACACATACATTCACACACACACTCATACACACACATACATTCACACACACACACACATACATTCATACATACACACATACACATACACTCATATACGACACACACACACACACACACACACACACACACATACATTCATATATACACACAGATAGATATCCACATGCTTGACCCTGGATTTTATCAAACATGAATCAAAGCCAAAATATAAGCTTACTGTTATGAATATAAAGTTTCAAATTTATGTGAATACCACTAGCCCTTATAACTTGAATTTTGTACACATAAAGCTCTAGATGCAATCGAGAAGGAGTCGTGAATGCGTGAATGTGTGCAATTGAAACCCTTGATCCCCAAAGTCCTGGAAACCCTAAACATAATAAAAAAATTATGTGCATGGGAGGGAGAGAGTGAGTTTGCATGGTAGACAAAGCTCATTCAAGATTATACAAAAATACTCACCGGTGATGGAAGGATGTAGTTCTTCTTATTGATTTGAAGTTGAAGGAGCCGTGGATATGTGCATGTGAGACAGTGCGTTTGATAGTGCAAATGAAGGGGGAGGTGGTGGAAATCAAAGGAGTCGCAATTAGCGAACGCAGTGGCGGACCAGGATTTTTGTCAAATCCGGGCATTAATGAAAATTAAATATAAATGAAAAAATTTCATTACAAAAGACAATTTTTTCTTACATATTGACATAAAAACAAAAAAATGGTTGTCTTAACCCAGGATCAAAAAACAGTTCCTCAACACAATTAAGTTGTAGTCTCCTACTACATGATGATGAAGGTGACTCCTCCAATGTTTGTGATTTTTGACTAGGTTGAACTAAATCTTTGCAAAAACTTTCTCCATAACAAATTGAAAATTGAAGATTGAGTGTTACGTTAAATCATTAGAGGGAACAAATAAATTTAAACTCAAGTTATCTAAAATCCCAAATCATTATCATTTAACATACATAATTTAGCTTAACAAAAAATGGAATTGGATTCTCACATTACAAAGCTATAAACATCAAAACTATAACCATCAAATCTATAACCATTTCTGAACATAAAATCAGCATTTTTTAAACATGGGATCAACAATTTTTGAACATGGAATCAACATTTTCTGAACATGAAAATACCATGTCAAGCATCACATAATTCAAAGAGAACCATTAAATAACCAGTTGCTTTATAAGCACTAAACTCATCTGTAAATAATGAGAAACAAACATGTTGGAAAACTTAAATCAATGGAATCACTAATTTTCTACTTATTTGAAAACTTAAGTGCTACCAATAAAGAGTCCTATGGAGGCTAAGTGTACTTGGGCTGATTAGTGTGGACTTCAATCCAGTTAAATGCATTGAAAATCAAATTTGAATTGTTGCTTACCTAAAACTAGAGGAATATGAAATAAAAAAACAAGGCAAAATATAATTGTTGCTTACCTAAAACCAAGGCAAAAAGAACTGAAGAAACTACTGGAAGAAGAAAACACAGGGGTGGCGCAGGCTGGAAGCAAGGAAAATGCAAGGTGGCTATGTATTCGCCGGAGTGTCACTAAAATAACTGCAAGACTTGGCAGGAGGGGGTCATCGGAGTTCTAGGATGGATTTGGAAGCGGAAACGGCGGCCGGCAGAGATTTCCTGGAGGTTTCCATCGAAGAGGCTGAAAGATGGGAGGCTGTCGTCAGACGGCGCCATAGTGAAGAAACAACAAAGGTGAGAGTTGTAACACCCCGGATTTTTGATTGCGTATGCGTGATGGGCGTTACGTTGGTTGTGACCGTTGTTCGAGTATGGTTTTTCCCGCGGGCTTGCGAGTGGCTGTTTTGGTAGCCGAGTTGCACGATTCCCCAGCAAATCGGAGTCCAAATTGGGGACTCGGTGAGGCCTCTTAGGGAATGCTTGCACTTTTTCGCGCCCGGGTAATGTCGCTCAAAATGAGTTGGTGGTACAGGAAACAAAAAAGGGTAAAAAGTTCTTAAGGCAAAAATGGTCTAGGACGACACAGAAACACTTTTCAAAATAGGGAAAAATGGTCGTTTTTGTGCGTGTCACGCCCCCCGACACGGGCGTGTCGGGGCCTGACCTGGGCGTGACCTCCTTGACTCGACGAATTGTTCTTGCGTCGAGTGGAGCTCGACGAATGGGGTACACGCCCCGTGACACGGGCGTGTCACGGGCCGTGTCCCGCAATGTCGAGTGTCGAGTGTCGAGTGTCGAGTGTCGGGTGTCGAGAGAGGGGACACGGCCTGTGACACGGGCGTGTCACAGTGCGTGTCAAGCTGTGTCGAGTTTCGACACTTTGTGTCTACGAGGTGTCGAGACACGGGCTACACGCCCTAGGTCACGGGCGTGACCGACCCGTCACGGGCGTGTACCCGGCCGTGTACCGTGTGGATAAACTTGGATTTGCCGACTTTCTGCGCCGCTTAAGGTACATGCCCTACGTCACGGGCTTGACACAGGGCGTGACCGGCCCGAAAATTGACTTTTTCCAGTTTTTTTGTGCCGTTCATTTCCTTGGTTCTGCATCTAACGGTCCAGCTCTGTTCTGGAGGAAATAAGGCCGAAACAGAGATGTATCCTCCTCATTTTTACCTTCTTCTTCATCTTCTTCCTCATTCCAAAAGAAACTCAAGGGAGCAAGGGCTAAAGCAAGGCAAGGAAAGAGAGGAGCAGCCGTCGCGGCATCGTTTCGGTTCAGGCAAGCGGTGTTCTTCACCCTTGCCAATCTTCTTTCTTGTTTTTGATTGTGCAAAATAGCTAGTTTTTCTCTTTCACTTTTCCTAGCTTGTTCTTCTTGTTTTGGGTTCTTCCTCACTAGCCTTATTATGCTCTTGAATTTCCATATGCTGAATGAATTCGATCTTCCATGCTTAGTTTTGTTTAGTTATCAAGTCTATGCTAGGTTAATTCATGTAGTTCTCTTGTTCATGTGATTCATGTAGCTAAGTTGATTCATGTGCATGTAGCCTTTCTTCTTCATGTGATTTTTCCTTGTTCATATCAAAAGCATTTGATTCTTTCTTGGTACTAATCATGTGATTCATGTAATTAAGTTACTCAAACTCTACGTTGGCAATTTGTAGTCATGTGTGTGGATGAAGGAAGGGAACGTGTGTACTTGGGTTATGGTGAGATTTGCTTGTGGTGTTAAGCTTAGGTTCGTTTATGGTGAGTTTTGCGAGGCCATGGCAGAAGCGTTTGTGTGAGGATTCGGTAAGGGGTGGTGTGGGTTAAGCCTTTGTGGCCACCGGGTTTGGATTTGTGGTGTAGAGCACCATTTTGCCCCGATTTGGGCTGGCTTTTATTGGTGCGTTCCACTTTAGGGCTGCCACCAAAAGACCCTTGCTGAATCGCATTTAACCGCTGCTTATGTTTCACTCGTATCGTTGGTTCTTGTACTATGGATGCTAGGATGAGCATGTGTTTTGCCTTTTTGCTCCTGCGGGGTGAGCAGGACTTGATGAACATTGTACGCACTTGGTGCGTTTGGCACTTGGGATTGACAGTACTTAATACTTGTTTTCCACTTGTTTTTGTTCACTCATTTTACTTATATGAAACATTGCTACGGGGTCGGTAAGCCCCTTCATGATATTGTATAAACATGCTGCTCTTCTTTTTATTTTATCTTCGAGGATTGCTGAGGTATTCTTTCTTGAATGCCTCAGGTGCAGATTATAGCCGGTTGAGCGGCTAGGTTTGTTGGTGGCGTTTCTTGGGAGCTAGCCGAGCTTACTTAGTAAGGTAGTTCTTTTCTTTGTTGTACAGACATACATGTGCCCCAATGGGTTCGTGTCAGCTTGTTGGCGCCCATTGGTGGTTTTCTTTACTTGTGATATATGAATACTAGACTGCTAATGTGACTCATTTGGATGAGATGATGTCTTCTTGCTCTTGGGAAGGATTTATGGTAGGTTGCATTAGGTATTTTTAAGCTAAACAAAACTATTATTGCATCCATGCATAACATGTTTCGTCACCGAACACGTATTTTCCAAATGACGTAAACAAAGATGATTTCTTATCGTAGTATCCATATAGATTGTATATAGGAGATCGTCATAAGTAAACAAAGTGTTTCCGCCGCGTACAAATGTGTTTTGATGCCTAAGGCCGAGGGATACTGCCATTAAATTCAAAGGTTTTCTTGCATTTAACTGTTGGATTTCAACTCATAAAGTAAGCATCAAGGGTTGCCTGAGCGTGTGCACTTATCCCCTGCACGACGTGGCATCATAACCCGTAGTTCCTCTTGCTCTGATATGAGGTACTCGTTGAGGAAATGCGGGTTGTGACAGTTGGTATCAGAGGCAGGTTTGCTTGACAATTGGTCGGGTAAACTTTCTTTTTTGGTTGTAAGCATCATCTCATACACACACCGAGGTGCCATCAGTATGTCTTGGCCGAAGCACGCACACTCCACTCATGGCATGACAAGAAGTATACGGGGCATATTATGTAGTATGGGATGCATAATATGTGGTTGTATATGGATCCACCATAGGGGCAACATGTGCGGGTTATGTAGTATGGGATGCATAACCTTACCACATGGATGCGACTAGCACGTTTTCTTTTCTTCGTTGCATGCAATGCTATGTAGTATGGGATGCATAGCATTGTGATGCGTACGACCGCTCATGGCATACATTAAGGCCTTTTCTAGACTACATCGCACAACACGCATAACATAACATTGCATGAGCACAACGTGCCAAGCTAAGATTTACATGATGACACCTGTACACTCATGGTTTTGGGTCAAATCAAGTCATGCATTCATCGGTTAGGCACAAGTTAGTGGGATGATGGTGAGTCATCTTTATGTTAGGCATACCATCATTCTCAAACTCCCAGAGCAAGTGAGCAGTTGAGGTTCATATTTCTATATGTATGGTCTGTACATAGCCGTTGTGGGTTTTGTTGGGTTTGAACTTGATAAGGGTGAACGTGTTTATAGGATGTCGAAGCGTCCAGTGACAAGGCAAACTCCCCAATTTGAGGGCGAGTCTTCAGGCGCGCAGAATAATGCCCTGATGGATAGTTTATGCCAAAGTAATGAGGCTTTGAAGAGGTAGGTGCAGGAAGTGCAGTCCCAGCTCCAAGCTATGTCGTCAGCGATGTCTGGGCTGGCACAAAGAGGGCAAGAGACTGTCAGAGGCCCCACCATTTCTACTCCTTTCGTGGCAGTGATACCCCCAGTTGTGTTTCCTCCTGCGATGACTTGCATCTCGCAGTTTCAGCGACTTGGACCACCGACTTATGATGGAAAAGCAGACTTTGTGATCTTGGATGATTGGGTAATCACGTTGGAAGAAATGTTTGTTTATTCTGGCGTTACCGAGGACCAGAAGGTGATGCTGGCCGACTATCAACTCAAAGGGTTGGCTAAAGGTTGGTGGTTGCGAGAAAAGGAAGGCCTAGGGGCGGGATGTTCTTGGGAAGCCTTCAAAGAAATGTTACGGCGCAAGTTTCTACCGGCAGTTGAAAGGGACCGCCTGATGAATGACTTCTTGTACCTGAAGCAGAGGAAACTCACAGTTAGTGAGTATGAAATTGAGTTTAGCAAGCTAAGTCGGTTCGCTCCGAGCTTGGTGACGACGGAAGCTGACCGAGTAAAGCGATTTCTTGGCGGACTTCGCAGCGATGTACAGCAGTTCGCAAGTGCTTATGGAGCGACGAGTTACACTACTGTGGTTGAGGCTGCGTTGAAGGTTGAAGCGATAGAAAATGCAAAACAAAGAGGACAGCTGATAAGGAAGGATAAGAGGAAGCTGGTGGGAGGGAAAAGCTCCCAAGACTCAGACGTAAGAAAGAGGAACAAGGAGACGTGTAGCTTCTGTGGCCGGTCAGGCCACCCATTTGAGAAATGTTTCAAGCGATTGGGGATGCAGAAGAAGGAGCAGGTGCACGCCATTCAGGGTGCGCCAACCAGAGCCTTGCAGTGTACAGCTTGTGGGGGAAGAGGTCATGATATGAGCCGCTGCTGGGTCAAGGACAAGGTGTGCTTCCAGTGTGGCAAACAGGGACATCTGAAGGCAAGGTGCCCACAAAACCATCCCGTGCTGCATCCAATGCCACTCCAGGCTTTGCCTCCGCCTCCGCGTTTGGACAAAGGAAAAGGGAAGTTAAATGTGATTTCCTCAGAGGAAGCGCAGATGTCACCCAAGGTTATCTCAGGTTCGATTCATTCCTCTGGTTCACGTTTTGTTTATGCCTCTTACGCGTAGTTCTTAGCTGCATATGTACCCTTATAGGAAACTTTAAGGTAAAGAACCGTTGGCCGCGTGTTCTCTTCGATTCTGGTGCGACCTATTCATTTGTGGCTCGAACCTTTCTGGATCGGTATCATTTGACACCAGATCGAGTGGGGAATGCCTTTTTGGTGAAGTTTCCTTCCGATGCTTCTGTGGTGGTAGACTGGGGTCTTCTTGATTGTCCCATTTTGTTGGGCGATTTCTTAGCGAAGGCTGATTTCAAGGTGATCGATTTGGAGGATTTTGACGTCATTCTGGGTATGGACTGGTTATTCCGCTATGACGCTGTCATCCAGTGCAAAGGGAAGCGCTTGGATTTTATCAAGGACAATGGTCAGCCAGGAAGTGTTTATGGTGATTCATGCCAGGATACTCCAGGGATTTCGGCGGTATGTGTTCGGACGTTGTTTGTTTCCGACTGTTTTGCTTGTCTAGTCTCAGTTGTGGGGACTAGTGCTGTTTTGCCGCGTTTGGAGGAGATTCATGTTGTCCGTGAATTTCCAGATGTTTTTCCTACTGATCTTCCTGGTCTTCCCCCTGATCATGATGTCGAGTTCGTTATTGATTTGGAACCGGGTACGCGGCCTATTGCGAAAGCACCGTACAGAATGGCCCCACGTGAGCTATCATAGTTGCGTACCCAGCTGGATGACTTATTGGCAAAAGGGTTTATCAGGCCGAGTTCATCACCTTGGGGTGCACCGGTGTTATTTGTGAAGAAGAAAGATGGGTCAATGCAGCTTTGCATCGATTACCGGGAGTTGAACAAGGTGACGATTAAAAACAAGTACCCACTGCCAAGAATCGATGATTTGTTTGATCAACTGCGTGGCAGTTCCGTATTTTCAAAGATTGATCTCCGCTCGGGCTACCATCAGCTCAAGGTTTGAAAGTCTGATATTCCGCGGACTGCATTTCGATCAAGACATGGTCATTTTGAATTTCTGGTGATGTCGTTTGGTTTGACCAACGCACCATCAGCCTTCATGGATATGATGAACCGGGTGTTCAAGGACTATTTGGATAAGTTTGTGGTCGTTTTTATAGATGGCGTTCTTCTCTACTCCCGTAGTGCTGAGGAGCATGAACAGCATCTGCGATTGGTATTGGCCACTTTGCGAGACCAAAAGTTATTCGCCAAGCTAAGCAAATGCGAGTTTTGGTTGCCTCAAGTTGCCTTTCTGGGTCATGTCATTAATCACCATGGAATTTCAGTGGATCCCGAAAAGATTGCTGCAGTCATGGAGTGGAGAAGACCGGAGACACCCAAGGAGATTCGAAGCTTCTTGGGATTGGCCGGCTATTATCGCAGATTTGTCGATGGTTTTGCTACGTTGGCTGCACCTTTGACTCGCTTAACCCAGAATAATTTGGCGTTTGAGTGGAATGACAAGTGTGAGGCCTCATTCCTTGCACTCAAGAACAGGTTATGTACTGCTCCTGTGTTGATCTTGCCGACAGAAGGGATAGATTATGATGTGTTTGTGGATGCGTTGCACGTTGGACTTGGATGTGTATTAATGCAAGACAAAAAGGTGATTGTGTATGGGTCTCGGCAGTTAAAAAGTCATGAAAAGAACTACCCAACGCTGATTTGGAGTTCGCAGCGGTGATCTTTGCGTTGAAGTTGTGGAGACACTTACTCTATGGTGCGCAGTGTAAAATCTTTACGGATCATAAAAGTTTAAAGTACGTCTTCACGCAAAAAGAACTTAATCTGCGCCAACGGCGATGGCTTGAATATGTAGCTGAATATGATGTGGACATTCAGTATCATCCCGGGAAAGCTAATGTTGTTGCCGATGCGTTGAGTCGGAAGACGGTGAAATTATTTCATCTTTCAGTCGACCGTCTTGTGGAGGAATTTCTATTTATGGATATTTCCGTGGGAAAATATGACCCGCAAAGTCATTCGATGGTAGAAGAACCTTCATGGCTGGTGCTTGCAAGACAACATCAAAAGGATGATCCTGATCTTTTACATTTATTTCTTCGAACGGAAAAGAGTGAATTACCGGATTTTTCTATTGATGAGGGGGGCACGTTAAAGTATCGTGGTCGATTTTGTATTCCCGCAGTTGGAGATATTCACGCGATGGTGTGTCGGGAAGCACATGGCTCAAGTATGGCCTACCATCCATGCTCAACAAAAATGTACCGTGATTTGAAACAAATTGTCTGGTGGTATGGAATGAAAAGAGATATAGCACAATTTGTATCTGAATGTCATACCTGCAAGCGGGTGAAAGCTGATCATGGGAGGCCTGGTGGCAAGTTGACACCATTGGAGATTCCAACCTGGAAGTGGGAAAGCATCTCCATGGATTTTATTACAGGTTTACCAAGATCTCCACGAGGACATGACTCCGTGTGGGTGGTCGTGGATAGGTTGACCAAGTGTGCTCATTTCATACCATTTCAACTGTCACAACCCGCATTTCTTCAACGAGTACCTCGTATCAGAGCAAAAGGAACTACGGGTTATGATGCCACGTCGTGCAGGGTATAACTGCACACGCTCAGACAACCCTTGACGCTTACTTTATAAGTTGAAATCCAACAGTTAAATGCAAGAAAACCTTTGAATTTAATGGCCGTATCCCTCGGCCTTAGGCATCAAAACACATTTGTACGTGGCGGAAACACTTTGTTTACTTATGACGATCTCCTATATGCAATCTATATTGATACTACGATAAGAAATCATCTTTGTTTACGTCATTTGGAAAATACGTGTTTGGTGACCAAAACATGTTATGCATGGATACAATAATAGTTTTGTTTAGCTTAAAAATACCTAATGCAACCTACCATAAATCCTTCCCAGGAGCAAGAAGACATCATCTCATCCAAATGAGTCACATTAGCAGTCCAGTATTCATATATCACAAGTAAAGAAAACCACCAATGGGCGCCAACAAGCTGACACGAACCCATTGGGGCACATGTATGTCTGTACAACAAAGAAAAGAACTACCTTGCCAAGTAAGCTCGGCTAGCTCCCAAGAAATGCCACCAACAAACCTAGCCGCTCAACCGGCTACAACCTGCACCTGAGGCATTCAAGAAAGAATACCTCAGCAATCATCGAAGATACAATAAAAAGAAGAGCAGCATGTTTATACAATATCATGAAGGGGCTTACCGACCCCGTAGCAATGTTTCATATAAGTAAAATGAGTGAACAAAAACAAGTGGAAAACAAGTATTAAGTACTGTCAATCCCAAGTGCCAAACGCACCAAGTGCGTACAATGTTCATCAAGTCCTGCTCACCCCGCAGGAGCAAAAAGGCAGAACACATGCTCATCCCAGCATCCATAGTACAAGAACCAACGATACGAGTGAAACATAAGCAACGGTTAAATGCGATTCAGCAAGGGTCTTTTGGTGGCAGCCCTAAAGTGGAACGCACCAATAAAAGCCAGCCCAAATCGGGGCAAAATGGTGCTCTACACCACAAATCCAAACCCGGTGGCCACAAAGGCTTAACCCACACCACCCCTTACCGAATCCTCACACAAACGCTTCTGCCATGGTTCACATTTCGCCTCGCAAAACTCACCATAAACGAACCTAAGCTTAACACCACAAGCAAATCTCACCATAACCCAAGTACACACGTTCCATTCCTTCATCCACACACATGACTACAAATTGCCAACGTAAAGTTTGAGTAACTTAATTACATGAATCACATGATTAGTACCAAGAAAGAATCATATGCTTTTGATATGAACAAGGAAAAATCACATGAAGAAGAAAGGCTACATGAACATGAATCAACTTAGCTACATGAATCACATGAACAAGAGAACTACATGAATTAACCTAGTATAGACTTGATAACTAAACAAAACTAAGCATGGAAGATCGAATTCATTCAGCATAGGGAAATTCAAGAGCATAATAAGGCTAGTGAGGAAGAACCCAAAACAAGAAGAACAAGCTAGGAAAAGTGAAAGAGAAAAACTAGCTATTTTGCACAATCAAAAACAAGAAAGAAGATTGGCAAGGGTGAAGAACACCGCTTGCCTGAACCAAAACGATGTCGCGACGGCTGCTCCTCTCTTTCCTTGCCTTGCTTTAGCCCTTGCTCCCTTGAGTTTCTTTTGGAATGAGGAAGAAGATGAAGAAGAAGGTAAAAATGAGGAGGATACATCTCTGTTTCGGCCTTATTTCCTCCAGAACAGAGCTGGACCGTTAGATGTAAAACCAAGGAAATGAACGGCACAAAAAAACTGGAAAAAGTTGATTTTCGGGCCGGTCACGCCCTGTGTCACGCCCGTGATGCAGGGCGTGTACCTTAAGCGGTGCAGAAAGTCGGCAAATCCAAGTTTATCCACACGGTACACGGTCGGGTACACGCCCGTGACGGGTCGGTCACGCCCGTGACCTAGGGCGTGTAGCCCGTGTCTCGACACCTCGTCGACACAAAGTGTCGACACTCGACACAGCTTGACACGCCCTGTGACACGCCCGTGTCACAGGTCGTGTCCCCTCTCTCGACACCCGACACCCGACACTCGACACTCGACACTCGACACTCGACATTGCGGGACACAGCCCGTGACACGCCCGTGTCACGGGGTGTGTACCCCATTCATCGAGCAAGAACAATTCGTCGACGCAAGAATAATTCGTCGAGTCAAGGAGGTCACGCCCTGGTCACGCCCCGACACGCCCGTGTCGGGGGGTGTGACACGCACAAAAACGACCATTTTTCCCTGTTTTGAAAAGTGTTTATGTGTCGTCCTAGACCATTTTTGCCTTAAGAACTTTTTACCCTTTTTTGTTTACTGTACCAGCAACTCATTTTGAGCGACATTACCCGTGCGAGAAAAAGTGCAAGCATTCCCTAAGAGGCCTCACCGAGTCCCCAATTTGGACTCCGGTTTGCTGGGGAATCGTGCAACTCGGCTACCAAAACAGCCACTCGCAAGCCCGCGGGAAAAACCATGCTCGAACAACGGTCACAGCCAACGTAACGTCCATCACGCGTACGCAATCAAAAATCCTGGGTGTTACAATCACTCCCCCTAACAAAAAGTTTCGCCTCGAAACTTTTCAATCATTTTGATCTCAATCAAAAAAAAAGTAGCAAACCAAAAACACCAATTCACATACCAGCTTATTTAGGTCAACTACCCGATGAAGACAATAGCGGAGCTCTATTTGAACGAGATCATCCGACTGCATGGTGTGCCAGTCAATATCATATCAGACAGGGATTCCCGATTTACTTCTCGTTTTTGGAAGAGTCTACAGGAGGGTTTGGGAACGGATTTGCAGTATTCCACTGCTTACCACCCTCAGACGAATGGCCAAACAGAACGAGTCAACCAAATTGTGGAAGATATGATTCGATGCTACATTCTTGAGTATGGCGGAGCATGGGATGAACGTTTGCGGCTTATGGAATTCGCATATAATAACAGCTATCAAGAAAGCTTGCAAATGGCTCCGTTCGAAGCTTTATATGGGCGTCGATGTCGGACTCCCCTATTTTGGACTGAGGTTGGCGAGCGGCCTTTGTTGGGCCCAGAGGCGCTTGAGGACATGGAAGTTGCTGTACAAATTATTCGGGAGAAGCTCCGAATCGCCCAAGAGCGATATGAAAAGTACGCCAATCGACGAAGGTCGGAATTAGAGTTTGCGGTGGGGGATTCCGTTTTTTTGAAAGTCTCCCTAATGGTTGGGATTAAAAGGTTTGGAAATGAGCGCAAATTAGACCCAAGGTTTGTGAGTCCCTTCAAGATTCTTGTGCGAGTTGGTGCATCCGCTTACAAGGTAGAATTACCCGTGAACTTTCCTGGTGTTCACGACGTGTTTCATGTCAGCCAACTTCGCAAGTGTCTGCGACATGACACGCAAGTGTTGGACGTGGTGCCGCAATTGGCGCCAAACCTTTCTTATGTGGAGATGCCCATCCGAATATTGGACTCCCAAGATCGCGTGTTGCGGAAAAAGAAGATTCCTATGGTCAAGGTGCTATGGAAAAATCAGAATGTGGAAAGCGTGACGTGGGACCTCGAGTCAACGATGAGGGCGGTTCACCCTCATTTGTTCCCGTAAATAAGCTGGTATGTGAATTGGTGTTTTTGGTTTGCTACTTTTTTTTGATTGAGATCAAAATGATTGAAAAGTTTCGAGGCAAAACTTTTTGTTATGGGAAGTGATTGTAACACCCCGGATTTTTGATTGCGTACGCGTGATGGGCGTTACGTTGGCTGTGACTGTTGTTCGAGCATGGTTTTTCCCGCGGGCTTGCGAGTGGCTGTTTTGGTAGCTGAGTTGCACGATTCCCCAGCAAACCGGAGTCCAAATTGGGGACTCAGTGAGGCCTCTTAGGGAATGCTTGCACTTTTTCGCGCCCGGGTAATGTCGCTCAAAATGAGTTGCTGGTACAGGAAACAAAAAAGGGTAAAAAGTTCTTAAGGCAAAAATAGTCTAGGACAACACAGAAATACTTTTCAAAACAGGGAAAAATGGTCGTTTTTGTGCGTGTCACGCCCCCCGACACGGGCGTGTCGGGGCGTGACCTGGGCGTGACCTCCTTGACTCGACGAACTGTTCTTGCGTCGAGTGGAGCTCGATGAATGGGGTACACGCCCCGTGACACGGGCGTGCCACGGGCTGTGTCCCGCAATGTCGAGTGTCGAGTGTCGAGTGTCGAGTGTCGAGTGTCGAGTGTCGAGTGTCGAGTGTCGGGTGTCGGGAGAGGGGACACGGCCTGTGACACGGGCGTGTCACAGGGCATGTCAAGCTGTGTCGAGAGTCAACACTTTGTGTCGACGAGGTGTCGAGACACGGGCTACACGCCCTAGGTCACGGGCGTGACCGACCCGTCACGGGCGTGTACCCGGCCGTGTACCGTATGGATAAACTTGGATTTGCCGACTTTCTGCGCCGCTTAAGGTACACGCCCTGCATCACGGGCGTGACACAGGGCGTGACCGGCCCTAAAATCGACTTTTTCCAGTTTTTTTGTGCCGTTCATTTCCTTGGTTCTGCATCTAACGGTCCAGCTCTGTTCTGGAGGAAATAAGGCCGAAACAGAGATGTATCCTCCTCATTTTTACCTTCTTCTTCATCTTCTTCCTCATTCCAAAAGAAACTCAAGGGAGCAAGGGCTAAAGCAAGGCAAGGAAAGAGAGGAGCAGTCGTCGCGGCATCGTTTCGGTTCAGGCAAGCGGTGTTCTTCACCCTTGCTAATCTTCTTTCTTGTTTTTGATTGTGCAAAATAGCTAGTTTTTCTCTTTCACTTTTCCTAGCTTGTTCTTCTTGTTTTGGGTTCTTCCTCACTAGCCTTATTATGCTCCTGAATTTCCTTATGCTGAATGAATTCGATCTTCCATGCTTAGTTTGGTTTAGTTATCAAGTCTATGCTAGGTTAATTCATGTAGTTCTCTTGTTCATGTGATTCATGTAGCTAAGTTGATTCATGTTCATGTAGCCTTTCTTCTTCATGTGATTTTTCCTTGTTCATATCAAAAGCATGTGATTCTTTCTTGGTACTAATCATGTGATTCATGTAATTAAGTTACTCAAACTCTACGTTGGCAATTTGTAGTCATGTGTGTGGATGAAGGAAGGGAATGTGTGTACTTGGGTTATGGTGAGATTTGCTTGTGGTGTTAAGCTTAGGTTCGTTTATGGTGAGTTTTGCGAGGCGAAATGTGAACCATGGCAGAAGCGTTTGTGTGAGGATTCGGTAAGGGGTGGTGTGGGTTAAGCCTTTGTGGCCACCGAGTTTGGATTTGTGGTGTAGAGCACCATTTTGCCCCGATTTGGGCTGGCTTTTATTGGTGCGTTCCACTTTAGGGCTACCACCAAAAGACCCTTGCTGAATCGCATTTAACTGCTGCTTATGTTTCACTCGTATCGTTGGTTCTTGTACTATGGATGCTGGGATGAGCATGTGTTTTGCCTTTTTGCTCCTGCGGGGTGAGCAGGACTTGATGAACATTGTACGCACTTGGTGCGTTTGGCACTTGGGATTGACAGTACTTAATACTTGTTTTCCACTTATTTTTGTTCACTCATTTTACTTATATGAAACATTGCTACGGGGTCGGTAAGCCCCTTCATGATATTGTATAAACATGCTGCTCTTCTTTTTATTGTAACTTCGAGGATTGCTGAGGTATTCATTCTTGAATGGCTCAGGTGCAGGTTGTAGCCGGTTGAGCGGCTAGGTTTGTTGGTGGCGTTTCTTGGGAGCTAGCCGAGCTTACTTAGCAAGGTAGTTCTTTTCTTTGTTGTACAGACATACATGTGCCCCAAGGGGTTCATGTCAGCTTGTTGGCGCCCATTGGTGGTTTTCTTTACTTGTGATATATGAATACTAGACTGCTAATGTGACTCATTTAGATGAGATGATGTCTTCTTGCTCTTGGGAAGGATTTATGGTAGGTTGCATTAGGTATTTTTAAGCTAAACAAAACTATTATTGTATACATGCATAACATGTTTTGGTCACCGAACACGTATTTTCCAAATGACGTAAACAAAGATGATTTCTTATCTTAGTATCCATATAGATTGCATATAGGAGATCGTCATAAGTAAACAAAGTGTTTCCACCGCGTACAAATGTGTTTTGATGCCTAAGGCCGAGGGATACGGCCATTAAATTCAAAGGTTTTCTTGTATTTAACTGTTGGATTTCAACTCATAAAGTAAGCGTCAAGGGTTGCCTGAGCGTGTGCAGTTATCCCCTGCACGACGTGGCATCATAACCCGTAGTTCCTCTTGCTCTGATACGAGGTACTCATTGAGGAAATGCGGGTTGTGACAAGAGCTGGTGGTGAAGCGAGCCTTTCACCGGGAAGAATGATTCGATGGAGTTAGGGGCTTCCATCCGGTAGAGAGGATATTAGGGAGCTAAGGTAGCTCCAGTCAGTATGGGGGAAGAGGAGAGAACAGCCGAATTCTTTTTAATATATTCAGTGGGAGGGTATTTCTGGAAGACCCTATTTTAAATCCTATTCAGTTGAACGGGAGGGATTTTTTGTTTGGCGTGAATATTGGAAAATTAGCGCCGTACCACTGCCTAAACATCGCGCCAAACACAACCTTAATTCAAATTGATCACGCAATCAGAGTCTTAATCTCAGGAGATAGCAATTAGACCACGTTTCAGGCCGGCAAAAATGTTTCTGAGTAAACTTGAATTGATGTAACTGGCAAAGTATTTTAGTTATAGATAGATATTGAGTCAGCATAACACATCATCAGGATTTCGCTGGAGAAGCTTAGACCTTAGCCATTTAACTCTGTTGAAATCTTTCTATCACTGTATAGTTGATGCAAACGAAAAAATTCATAAAGTCTTATATACGATGTAAGGGGGGGATTTTTTGTTTGGCGCGAATGTAGGAAAATTCGCGACGTATCACTGCCTAAACATCGCGCCAAACAGAACCTTAATTCAAATTGATCACGCAATCAGAGTCTTAATCTCAGGAGATAGATTAGACCACGTGTCAGGCTGGCAAAAATGTTTCTGAGTAAACTTGAATTTATGTAACTGGCAAAGTCTTTTAGTTATAATGATAGGTATTGAGGCAGCATAACACATCATATGGATTTCGCTGAAGACACTTAAACCATAGCCATTTAACTCTATTGAAATCTTTCTGTCACCATGTAGTTGATGCAGTCGACAAAATGCATAAAGTCTTCTATACAATGGAGTCGACAGTTTATATAAAGTCTTTTATACAATGCAGTCAATGCAGTCGACAAATTATATAAACTCTTCTATAGGATGCAGTCGACCAATTATATAAAATCTTTTATACGATGCATTTAATAAATGACTTATCTTAAAACTGATGCAGACAAACTTTTTTTAGTCATGCAGTCGATGCACTCGATATTTTCCCTGAAGCATTTAGTCGACGCAGTCAACAAAACAAATAGTCTTCTAGCTTATGCATCCGATTTTTCTCTTAGATAAATTAAAGTTCCTGCCTTTGAATTCATTTAATTTTATTATCTTTCCTCATGATAGTGACATGTTTATTATATGATTAGAATATTGGTAAACATGAGTTTTGCTTCATGAGGTATTACAAGGGGAAAACCCAGTTTAGGAGATCATAAGCCTAACACTACATTAGCTATGCACTTTTGATAACCTTGTCACACCAAAACTAAAACATAAATGAAATACAAGATATTTATTGTCATCTTAAGGCCTTCTTTAAATCAAGAATCTTGTGGGTAATATTCCCAACAAGCGTCGATTTGAGTGATATTGTTGATCGATTGACTGCTGAAGGACGAGACCCGGTGACATCTCAATCTACTAATAAGATTAAGGGAAAGCCCCTCTGACCTTTTTGTGATTAAGATATCCGAACAGGGGGTAGTCACTGATTGTCACAGTAAAGTACCAACCTTCAAACTAAGGCAACCACGAGGGGGCAGGCCCTGACGGTGGCATGACCTACCATGAGGGAGAAGGGCTTACCTTAAATCCAGGGTAGGGAGAGGTCACTTGGAGACAATGAGGGGTAGGCCATACCAATGGTTTGGCACATACAAGGGAGGCTTTCCCTAGCGTCACTGTAACCTACCGCAGGGGAGAAGGGCACGCCTTCGATCCGGGACAATGAGAGGTTACTAGGGCATGACCCCGACAAAGTGTCCTTCTCGCGAGTGAAAAGTGCTTACCTACGATCTGGGGCAAATAAGGACTACCACGATATTGACTATTGGCGGTTAGACGGATGAGCTTTGAATGTTCCTACGACAAAACATTAGGAGTAAACAAAATCATTACATTGCAATGAAATGTGAACTGAAGTTTATACAGATATATTTTGCTAAATTTAGAAAACTTTTTGAGACCACAAGGTTGGACAGGTAAAAGTAAAGTTGCATTATCGGGATGTGGTAAAGTGCATTTGCCTGAATCCAAGATATCTCTTGAATGCTTTGACTAGAGAAATGACGGTCTGCTCAAGCTTAGTAAACTTTCAGAAGTGATTGTTAAAGTATTGCGACATAGTCAAAATCTACTTGGATGACAACAAATTGCACATTGTAGGCTGCTTGATAGGGTTCTTCTCCCAAAGTGTCTGGAAGAGTGACGGTGCTTAAGACAGGGACTAGAGTTCTTTCGGGGATGCATATGCTAGTTGACCTGAGCTCGAGATTTTGGCTTGTTAGTTTTAGTTGAAGTAGTGTTAACAAGAGCAGTATGTTTACTATGATCCCCCTATCCACCAAAACTTGATATACTTTGGTTGGAGACTCCCCAATGATTATAGTAACGCTCTTTAGGCCTTGATGGTGGGTCTGCTCTTTATTTTTCAATAGAAACTGATTGATTGCCCCCAGGCAAAAAAATCGCTAAATTTCCTCTCTTAGGAGGTTACACTCCTAAGTATCATGTCCAGGTCCTTGGTGGTATTTGTAATATTTTGAGAGATCTCCTCGATTCCTGGTGAGCGGCCCGGGTTTTTGTAAGGTAGTATGATTATGAATAGCTTGAAAGATCTTGTCTTAAGAGACATTGAGTGACATGAAATTTTGATGTCAGCAATATTCTCTCGTTCGACAAACATCTTCATGATGTCCACAACTTTTCTTTGATTCCGGGCAAGATCCATTCTCCTGCATCCTTTTTCTAACATGTTGCTTGCTTAATTCTTTAAAGGTAATTTTCTTGCTGCTATTTGAAGCAAATTGATTGACGAAAAGATATCCTAATTACTAAGAGCTGTTAATATTTCCCTCATCAAGGGAGTGAAAACAAGCTTTAGCTTGTCCTTATAACGTGATGGAAAATGCCTAACACGTGATCTCTTCCGAGGCACTATATTTGTGCATGATAGCCATGTAATTTCTAACATGCATTAGTGAATCACTTATTCCGTCGAACTTCTCAATGTCTGGGAACTCAAAGCCACTTAGGATGGTGTGCCAAGTGTTGGAACCGATGTTTCACATTCCCTGTGTTTGATAATATCAACTCTCATGTTGTATTTGATCGCGTCTTGTGTTAATATAGTGTGCAGGTTGATAGGTGCAAGCAAAGAAAAAGAAGACTCCTGTGGATACTACCGCCGAGTGATAGATGTTACCGCTGGGCGGTAGCGGTGAATTAATTCGACAAAGCGCTCGGGATGCTATCGCTTCGTACTTGTCCTGCCGCCCGCGCCAGCCCACTCAATGCTCCAAGGCATTGAGTGCATTGAGTAAACACTACAGCCAGGTGAAAGCTCCGGTATCACGCCGTGGTAACCCACTCAACACCCACAGGAATTGAGTGTGTTGAGACAGCACTACCACCGGGCGCTAGCTTGGTACTGCGCCGCGGTAACCCACTCAATGCTCCAAGGCATTGAGTGTGTTGAGTCTGGCCTACCGCCAAGCACTATCTGCTTATCGCTCTGCACTAGCTTTGTAAAGAGGAAAATATTCGTTTTGAATATTGTAACAAATTTGGAGGATAGATGGCACATGAAGCGCGCGAACCTACCGTCGGGCACTATTCTTTCCTCCGGCGGTAGCCTATTTTCACGAAGACATATATAAGGCAGCCTCAGTTTCTGGGTTGTGTATCTACGATGAAAAAGAGACATGAGATCATGCATTCTAGGGTTCAGCCGTTCTCTTGATGTTCAATTCTGAAGGTCTACGTTGAAGAAGAAGAAAGTCCTCTACCTCCCGTTTGTGAACAAAGAACTCCGACGATCCAAGATCTACATCGACTACGAAGAGTCGATCGATTGTTAGCATACGAAGATCTCAAGCACTAGTTGCGGATCGCTCGACGGAGAAATCGTCAAGAGGAAGAACTTCGTCTTTTAGATTCCTTACATTCTTATTCTTGTAATGTTTTCTTTTTCTGAATCTTGTGGTGAGGAAAATCGTCTGGTAAGGGTCGTCGGATTCCGAGGAGGATTCTGTGGAAAATCATCTTGGGGATAGGGACATCTAGATCGGAGGATCTAGCGGGGCTCTAAGACCCTTCCTTGCATGGAGGTGATGTGTCGGCTTGAGAACCTTTCTCGAAGCGTAAGGGATAGAGCCAACCGGTCCATGGAGCGGGTCGGTATATAAAACACAAGAGTTTTATTTCTAACCGCCTTCGATATCCGGCATACGGAGATCACATTTTTGTAGTTGTTCAAAAACTATTATTGTTAAAACTTCCAATGAAATTTGTTCTCTGTGATATTACCTACATTAGTATGCTGTGAATATTGTTTTGATTTCTTGTGTGTGGTGCCTAAGAGAATTCATACAGGAAATAAGTTACGTGACTTACCACCGCGCGTTAGCTATCTAACGCCCAGTGGTAGCTTCCTATACTTGTTTTTCCTGAACCAAAATAATTTTAATTTCTATTAACGCGAAAAACCTTATTCACACCCCCCCCCCCCCCCGCTAAGGTTGGCCACTCGATCCAACAAGTGGTATCAGAGCGAGGTTACTTCAAAAGGCTTAAAATCCTGAAGTAAGATGGCCAACTCTGTTCACGCATTCTCTGAGGTACAAGGTGTTAGTAGACCTCCACTGTTCACGGGGAGTGACTATAGTCATTGGAGGACCCGGATGAAAATTTTTCTGATGACTCAAAGCATGAACATATGGGTCATGGTAGAGACGAAATACACTACACCCATGGTCACTGTAGGTGATACCATTTTAATCAAACCAAATGATAAATGGGATGATGCAGAGAAGCTTAGATGTATGAACAATGCTAAGGCTATGAACTCTCTATTCTGTGGATTAGGTAAAACTGAATTCAATAGAATATGTAACTGTGAAACTGCTTTTGATATTTGGCGCCTACTTGAATTTACTCACGAAGGTACTTCATAGGTGAAAGAGTCCAAGATGTTCCAACTCGAGTCTGAATATGAACAGTTCTAGTTGGAGATCGACGAGGAAGTTGACAACATGTATACACGATTCACCAAGATCGTCAATGCCTCAAGATCCCTCGAGTAGAGCTTTTCAAATGGTGATCTAGTGAGGAAGATCATGTGATCTTTACCTCCTCGCTTTAACCCAAAGGTGACTGCGATTGCCGAATCTCATGATATCAGCACCCTGGAGATATAAAGCCTCATCAGAAATCTAAAGACACACAAACTTGAACTAATGATTCAAGCGAAGGAATATCCTAGGGAAGTAAAGAAGAAGGGACTGGCGTCGATGGATATAAGGGAGAAAAAGGCTGTTGAAGAATCTAAGGAGGATGACGAGGAAAGATTCTACATTCAGGAGTTCAAAAAATTCATGAAGAATCCCAAGAAGCAGGGACAATTTAAGAAATTCTTAAAGAGAGGAGTTGGAGAAGCCCGAAGATGGACCAAGCCGTTGAAGCAAGCGAAAAAGCGATGATGAGAAGTCTCAGCCTGAGTGTTATCACTGGAGCATGCCTGGGCAAATAAAGAGGGACTGCCCAAGGCTCCAGAAGGAGGAAAAGGAAAAAATCAAAGCTGGCACAAAGGGAAGAAGAAGGTACTGAAGGCGCTCACATAGGATGAAGAAGGATCTGATGAATCAAGCACCTCAGACTCTAGCTCTAAAGATGAGGCAAATCTGTGCCTGATGGGAAGGAGTCGAGAGGAATCTGATGATTAGTCCGGTGTTCAGAGTGACACTGAGGTAACTCCACCCACATATACTAAACTTCGTGAAATTTATGAACATTTATGTGAGAAATTAGATAGTATGATTTTTTAGAAGAATTCCATGCGAAATGAGAGTAAGAAAATCAAAAAGGACATTGAAAATTTAAAGAAAGAATTAATAAGAAGTGGCAAAGAGAAGATCAAATGTCTAGAGTGTCTGCACTTGATGACAAAGATCAAAGAACAAGAAGCATGTTTCTCCGAGGCATCATTGAGAACAACTATTCTCATCAAAGAAAGGAATGCCTTGGAGAAAAAACTTCAAATATCTCTTGCCAAGATAGAGGAAGGCAAAAAGCAATTTGCCAATCGATGCATAATGCTAGTTACTAAGAACACTACCTTAAAGGTGAGGATCCATGATCTCAACTATGTTGTCCAAAAATTTGGAATATGCCAAAAATCACTTGATATGCTATTGGAGCACAGTGTCATGGATCTGGGAAATTTGGACTAGGTTACGTGAGTCCAACATTACCACCGAGCGGAAATCACTATTATGCCAAGCCCAAGTCCAACTTTAACAAATCTAAATATAAGGTTAAAAGTTCTGGATGGCTATCCACATCCTCAAGATAGAGCTCGAGCAACTCGATAAAGGCATCATCCACTGCTTACACTTTATGTGCAAACTATGATAGGTTTGGTCACACATCTGGCTTGTGTTTGAGGAAAGGTGCCAAGAAAAATTTGCAAGTCTGGCTACCAAAGTCTTCTACCTATCGTATGGGTGGGACAACTTGGGTAACCAGATCTTTACCCTCATCTTCATGTTAGGTTTGTTGGCAGGCTAAGGACAAAGGGAACGTGTGGTACTTGGAATCTAGTTGCTCCAAGCACATGACAGGAGATAAAGACAAGTTCCTTAGCCTGGAGAAGAAGAATGGAGGCATAGTGACATTTGGGGACAATAGTAAAGGTCGTATACTTGGAATCGACACCATCGGTGACAAGGCACTCTCAATTTCTAACGTACTGTTTGTAGATGGACTTAAGCATAATCTTATTTCTATTAGTCAACTTTGTTATAAGCTTCTCAATTTTATATTTGAATCCTCTATAAACACATGCAAAATTGTTTATGCCAAAACTACTAGTGTATTACTTGTAGCTCATAGAACTCATAATGTCTACACTGTTAGTTTTGATGAAATATCTGTGTGTGATTTGAAATGTCTACAAACAAAGAATGAGGAATTGGACCTTTGGCATAGGAAATTTGGACATTCTGGAAGTAAACTCGTTGTTAAACTATCGAAGAATAAGCTAGTTCGGGGACTTCCCACACTTAGTGGTACTTTAAAATCCTTGTGTGCTCGTTAAAAAGGTAAATTTAGAAAAACTTCTTTCAAGAGAAAAAATGATGTTTCCACTACTAGACCACTTGAACTTATACACATGGATTTGTTTGGTTCCCTTAGTACATGTAGTCTAGGTGGAAAGCGATACACTTTCATTGTTGTAGATGACTATTCTCGAATTTGCTGGACAATTTTTCTCGCAAATAAATCTGACAGGTTTAGCAAATTCTCAAATCTTTGCACGAGACATCAAAATGAGAAGGAGCTAAAAATAAAATGCATTAGGTCACACCATGGAGGAGAGTTTGAGAATGAGGTCTTCACAAACCTGTGTGACACGTTAGGGATTAAGCTCAAATTCTCAGCCCCCCGCACTCCTCAACAAAATGGAGTTGTAGAATGAAAGAACTACATTCTTCAAGAATTAGCACGCACAATGCTCGCAGAGTTTGGCTTGCCATGCTATTTCTGGGCTGAAGGGTTTATACAACCTGCTATGTAATGAACCGAGTCATGCTTCTACCCCTTTTTAAGCAAACTCCGTATGAGCTTTATTTTGATAGAAAACTGTCTGTGTCGTACTTTAGAGTCTTCAGTTGCCCATGTTATGTTCTAAACACTAAGGATCACTTGGGGAAATTTGATGAAAAATCTGTTCTAAGCATATTCTTAGGATACTCGAGCAAGAGTCGTGCTTATAGGGTCTACAATAAAAGAACCTTTGTTGTTGAAGAATCGGCTCATGTACATTTTGACGAAAATATCCCAACCGAGGTACCTAAACCAAATTAATAGGAAATTGATGATGGTGCTCAGTTGGAAGTTAGGATTGAGGAGAGGGTAGTGTCGGATGACGTTCCAATTCATGTAGATACATATAAGCCTCTGAGTACTCTAAATTTCTTAAAAGAGCATCCTCGAGAACTAGTAATAGAATAACCCTCTCATGGAGTTAGAACTCGGTTTGCACTATATGAATCATTTTTAAACTTATGCTTCCTATCTGAAATTGAATGCAAGAACGTCTCTGAAGCCTTAAAGGATGAATCATGGTTATTGGCTATGAATGAGGAGTTAAATCAATTTGAGAGTAGTAAGGTTTGGGTTTTAGTGGAGCGTCCAAATAGTCATTATGTTATAGGTTTGAAATGGGTTTATAAAAATAAACTTGATGATGAATCTAGGATAACTAGAAATAAAGCTAGGTTGGTAGCACAAGGGTACTCTTAGATAGAGGGCATAGATTTTGAGGAATCATTTGCCCCGATAACTCATCTTGAGTCCATCCATATGTTTTTGGCGTTTGAAAGTTATAAGCAAATTAGATTGTATCAAATTAACATTAAGAGTGCATTCTTAAATGGATATATTAAGGAAGAGGTTTATGTCAAGCAACCACCCAGATTCATGAATGCCGCCTACCCAAACCATGTATACAAGTTGGTGAAGGCCTTGTACGGACTGAAGCAGGCACCTCGTGCTTGGTATGATAGGCTCACCACCTTTCTCTTAGATCATGTCTTTAGGATGGGCAGTGCGGACACCACTTTATTTATAAAGAAAGAGAATTTAGATCTAATTATTCTACAAATCTATATGGATGATATCATTATTGGGGCCACAAATGAAAAGTTATGTGAAGAAATTATTACCCTATTGAAATCCGAAATCGAAATGAGTCTAGTAGGAGAACTTACCTATTTCTTAAGATTTCAGATTTCTCAACGCAAAGATGGTGTTTTTGTAAGTCAATCAAAATATATCAAAGATATGCTTGTGCGCTTTGTGTTTGAGAATCTGAAACAAGTCAAAACTCCAATGAGTGCTACTCTTAATTTAGTAAAGGATGAAAGTGGCATTTCCGTTGATCAAACAATGTTTAGAGGTATGATAGGATCATTTCTATATTTGAGTGCCTCTAGGCCTGATATCAAATTTACGGTAGGTATGTGTGCTAGGTACCAAGCCGACCCTAGAGAGTCACATTTGAAAGCGGTAAAGTATATCTTTAGGTATCTTATAGGAACACAAAATCTTGGACTTTGGTACCCACACACCACCGATTTCACACTTCATGGGTACTCTGACTCTGATTATGCGGGATGTTCACTTGATCGCAAGAGAATAAGTGGTACATGTCATTTCCTAGGCCCTGCACTAGTCTCCTGGTCAAGCCGCAAACAAATCTCAGTTGCACTCACCACCGCTGAAGCCGAGTATATCGCCTTAGGAAGCTACTGCGCGCAAGCACTGTGGATGTCTCAAACATTAGAATACTTTGGCCTAACTTATAGGAACGTTACACGTATGTACTATAACAAGAGTGTCATAGACTTGACAAATAATCCATTGCATCATTTAATATCAAAACATATTGATGTGCATCACCATTTCATTTGAGATCACGTTAAAATGAGAATGTGAGAGTAAACATATTCTCTAAACCACTCCCAGATGCACGTTTCTCATTACTTCGACTCGAGCTGGGTGTTTTGGACCTATCTTCCTAGTCATCGTATTTGTTTTTTGGTTGTTTTTGTCTATGTTTCATTTTTTGGTTTATTTGCTTGTGTTAGTTATTTGAGTTCCGTGTCAAATTTTTTTAAAAAAAATTAAAAACAAAAACAATATATATGTATATAAACTAAAACAAAAAAAATGGGAATTCGATCATTTCACGGGCACACATGACCTGAACTTAGGCTATAATAAGTACGTACAATGTTTGAGTTCTGACTGTTAATCTATGTAAACATTGTCCTCCAGTCATGGTTTGTCGAATCGATAGGTGCTTAACTATTGAGTGAGACAAAATAGTTTAGTTCTTATTGACTATGCCTTTAAGTATGTGTGAGGATTTGGATAGGGCAATGACTACAAATGTTCCACACATCCCTAGATGAAGCATTCAAGAAAAATGCTAGGTTTACATGATATAACTCGTGACATTGCATCTTAACACATTAGAACTACTTTGAATAATCAATGTCACTATATATTTATGTGTGTATATGAAGATCAAAACTTTGGGCCAAATCTCTAGAGTTAAGGTCCTATATATACAAGTTAAAGCGTATCTATCTAGGTGGATAGATTTCGATTGACTCGGGGCTCCTTAAACTCAAAAAAATATATAAAAGCTATCACATGTTATGTCAAGAACCCCCAAGCACTACTAATTCCTCCTGATAAGTCTTTATGAGCATTATGAGGATGAGCGCCTTGGTTTAAAGAGTCACTTCGATCTTGTGCATAGACTCTAACTTAAGCTTAGTGTCCCTAATTCAA
The DNA here is from genome assembly GCA_039583875.1 of Platanthera guangdongensis. NCBI lineage: Eukaryota > Viridiplantae > Streptophyta > Magnoliopsida > Asparagales > Orchidaceae > Platanthera > Platanthera guangdongensis. Next base: position 92,052,126 of record CM077167.1, read on the forward strand.
GTCTTGGTATGACATAGATAGCTATGTGACGTGATTATTAAATATATTTATCTTGTGTTAGCATTTTAAGGGATCAAAATAATCATGTAGCATATGATATTTTTACTTGTTGTTTTCTCTCTTTTTGATGCTTCACGTACACGTCATTGCCTTATTTAATGCTTCCATGCATAAGAATTGGACTGAAACTACACTATATGTATTGAGCACAATATGTACTAGCACACGATGTACACTCATGATGTTTATAATGTTGTCAATTTGATTAGATTTGTAACTCTCATAACATTGTATTTCTACTCGTTGTGTGTTTAGTCCAGTCTGTGTTGTCCAATTCACACTATATCTGACAAATTTTTTTATCTATGTCTGTGTATTCTGCTCCGGTTTATGACCCATGTGCTTTATATTCTATGATTTGCGCTTTGTTTTGGGTCACCCCAATGTTTAACACGTCTACTTTTACCTTATTTGTGCATTGTCTACTATCTATATCACACTTAACATATCTAGTGTTTTTATCCTGCATGTCTGGTCAGCCTTGCCCCACTCCTATTTGATATTATCAAAGGGGGAGAATAGATTGTTCATGAGTATGATTCACGTGTTATGAAAGGTCACATGTTAGGGGAGCATGTTAACAATGTGTGCACATAGATAGGGGGAGCATGTCGAACATGTAGATAGGGGGAGTGTGCGTATAAGGGAGCTTTATAGAGAACCTGAAACCTAAACTTTCAAGACTATCTGTTAAATATATTCACTCTATCACACATCTCATTATTATTTCTCATGAACGGGATTTTATATTATCAAAAGGGGGAGTTTGTTGGAACCAATGCTTCACATTCCATGTGTTTGAGAATATCAACTAAAATGTTGTATTTGATCATGTCTTTTGTTGATAGAGTGTGTAGGTTGACAGGTGCAAGCAAAGAAAAAGAATACTCCTACGGATACTACCGTCGAGTGATAGATGTTACCGTGGGGCGGTAGCGGTGAATTAATTCGACAGAGCGCTTGGGATGCGATCGCTTAGTGCTTTTCCTACCACCCGCGCTAGCCCACTCAACGCTTCAAGGCATTTAGTGTGTTGAGTCAACACTACCGCCAAGTGATAGCTCTGGAACTGTGCCGCGGTAACCCACTTAACACTACCATGCATTGAGTACGTTGATACAGCACTACCACCGGGCGCTAGCTTGGTACCACGCTGCGCTAACCAACTCAATGCTCTGAAGAATTGAGTGTGTTGAGTCTGGCCTACTGCCGAGCGTTATCTGCTTATCGCTTTGCATTAGCTTTGGAAAGAGGAAAATATTCGTTTTGAATATTTTACCAAATTTGGACGATAGTTGACACATCAAGCACGTGAACCTATCGTCGAGCTCTAGTCTTACCGCCAGCAATAGCCTATTTTCACGAAGACGTATATAAGGCCGCCTCAGTTTCTATATTTGGTATCTACGACAAAATAGAGACAGGAGCTCCTACATTCTAGGGTTCCGCCACTCTCTTTGCATTCTGTTCCAAAGGTCTTCGTCGAAGAAGAAGAAAGTCCTCTCCCTACCGTTCGTGAACGAAGAACTTCGGCGATTCAAGATCTACATCGACTACGACGAGCCGACCAGTTGCTAGCATACGAAGATCTCAAGCACCAGCCGCAGATTGCTCGATGGAGAAATTGTCAAGAGGGAGAACTTCATCTTTTAGATTCCTTACATTCTTATTCTTATAATCATTTCTTTTTCTAAATTTTGTGGTGAGGAAAATTTACCGGTAAGGGTCGTCGGAATCCGAGGAGGATTCCGTAGGAAATCATCATGGGTATAGGAACGTCTAGATTGGAGGATTTAGAGGGGATCTAATACCCTTTGTTAGGTACATTGGGAATTGTGTACTTGATTTAAAGAAGTCCTTTCAACTCAATGATATACACAAATTTGTATTTGATGTATGTTGAGTTTACTTGTGTAGGCTATATTTTGAAGGAAAAATAAACCAAGTACAAAAGTGTCGAGATACTAGGCAAGTGTCGACACCTTTGTAAAAGCAGTGCTGAGACAAGGAATCAAGTTGTGCCGACACTCAGGACTAGTGTCGACACCCTTATTCAAGGAGTGCTGAGACAGGAAAGTTGTGTTAACACTCAGGACTAGTGTCGACACACTTCACACAAGTTATGTCGAGACTGCAAGCAAGCTGTGTCGACACTCGGGACTTAGGTCGACACCATTAGTCAATAAACCAGCTATGTCGACACTCAGAACTAGTGTCGACACATTTCTCACAAGTTATGCTGAGACTAAAAGCAAGCTGTGTCGACACCCCGGACTTGTGTCGAACCAATTATCAAGAAACCAGTTGTTTCAACACTCAGGACTAGTGTTGACATATTTCTCACAAGCTATGCCGAGATAAGAAACCAGCTGTGTCGACACTCAGGACTAGTGTCGACACATGTTACATAAGTTGTGTTAAGACAAGAAGCTAGCAGTGTCGACACACTCAATTGTTGTCGACATCCCTATAAGAGAAGTGTCGACACCCAAGACTGGTGTCGACAGAATCTAAGTACAGAAGTGTCAACACTCAGAACTGTGTCAACACCTTCATGTAGAAGCTTTCAAGACTAAACTTCTTCTAAGTCCAGAATTCGAAGCCTGAAGTTCTGACAACTGTTAGAACTGTCAAATGTTAGTGAATAAACCGGGGTAGCCGGTCACTCTTGTCAAAGCCTATATAAGGAGACCAACACAACAGAAACTGAGAGCGATCATTCTGATTCTTCTCAACTAAGTCTGTCAAAACAATTTCAATAGAATTCTGAAGGTGGAGTTGAGGAAGATCGTGAACAACGTCAATCATATTCACCCGAGTTCAACCCTACCTTCACCCTCAAGATTGTAACACCCCCGATTTTTTCGATGATTTTATTTGTTTGGGCAATGTCAGATCTATGACGTCGTGGTGTTACTTTTAACGTCGAGTGTTGGATTTGAGTAGTTTTGGGCATGCTCGTCTAGTTTCGTCGCAACCCGAGCGTTTTTGGAGTCTCGGTGCGCGATCGAAGTTTTGGGTTTTGTTTTCTGTTCGCCGCATACTTTGACGGTTAATATCTCGGGAATGGCTCATCGGATTCTGGTTTTGACTTTGTCGTTGTGTTCGTAGCATCAGTGTTTGTCTACGGTGTGAGTTTCGTTTAATTTGGCACGCGTTTGAGCCTCCGTTTTGATCTCGTAGTTTCCTAATTCAAAATATATAAAATATGAATATTTTAATATTAAAGTACTGTTCAAAAATGAAAAACACTATTCATTCATATAGTTTAATTTCTTGGGTATATTTGTAGAGAATTTACAGATTATGCAATTCCTGATTTCTGCCTCTCGAGTGAATTTGATTCTTACTCGAGTGTTGTTCTGAATGTACACGAGTGCCTTTTTCGTCTTACTCGACTAAAATTTCTGACCTACTCGGGTAATTTTTCTACCTACTCGAGTAATTTTTTCTACCTACTCGAGTCGTCATTTCTACCTACTCAAGTAACCTTTCTTACATACACGAGTACTTTTTTTTGTTATACTCGAGTACTTCTGTTATACTCGAGTACTTTTTATATTTACTCGAGTGATTATTTCTTCCTACTCGAGTAGCCATTTTCTACCTCTTGAGTACCCGTAAGCTTGTTCTCGTGTATTCCATTGCAGTTTATATTCGGGAGTCTTTTTGAGCTCCCAAACGATGTCGTATGGAAAAATAGTTAACATAAAATATGTGCGTCTCGACGAGATCTACAACTTTTATGTTGGACACTTTTCGATTTGAAGTCATCCTAAACCTTTATTTCTTCTTCTGTAGACCCGCGCGTATATTGTTCGTTTTTTGTACAGAATGTTTTATAAGTATAAATATTTATATATATATTTATATATCTCTTTATATATATATATATATAGATATTTATAATATAGAAAACTTCATCTTCTTCATCTTCTCCGATTCTTTTTCCTCCCGAACCAGAGCGGCATATACTTCGTGGACCTTCTGGTGGCCGCCGACGGTGCTCCGGTGCTCGAAATCTTCATCCGAATATAGATCCGGAAAGCTCTCACCGAGAGCTACGCCCTCGTGGTAATTTCTTCCCCGTTTCTTGAGATTTCTCGTTAGGGTTTTTCGGCCCTAACCTCTATTTTGGTCATTTTTGTCTAGATTTCAACTCCTCTCGCAGTCTTTTGCCCTGATCTACGACGTGGAGCGATTCAGAGAACTTTTCCGGTAAAACCAAGGCAAGTGGTGGTTTCCCCTCGTTTCTCCTTGTCTGATTTGATGGTAACGGCTATGTTTTCATGTTCCTTAAATTTTATACACTTATTCTTGCAAATTATTGTTATGATTTACCTTCTCAATGATCACATGATGTTGTAATGTTTCGTCATGGTAAACTCGATTTTTTCCAGATGTGTTGATCGTTTTTGAAGTGTCTTATGATGGCTTTAAGTGCCTTAGTTTCCGTTATTAAATGCGTTAGAATTTATCTAGGACTGTAAATTGCTCCTAGAGGGGTATCAACCGCGTCTTGAGTTCGGTAATGTCAAGTAGAATCGGTCGATCCAAATCTCGAGGTATTTGTATTGTGGTTTCTTGGGGTTTCTTGAATGCGGGAGTTAGTGGGAGATCCCACCTCCACAGTGTTTGTTACCTTCATTAGTGCCCTGTGGAAGTCTACCTGGTTTTTTGGATGTCTGCGGTGTATGGTGGAGAGTATGAGACTCCCTCGCAGTTAAACAGATTATATATCTGTTTGTTTTGGGTGGTGTGTCCAAGAGTGACCACTTCGCCTGTGTTTTTGGGTGGTGTGTCTAAGAGTGACCACTTTGCCGTGTTTTTGGGTAGAGTCGACCACAGGTGCCTAATGAAGGTTTTGTATTTTCTTTCTGGAGAAATATTTACATAGACACCTTATAGCCTTATGCGTCTAGTGTACTCTTGTGGAACGTGACAAGTCACGTAGGAGTTCTTTTTCTGTTGATGCCTAGTTTTATTTTGTACTTTACTTCAGTGCTTTTGGTCTTGGGTTGGTACCCCTGTTGACCTTCGTTTATTTTGGCTTATTACTTTTCCTGCCACTACTTGTACCTTCTTGCTGAGGTGTTCTATTTTTTTGGAATGCCTTGGGTTCAGAGCAGTAGCAGTTAGCAGTGCTGGTTTTGGAGTATCCTGGGCGGCAGTGTTGGTCGTGCTTGTTGCCTCGTCTTAGCGAGGTAGTTTATTGTTTGTTTAGTTTTACGAGTTCTGACATACTTTTGTTCGTGGGTTTGTGGCAGTTTGTTGGCACCCACTGAATTGTTAGTTGTTTGATACTTGCTAGCTGCTCATTTCTTTAAATGTGGATGTGGATTACTTGTTCTCTGGGAGGATTTATGCTAGGAATGCATGTTAGGTATTTTCAACTATAAAATCTACTACTATTACTTCATGCATTTCATAATTTGAAACTCTAACTTGTTATTTTTAGCGACCGTAAAAGCTATCTTTCCTACTATAATAAATTTAGAGTCTTGCATAGCATGAGTTGTCCTTTAGGGACGTTTTTACTCATCTAGGATGTCTGAGTTAATCTAATCAAGTATTTTTCCGTAGTGTATAATATATTTTGATTCATGAACTAAATGAGCCACTAAGTCGAGGGATACGCCTAACTACTGCACTTAATTGATTTTCCTTAAAATAACTTTAAAAGAACCTTTCTTCATGATTAGTTTGGTATCTGCCTGAGCGTCCGCAGTTATCCCCTGCTGACGTGGCATCATGACGCGCATTTTCCCTTACTCTGATAAGCTTTTTGCGGTGAAAATGCGGGTTGTGATAATTGGTATCAGAGGAAGGTTGCTTGACAATTTGTCGGGCAACCTTTCCTTATTGGTATTAGGTGTTTAGCATCATATCATACACACACCGATATGTCATCAGCACGTCTTGGCTGAACCACGAACACTACACTCATAGCATAACATGAAGTATACAGGGCATATTATGTAGTATGGGATGCATAATATGTGTTTGTATATGGATCCACCATAGGGGCAACATGTGAGGGTTATGTAGTATGGGATGCATAACCTCACCACATGAATGCGACTAGCACGTTTCTTTTTCGTTGCATGAGAATATCATGTAGTATGGGATGCATAACATTTTCATGTGTACGCCGCTCATAATATGCATTAGGGCCTTTTTAAAATGCATAGCACAATCATGCATAGCATAACATTGCATAAGCACAACGTGCCAAGCTAAAGATTTGCGGGATGATATATGTACACACATGGTTTTAATTCAGAAAACGAATATAAATACATGCATTCATGCCATATGCACAAGAGTCAATAGGATGAGAGGATATCATCCTAAGTAGGACATAGCATCATTATAAAATCCCAGAGCAAGTTGCAGCGTAAGCAAGTGTCTTTTAAGTATAGTCTGAACTAGTTGTGTGGCTTTGTCGTAAGATAGGATTTTGATGAGTTGTTCGTTTGATTTTTAGAATGCCGCCAAAGCGTCCTGCGACGAGGTCAACTCCCCAGTCAGAGGGTGAGTCATCAGGTGCGCAAAGTGACGCAATTATCGAGAGTCTGCGTTAGAGCAATGAGGTTCTGTCAAGACAATTGGTTGCGATGCAATCGCAAATTGAGTCTTTGTTGGCTGCCGCTCCCGCGCAGAACCTTCAGCGCAAGAGCCCGCCTTGGGCCAAGCCGTGCCCAATACCCCTGCTCCTCTGGTGCCCCCGATGGAGATACCACCAGAAATGAATTTCATATCGCACTTCCAGCGGTTGGGACCTCCCACCTTCGACAAGAGTGCTGACTTTGTGATTATAGATGACTGGATCATCTCCATCGAGGAGATGTTTTCGTATTATGGAATTCTAGAATCCCAGAAGGTGATGATTGCAGCCTATCAGTTAAAAGGTCTGGCGAAGAGTTGGTGGATTTGGGAAAGAGAGAGCCTGAAGGAAGGCTGTACTTGGGAATCTTTTAAGAAGATGCTACTGAAGAAATTTCTACCCTTGGTCGAGCAAGACTGCCTGATGAATAACTTCCTGCATCTAAAGTAGAGACAGCTCACTATGAGCGAGTATGAAATTGAGTTTAGCAAACTGAGCAGGTTTGCTCCGGATTTGGTAGCTTCTGAGGAGGGTAGAGTGAAACATTTCTAGGGAGGACTAAGAAGCAATATCCAGTAGTTGGCATGCGCTTACCAAGCTGAAAGTTATGCTGAAGCAGTGGAAGCCGCTTTAAAAGTGGAGGCGATTGAAATGCCAAGAACCGCGGTGTTGCGGCAAGGAAGGAGAAAAGAAAAGGTGTTGAGGATTGTTGCTCCAGGGCATCTGGCCCTTCTTCGAAGAAGAAAAGTAAGGATGTATGTAGCTTCTGTGGTCGACCTGGCCACCCCTACGAAAGGTGCTTCAAGAGGACTGCCACCCTGAAGCAGCAGCAGGTGCATGCCATCCAAGGTGCACCCAAGGGAGAGCTTGTGTGCTCGTTCTGTGCAAGGAAGGGTCATGATGTGACTCGTTGCTGGGTGAAAGAAAGGGTTTTCTTCCAGTGTGGGCAGAATGGACACAAGAAGTCTTCGTGCCCCCAGGCTCAGTCCCCACTGCAGCCTACCCCACTTCGAGCCCTGCCACCGCCACCAAGCCTAGATAAAGGAAAAGGAAAGCTGAACGTGATGACCAGCGAGGAATCCCAAACCTTTACGCAAGTGATATCAGGTTAGCCTCAGTTTAATTTTATCCTTGTTAGTTATCTTCGTTGCTCTAGTTGTCATTCGTTTAGTTATGTATGTTACGGTTTTAGGGGAGTTTAAGGTACGGAATAGGTGGGCTCGCGTTCTTTTCGATTTGGGTGCCACCCATTCCTTTGTGGCCCGGAGATTTGTTGATAAGCACCGTCTGAGTGTGGACCAATTAGGAGGCTCCTTCAATGTCAAGCTCCCTTCCGGTGATTCAGTGATATCTAACCAAGGAATTCTGAAATGCCCTATTTATCTTGGGAATATTCTGGCTTATGCGGATCTGATGATTTTGGATCTGTCTGATTTTGACGTGATTTTGGGCATGGACTAGCTGTCCAAGTATGATGCGGTCATCTAGTGCAAGTCTAAGCGATTGGATTTCAGAATGGACGACGGACAACCTATGAGCGTCTATGGATTTCAGGACAGAGTTTCCCCTGTTATTTCTGCGGTACGTTCTTGTCGTGCTGTAGAGTCTGGTTGCGAGACGTTTTTGGTTTCTATTTTTGCTCTGGAGACGGCTTTTGTTACACCACGTCTTGAGAATGTCTCGGTGGTACGAGAGTTTCCAGATGTTTTTCTTGATAGTCTTCCAGGACTCCCTCCTGAAAGGGAGATAGAGTTTGAGATAGACCTCGAACCAGGTACTCATCCTATTGCTAAAGCACCGTACCGTATGGCTCCGTGTGAGTTGGACGAGTTGCGTACTCAGCTCGATGAGTTGCTGAGGTGTGGTTTTATTAGACCAAGTACTTCTCCATGGGGTGCTCGGTTTTGTTCGTCAAGAAGAAAGATGGATCGATGAGACTTTGCATCGATTATAGGGAATTGAACAAGGTAACCATTAAGAATAGATATCCCCTTCCAAGGATTGATGATTTGTTCGATTAATTGCGTGGTAGCTCGGTATTTTCAAAGATCGATCCTCGCTCAGGCTACCACCAGTTGAGGATTCGTGAGGCAGATATTCCCCGAACCGCTTTCCGTTCACGACATGGACATTATGAGTCTTTGGTGATGTCCTTTGGTTTAACCAATGCTCCCTCTGCTTTCATGGATTTGATGAATCAGTGTTTAAGGATTTCTTGGACCGATTTGTTATTGTGTTCATAGATGATGTCTTGGTGTATTCCCTCAATGTTGAGGAGCATACTCAGCATTTGCGTCTGGTTTTTTCGACCTTGGGGAAGCATAATTTATATGCGAAGTTGAGCAAGTGTGAGTTCTGGCTACCTCAGGTGTCCTTTCTGGGTCATGTTGTAAGCAAGGATGGTATTTCTGTAGACCCGACCAAGATTTTTGCAGTGATGGAATGGGAGAGACCTTCTACACCTAAGGAGATTAGGAGTTCCTTAGGCCTAGCCGGCTATTATAGAAGATTCGTGGAAGGATTTTCGGTGTTGTCTGCTCCTCTAACTAGACTTACTCAGAAGAATACTGCTTTCATTTGGAGTGATAAGTGTGAAGAGGCTTTCCAAGAGATGAAGAAGAGATTATGTACTGCTCCGATTTTAACCTTACCTACTGAAGGAGTTAAGTATGTTGTGTATGTTGATGCGTCACACATCGGACTTGGTTGTGTTTTAATGCAAGATGGCAAGGTGATCGCGTATGGATCGAGGCAACTAAAGAACCATGAGAGAAACTATCCTACGCATGATTTGGAGTTTGCTGCCGTAATTTATGCGCTAAAGCTTTGGAGACACTTATTGTATGGCGCGCTGTGCAAGATCTATACGGACCATAAGAGTTTGAAGTACGTCTTCACTCAGAAGGAACTAAATCTGCGCCAGCGTCGGTGGTTAGAACATGTGGCGGATTTTGAAGTGGAAATTCTTTATCATCCAGGAAAGGCTAATGTAGTAGCCGATGTCTTGTGTAGAAAGACCGCTAAGATTTTTAATTTGTCGGTGCAGTCCTTGGTAGAAGAATTTTTGTTGATGGATTTTGAGGTTGGGAGTAGTACTGTGTCTGCTAGTCTAGAAGCAGAAGAACCCTCTTGGATTTCCCTTACTCGAGCACATCAGAAGGATGATCCTGATTTGTTGCACCTCCGGAATAGAACTGTGAAGGGAGAGCTACCTGATTTCTCTATGGATGAGTTGGACACCTTGAAGTATCGGGGTAGATTTTGCGTCCCCGCCTTTGGTGATATTCGAGCTAAGATCTGTGCTGAAGCCCATGGTTCCAGTGTATCCTACCACCCTGGTTCCACTAAGATGTATAAAGATCTAAAGCAAATTGTTTGTTGGTCAGGGATGAAGAATGAAAGAAAACTATGGTGTCGACCTAAATCACCTAGATGGGGGTGAATAGGTGGTTTGTGCTCCTTCTGCGGAATAAAAAATAATTAGAGCACAGCACAGAAATATCTACCAATATCACAGACGACACAAGATGTATAGTGGTTCCCCAACCTTGGGTACATCCACTTTCCCTCACCGATCTAGCAATCAACTAGACTCGGCTACTCCACTATCTCGGATCAAAAACCGATCCTACCCTCGGAACAAAGTTCCTACAAACTCGATCCAAACAAAACGGATCTACACCTCGGAAGATAACACTTCCTACAAACTCGGAGTAAAGAAAAAACTCCTACACTCAGAGAAGATTTCTCCTACAAAATTAATACAGTGTTTTCAAGAATACAAACAGTAAATCACGCAGATCTGAAGGAAATGGCCAGGATCTTCTTCTTTTCAACTTTGTAGCTTTTTCAGAAATCGGTGAAGAAGGTCTCGGCCTCGATCTGGATCTACTTCCTTTTACAGAAATCGAGAGAGAATGTGATCAGTGAAGTCGATCTCGATCTGTAACTTTTCTTCAGAATATTCCTCTGAAAGTAGAAGCTTTGGCCGGAGAAGAAGGCGGCGGCGGCGGCTTCCGATTCGCAAAAATCAGAGAGGAGGCGGCTGAAGATTATTTCTCGAAAAAGAAATTACAAGAAAGCTTTGAGAATACTTAGGGTTTGTCATTTTCTGATAAGACCTTATATAGGAGAGACTAACGGTCATAATCGGTCATAATGATGTACACGTGGACCAATCATGTCGCGTGATTTGAAAAATCCCATCAGAAAAAAATGACTTAGCAAGATTTCGGAAAGTCTCAGCCAACTACACGAGTAAGTCAATGACTACTCGAGTAGTTGAATAACTACTCGAGTATATGAAGGAGAACATACTCGGGTATAAATATAAGGACTACTCGAGTATATAGAGATCAACTACTCGAGTAAGCAGACAGAACTACTCGAGTATATGTAGAGACCTACTCGAGTATATAGAGGATCTACTCGAGTACTGGAAGAGCTACTCGAGTATATTACATAACCTACTCGAGTACAAGAAGTACTACTCGAGTGGAATACTTAGAAAAATTCTGAAGAGGTCTGCTGGCAACTACTCGAGTAGTTGAACTAAACTACTCGAGAGGAAGTAATCTACTCGAGTAGGTGAATGTTCTACTCGAGTAAAAGACTTGGAAGAAATTCTGGAGTAGGTAAATAGCAAGGTACACGGGTGACACATGAACTACTCGAGTAGGTAAGATGAACTACTCGAGTATGTTTCTATCTACTCGAGTATGTGAGTATACTTACTCGAGTATATAACTTAGAGAAATTTAGATGAGAAAAACCTTATGGCACTCGGGTATAAAGAGTGATCTACTCGAGTATATAAGTATGCTACTCGAGTATATGACTTGGTCTACTCGAGTAGGTGACTTAGCTACTCGAGTATATGACTATTTCTACTCGAGTACAAGATTCCTTTACTCGAGTAACTTATACCCAGACTACTCGAGTAGGTGAAAGCTCTACTCGAGTAAAACACTTAGAAATTTTCTGATGTTGGAAAAACTGATTCTTCTAGAGTAGCCAACTTCCAATGTCTTTCTCATAGTCCAATAGCTTGAATATGAAGTGTATCCCAATAGAGAGACCACACATGAGTCAACACCTTGGAATATGCAATGAGGGATTACATTGCGCAGTTCCTGTGTTTGGTGACCCACTGTGGGCTGACATTGGCCTACACTTCCCAGTGAAACTCCTGCAAACATATAGCTCAAACCAAGCATCAAATACAACTTAATTCATCTTAGTTCCAGGGTGACTTCATCAAATCTGGGTTCATGTGGATGAAATACCCAACAATCTCCCCCTATTTGTTGAAGTCAGAACCCTTTACACTAATGTGAATTATGGACATAAAAGAAACTAAGTAGAAAAATATGAGCAGGTAAGCAAAGGATAATGAAAAGGATAATTAGACAGTGATGAATAATTGTATATATATGTAAGTTTCCAAAAACATCAAGTCTACAATTTGTCATTTCAATTTCTCATCATCTTTTAGGTTTAGGCTTGGGATTGCTGCTTATCCATCTTCTCTTGTTGTCTTCTTAGGTAGCTGAATGGCTTTGGGAAGTACTTAGGAGGCCTTGGAGGAGCAGCAGTGTTATTTCTCCCAAACTCTCTATCATGGATCTTTCTTTTCAGCATTGACTTCTCATATAACTCCCATTCCTGGGAACTGTAGTGCATGTTTCTATTCTCATTGTGATCCATGACCAGCCTGAGTGTGTCCAAGATGAGAGACTTTGAAGTTGGAGACCAGGCTTCAGCATGTTCAGGGGCCTTAGAAGGAGTTGTCCTGCTGGCAGAGGGACCTTCACCATATTTCCTTTTCTTCTTGGTTCTGATCTCTGGAGGGGCTTGAAGGAATATATCAGCAGGATCGCCTTCTTCCCAGCCTGGAACATAAGTGTCTGGAGGAGCAACTGAGTCTCCAGGCCTTGGGGAGAAGGTAGGTTGTTGAGGAACAGCTGGGGCAGTGACATCTGTGGTCAGTGGGTTGAGATGATGGGGAATGATGTTTGGGTCAACTGCAAGATCTGGCAAGATCTGGTTGTGCATCCAGACAGCAGTGTCATAGGTGTGAAATTTACACTCTGTATCTGGGCAAGCACATCATCATGAATGGTCTTTATATGAGCTTCCCATTCAACTGTCTTCTGAGCAGTAGATTTTTCTACCTGGGCTTTGAGTTCTTTTATCAAACCCTCCCCCTTTCTGATTTCAACAGATACTGTCTCTATGGTGTCATCTTTGAAGATGCCAACCTCTTCACATATCTTCATCTTGTTGGCTTCAGTCCTCTTATCTAGCTCAATCTGATTGTTTGCCAAGGTTACACCTTGTTCCATGACATTGCCAATACTAGTGATAGTATGGTCAAGTGCTTTACCACCAAGTTGGAACAGGTACTTTAGCTTGTCAGTGTTATGCTGAATTTCAGCAAAACCTCTGCTCATCTCAGTTTCAAGAGCAGTGACCTTGTCAGTGACCACCTTTAGAGAGGTGTCAAAATGATGTCTTTGTTCTTGAAGAAGAATGGCAATACTTTGCAGAAGATCTGAGGAGGAGGAAACTGTAGCAGCAGCAGTAGAGGGAGCAGCAGTAGGGATAGGAGGAGTTACCCAAGGAGCTATTTCTTCAATAAGCACTGAGCTGAGAGCTCTGGTGGTAGGAATGACAGCATCCAATTCTTCTGTAGCATGGGGAATGGAGAAATCGAGGTTTCTGAGAGGGGCCTCAGCTAGCTCAGGAGAAGGCTCATAAGAAATAAAAATGGTGTCTGCTTATCTGCTGGAGGAGGAGGAGAAGGTGTTGGAGTTCTGGCTGGAGAATGGGCAGGAGACTGTGCTGGAGACAAGTCCCTGTGATGTTCAGTGGTTGGAGCTAGAGGAGATAGAGGAGGAGGGGGAAGCACATCTTCAGTAAGCTCTGCAATCATGGCATCTATGGCAGCAGCTGTGGACAGAAGAGTGTCTTGAGGTACTTGATCTGAGGAAGTGGCTGGACTCTTTGGAGTATGAGGTAGGGAGGGAGTCTCTGACTGAGGAGAGGGTTGCCTGACTGGGCGAGAAGGAGCAGGCTCCCCCTCACTTGGTGCACCAGAGGAGCTGGCCACATGATGAGGAGAGGGAGATGGAGTCCTGTCCTTTGCAGCTGAAACTTCTGGAATTTCTGAAACCTGTGCAGCTTGGGCAGAGTTCTTGAGCTTGAGATCCCATCTCTGAATTGAAGAGATGGAGACCTTCTTCATGTGGTGAAGTGGAGTCCCTTTGGAGAAGTTGAACACTTCAGGATTTGTGGCATGGAGGAGCAGAGATATAATTCTTGCGTAGTTGGGGGATTTCATGCTGTCCTTTATCTTGTCCAGAATCAACATACCAAATTGGTACTTCTTGCAGCATACAATGACTTGCATTATGTCGAAGAAGTATGAGGGAATGTCTCTGATGGAGTGTGTCTTGCAGAGAAGAATTTTGCCAATGATGTCTACCAGAAATTTTCCTTCAGCATTCATGTCGGACCTCTTAATGTACTGAGCTTCAGGAGAAATGCCACAGAAGAGTGCTGTTCGGTCAGAATCTTCAGCATCCAGATCATCTTCTTCATCAACAATAGGTAAACAGAGAAGTTGAGAGACAGAGGTCTTGGTGAACTTGAGTTTCAAACCCTTTACTATAGATTTGAGGACTTTGCCATTCCGTCGAACCTTGAGATTTGTGAAGAATTCTGCAACTTCGGGGAAGAGAACGCGACAGGGTTCTTGGAGGATGAAGGAGAGGCCGGCGGTGTCGAGGAGGATGAGGAGGTTGTGGAAATCGTCGGAAAGCTCTCCAATACCGTCGGTGACGAGTTCGGAGCCGACGCCGATCTTGTGAGAAGGCGCCATGGATGCGAATGCCTGGAGGAAATTAGAGAGAGAAAGCTCTACAACTTCGGCGGAGGCGAGTCGGCAGGGTAGGCGAAGAGACAGGGAAGGTACTCGAGAGACAGAAATGATGTCGAGTAGGTTTGATGTTTCGGAATTTCATATATATATAACTCTTAAATTTCCGCTAATTAAGTTAAAGAAAGAGGCGGCATCTAGCCTTGGGTGGCAAATAGAACAATTTTTGAAAAACTGGGAATCAGGACACGAGAGAGAGATAGGCTACTCGAGTAGATAAAGGAGCTACTCGAGTAGGTCGACTGGAGTTACTCGAGTATGTAAGAAAACTACTCGAGTAGATAAGGACTTACTCGAGTAGGTCAGTACACATACTCGAGTAGGTTCATTCATATACTCGAGTAGGTCTTTAGATACTCGAGTATGTCTCATGCTTCTCGAGTTTAATTTAGAAAAAAAATTGAGAAAGAGTAGATTTTGACTAACCCTTTGCAATTACTTGCTTCTTAGTCATTCAGCCTTCTTTAGTCCTCTTTGTTGAGCATCCCAAGCTCTGTCTTGAAGAACGAGAACTTGGTCTCGTCCAGTGGCTTTGTGAAGATATCTGCAACTTGTCTATCTGTAGGCACATATTGGAGATCTATGTCTCCATGCTCCACATGTTCCCGGATGAAGTGGTACCTTAGCTCAATGTGCTTTGTCCGGCTGTGAGAGACTGGATTGTTGGCTATTGCAATTGCGCTGGAGGAGTCACAGTACAAGGGTATATCCTTGAACTGCATGTTGTAGTCCTCGAACTGATTCTTTATCCATAGCAACTGTGCGCAACAACTGCCTGCAGAGATATACTCTGACTCGGCCATTGAGATTGCGACACAGTTTTGCTTCTTGCTACTCCAGGAAATTAGCCTTCTTCCGAAGTATTGGCAAGTCCCTGAGGTGCTTTTCCGGTCGTCTTTGCTACCTGCAAAATCTGCATCTGAAAATCCAATTAGTTCGCTGTCATTACTTCTTGGGTACCATAAGCCAAGATTTGGTGTGCCTTTAAGGTATCTCAGGATCCGCTTTGCAGCAGCGTAATGAGATTCCTTAGAGTTCACCTGAAATCTAGCACAGACACATGTTGAGAACATTATGTCAGGCCTACTGGCAGTAAGGTAGAGCAGGGATCAAATTATGCTTCTGTACTTGGTTTCATCAAAAGGTTTCCCTTTTTCATCCTTGTCCAGATACATAGTTGAGCCCATTGGAGTCCTCATAGAGGTTGCGTTCTCCATTCCGAATTTCTTAATTAGCTCTTTGGTGAATTTGGTCTGTGAGATGAAAATTCCATCTTCAGATTGTTTCACTTAAAGCCCTAAGAAATACTTCAGCTCGCCCATACTGCTCATTTCAAACTTCCCTTGCATAAGTTTTGAGAACTTTTTGCAGAGGTTGTTATCTGTAGAGCCAAAGATAATGTCGTCGACATAGATTTGCACTAGCAAAATCTTGCCTTTTATTTCCCTAAGAAATAATGTCTTGTCTATCTTTCCCCTTGTGAACTTATTCTCAAGTAGAAAGGTAGACAGCGTTTCATACCAAGCTCGAGGAGCTTGTTTCAGACCATATAGGGCCTTGTGCAGAAAATAGACATGATCGGGAAAGTTAGGATCAACGAAACCTAGAGGTTGTTCCACATACACTTCCTCCTTTAAGTTACCATTCAGGAAGGCCGACTTCACGTCCATCTGATAGACGGTGAAGCCTTTGAAGGTAGCATATGCTAGGAACAACCTTATTGCCTCCAGCCTGGCCACTTGAGCATATGTCTGGTCGAAGTCGATTCCTTCTTCTTGACGATAGCCTTTAGCGATGAGTCTGGCCTTGTTCTTTATGATAGTCCCGTCTTCATCCATCTTGTTCCTGAAGACCCATTTTGTTCCAATGATGTTCTTTCCCTTGGGTCTTGGAACCAGCATCCACACATTGCAGTGCTTGAACTAATTTAGCTCTTCTTCCATTGCCATTATCCACGATGCGTCTGAGTTTGCTTCCTCAAATTTCTTTGGTTCAACCTGTGAGAGAAAACTCAAATGAAGATTCTCATTAGTTGTACCTCTCCGAGTTTTCACACCATCCCGGGGATTTCCTATGATCTGGTCCATGTGGTGATCCTTCAGATGTCTAAGCTCTATAGTCCTTGCATCTGGATTATCTTCAAACACCGGAGTGATTTCTTCGTCCTGGATGACTTCTCCATTTTGATCATCAGCCTCTCCAATTGGAGTTGGAGTGGTGATCTTAATGAACTTCTCGCCTTCTTCTTCGAACGGATCATCCAAGCTAGTTTCTTTCAGCTTTTCACCTGCATCTTCAATGAGCACACTAGACGGATTGCTTTGCAGCAAGCTCGTCTCATCAAATACAACATGTATCGATTCTTCCACCACCAGGGTTTTTCTATTAAAAATCCTACATGTCTTACTATGGCTACTATATCCTACAAAAATACCTTCAAAGCTCTTTTTGCTGAACTTGGTGGTATGATACTTGCCATTGCTAAGTACGAAGCATTTGCAGCCAAAGATTCTAAAGTAAGAGACTGTTGGTTTTCTGCTTTTCAGAAGTTCGTAAGGAGTCTTATTGTGGTCTTTGTTTATGAGTGCTCGATTTTGCACGTGGCATGCAGTGTTGACGGCCTCAGCCCAGAAGTACTCCGGTAGTGAAGCATCACTCAACATGGTCCTGCAGGCCTCTATGAGTGTTATGTTCCTTCTCTCAGCCACTCCATTTTGTTGTGGAGTACGAGGAGAGGAAAACTCATGAAAGATACCTAAGCTTTCACAGAATTCTATCATGGCCCCAGATTTAAACTCTGTTCCGTTGTCACTTCTGATTTTGACTATTGAGCAGTTGTATTCATTCTGGACTTGCCTGACAAAATTGGTAAAGATATCGAAGGTATCTGACTTGTGTTTCAGAAAGAACACCTACGCAAAGCGTGAGTAGTCATCAACAATTACCAATGTATATTCCTTGCCTCCCAAACTTCTAATCTGCAGTGGACCAAACAAGTCCATGTGCAATAGATGGAGACATCTGTTAGAGTCTTTGCCAACAGTGCTTTTAAAGGTAGCTCTTGTTTGCTTGCCTTTTACGCATGCATGACAAGGTCTGTCTTTGACGCATTTGACATTTGGGGCATCACGTACCAAGTTCATTGAAAATAGTTTATTAATTGTTTTGAAATTAATATGTGTTAGTCTCTTGTGCTATTGGTCACCAAGAGACGCACTATCTTTTGCTAAAAGACACACTGGTGTGGAGGAATCTATACAGATGAAATTTAAACAGAAAATATTCCTGCTTCGAGTGCCGGATAGAATTGTTTCCATATTGTCAACGGATTTTATCAAGCACTTATCAGTATGGAACTCAACTATGTATCCTTTATCACAGAGTTGGCTTATGCTAATGAGACTGTGTTCCAATCCTTCAACATAGGCCACATCCGAGAAGGATACATTGCCGTTAGTAATCATACCATAGCCTCTAGTAATTCCACGGTCTGAACCTCCAAAGATGACCTTTGGTCCGTTCACGACTGGAGTAAAGTTCTGAATGAGGCTTCTCGTCCTGGTCATATGCCGATAGCATCCGCTGTCCAAGTACCAGATATGCATTTTGTTGGCCTTTGGACATTCCTGCAATCACAATCAATTCACCTTAGGAACCCAAACACGTTTGGGTCCTTGGTCTCGGGTTAGAGTGCTCCCCCTGCGAGTGTTGGCATTATGAGCGGTCTTTCTCATATTGCTGACATGAGGGGTTGCAGCGTTTCTTGAATTGAACTAGCAATCTATGGTAAAGTGACCAACCTTGCCACAGCACCAACAGTCAAATCTGTTGTACCTTTGCCTCAAGGTCTCCTGCTTGACCCTTTGGAACTTGGGTCTAGCAGGGGTAGCATTCTTGGAGGAAGATGCCTCATGATGATGGCAATCACATGGCTTCTTCTCCTTTATGGGCTTCTCTACAACAGGCTTTGTCTTTGGTGCGTTCTTGAAGTTATGCCCATGATTGAAAGGGACATAGCTCTGAAGAACAACTTCTTCATAAGGTGCCTTAAATACACTTTCGCCAAAGTTTCGGGGTCGAGCCCATCCTTGATAGCGGGACTTTGGCTCTACATAAGTAGGCCTAGCAAAGTGCCCGTATGATGAGTCAAAATCAAACTCATTTGTTGGAAAGATGACCTTTCTGAATGTGGTTTGATTTTGAGGGGCTTTTCCCTTTTCTTCGGCTGAGGCCTTTTTTGCGGCCTTATTTTTCCGTTGATTCTTGTTTCTCCTAGAGGATTTACTAGGAGCTTCTTCATGGCATAGTCCAGCTCCCTTGGCCTTTGCTGAGAATTCAGCAGCTAATGGAAGGACTGTTTTGGGCTTCGAGAAACTCTCAACAAGTTTCCTTTCAGCCGCAAGTTCGGCTTCCAATCCTTTGATGATCTTCTCCTTCAGGTCAAGGTGCTCGAGAGCCTTGTTGTATTCTTCAATATCATTATTGAAGTTTTCTTCGAGGGAGTCAGTCTTTGCGACTTTCTCTCTCAAGTTGCTCTCTTCGGCTTTTAGAGATTTGATCTCTTTAGACTGAGTCTTCACAACTCGACGACATTTGTCGTAAGCCATGATTAACTCCTTATACTGGGCCATCAATTCTTACTCATCGTCAGAGGAGCTACTCTCGCAATCATGTTCAGAGACTTCAGACTCTGAGAGAGGGGTGTGAGTGTTTACCTTCCCAGTGAACTGGGGCTCTTGTTCGTCATCTGTTTGAGTCATTAGCCCAAAGTAAGCTTCTTCTTCTTCGCTTGACTCTGATGAGTCAGAGTCGCTAAGAGTCTTGCTCCTTTTGGCTATGAGGCTCTTCTCTTTCCTCTTTCTGTTGTGTGAGGATTTCTTGTCTTCCCTTCTGCCACCCTCCTTCTTCTTGTGAGGGCAGTCAGCAATGATGTGACCTGGCTTATTGCAACAGTAGCAAATGATGTCAGTTGAAACGTATTTGTTCTGTTTAGTGTTATACCTGTCGTGGCTGCTTGAGCCTTTTCTTTGTCGATCGTCATCACGCCGCGATCTTCTGTGTGAGGCATCCTTGCCTTTCCATTATTTCTTTTTATTAAGAAACTTCTTGAATTGCCTTGAGAGCAAGGAGAACTCGCCTTCAGATAGTTCAGAGCCTGAGGTGCTGGGCTCTGATGTTTCTTCTTCATCATCAACTTCTGGAGCTGGAGCGGGGGAGGCAGCCTTAGTTTTTCTGGAGGTGTCTGCCTTCAGAGCGACAGATTTCTCCTTTAGAGCAGACCTGCCCTTCTCTTCTTCAGCTTTTCTTGTATTGATTTGGAGTTCATAGGACATAAGCTTTCCAAAGATATTTTGCGGGTCCGTTTCAGCTAGCTTCCCGAACTCCCTGATGGCACATACCTTGTTATCCCATTCCTTGGTTAGGGATCTCAAGAATTTGTCGTTCAGTTCTCCGTTTGTGAAGACACGGCCATACACCCTTAGGCCATTTACAATCTTGAAGAAGTTCTCAAAGGTGTCGGCAATTGTTTCCTTGTTCCCTTGTCGGAACGCTTCATATTTTTGATTGAGAAGGGATCTTCGATCATCCCTTACTTCTTCAGTCCCTTCCATCAAAGTGACTAAGGAGTGCCACATCTCCTTAGCTGATTGACAGTGAATCAAATTCTGCAGCATCGAGTCATCGACTGCACTTGCTATGATGTTCTTAGCTTTCTTGTCGAGAGAGACAAGTGCAATCTCGTCTTTGTCGAGATCCATTAGCTTTTTCGGAACTCTCTTGGTAGGGTCGATAGTGGACATAGTCATGGGAACGTAAGGACCTTCTTCAACGATCATGAAGATCCTTGGATCCATAGCTTCTATGAAAAATTTTATCCTTTCTTTCCACATGGGAAAGTTGTTTTTGTTGCACAGAGGAAGCTTGGCGAAATCCTTGCCCTTGTCCATTTTATGCTAGAATCTTTCAGACAACAGATCTGGATCTGATCAAGGTGTTAACCTTTTAACGATCAACCTCCCTCTGATACCAATTGAAAGAAAACTGTTGTCGACCTAAATCACCTAGAGGGGGGTGAATAGGTGGTTTGTGCACCTTTTGCGGAATAAAAAATAATTAGAGCACAGCACAGAAATATCTACCAATATCACAGACGACACAAGATGTATAGTGGTTCCCCAACCTTGGGTACATCCACTTTCCCTCACCGATCTAGCAATCAACTAGACTCGGCTACTCCACTATCTCGGATCAAAAACCGATCCTACCCTCGGAACAAAGTTCCTACAAACTCGATCCAAACAAAACAGATCTACACCTCGGAAGATAACACTTCCTACAAACTCGGAGTAAAGAAAAAACTCCTACACTTGGAGAGGATTTCTCCTACAAAATTAATACAGTGTTTTCAAGAATACAAACAGTAAATCACGCAGATCTGAAGGAAATGGCCAGGATCTTCTTCTTTTCAACTTTGTAGCTTTTTCAGAAATCGGTGAAGAAGGACTCGGCCTCGATCTGGATCTACTTCCTTTTACAGAAATCGAGAGAGAATGTGATCAGTGAAGTCGATCTCGATCTGTAACTTTTCTTCAGAATAGTCCTCTGAAAGTAGAAGCTTTGGCCGGAGAAGAAGGCGGCGGCGGCGGCTTTCGATTCGCGAAAATCAGAGAGGAGGCGGCTGAAGATTATTTCTCGAAAAAGAAATTACAAGAAAGCTTTGAGAATACTTAGGGTTTGTCATTTTCTGATAAGACCTTATATAGGAGAGACTAACGGTCATAATCGGTCATAATGATGTACACGTGGACCAACCATGTCGCGTGATTTGAAAAATCCCGTCAGAAAAAAAATGACTTAGCAAGATTTCGGAAAGACTCAGCCAACTACACGAGTAAGTCAATGACTACTCGAGTAGTTGAATAACTATTCGAGTATATGAAGGAGAACATACTCGGGTATAAATATAAGGACTACTCGAGTATATAGAGATCAACTACTCGAGTAAGCAGACAGAACTACTCGAGTATATGTAGAGACCTACTCGAGTATATAGAGGATCTACTCGAGTATTGGAAGAGCTACTCGAGTATATTACATAACCTACTCGAGTACAAGAAGTACTACTCGAGTGGAATACTTAGAAAAATTCTGAAGAGGTCTGCTGGCAACTAATCGAGTAGTTGAACTAAACTACTCAAGAGGAAGTAATCTACTCGAGTAGGTGAAAGTTCTACTCTAGTAAAAGACTTGGAAGAAATTCTGGAGTAGGGAAATACCAAGGTACACGGGTGACACATGAACTACTCGAGTAGGTAAGATGAACTACTCGAATATGTTTCTATCTACTCGAGTATGTGAGTATACTTACTCGAGTATATAACTTAGAGAAATTTTGATGAGAAAAACCTTATGGCACTCGGGTATAAAGAGTGATCTACTCGAGTATATAAGTATGCTACTCGAGTATATGACTTGGTCTACTCGAGTAGGTGACTTAGCTACTCGAGTATATGACTATGTCTACTCGAGTACAAGATTCCTTTACTCGAGTAACTTATACCCAGACTACTCGAGTAGGTGAAAGCTCTACTCGAGTAAAACACTTAGAAATTTTCTGATGTTGGAAAAACTGATTCTTCTAAAGTAGCCAACTTCCAATGCCTTTCTCATAGTCCAATAGCTTGAATATGAAGTGTATCCTTATAGAGAGACCACACATGAGTCAACACCTTGGAATATGCAATGAGGGATTACATTGCGCAGTTCCTGTGTTTGGTGACCCACTGTGGGCTGACATTGGCCTACACTTCCCAGTGAAACTCCTGCAAACATATAGCTGAAACCAATCATCAAATACAACTTAATTCATCTTAGTTTCAGGGTGACTTCATCAAATCTGGGTTCATGTGGATGAAATACCCAACAATATCCCCCTATTTGTTGAAGTCAGAACCCTTTACACTAATGTGAATTATGTACATAAAAGAAACTAAGTAGAAAAATATGAGCAGGTAAGCAAAGGATAATGAAAAGGATAATTAGACAGTGATGAAGAATTGTATATATATGTAAGTTTCCAAAAACATCAAGTCTACAATTCGTCATTTCAATTTCTCATCATCTTTTAGGTTTAGGCATGGGATTGTTGCTTATCCATCTTCTCTTGTTGTCTTCTTAGGTAGCTGAATGGCTTTGGGAAGTACTTAGGAGGCCTTGGAGGAGCAGCACGGTTATTTCTCCCAAACTCTCTGTCATGGATCTTTCTTTTCAGTATTGACTTCTCATATAACTCCCATTCCTGGGAACTATAGTGCATGTTTCTGTTCTCATTGTGATCCATGACCAGCCTGAGTGTGTCCAAGATGAGAGACTTTGAAGTTGGAGACCAGGCTTCAGCATGTTCAGGGGCCTTAGAAGGAGCTGTCCTGCTGGCAGAGGGACCTTCACCATATTTCCTTTTCTTCTTGGTTCTGATCTCTGGAGGGGCTTGAAGGAATATATCAGCAGGATCGTCTTCTTCCCAGCCTGGAACATAAGTGTCTGGAGGAGCAACTGAGTCTCCAGGCCTAGGGGAGAAGGTAGGTTGTTGAGGAACAGCTGGGGCAGTGACATCTGTGGCCAGTGGGTTGAGATGATGGGGAATGATGTTTGGGTCATTTTGGTCATTTTTGTCTAGATTTCAACTCCTCCCGCAGTCTTTTGCCCTGATCTACGACGTGGAGCGATTCAGAGAACTTTTCCGGTAAAACCAAGGCAAGTGGTGGTTTCCCCTCGTTTCTCCTTGTCCGATTTGATGGTAACGGCTATGTTTTCATGTTCCTTAAATTTTATACACTTATTCTTGCAAATTATTGTTATGATTTACCTTCTCAATGATCACATGATGTTGTAATGTTTCGTCATGGTAAACTCGATTTTTTCCAGATGTGTTGATCGTTCTTGAAGTGTCTTATGATGGCTTTAAGTGCCTTAGTTTCCGTTATTAAATGCGTTAGAATTTATCTAGGACTGTAAATTGCTCCTAGAGGGGTATCAACAGTGTCTTGAGTTCGGTAATGTCAAGTAGAATTGGTCGATCCAAATCTCGAGGTATTTGTATTGTGGTTTCTTGGGGTTTCTTGAATGCGGGAGTTAGTGGGCGATCCCACCTCCGCAGTGTTTATTACCTTCATTAGTGCCCTGTGGAAGTCTACCTGGTTTTTTGGATGTCTGCGATATATGGTGGAGAGTATGAGACTCCCTCGCAGTTAGACGGATTATATATCCATTTGTTTTGGGTGGTGTGTCCAAGAGTTACCACTTCGCCTGTATTTTTGGGTGGTGTGTCCAAGAGTGACCACTTCGCCGTGTTTTTGGGTAGAGTCGACCACAGGTGCCTAATGAAGGTTTTGTATTTTCTTTCTGGAGAAATATTTACGTAGTTACCTTATAGCCTTGTGCGTTTGGTGTACTCTTGTGGAACGTGACAAGTCACGTACGAGTTCTTTTCCTGTTAATGCCTAGTTTTCTTTTGTACTTTACTTCAGTGCTTTTGGTCTTGGGTTGGTACCACTGTTGACCTTCGTTTATTTTGGCTTATTACTTTTCCTGCCACTACTTGTACCTTCTTGCTTAGGTGTTCTGTTTTTTTGGAATGCCTCAGGTTCAGAGCAGTAGCAGTTAGCAGTGCTGGTTTTGGAGTATCCTGGGCGGCAGTGTTGGTCGTGCTTGTTGTCTCGTCATGGCGAGGTAGTTTGTTGTTTGTTTAGTTTTACTAGTTCAGACATACTTTTGTTCGTGGGTTCGTGTCAGTTTGTTGGCGCCCACTGAATTGTTAGTTGTTTGATACTTGCTAGCTGCTCATTTCTTTAAATGTGAATGTGGATTACTTGTTCTCTGGGAGGATTTATGCTAGGAATGCATGTTAGGTATTTTCAACAATAAAATCTACTACTATTACTTCATGCATTGCATAATTTGAAACTCAAACTTGTTATTTTTAGCGACCGTAAAAGCTATCTTTCCTACAATAATAAATTTAGAGTCTTGCATAGCATGAGTTTTCCTTTAGGGATGTTTTTACTCATGTAGGATGTCTGAGTTAATCTAATCAAGTATTTTTCCGCAGCGTATAATATATTTTGATTCGTGGACTAGATGAGTCACTAAGTCGAGGGATACCGCTAACTACTGCACTTAACTGATTTTCCTTAAAATAACTTAAAAAGAACCTTTCTTCATGATTAGTTTGGTATCTACCTGAGCGTCTGCAGTTATCCCCTGCTGACGTGGCATCATGGCGCGCATTTTCCCTTAATCTGATAAGCTTTTTATGCGGTGAAAATGCGGGTTATGACAACTGAGTTGGTGATGAGGAGTGGTATTAAAGGCTTCTTATCAAGGTTGCGGGTTCGAGACCCCATGGCAACAATGCACCGTGCTGATAAACAGGCCGGAGATGCTTTAGGGTGTACGGCCTGCAGGCCTTGTAGATTCCGGCTGTACCACCATGGCGTCATGGGTCCTCCATGGGCTGCTGGTGGGTCGGGCGGCGCTAGGGGTCCTCCCTAGGTCGTTACAAAAAAAGTGCTATGTAGAAGTTCTCTTGTGGGAAGATAGATAAGACACTATTCCTAAGAGACATTAAAGTTTCAAGCATCCTAGTCCAAATTTATGTAGATGACATCATTTTTGGTTCTACTAATAAGTTGCTATGTAGAAAATTTGCCAAGCTTATACAAGGAAAGTTTGAAATGAGTCGCATGGGTGAGCTGAAGTTCTTCTTGAGATTATAAGTTAGACAATCTAAAGATGGTATATCCATGTTTCAGTCTAAGTTCATAAAGGAGTTGATTAAGAAGTATGGTAAGGAAAATTCTTCCACCATGAGAACCCCAATGGGTTCCTCAGTATCACTATACAAGGATAAATAAGGGAAACCAGTGGATGAATCCTTATATAGAGGCATAATTGGATCACTGCTTTACTCAATAGCTAGTAGACCAGATATCATGTTTTTAGCATATGTCTATATTAGGTACCAAGCCTACCATAAAGAGTCTCATTATATAGCTGCTAAAAGAATACTGAGATATCTAAAGGGCACACCCAATCTTGGGCTTTGGTATCTTAGGAATGGTGATTTTGATCTACCTGGATACATAGATGCAGATTTTGCAGGATGTAAAGAGGAAAGAAAGAGTACATAGGGAACTTGTCAATTTTTGGGGAGAAGACTCATCAGTTGGAGTAGCAAAAAGCTAACAAGTGTAGCTATTTCAACAAATGAGTCTGAATATATATCAGTTGTGAGTTGTTGTGCACAGTAAATATGTATTCAGCATCAACTCCTAGACTACAGTAGTAAATCTGTTATGTATTGTGATTCTACTGGTGCAATCTCAAATGCTAATAATTTTATTTCTCACAGTAGAACCAAACACATATAAATCAGATATCACTTTCTTAGAGAACATGTTGAAAAGGACAATATCTATTTACATTATACTTCAGCTAAAAATCAAATTGTTGACATATTCACAAAACCCTTGGATGAAAACAAGTTCAATTTCTTCAAATTTGAACTAGGAATGTTAAACATAGAGTAAATCTTGTTGTTAGGGTACACAAGAATTCAGGTTCTGAATAACCACTTACATTGGTACCTAAAAATAAAAAAAAGGGTCAAATGTCATCAGTTGGACAATTAGAAAAAAAATTTGGCTAACTCCATAAGGAAGTGTTGAGACATCTAAGAATGTGTCGAGACCCCAAGGTATGTGTCAAGAGACACTATACTTGTGTCGACACATCTCGACAGACTAGTTTTCCTGTGTCGACACTAGGTCATTTCCTAACACTTGGAACAGACTAAATAGAGCGCGCCTTTTCAACTTCAGCGACATCTACTATAAATAGGGTGTGAAAGTAAAAGTCAACTAAACCTTCACTAAATCTTGAGAGATTGATTCTTGAGTGTTGAGACCTAGCACTTCTTTTGTCGACACATCTCATTCTCAATTTCTTCATTCCAATGGCTCCCAAGGCTGAAGTTAACATCTTCGAAGGATACGAACTTGTTCACAATGGATTCCTCTTAGCTACAAAAGAAATTAAAGAAGTAATATCCCTAATCACAGAAGCTGAATTGGAATTCCTGCTTTCAGTGCCATCAAATGTTTGGAAACGAGAAGTTCAAGAATTCTTCTTCAATTCCCATCTGGATTCTAATGCTGAGAAGATTAAGTCTAAGGTTAATGGAACAAAGGTCAAGATAACCACCCGCAGACTAGTCAAAGTATTCACTGGTCAAAAATTTATCAAGAAGATTATCTGGAATCTGGCAAGATTGCAGAGGCATTGGTCTGGTGTGGATTGGCCCCAACCACAAGGATAGGAAGCACACTGGCAAGGACATGGATGAATATACAAGGTAAATTTCTGTCAGAAGTAATAGGTAAAGTGCTGCTCTACAAAACAGGTGCACATGACAAAATTTCTGCTTCAATGTTTGAAATAATGACAAGAGTTATGTTCAAATTCAAGACAAACTGGAGCAAGATTATTTTTTACAGAATATCAGAGAGTATTAAGAAGCCGAATATAGGAAGAATTATAAGTCTCTACCTAGTCCAAGTCATTCCTGACAGTCTTAATCTTAAGCTTGGATCAAAGATTAACCATATGAAAAGAATGGACTTGAGGATTTTAGCAAGATGAGATAGAGTTTTAACAAGGGAGATACCTCAACCTAAGAGGAAGACAGAAAAAAGAAGAAAGTTGTAGTTGAGGAAAAAGATTCTTCCAGTAATTCTCAAGCACATGATAGTTCCATCTTAGATAAAAATGATGATGGAGAACAGGAGAATTCTCCAAGACCCTCTCCTGATATTAGGGATTAGATGGAGGGGGACATTATAAGAAAAGGAACACATTGAGGGAGAGAATATCACTATACTTCCTGACTTGGAAAGTGACATTGTTAATCACACTGTAATGGAAGTTCTACAAGAACTGAATACAGTTGTGGGAGATGCTGAGGAACTTGCACAAGATGTTCAGATTTCTTCGAAAGGGAATGAGAATACAGTCTCTAAGAAGACTGAGGAGGAAACTCTTACGAATGAGGAATCTGATATCTAAGGGGAGTTGCAAGATATACTCGTAGAGAATCTTCTTTCTTCTGACTTAGCACAACGAGAGGATGAACCCAGAATGGGAATCAACCTTGATGTAGAAGATGCAAGGATTGAGGGGGAGTTGGCTGAACTGGCCCTAAATATTAAAATAGCCAAAGAGATAAAATCTGTTGAGGTGGTAGGTTCTTTTAAATCTAAGGAGGAAGAAGCCACTCTGTTGAAGAAAAGAAAATTATCTGAACTGAAAAAGAAAAGTATGAGTTATAAAAGGATTATTTAGTCTGAATCAACATCTACTCCTACTGTGGACTTAAGTTCTATTCTAGTTAAAATACAAATTATGTTAGACCAACAAAGAACACAACTTGAGAAGTATGTTGATAAAAGAAAAAAGAGTTGCAATTTCAACTAGCTCAGGACATAAAATCTATTAGATTTGGAGTAAATTTACTGAAGACAGACATGACAGATTTCTTTCAGAGAGGTGCCAATGTTGTAGTTTACATTGCTAAACAACAAGAGGAATCAAAGAAAACAGAGGATGAAGTATCTATAAAATAAGGTGATGTCCTTGAAAATCAAACAAGAATGAATGAGAATATGACAGTTATACATGATATTACATTGGTAGAAATAGCTAAATAGACAATTACTTTGGAAACCAAAATTGTTGGGTATTGTATCCACAACGTACCTGATTTGAAGAAGCCCCTGAACAAGCTAAGGTAAATAGACAATGTATTTGATGAAATCTTTCAAGTTGTGCTTGCAGTTATTCTATGCCAAGTACACACCAATGTCAGGGTGCAGTAGGTCAATATACACGGGTCTGCGCGACGTAATCCCTCGTTGAGCAGATCAGTGTGTTGGCCTACGTGTACTCTCTCTATTGGAGTGTACTTATTTTCAAGTACAGGGCTGTGATAATGCAAGAGCAGACAAGGAGCAAGGATGGGTCAAAGAGCAGCTCATGGTTAGAAAGACGAAAAATCGTCTAAGTAATAATCGACGAGAATCAGCATGTGATTCTCGCCGATTCGGCGAGAATCACTAGTGATTCTTGCGGAATCGTCGAGAATCACTGGCTGATTCTCGTCGACTCTATCCGGCTAAATCAGAGCGTGCAAATCTGTCGCTAAGTCAAAATAGTCAAGAATCACTGATTGATTCTCGCCGAATCGTCGAGAATGACCTTCGATTCTCGCCGATTCGACGAGAATCACCTTCGATTCTCGCCGATTTTGCCTTAGGCGAATTTCTGCTGCTCGCTGGACCGGATCAGATGTCAAGGCGCTGTTTTGAACCGGTTTTAGGGTTTCTTCTGGTGGGACCCACAACGGTCATAAAGGAGTATTCTACTGTATAAATACTCGCATATTTTTGAACAGTAGATCAATCAAGAAAGATTTGAAAAAGACGAAGCCGAGCCGCCGACGTGACCTAGATCGCGAAACCTGCTCCGCCGCCGTCGCCGCTCGTGCCAGTGGATCGCCGGCTTTTGATCGTGGTTTCTTCCAGATCTCCCGACGATAGAAGCTCAGCCAAGCACAGTGTCTCACGAGTCTAACCAGAGATCCTTTGTCTCTTGATTCGTAGATCGGGAAGACCTTCCCTTTCCGAATCGATCGAGACGATCGATCCTAGTGTGACCGTTGGAAGACCTTGCTAGCTTTGCTACGAAGATTGAATCTCCAAAGAACAGCAACAACACTCCGTTGTCGCCGCCGATCCCGAGAACCAAGTCGTCGCCCTTCTTGCCGCCGCCGGTTTCGAGGAGATTCTCTCCAAGTGAGATCTAGGGTTGTGGACTCTTCGTTGACTTCAAGAACACGTCATAGAACGAAGAGGGACACCTTAGTATCCTTAAGTTGTTTGTATTTCTTATATATTCTATTTTCAATTTTGTTGTAAAGGAACGTTGGTTCCTACTTGTAAGGGTTGGGTGCAACCCGTGTTGTGGGAGTGGTGACTCCTACGTGTGGAAGGGTTCCTTCCGTTAGTGCAAGGATTGGATTTCAATCCTGTTGGTGAAGTGACCGAGTCGTCCCTGGTTGGGAGATAGGTCGAACGGGGAAAGTGGATGTACCCAAATCGGGGAACCACTATAAATTGCTTGTGTCCTTTCTGTGTTGTGTTGTTTTGTTTTCGTGTGCAGGTACAATTTTAATTCCGCAAAAATGCTGCAAGACACCTATTCCCCCCCCCCCCATAGGTGAAGGTAGTTGACAGTAAGTGGACTTTCAAGTGGTATCAGAGGGAGGTTACTCATCAAAGAGGTTAACACCTTGAGTAAGGTTCTGCCAGTAGTGTCAAGAAGAAGGCAGACATCTACTATGGACGGACTCAAGTACACAGGCAAGATCCCAGTGTGCACCAGGCTAAACTTTCCTATCTGGAAGGAAAGGATTAGGTTCTACATGGAAGCGGTCGATCCCCGACTCTTCATGATTGTGGAGGAGGGATCTTATGTCCCTACTAAGGCCTCCACCATTGATCCTACCAAGAAAGTGTCAAAGAAAATTTCTGAAATGGACAAGGACGAGATGGTGCTGGTGGGACTTGACAAGAAGGCGCAGAATATTCTGGTCAGCGCGGTCGATGACTCAATGATGCAGAATTTCTGCAACTGCAGGACAGCAAAGGAAATCTGGCACTGCCTGATTATCCTAATGGAGGGCACTGATGAAGTGAGGGATGATCGGACATCTCTCCTAAACCAGAAATATGAGGCCTTCAGACAAGGGCCTAAGGAAGAGATCGGAGTCACCTTCGAGAACTTCATCAAAATTGTCAATGCCCTCAAAGGATATGGAAGAGTGTTCACTGATGGTGAACTTAATGATAAATTTCTTAGGTCCCTTACTAAGAAATGGGACACAAAGATCTGCACCATCCGAGAGTTTGGCAGACTTGCTGAAACAGATACGCAAATTCTGTTTGGGAAGCTGATATCCTATGAGCTCCAACTGAACACCAGGAAAGCAGAAGAAGAAGCAGAGAAGGCTGCAGCCAAGGAAAAGACTGTGGCCCTAAAAGTCATTCACTCCAGGAAGGGCAAGGGTGCGGTTTCATACCGTGCCGGGAAAAAGGATGAGGAAGAGGACTCCGAGCCATGCTCCTCCAGCTCAGAGTTGTCTGAAGAAGACTTCTCTCTCATCACCCGAGAGTTCAAGAAGTTCCTCAAGATGAGGAATCAAAGAAAGAGAGACGGCTCCTCCTCCATGCATCAGAAGAAAAATTATTCTTCTGACAGGTATTCTTCTAAACCGAACAAACATCGCTCCTCTGACATTATTTGTTTTGGATGCAATAAGCCAGGACACGTCGTGGCCGACTGCCACCAAGGCAAGAGAGAAAAAGGGAAGGGAGAGGAGCACAAGTCCTCTAGAGATAAGAAGAAAGAGAGGAGCTAAATCGCCAAAAAGCCAAAGACACTGAGTGAGTCTGATTCCTCAGACTGTAGTGATGATTAGGAAGCCTACTTCGGGCTGGTGGGTCGCTTCGACTCAGAAGGAGAATGCCCCCCATTTACTGGGAAGGTAAAAGCTCACACCCCTCTCTCCGACTCTGAATCTGATCCTGAGTCTCAGGATGATGACCCTGAGGATAGCCCTTCGGCCCGTGAAGCGGAGCTCCTCGAGAAGTATGATCTTCTACTCAACACTTTCGAGGAGTGCCGTAAGAGATTGAAGTCTGAGAAAAAGGAAGTGAAATTCCTTAAGAGTGAGAGTGTCTCCCTGAGGGAAGTGATCATCAGTTTGATCTCTCTCTGACAGGAGCACATAGACCTGACTTCAAAGCATTCAGAGTCTCTTAAGCTCCTTGATCTTAAGCAGGAGGAAGTCGACAAGTTGGAAGAACAACTTGCGGCAGAAAGGAAGATCGTCAAGAGCTTCTCTTTGCCAAAAACAGTTCTTCCATTAGTTGATACCTTCTCTGCTCAGGCCAAAGGAGTTGGCTTGGGGCATGTAGGGGTATCTGGTTCCTCATCCAGGAGAAACAGGAACCAGAGAAAGAATAAGTCCGCCAAGAAGGCCTCTGCTGCTGAAAAGGGAAAGGCCCCACTCAGTCCTGTTGCGTTCAGAAAGCCTAGCTTTCCCTGCAACCAACATGACTTTGAGTCAACCTTTGGTCATCATTTTTGGCCCTCGGTTGCAAAGCCAAAGAGCCAATATGATGGTTGGACTTTTCCCCGCAACTTCGGTGAGAGTGTCTTCAAGGCACCTTATGAGGAAATCCACATGGGAAATTATGGTCAATTCTCTAGCGGCCATAATAGAAAGCAGGCACCAAAAGCCAAGCCTGTTATACTGAAGGAATAGAAGGTGAAGAAGTCATGTGACTGCAATCACTATGATGCCTCCACCTCCAGATCCAAGGCCCCGGCTGTACCCTCCATTCCCAGGGTAAAGCAGGAGCCTAGGAAGAGGTACAACAGATTTGACTGTTGGTGTTGTGGCAAAGTCGGTCACTTTGCCGTGGATTGTTGGTTTAATCCGAGATATAACGAGACTCCTTATGTTAGCAATGCGAGGCTGACCACTCGTAGGGTTAACCACCCGAGGGGGAGTTAACTAACCAAGAATCTAGGACCCAAGTTCGATTGGGTTCCTAAGGGAAATTAATTTTGTTTTGCAGGAATGTCCAAAGGTCACCAAAACTCCAATATGGTACTTGGATAGTGGATGCTCCCGGCATATGACTGGGACAAGAAGCCTGCTGCGTGATTACACTCCAGTCGAGAATTGACCCAAAGTCATCTTTGGGGGGTCAGATCGAGGAGTCACCAGAGGTTACGGTATGATTTCCAACGGTATAATCTCTATCACCGACGTGGCATATGTTGAAGGGTTAAACCATAACCTGATCAGTGTAAGTCAGTTATGTGATAAAGGTTATGACATTAAGTTCTGCAAGGATAAATGCCTGATAATATCATGTGTCTCTTCAGAGACGGTATTAACAGGCATTAGGAGCAGAAATATCTTCTGCTTAGATTTTCTTAGCTTTGATTCATCTACCCCCGTTTGCCTAGTAGCAAAAGGCAGTGTTTCTCTTTGTGAACAATGGCACAAGAGATTGGCACATATTAATTACAAGACAATTAATATGCTATTTTCCAAAGATTTAGTGAGGGATGCTCCCATTATTAAGTGTATCAAAGATAGTCCCTGTCCTGCATGCCAGATGGGCAAACAGACTCGGGCTATCTTTAAGAGCATTGCAGACAAAGACTCTTCCCGATGTCTTTATCTTCTGCATATGGACTTGTTTGGTCCAATGCAAGTTCATAGCTTGGGAGGCAAGTCCTATACGCTAGTGATAGTTGATGATCACTCTCGGTTTACATGGGTGTTCTTCTTAAAACGAAAGTCAGATACGTTTGACATCTTCACTAGTTTTGTCAAGCAGGTTCAGAATGAACTTAACTGCTCAGTGTTCAAAATCAAAAGTGACCATGGAACAGAATTCGAATCTGGTGCTATGACAGAGTTTTGTGAAGAACAAGGTATCTTTCATGAGTTTTCCTCCCCGCGCACTCCTCAGCAAAATGGAGTTGCGGAGAGGAGAAATAGAACTCTCATTGAAGCTTGCACGACAATGTTGAAAGTTGCTTCTCTCCCAGAATACTTCTGGGCAGAGGCGGTCAATACGGCTTGTCATGTACAAAACCGAGCATTGATCAACAAGCATCATCGTAAGACGCCTTATGAGCTACTAAGAGGCAGGAAACCAACCATGTCCTACTTAAGGATCTTTGACTGCAGATGTTATGTACTGAATAATGGGAAGTACCAGCGTACTAAATTTGGTGAAAAATGCTTCGAAGGTATATTCATGGGCTATAGTACCCACAGTCGGGCATATTGGGTCTTCAATAAGAAAACCCTAGTGGTAGAAGAATCAATTAATGTTGTATTTGATGAAGGAAGCTTGCTTAACAGCAATTCTTCCAGCGGCATTCTTGAAGATGCAGGTGCACGACTTGAACAGCTGAGTCTCGATGAGACCGCTAAAGATGAAACTCATAAGTACGTCAAAGTTTCTGTTGGAGTTACCATGATGATCTGGAAGTGATCAAACTTGTAATCTCACTGCCAACGCGATATGAGCCTACAGGGTCGCACATAAGAGCTGTGGAGAAGTTGGATGACTGACTGTGTTGGTAAAGGTTACCAATCACCAACCTGAATGGGGTCATGGGCAAAGTGTTGCCTTAAAGGATCGTCGGGTTGGGCAAATATTGCCTTGGAGGGCTGGTAAGGATTGTCGTCCGAGGGTCGATAACATTCGTCGAGAATCGTCTTCTGATTCCCGCTGATCGGCGAGAATCGTCTCTCTGATTCTCGCCGATCGACGAGAATCGTCGAGAATCAATATGCTGATACTCGACGATCGATGACTTCGACATGTATCGTCGACCGCGGCTCGACGATCGACGAGTTCGTCGTGTATCATCAAGTCATGCTCGACGATCGGCGAGAATCATCGAGTATTGCACTCTGATTCTCGCCGATCCATTATGATGCTCGATGATTGATTCTCGCCGAACCTGCTCAGTGATTCTCGCCGATTGTCGCCGATTCTCACCGATTGATACTCGCCGATTCTGAACCCTATTTTTGGGTGGTCTGCGGATAGCGAAGTTTCTAAGTCTTTTATGCCTTGGGTATAAAATGGATACTTAGGGTTTTATCGGGACTTAAGCTTTTATCTGTTGTGCGAACCAAACTTGACGGAAGAGTTCCGCTTGTTCGCTCCGCCGGTCCCGATTCCTGTCGCCGGAAGAGTTCCGCCGCCGTGTTCGCTCCGTCAACCCCCTCTTCTCCGGCGATCGTCGCTGGCGTTGCAATCCCTAG
The DNA here is from genome assembly GCA_039583875.1 of Platanthera guangdongensis. Classification (NCBI taxonomy): domain Eukaryota; kingdom Viridiplantae; phylum Streptophyta; class Magnoliopsida; order Asparagales; family Orchidaceae; genus Platanthera; species Platanthera guangdongensis. The sequence goes on from CM077167.1 coordinate 92,086,710, forward strand.
CGCGGACCTAGCAGTCCATGGGAAAGCAAGGTGCGGTCTTCTCCTTCTCGATAATCCGTGCGACGGATAGATCGGTGTTCTCCCGCTCGTGTGGACTTCTGCAGAAACGTGGACATTATTCCACGTAGAACTCGCCGCTAGTAGGAAGAAGAAATTTGGAGTATCACCGTTGAGTTGTGACTCAACGCCACCGAGGTAATTTTTGCCTAGTTTTGCAAACTTCTTGATTCAACGTTCATGGCCCGATCCACATCTCTTTGGGTTTTCTTGATGTTTTTCTTTTCCGCTGCGTGCACAAGCGTTGTGCCATCCTCATGGAGAAACCCAACAGTGGTATCAGGGTGAGGTTTCGGCCATGATCGTTGTTTTGGAAGTTTGTTATTCCAGTGCGTGTAAACCTAGGGATTTAGAAGTGTTCTAAATGTCTGGATTTAGTCTTGGTACCCCGCCAAGAACGTCTGGGATTTCGTGGGGATTTCTAATTGTTAGAAATTGTGATCTCCTTAGCAGTAACCATCCCTCGATTTTGTTTTGGTTTTTGAATCCAACAAAGAGAGATGAGCTTGTCTACTGCTTTAAGTTGAGTTGTCTTCGCCTTTGTCCAATGCATGTAAATCTGAGGATTTGGAAATTTCTGGATGTTCAGATTTAGCCCTTCCTTCTGTCAAATGTTGATGGTGTGAGGATGTGCACATAAGGGATGCATGTGGTTTAGGATTGTTTTTCTTTGGATGTGCACATTGATCAAATGTTGATCATGGTTAATTGTTAACCTATAATTAAAATCCCTTCATCAAATATTAAGTGTTCGGATGCCTTCCGATGGATGACACTCTTCCTGCCTCGATCGATGAAGTGTGGGCTTGCCAAAGCAAGGTGCATTAATCTATCTTCGTAAGGGTGTGAGCGGATAATTGTGATATCCCACTGTCGACATCGAGTCCATCTTAACTAGGTGACCTCAAAGGTTGAGTGCCTAGAGGCATAGGGTTGGCATGCACCATATGATGCATGCGAATAAGGAGTTATTCACCAACCATACAAGAATTGCATTAGGATGCAATTGGCAAGCGTTGCCTACCTAAATAACCGCATCGTGAGAGGAACGCCAAAGCGGACTCATTGTGTTGGTGAAATACGGATCTTGCCCACTAAGAGAGTAGCTCGCATGAACTCTCCGAATTGTTAGTGAGGGCTATCATTTCGAATAAAATAGTGGGAGTATTTTAATTGAAGTCCAAATTAGAATAAATTATAATTGAAATTTAGGTGCTGATTTTATTCTGCATAAATTCTTGTAGAATTCCATGGCAAGTGTTTCACACTCCACCTTGTCTCTGAGAGCCATCCTTGAGAAGGACAAGCTCAGTGGGACAAATTACATGGACTGGTACAGGAACCTGAGAATTGTTCTCAGGCAAGAGCGAAAGCTCTATATCTTGGAAGAAGATGCCCCCGAGGTGCAGACCGGGAACTCTTCCCGTGCTGAGAAAGATACTTATAAGAAGTATACTGACGATGCTTTAGATGTCGAATGCCTTATGCTTGCCACTATGAACTCTGAGCTTCAGAAGCAACATGAGAGCATGGGGTGCAAGGAGATTGACGAGCATCTCAAGAAAATGTTTCAAGGGCAGGCTCGTCAAGAGAGGTTCGACATCACAAAAGCGTTGTTTCAGTGCAAGATGGGAGTTCTAGACTCAGTAGGGACTCACGTACTCAAGATGATTGGGTATATAGAGAACCTTGAAAGGCTGGGTTTTCCTCTTGGTCAAGAGTTGGCCACGGATATGATCCTGCAATCGTTGCCGAACAGTTATGAGCAGTTTGTCTTGAACTACAACATGAATGAAATAGACAAGACACTGCCCGAACTCCTAGGCATGTTGAGAACTGCCGAAATCAACATGAAGAAGGCCAAGCCTGCCAGCCCCATACTGATGGTGCATAAGGGCAAGGGCAAAGCCAAGGGCTCTAAGAAGACGAAGGTGGGACCTAAGTCATACCTTGAGCCCAAGTCTTCAGCACTGATGAAGAAGAAAAGCACGGTGAAGGAAGGGAAATGCCACCACTGTGGCAAGGCTGGTCATTGGAGGAGGAACTGTCCTTCGTACATTGAGGGTCTGCAGAAATTGAGGGGAGGTATGACTTCTGCTTCAAATGTTTACGTTATAGAGATAAACCTTTCTGCTCCTTCATCTTGGGTATTGGATACCGGATGTGGTTCTCACATTTGTACAAATGTGCAGGAATTGGGAAGGAGAAGATTGCTGAGTAAAGGGGAGGTGGACCTCCGCGTCGGCAATGGAGCAAGAGTTGCTGCTGTAGCCGTAGGGGTTTATCGTCTTTCTTTGCCCAGTGGGCTTGTAATAGAACTTGATAATTGTTATTTTGTTCCGGCCATAACTAGAAACATTATATCTATTTCATGTTTGGACATGATTGGATTTTCTTTTATAATTAAGAACAATTGTTGTTCTATATTTAAGAATGATGTTTGTTATGCTGTAGCCCAATTGTTTAATGGTCTTTATGTTTTGAACTTGGACCATCTGATCTGTAATGTAGATAATAATAAAAGACTAAGAACAAATGACTCGCACCCTACTTTTCTCTGGCATTGTCGTTTGGGCCATATCAACGAGAAGCGCATATCCAAGCTCCATAGAGATGGACTTTTGGACTCATTTGATTATGAATCATTTGAGCGATGCGAATCTTGTTTGTTAGGCAAGATGACTAAAGCTCCTTTCACTGGTTATACTGAGAGGGCTGCGGATCTCTTGGGTGTTGTACATAGTGATGTATGCGGACCCATGAGTTCCATGGCTAGAGGTGGGTATTTCTACTTTGTTACATTTACTGATGATTTCAGTAGATACGGATATGTGTATCTTATGAAGTGCAAATCCGAGACCTTTGAAAAGTTCAAAGAGTTCAAGAATGAAGTAGAAAACCAGTTGGGTAAAAGGGTCAAAGCACTCCGATCTGATCGAGGTGGCGAATACCTGAGTCATGAGTTCCGTGATCATCTGAAAGAGTGTGGTATTGTATCATAGCTCACTCCACCTAGAACACCACAACATAATGGTGTGTCTGAGAGGAGAAATCGTACTCTGTTAGACATGGTACGTTCGATGATGAGTCATGCAGACTTGCCTGTTTTCTTTTGGGGTTTTGCTTTAGAGACTGCTGCAATGACATTGAATCGCGCTCCAACAAAAACGGTTCTGAAGACACCATATGAGATATGGACTGGGAAGCGTCCTAGTATATCGTTCATTAAAATTTGGGGCTGTGAGGCATACGTGAGACGTCAAATGCCTGACAAGCTGGAACCCAAATCGGATAAATGTTATCTGGTGGGATATCCTAAGGAAACGAAAGGGTATTACTTTTACCTACCGTCTGAGGGCAAAGTGTTTGTTGCAAGGACTGGTGTCTTCTTGGAGAAAGAGTTCTTATCAACAAAGACTGAAAAAGTAGAGCTTGAAGAAGTTCAAGAACCACATGTAGTGAATGAACCGGAATTGGATTCTGAGACAGGACTACAAGATGTTGTAGCTAGAGAACCTGCTCAGGGAACACAAGTCCTACGTAGATCTGGTAGACCGAGGTTTGAGCCTGAGAGATATGGATTTCTCGTGTCTCAAATAGGTAATGTGTTGCTTATGGATCATGATGATGAGCCAGCAACCTACCAAGAGGCTATGAATGGACCGGACTCCGACAAATGGCTTGAGGCTATGAAATCCGAAATGGACTCCATGTATGCAAACCAAGTTTGGGACTTGGTGGAACCACCTGAAGGGGTACGACCCATAGGGTGCAAGTGGGTCTTCAAGAAGAAGACCGACATGGATGGGAATGTACAGACATTCAAAGGGCGACTGGTGGCTAAGGGTTTCAAGCAAATTCATGGTATTGACTATGATGAGACTGTTTCCCCTGTTGCCATGGTAAAGTCCATTAGGATATTGCTTGCTATTGCTGCGTATTATGACTACGAGATCTGGCAGATGGATGTCAAAACGGCTTTCCTTAATGGAAACCTCCTTGAGGAAGTGTATATGACACAACCCGAGGGTTTTGTATCCCTAGATGAAGCCACTAAAATATGCAAGCTGAATAAGTCCATTTATGGACTGAAACAGGCCTCTCGAAGTTGGAATCTTCATTTTGATGAGAAAATCAAAGAGTTTGGTTTCATCAAGAATGAAGATGAGCCTTGTGTTTACAAGCGAGTCAGTGGGAGCAATGTTGTCTTCCTGATATTGTATGTAGATGACATACTGTTGATTGGGAATGACATTCCTACACTGAAAGTTATTAAGAACAACCTAGGGAACTGCTTTTCAATGAAGGATTTGGGTGAAGCGACTTATATACTCGGTATTAAGATCTATAGAGATAGATCGAAGAAGTTGCTGGGTTTGACCCAGAGTACGTACATCGAAAAGGTGTTGAAGCGGTTCAACATGCTTGAGTCCAAGAAAGGATTTTTGCCCATGTCTCATGGTGTGAATCTCTCTAAGGACCAGTGTCCAAAATCTTGCGAAGATAAGGACCGCATGAAGTTGATTCCATATGCTTCGGCAATTGGATCAATCATGTATGCGATGTTATGTACTCGACTCGATGTCTCCTTTGCTTTGAGCATGACTAGCAGGTATTAGTCAGACCCCGGTGAGTGTCACTGGATTGCAGTCAAGAATATCCTGAAGTACTTAAGAAGAACTAAGGAAGTGTTCTTGGTGTATGGTGGAGAGGAAGAGCTCGTTGTAAGTGGTTACACTGATGCTAGCTTCCAACCTGATCGAGACTACTCCAAGTCTCAATCAGGTTTTGTGTTTTGCCTGAATGGAGGAGCTGTGAGCTGGAAGAGTTCCAAGCAAGAGACAGTTGTTGATTCTACAACAGAGGCCGAGTATATCGCAGTAGCTAATGCGGCGAAGGAGGCTGTATGGATTAGGAAATTCATCGGCGAGCTTGATGTAGTTCCTAGCATTGTTAGTCCCGTAGTTCTCTACTGTGATAACAATGGTGCAATTGCACAATCTAAGGAACCAAGATCTCATCAGCGCTCCAAGCACATACTCCGGCAGTTTCATCTTATTCATGAGATTGTCGAACGAGGAGATGTAAACATTTGCAGAGTGCCGACTGAGGAAAATATTGTGGATCCGCTGACAAAGCCTCTCGCGTAGAGAAAGCATGATGGTCATACTAGATCGATGGGTATACGATACCTAAATGATCAACTCTAGCGAGAATCTTGTGGGTTGCATGTAATCTTATATTTTGTTGGTTGTTTGTTCATATGATGAACATTGTACCTAATTTTTCTCTTATTATTAATGGCAAGTTCTTTTATTATGTCTTTTTCTATATGATAGTTAAATGTTAACATAATAGATACCCTTAGAATGTTCGCTTCCATGGGACATCAAGTACGTGACTTGAATGTGAGAGCCCATGATTTATTTGAAGCTTCATTCTTAAAGGTCCCTGGTCGAGTATCATCATAGAAGCTAAGGGTGATGATGGTACATGAATACTAGCACGTGTGTTGACTGATGACCGGTTCTCACAGGTCATGATATTGTGATATCAAGTCATCACGTGGGTACTTGTTAGTGAACAAGTTATACTGGACAGACCCATCCTGAGACTACTCTGTGGATTGTCATCCAATAGTGTCACGAGTAAGTCTCAAATTGACAATGGTGTTGTGGTCCTTTGACCTGAAGTCACAGCATTCATCAAGTGAGGAAGAGCGTGCTTTGATGCCATCTAAAGTCTTCCTTGAGAAAGGTTGATGATAAGGGTGGTTGTTGGGCATGTTACGAATCATTTGGGTGTTTGTGTGTGAGAAGATATGGGATTTGTCCTCCTGTATGACAGGAGTTGCATCCATGGGCCCCTTGATGGAACTGGACTAAGAAATGCATGGCCATGCTTGGTTGAGTCAATTTGTGATATTGGACTCACCATTCTCTGGAAGTCCGTCCTGGATCAAGAAAACTTGGATTGAGCTATTACGAGGGTGACACGGTCCATGCCTCTAGTTCTTTCCGGATGTAAGGGACAAAGGGACAAAGACAACGCTGATACATTGGTCATAAAGGCTTATGAGTTATTAACTCTTATTGCTTGGGGAGCAATGATGCATTGCTAGATGCCGCTCATTGTTTGTGAGGTTTTTGGTTTGATACTTTCGAGATCAAGTGGTAGTCTGTTGGAGTTACCATGATGATCTGGAAGTGATCAAACTTGTAATCTCATTGCCAACGCGATATGAGCCTGCAGGGTCGCACATAAGAGCTGTGGAGAAGTTGGATGACTGACTGTGTTGGTAAAGGTTACCAATCACCGACCTGAATGGGGTCATGGGCAAAGTGTTGCCTTAAAGGATCGTCGGGTTGGGCAAATGTTGCCTTGGAGGGCTGGTAAGGATTGTCGTCCGAGGGTCGATAACATTCGTCGCGAATCGTCTTCTGATTCCCGCCGATCGGCGAGAATCGTCTCTCTGATTCTCGCCGATCGACGAGAATCATCGAGAATCAATATGCTGATACTCGACGATCGACGACTTCGACATGTATCGTCGACCGCGGCTCGACGATCGACGAGTTTGTCGTGTATCATCAAGTCATGCTCGACGATCGGCGAGAATCGTCGAGTATTGCACTCTGATTCTCGCCGATCCATTATGATGCTCAATGATTGATTCTCGCCGAACCTGCTCAGTGATTCTCGCCGATTGTCGTCGATTCTCACCGATTGATACTCGCCGATTCTGAACCCTATTTCTGGGTGGCCTGCGGATAGCGAAGTTTCTAAGTCTTTTATGCCTTGGGTATAAAAGGGATACTTAGGGTTTTATCGGGACTTAAGCTTTTATCTGCTGTGCGAACCAAACCTGACGGAAGAGTTCCGCTCGTTCGCTCCGCCGATCTCGATTCCCGCCGCCGGAAGAGTTCCGCCGCCGTGTTCGCTCCGTCAACCCCCTCTTCTCCGGCGATCGTCGCTGGCGTTGCAATCCCTGGCGCGGACCTAGCAGTCCGTGGGAAAGCAAGGTGCGGTCTTCTCCTTCCCGATAATACGTGCGACGGATAGATCGGTGTTCTCCCGCTCGTGTGGACTTCTGCAGAAACGTGGACATTATTCCACGTAGAACTCGCCACTAGCAGGAAGAAGAAATTTGGAGCATCTCCATTGAGTTGTGACTCAACGCCACCGAGGTAATTTTTGCCTAGTGTTGCTAACTTCTTGATTCAACGTTCATGGCCCGATCCACATCTCTTTGGGTTTTCTTAATGTTTTTCTTTTCCGCTGCGTGCACAAGTGTTGTGCCACCCCTTTAGAGAATCCCAACAGTTTCCATCTCAACGTCAATTGGGAATGTTGAAGATCCAAATGGAGCAAATCTCTTAGAAGAAGGAGAAGCCCAAGAAGTAGTCTAAGCTCCAACCGCCAGACTTCTAGAGCTCTGGCACGTGAGGGATCATCCTAGAGATCAAATCATCGGAGATCCTCGTGACGGTGTCAGAACTCGAAGAGGTACTATTAACGAGATTTTGCATCTTAGCTTCCTATCACAGGTTGAACCAAAGAAGTTCGACGAGGCGAACAAAGATGCGGCATGGATTTTGGCCATGCAAGATGAACTGCATCAATTCGAATGATGCAACGTTTGGATGCTGGTTCCCAGACCACAAAGGCAGAATGTGATTGGCACCAAGTGGATCCTCAGAAACAATCTGGATGAACATGGTGTCATCATAAAGAACAAGGCCAGGCTGGTGGCTCAAGGTTACAGACAGGAGGAGGGGATTGACTTCGACCAGACCTTTGCACCAGTGGTAAGGCTCGAGGCAATCAGATTGTTCCTGGCATATACTTCGCACAAAGGATTCACAGTCTATCAAATGGATGTGAAATCTGTTGGAGTTACCATGATGATCTGGAAGTGGTCAAACATCTAATCTCACTGCCAACGCAATATGAGCCTGCAGGGTTGCACATAAGAGATGTGGAGAAGTTGGATGACTGACTGTGTTGGTAAAGGTTACCAATCACCGACCTGAATAGGGTTATGGGCAAGGTGTTGCCTTATAGGATCATCGGGTTGGGCAAAGGTTGCCTTGAAGGGCTGGTTAGGTTTGTCGTCCGAGGGTCGATGAGAATAGTCGAGAATCATCTTCTGATTCCCGCCGATCGACGAGAATCACCTTGCTGATTCTCGCCGATCGACGAGAATCGTCGAGAATTAATTGTTGATTCTCGACGATCGACTACCTTGGCTATTGTCGTCGACCGCGGCTCGACGATCGTCGAGTATCATTTTGTGTCGTCGAGCGTGGCTCGACGATCGGCGAGAATCGTCGAGTATTGTACTCTGATTCTCGTCGATCCAATGTGATACTCGCCGAATGATTCTCACCGAACCTGCTCAGTGATTCTCGCCGATTGTCGCCGATTCTCACCGATTCATTCTCGCCGATTCTGAACCGTAGTTCTGGGTGGTCTGCGGATAGCGATTTTCCTGAGTTTATTTTATACTTTAAGTATAAATATAACACTTAGGGTTTCGGGAATATGTGCGATCTATCCCCTCTGTGCGAATCGAACCCGACGGAAGGAGTTCCGCGTTCGCTCCGCCGATCCCGATCCCGCCGCCGGAAAAGTTCCGCCGCCGTGTTCGCTCCCTTGACCACCTTTTCTCCGGCGATCGTCGCTGGCGCTGCAATCCCTGGCGCGGACCTAGCAGTCTGTGGGAAAGCAAAGGTGCGGTCTTCTCCTTCCCGATCTTCCGTGCGACGGAAAGCTCGGCGTTCTCCTGCTCGTGTGGACTTCTGCAGAAATGTGGATACTATTCCACGTAGAACTCGCCACCAGCAAGCAGACAAAGTTTGGAGCTTCTCCGTTGAGTTGTGACTCAACGCCACCGAGGTAATTTTTGCCTAGTTTCGTTAACTTCTTGATTCAACCGTCATGGCTCGATCCGCATCTCTTTGGGTTTTCTTGATGTTTTACTTTTCCGCTGCGTGCACAAGTGTTGTGCCAACCCTAATAGAGAAACCCAACAGTGGTATCAGAGCCAGGTTTCGGCCATGACTGTTGTTTTGGAAGTTTGGTCATTCCAGTGCGTGTAAACCTAGAGATTTAGAAGCGTTCTAAATATCTAGATTTAGTCTTGGCATTTCGCCAAGAACGATTGGAATTTCGGTGGTGTTTCTAAGTGTTAGAAATTGTGATCTCCTTAGCAGTAACCATCCCTCGATTTTGTTTTGGATTTTGAATCCAACAAAGAGAGATGAGCTTGTCTACTGCTTAAGTTGAGCTGTCTTTGCCTTTGTCCAATGCATGTAAATCTGAGGATTTGGAAATTTCCGGATGTTCAGATTTAGCCCTTCCTTCTATCAAATGTTGATGGTGTCAGGATGTGCACATAAGGGATGCATGTGGTTTTAGAAGAATTGTTTTTCTTTGGATGTGCACATTGATCAAATGTTGATCATGGTTAATTGTTAACCTAAAATTGAAATCCCTTCTTTTAATATTAAGTGTTCGGATGCCTTCCGATGGATGACACTCTTCCTGCCTCGATCGATGAAATGTGGGCTTGCCAAAGCAAGGTGCATTAATCTATCTTGGTAAGGGTGCGAGCGGATAATTGTGATATCCCACTGTTGACATCGGGTCCAGCTTAACTAGGTGACCTCAAAGGTTGAGTGCCTAGAGGCATAGGGTTGGCATGCACCATATGATGGATGCGAATAAGGAGTTATTCACCAACCATACAAGAATTGCATGAGGATGCAATTGGCAAGCGTTGCCTACCTAAATAACCACATCGTGAGAGGAACGCCAAAGCGGACTCATTGTGTTGGTGAAATACGGATCTTGTCCACTAAGAGAGTAGCTCGCATGAACTCTCCGAATTGTTAGTGAGGGCTATCATTTCGAATAAAATAGTGGGGTATTTTAATTGAAGTCCTAATTAGAATAAATTGCAATTGAAATGTAGGTACTGATTTTATTCTGCATAAATTCTTGTAGAATTCCATGGCAAGCGTTTCACACTCCACGTTGTCTCTGAGAGCCATCCTTGTGAAGGATAAGCTCAGCGGGACAAACTATATGGACTGGTATAGGAACCTGAGAATTGTTCTCAGGCAAGAGCGAAAGCTCTATGTCTTGGAAGAAGAAGCCCCCGAGGTGCCGACCGGGAACTCTTCCCGTGCTGAGAAGGATACTTATAAGAAGTATACTGATGATGCTTTGGATGTCGAGTGCCTTATGCTTGCCACCATGAACTCTGAGCTTCAGAAGCAACATGAGAACATGGGGTGCAAGGAGATTGACGGGCACCTCAAGAAAATGTTTCAAGGGCAGGCTCGTCAAGAGAGGTTCGACATCACGAAAGCGTTATTTCAGTGCAAGATGGGAGTTCGAGACTCAGTAGGGACTCACGTACTCAAGATGATTGGGTATATAGAGAACCTTGAAAGGCTGGGTTTTCCTCTTGGTCAAGAGTTGGCCACGGATCTGATCCTGCAATTATTGCCGGACAGTTATGAGCAGTTTGTCTTGAACTACAATATAAACGAGATAGACAAGACACTGCCCGAACTCCTAGGCATGTTAAGAACTGTCGAGATCAACATGAAAAAGGCCAAGCCTGCCAGCCCCATACTGATGGTGCATAAGGGCAAGGGCAAAGCCAAGGGCTCCAAGAAGACGAAGGTAGGACCTAAGTCATATCTTGAGCCCAAGTCTTCAGCACTGATGAAAAAGAAAAGCACGGTGAAGGATTGGAAATGTCACCACTGTGGCAAGGCTGGTCATTGGCGGAGGAACTGTCCTTCGTATATTGAGGGTCTGCAGAAATTGAGGGGAGGTATGACTTCCGCTTCTAATGTTTACGTTATAGAGATAAACCTTTCTGCTCGTTCATCTTGGGTATTGGATACCGGATGTGGTTCTCACATTTGTACAAATGTGCAGGAACTGGGAAGGAGAAAATTGCTGAGTAAGGGGGAGGTGGACCTCCGCGTCGGCAATGGAGCAAGAGTTGCTGCTGTAGCCGTAGGAGTTTACCGTCTTTCTTTGCCCAGTGGGCTTGTAATAGAATTAGATAACTGTTATTTTGTTCCGGCAATAACTAGAAACATTATATCTATTTCATGTTTGGACATGATTGGATTTTCTTTTATAATTAAGAACAATTGTTGTTCTATATTTAAGAATGATGTTTGTTATGCTGTAGCCCAATTGTTTAATGGTCTTTACGTTTTGAACTTGGACCATCTGATCTATAATGTAGAAAATAATAAAAGACTAAGAACAAATGACTCGAACCCTACGTTTCTCTGGCATTGTCGTTTGGGCCATATCAACGAGAAGCGCATATCCAAGCTCCATAGAGATGGACTTTTGGACTCATTTGATTATGAATCATTTGAGCGATGCGAATCTTGTTTGTTAGGCAAGATGACTAAAGCTCCTTTCATGGAATGGTTATACTGAGAGGGCTGAGGATCTCTTGGGTGTTATACATAGTGATGTATGCGGACCCATGAGTTCCATGGCTAGAGGAGGGTATTTCTACTTTGTTACATTTACTGATGATTTCAGTAGATACGGATATGTGTATCTTATGAAGTGCAAATCCGAGACCTTTGAAAAGTTCAAAGAGTTCAAGAATGAAGTAGAAAACCAGTTGGGTAAAAGGGTTAAAGCACTCCGATCTGATCGAGGTGGCGAATACCTGAGTCATGAGTTCCGTGATCATCTGAAAGAGTGTGGTATTGTATCACAGCTCACTCCACCTAGAACACCACAACATAATGGTGTGTCTGAGAGGAGAAATCGTACTCTGTTAGACATGGTACGTTCGATGATGAGTCTTGCAGACTTGCCTGTTTCCTTTTGGGGTTTTGCTTTAGAGACTGCTGCAATGACATTGAATCGCGCTCCAACGAAAATGGTTCTGAAGACACCATATGAGATATGGACTGGGAAGCGTCCTAGTATGTCGTTCATTAAAATTTGGGGCTGTGAGGCATACGTGAGACGTCAAATGCCTGACAAGCTGGAACCCAAATCAGATAAATGTTATCTGGTGGGATATCCTAAGGAAACGAAAGGGTATTACTTTTACCTACCGTCTGAGGGCAAAGTGTTTGTCGCAAGGACTGGTGTCTTCTTGGAGAAAGAGTTCTTATCAAGAAAGACTGAAAAGGTAGAGCTTGAAGAAGTTCAAGAACCACATGTAGTGAATGAACCGGAATTGGATTCTGAGATAGGACTACAAGATGTTGTAGCTGGAGAACCTACTCAGGGAACACAAGTCCTACGTAGATCTGGTAGACCGAGGTTTGAGCCTGAGAGATATGGATTTCTCGTGTCTCAAATAGGTAATGTGTTGCTTATGGATCATGATGATGAACCAGCAACCTACCAAGAGGCTATGAAATGGACCGGACTCCGACAAATGGCTTGAGGCTATGAAATCCGAAATGGACTCCATGTATGCAAACCAAGTTTGGAACTTGGTGGAACCACCTGAAGGGGTACGACCCATAGGGTGCAAGTGGGTCTTCAAGAAGAAGACCGACATGGATGGGAATGTACAGACATTCAAAGGGCGACTGGTGGCTAAAGGTTTCAAGCAAATTCATGGTATTGACTATGATGAGACTTTTTCCCCTGTTGCCATGGTAAAGTCCATTAGGATATTGCTTGCTATTGCTGCGTATTATGACTACGAGATCTGGCAGATGGATGTCAAAACGGCTTTCCTTAATGGAAACCTCCTTGAGGAAGTGTATATGACACAACCCGAGGGTTTTGTATCCCCAGATGAAGCCACTAAAATATGCAAGCTGAATAAGTCCATTTATGGACTGAAACAGGCCTCTCGAAGTTGGAATCTTCGTTTTGATGAGAAGATCAAAGAGTTTGGTTTCATCAAGAATGAAGATGAGCCTTGTGTTTACAAGCGAATCAGTGGGAGCATTGTTGTCTTCCTGATATTGTATGTAGATGACATACTGTTGATTGGGAATGACATTCCTACCCTGAAAGTTGTTAAGAACAACCTAGGGAACTGCTTTTCAATGAAGGATTTGGGCGAAGCGACTTATATACTTGGTATTAAGATCTATAGAGATAGATCGAAGAAGTTGCTGGGTTTGACCCAGAGTATGTACATCGAAAAGGTGTTGAAGCGGTTCAACATGCTTGAGTCCAAGAAAGGATTTTTGCCCATGTCTCATGGTGTGAATCTCTCTAAGGACCAGTGTCCAAAGTCTTGTGAAGATAAGGACCGCATGAAGTTGATTCCATATGCTTCGGCAATTGGATCAATCATGTACGCGATGTTATGTACTCGACCCGATGTTTCCTTTGCTTTGAGCATGACTAGCAGGTATCAGTCAGACCCCGGTGAATGTCACTGGATTGCAGTCAAGAATATCCTGAAGTACTTGAGAAGGACTAAGGACGTGTTCTTGGTGTATGGTGGAGAGGAAGAGCTCGTTGTAAGTGGTTATACGGATGCTAGCTTCCAAACTGATAGAGACGACTCCAAGTCTCAGTCAGGTTTTGTGTTTTGCCTGAATGGAGGAGCTGTGGGCTGGAAGAGTTCCAAGCAAGAGACAGTTGCTGATTCTACAACAGAGGCCGAGTATATCGCAGCAGCTAATGCAGCGAAGGAGGCTGTATGGATTATGAAATTCATCGGCGAGCTTGATGTAGTTCCTAGCATTGTTGGTCCCGTAGTTCTCTACTGTGATAACAATGGTGCAATTGCACAATCTAAGGAACCTAGATCCCATCAGCGCTCCAAGCACATACTCCGGCGGTTTCATCTTATTCGTGAGATTGTCGAACGAGGAGATGTAAACATTTGCAGAGTGCTGACTGAGGAAAATATTGCGGATCCGCTGACAAAGCCTCTCGCGCAGAGAAAGCATGATGGTCATACTAGATCGATGGGTATACGATACCTAAATGATCAACTCTAGCGAGAATCTTGTGGGTTGCATGTTATCTTGTATTTTGTTGGTTTTTTGTTCATATGATGAACTGTGTACCTAGTTTTTCTTTTATAATTAATGGCAAATTCTTTTATTATGAGTTTTTCTATATATGATAGTTAAATGTTAACATAATAGATACCCTTAGAATGTTTGCTTCCTATGGGACATCAAGTACGTGACTTGAATGTGAGAGCCCATGATTTATTTGAAGCTTCATTCTTAAAGGTCCCTGGTCGAGTATCATCATAGAAACTAAGGGTGATGATGATACATGAAGGCTAGCACGTGTGTTGACTGATGACTGGTTCTCACAGGTCATGATATTGTGATATCAAGTCATCACGTGGGTACTTGTTAGTGAACAAGTTGTACTGGACAGACCCAACCTGAGACTACTCTGTGGATTGTCATCCAATAGTGTCACGAGTAGGTCTCAATTGACAATGGTGTTGTGGTCCTTTGACCTGAAGTCACAGCATTCATCAAGTGAGGAAGAGCGTGCTTTGATGCCATCTAAAGTCTTCCTTGAGAAAGGTTGATGATAAGGGTGGTCGTTGGGCATGTTACGAATTATTTGGGTGTTTGTGTGTGAGCAGATATGGGATTTGTCTTCCTGTATGATAGAAGTTGCATCCATGGGCCCCTTGATGGAACTGGACTGAGAAATGCATGGCCATGCTTGGTTGAGTCAATATGTGATATTGGACTCACCATTCTCTGAAAGTCCGTCCTGGATCAAGAAAACTTGGATTGAGCTAAAACGAGGGTGACACGGTCCATGCCTCTAGTTCTTTCCGGATGTAAGGGACAAAGGGACAAAGACAGCGCTGATACATTGGTCATAAAGGCTTATGAGTTATTAACTCTTATTGCTTGGGGAGCAATGATGCATTGCTAGATGCCGCTCATTGTTTGTGAGGTTTTTGGTTTGATACTTTCGAGATCAAGTGGAAGTCTGTTGGAGTTACCAAGATGATCTGGAAGTGGTCAAACATCTAATCTCACTGCCAACGCAATATGAGCCTGCAGGGTCGCACATAAGAGATGTGGAGAAGTTGGATGACTGACTGTGTTGGTAAAGGTTACCAATCACCGACCTGAATAGGGTTATGGGCAAGGTGTTGCCTTATAGGATCATCGGGTTGGGCAAAGGTTGCCTTGAAGGGCTGGTTAGGTTTGTCGTCCGAGGGTCGATGAGAATAGTCGAGAATCATCTTCTGATTCCCGCCGATCGACGAGAATCACCTTGCTGATTCTCGCCGATCGACGAGAATCGTCGAGAATCAATTGTTGATTCTCGACGATCGACTACCTTGGCTATTGTCGTCGACCGCGGCTCGACGATCGTCGAGTATCATTTTGTGTCGTCGAGCGTGGCTCGACGATCGGCGAGAATCGTCGAGTATTGTACTCTGATTCTCGCCGATCCAATGTGATACTCGCCGAATGATTCTCACCGAACCTGCTCAGTGATTCTCGCCGATTGTCGCCGATTCTCACCGATTCATTCTCGCCGATTCTGAACCCTAGTTCTGGGTGGTCTGCGGATAGCGATTTTCCTGAGTTTATTTTATACTTAAGTATAAATATAACACTTAGGGTTTCGGGAATATGTGCGATCTATCCCCTCTGTGCGAATCGAACCCGACGGAAGGAGTTCCGTGTTCGCTCCGCCGATCCCGATCCCGCCGCCGGAAAAGTTCCGCCGCCGTGTTCGCTCCCTTGACCACCTTTTCTCCGGCGATCGTCGCTGGCGCTGCAATCCCTGGCGCGGACCTAGCAGTCCGTGGGAAAGCAAAGGTGCGGTCTTCTCCTTCCCGATCTTCCGTGCGACGGAAAGCTCGGCGTTCTCTCCCGCTCGTGTGGACTTCTGCAGAAACGTGGATACTATTCCACGTAGAACTCGCCACCAGCAAGCAGACAAAGTTTGGAGCTTCTCCGTTGAGTTGTGACTCAACGCCACCGAGGTAATTTTTGCCTAGTTTCGTTAACTTCCTGATTCAACCGTCATGGCTCGATCCGCATCTCTTTGGGTTTTCTTGATGTTTTACTTTTCCGCTGCGTGCACAAGTGTTGTGCCAACCCTAATAGAGAAACCCAACAAAATCAGCATTCTTGAACGGAGACCTGAAAGAGGAAGTATACGTCGCTCAACCCCCAGATTTTGTCAATCCTACTTATCCCAATCATGTATATTTTCTTAATAAAGCTTTATATGGTTTAAAACAAGCTCCACGAGCTTGGTATGAGACTTTATCTAGTTTTCTTATTGAGAATAAGTTCTCTAGAGGTAAAATAGATAAGGCATTGTTTCTCAGGGAAGTCAAAGGCAAGATTTTGCTGGTGCAAATCTATGTCGATGACATTATATTCGGCTCAATGGACAACAATCTTTGCAAAAAGTTTTCTAAACTTATGCAAGTAAAGTTTGAAATGAGCAGTATGGGAGAGCTAAAGTATTTCTTGGGACTTCAAGTGAAACAGTCTAAGGATGGAATCTTCATCTCTCAGACGAAGCTCACAAATGAACTCCTCAAGAAATTCGGTATGGAGAATGCAACCTCTATGAGGACTCCAATGGGATCCACTATGTCTCTGGATAAGGATGAGAAAGGTAAACCTTTCGATGAAACCAAATACAGAAGCATCATTGGATCCCTGCTCTACCTTACTGCTAGTAGACCGGATATCATGTTCTCCACATGTGTCTGTGCCAGATATCAGGTGAACACTAAGGAATCTCACTATATCGCTGCAAAGCGAATTCTAAGATACCTTAAAGGTACTCCCAATCTTGGCTTGTGGTACCCGAGAAATAATGATGTCAAGCTAATAGGTTTTTCAGATGCTGATTTTGCAGGGAGTAGGGATGACAGGAAAAGCACTTCCGGGATGTGTCAATTCCTCGGAAGAAGGCTTATCTCATGGAACAGCAAGAAGCAGAATTGTGTAGCAACCTCCACAGCAGAGTCTGAGTACATCTCGGCAGGCAGCTGTTGCGCACAACTCCTATGGATCAGAAACCAGTTAGCCGACTACGACCTTCAGTTCAAGGAAGTACTAATGTACTGCGACTCCTCCAGTGCAATTGCAATTGCCAACAATCTGGTATCGCACAGCAGAACGAAGCATATTGAAGTGCGCTACCACTTCATTCGGGAGCACGTGGAGAACAAGGACATCTCTCTCTGTTATGTTCCCACAGATAAGCAGATTGCAGATATTTTCACAAAGCCCTTAGACGAAGCCAAGTTCAGTCTTTTCAAAACTGAATTGGGGATGCTAAACTATGAGGAATGAAGACTACAGAAGCTCCAGGCTCGTGCATCTAGGGGGCACCTCTGCCAGGAACTCAAGTGTGAACACAGGTGCAAGAACTGAGGGGGAGCAAGGGGTCAAATGCAACAGACCCAGATTTGCAGAAGCCGAAAAGGGGGAGATTACCCTCTCGGCTAAGGCTAAGGTGGCTCCAAGTTAACTCTCAAGAAATTGGTATTGGTAATGAATATCTCTCTCAACTCAATTTAGGTTTCTGATTTTCATTTCCATACGCTATATTCACCTTAGCTTGTAGGGTTTAGGCTTCTTCAAATAGGGGGAGATTGTTGGGTATTGTATCCACAACGTACCTGATTTGAAGAAGCCCCTGAACAAGCTAAGGTAAATAGACAATGTATTTGATGAAATCTTTCAAGTTGTGCTTGCAGTTATTCCACGCCAAGTACACACCAATGTCAGGGTGTAGTAGGTCAATATACGCGGGTCTGCGCGACGTAATCCCTCTTTGAGCAGATCAGTGTGTTGGACTACATGTACTCTCTCTATTGGAGTGTACTTATTTTCAAGTACAGGGCTGTGATAATGCAAGAGCAGACAAGGAGCAAGGATGGGTAGAAGAGCAGCTCATGGGTGGAAAGACGAAAAATCGTCTAAGTAATAATCGACGAGAATCACCATGTGATTCTCGCCGATTCGGCGAGAATCAGTAGTGATTCTCGCGGAATCGTCGAGAATCACTGGCTGATTCTCGCCGACTCTATCATGCTAAATCAGAGCGTGCAAATCTGTCGCTAAGTCAAAATCGTCGAGAATCACTGTTTGATTCTCGCCGTATCGTCGAGAATGACCTTCGATTCTCGCCGATTCGACGAGAATCACCTTCGATTCTAGCCGATTTTGCCTTAGGCGAATTTCTGCTGCTCGCTGGACCGAATCAGATGTCAAGGCGCTGTTTTGAACCGGTTTTAGGTTTTCTTCTGGTGGGACCCACAACAGTCATAAAGGAGTATTCTACTGTATAAATACTCACGTATTTTTGAACAGTAGATCAATCAAGAAAGATTTGAAAAAGACGAAGTCGAGCTGCCGACGTGACCTAGATCGCGAAACCTGCTCCGCCGCCGTCGCCGCTCGTGCCAGTGGATCGCCGGCTTTTGATCGTGGTTTCTTCCAGATCTCTCGGTGACAGAAGCTCAGCCAAGCACAGCGTCTCACGCGTCTAACCAGAGATCCTTTGTCTCTTGATTCGTAGATCGGGAAAACCTTCCCTTTCCGAATCGATCGAGACGATCGATCCTAGTGTGACTGTTGGAAGACCTTGCTAGCTTTGCTATATAGATTGAATCTCCAAAGAACAGCAGCAGCACTCCGTTGTCGCCGCCGATCCTGAGAACCAACCCGCCGCCCTTCTTGCCGCCGCCGGTTTTGGGGAGATTCTCTCCAAGTGAGATCTAGGGTTGTGGACTCTTCGTTGACTTCAAGAACACGTCATAGAACGAAGAGGGACACCTTAGTCTCTTTAAGTTGTTTGTATTTCTTATACATTCTATTTTCAATTTTGTTGTAAAGGAACGTTGGTTCCTAGTTGTAAGGGTTGGGTGCAACCCGTGTTGTGGGAGTGGTGACTCCTACGTGTGGAAGGGTTCCTTCCGTTAGTGCAAGGATTGGATTTCAATCCTGTTGGTGAAGTGACCGAGTCGTCCTTGGTTGGGAGATAGGTCGAAGGGGGAAGTGGATGTACCCAAATCGGGGAACCACTATAAATTGCTTGTGTCCTTTCTGTGCTGTGTTGTTTTGTTTTCGTGTGCAAGTACAATTTTAATTCCGCAAAAACGCTGCAAGACACCTATTCCCCCCCCCCCCCATAGGTGAAGGTAGTTGACACTAAGTGGACTTTCAAAAATAACTTCTGCTTCTAAGGATATGGAAACTCAGCTGACAACTTATTCAGACTCATTGATTAAAGATATAAAAGCTTCTGAAAAGGATTTGGATGATCACTTAATGAAAGTAAAGAATGTTTTAACCTCCGGAATTAATTATCTGGATAATCAAGTAAGATTTCACAAAAATGACTTAAGAGATCATATTTAAAGAGAAGTCATAAAGGGGGAGAGGGTACTGATAAAGGCTAGCTCTGTGCATGCTACCTGGATATAAAATAACATCAGAGAAACTTTAGGTCATCCTCCCCTATGGTATGATGGAGACCAAACTATTGAGTCTGGTTGCTAACCAGCTCCTTTTGAGGCTATTCATACTGGTGTGCAATCCATGTACAATCCTCTTGCAAAACTTCCTTTTGAGGCCATCCAAGTTGTTGTCCAAACAATTTACAGTCCTCCACCACAAGTTCAAAATGTTGTATGTGAAGAGGTGGAGATGACTAATACTATTTTGCTTAAGAAAAAAGAAGCTCAACTATCAAAGAAAAGGTTTAGGGAACAGGCTGATGCTAGGCCTGATTTTGAACATTGGAGTCCAACCTCTAGAAATTTTATACTCAATTCATGGAAAGCAGTACATACTAATGCAACTAATAGGGAAAATGGTATGCAGAGCAAGAGTAGGCTAAGCACTTAAAGCAGCAAGAGGTCATCCAAAAATTCAGAAATGATCTGAAGGCAGGGAAGATCCCAGCTAATTCTGTTGAGCCCAGCAAATACTTTCCCAAGCCTTATCACTATTTTGAAAGGCAGAGGCTTAAGGAGGAAAAGAACTCTAAAGCCAAGAATGACAAAGGAAAATAGATAGCTGATGACAAAGTGCCTGAATTTAAAGCCAAGATACAATCAGGAAAAGGCATTGTCATCAAAGAGCCAGATCTTTCATAGAATATTTTTGAACATTTGTAATTTTGTTTTCAAGAACTTTGTAACAAACTTAAAAGTGTAAACTAATAACAAATTGGAATGAAAAGTCTGTTTGAACTTGGTTATATTTGCGTGTTCATTCCTATGTTCTTTATATTTTGTTCAGCACTTTTAATATATATCTTTATCATCAAATTTTGGTATCATGTTGTGTATCAATGAATTGGGGTTATGACTTATCTAAATAGGGGGAGATTTTGGATACATTGGGAATTGTGTACCTAATTTGAAAAAGTCCTTTAAACTCAATGATATACACAAATTTGTATTTGATGTATGTTGAGTTTTCTTGTTCAGGTTCTATATTGAAGGAAAAATAAACAGTACAAAAGTGTCAAGACACTAGGCAAGTGCCGACACCTTTGTAAGAGTAGTGCTGAGACAAGGAATCAATTTTGTCGACACTCGGGACTAGTGTCGACACCCTTATTCAAGTAGTGCTGAGACAAGAAAGTTGTGTCGACACTCAGGACTAGTGTCGACACACTTCACACAAGTTATGCCGAAACTGGAAGCAAGCTGTGTCGACACCTAGGACTTTGGTCGACACCATTAGTCAAGAAACCAGCTGTGTCGACACTCAGGATTATTGTCGACACATTTCTCACAAGTTATGCCGAGATTGGAAGCAAGCTGCGTCGACACCTGGGAATTGTGTAGACACTGATAGTAAAGAAACTAGCTATTTCGACGCTCAGGACTAATATTGACACATTTCTCACAAGCTATGCCGAGACAAGAAACCAGCTGTGTCGACACTTAGGACTACTGTCGATACATATTACACAAGTTGTGCTGAGACAAGAAGCTAGTAGTGTCGACACACTCGATTGTTGTCGACATCCCTATAAGAGAAGTGTCGACACCCAGGACTGGTGTAGACAGAATCTAAGTACAAAAGTGTCAACACTCAGAACTGTGTCAACACCTTCATGTAGAAGCTTTCAAGATAGAAATTCTTCTAAGTCCAGAAATCGAAGAGTAAAGTTATGACAACTGTCAGAACTGTCAGATGTCAGTGAATTAACCGAGGCAGCCGGTCACTCTTATTAAAACCTATATAAGGATTTCACATCAAGATCTGATCAAGAAGTATTCACCAGTCTCTTTCTGTTGGGTATTGTATCCACAACGTACCTGATTTGAAGAAGCCCCTGAACAAGCTAAGGTAAATAGACAATGTATTTGATGAAATCTTTTAAGTTGTGCTTGCAGTTATTCCACGCTAAGTACACACCAATGTCAGGGTGCAGTAGGTCAATATACATGGGTCTGCGCGACGTAATCCCTCGTTGAGCAGATCAGTGTGTTGGCCTACGTGTACTCTCTCTATTAGAGTGTACTTATTTTCAAGTACAGGGCTGTGATAATGCAAGAGCAGACAAGAAGCAAGGATAGGTCAAAGAGCAGCTCATGGGTAGAAAGACGAAAAATCATCTAAGTAATAATCAACGAGAATCACCAAGTGATTCTCGCCGATTCGGTGAGAATCACTAGTGATTCTTGCCGAATCGTCGAGAATCACTGGCTGATTCTCGCCGTCTCTATCCGGCTAAATCAGAGCATGCAAATCTGTCGCTAAGACAAAATCATCGAGAATCACTAGTGATTCTCGCCGAATCGTCGAGAATCACTGTCTGATTCTCGCCGATTTTGCCTTAGGCGAATTTCTGAAGCTCGCTGGACCGGACTCAGCCGCTGGCGCTATTTTGAACCGGGCTTGGGGTTTCTTGTTGGTGGGGCCCACAACGGTCATCTTGAAGACCTAATGTATAAATACATCCGTAGTTTTGAACAGTGGGTCAGCGATTTTGATCAAAAGAAATTGAAAAAGAAGAAGCCGAGCCGCCGATGACCTAGATCGTGAAACTTGCTCCGCCGCCGTCGCCGCTCGTGCCAGTTGATCGCCGGTGGTTTCTTCCAGATCTCCCGGCGACAGAAGCTCAGCCAAGCACTGCGTCTCACGCGTCTAACCAGAGATCCTTTGTCTCTTGATTCGTTGATCGGGAAAACCTTACCCTTCCGAATCGATCGAGACGATCGATCCTAGTGTGACCGTTAGAAGATCTTGCTAGCTTTGCTACGAAGATTGAATCTCCAAAGAACAGCCGCAGCACGCCGTTGTCGTCGCAGATCCGAGAACCAAGCCGCCGCCCTTCTTGCCGCCGCCGGTTTCGGGGAGATTCTCTCTAAGTGAGATTAGGGTTGTGGACTCTTCGTTGACTTCAAGAACACGTCGTCGAACGAAGAGGGACACCTTATTCTCCATAAGTAGTTTGTATTTCTAATACACTCCAATTTCTATTTCTTTGTAACGGACCGATTGGCCCCTAGTTGTAAGGGTTGGGTGCAGTCTGTGTTGTGGGAGTGGTGACTCCTACGTGTGGAAGGGTTCCTTCCGTTAGTGCAAGGATTGGATTTCAATCCTTTTGGTGAAGTGACCGAGTCGTCCCTGTTTGGGAGATAGGTCGAAGGGGGAAGTGAGTGTGATGTACCCAAATCGGGGAACCACTAATAATTTGCTTGTGTCCTTTCTGTGCTGTGTTGTTTTATTTTCTTGTGCAGGTACAACTTTAATTCCGCAAAAACGCTGCAAGACACCTATTCCCCCACCCCCCATAGGTGAAGGTAGTTGACACTAAGTGGACTTTCAAGTGGTATCAGAGGGAGGTTACTCAACAAATAGGTTAACGCCTTGAGTAAGTTCCTGCCACTAGTGTCAAGAAGAAGGCAGACTTTTACTATGGACGGACTCAAGTACACGGCAAGATCCCAGTGTGCACCAGGCTAAACTTTCCTATCTAGAAGGAAAGGATTAGTTCTACATGGAAGCGGTCGATCCCCGACTCTTCATGATCGTGGAGGAGGGACCTTATGTCCCCACTAAGGCCTCCACCATTGATCCTACCAAGAAAGTGCCAAAGAAAATTTCTGAAATGGACAAGGACGAGATGGTGCTGGTGGGACTTGACAAGAAGGCATAGAACATTCTGGTCAGCGCGGTCGATGACTCAATGATGCAGAACTTCTGCAACTGCAGGACAGCAAAGGAGATCTGGCACTGCCTGATTATCCTAATGGAGGCACTAATGAAGTGAGGGATGATCGAGATCCCTCCTGAACCAGAAATATGAGGCCTTCAGACAAGGGCCTAAGGAAGAGATCGGAGTCACCTTCGAGAACTTCCTAAGATTGTCAATGCCCTCAAAGGATATGGAAAGTGTTCACTGATGGTGAACTTAATGATAAATTCCTTAGGTCCCTTACTAAGGAATGGGACACAAAGATCTGCGCCATCCGAGAGTTTGGCAGACTTGCTGAAACAGACCCGCAAATTCTGTTTGGGAAGCTGATGTACTATGAACTTCAACTGAACACCAGGAAAGCAAAGAAGAAGCAGAGAAGGCTGCAGCCAAGGAAAAGACTGTGGCCCTAAAAGCCATTCACTCCCCAGGAAGGGCAAGGGTGCGGTTTTCATACCATGCCGGGAAAAAGGATGAGGAGGAGGACTCCGAGCCATACTCCTCCAGCTCAGAGTTATCTGAGGAAGATTTCTCCCTCATCACCCGAGAATTCAAGAAGTTCCTCAAGATGAGGAATCAAAGAAAGAGAGACGGCTCCTCCTCCAGGCAGCAGAAGAAAATTTTTTCTTCTGACAGGTATGCTTCTAAACCGAACAAACATCGCTCCTCTGACATTATTTATTTTGGATGCAATAAGCCAGGACACGTAGTGGCCGACTACCACCAAGGCAAGAGAGAAAAGGGGAAGGGAGAGGAGCACAAGTCCTATAGAGATAAGAAGAAAGAGAGGAGCTACATCGCCAAAAAGCCAAAGACACTGAGTGAGTCTGATTCCTCAGACTCCAGTGATGATGAGGAAGCCTACTTCAGGCTGTTGGGTCGCTCCGACTCAGAAGGAGAATGCCCCCCATTTACTGGGAAGGTAAAAGCTCACACCCCTCTCTCCGACTCTGAATCTGATCTTGAGTCTCAGGATGATGACCCTGAGGATAGCCCTTCGGCCCGTGAAGCGGAGCTCCTCGAGAAGTATGAGCTTCTGCTCAACACTTTCGAGGAGTGCCGTAAGAGATTGAAGGCTGAGAAAAAGGAAGTGAAATTTCTTAAGGGTGAGAGTTTCTCCCTAAGGGAAGAGATCACCAGTTTGATCTCTCTCCGACAGGAGCACCTAGACCTGACTTCAAAGCATTTAGAGTCTCTTAAGCTCCTTGATCTTAAGCAGGAGGAAGTCGACAAGTTGGAAGAACAACTTGCGGTAGAAAGGAAGATCGTCAAGAGCTTCTCTATGCAAAAAACAGTTCTTCCATTAGTTGATACCTTCTCTGCTCAAGCCAAAGGAGCTGACTTGGGGCACGTAGCGGTATCTGGTTCCTCATCCAGGAGAAACAGGAACTAGAGAAAGAATAAGGCTGCCAAGAAGGCCTCTGCTGCTGAAAAGGGAAAGGCCCCACTCAGTCCTGTTGCGTTCAGAAAGCCTAGCTTTCCCTGAAACCAACATGACTTTGAGTCAACTTTTGGTCATCATTTCCGGCCCTCGGTTGCAAAGCCAAAGAGGCGATATGATGTTTGGACTTTTCCCCGCAACTTCGGTGAGAGTGTTTTCAAGGCACCTTTTGAGGAAATCCACATGGGAAATTATGGTCAATTCTCTAGCGGCCATAATAGAAGGCAGGCACCAAAATCCAAGCTTGTTATACTGAAGGAACAGATGGTGAAGAAGTCATGTGACTGCAATCACTATGATGCCTCCACCTCCAGATCCAAGGCCCCGGCTGTACCCACCATTCCCAGGGTAAAACAGGAGCCTAGGAAGAGGTACAACAGATTTGACTGTTGGTGTTATGGCAAAGTCGGTCACTTTGTCGTGGATTGTTGGTTTAATCCGAGGTATAACGAGACTCCTTATGTTAGCAATACGAGGCCGACCACTCGTAGGGTTAACCACCCGAGGGGGAGTATGCTAACCAAGAATCTAGGACCCAAGTTCGATTGGGTTCCTAAGGGAAATTAATCTTGTTTTGCAGGAATGTCCAAAGGCCACCAAAACTCCAATATGGTACTTGGACAGTGGATGCTCCCGGCATATGACTGGGACAAGAAGCCTGCTGCGTGATTACACTCCAGTCGAGAATGGACACAAAGTCATCTTTGGGGGGTCAGATCGAGGAGTCACCAGAGGTTACGGTATGATTTCCAACGGTATAATCTCTATCACCGACGTGGCATATGTTGAAGGGTTAAATCATAACCTGATCAGTGTAAGTCAGTTATGTGATAAAGGTCATGACGTTAAGTTCTGCAAGGATAAATTCCTGATAATATCATGTGCCTCTTCTGAGATGGTATTATCAGGCATTAGGAGCAGAAATATCTTCTGCTTAGATTTTCTTAGCTTAGATTCATCTACCCCCGTATGCCTAGTAGCAAAAGGCAGTGCATCTCTTTGTGAACAATGCAACAAGAGATTGACACATATTAATTTCAAAACAATTAGTATGCTGTTTTCTAAAAACTTAGTAAGGGATGCTCCCGTTATCAAGTGCATCAAAGATAGCCCCTGTCCTGCATGCCAGATGGGAAAACAGACTCGGGCTACCTTTAAGAGCATTGCAGACAAAGACTCTTCCCATTGTCTTTATCTTCTGCATATGGACTTGTTTGGTCCAATGCAAGTTCATAGCTTGGGAGGCAAGTCCTATACGCTAGTGATAGTTGATGATCACTCTCGGTTTACATGGGTGTTCTTCTTAAAACGAAAGTCAGATATGTTTGACATTTTCACTAGTTTTGTCAAGCAGGTTCAGAACGAATTTAACTGCTCAGTGATCAAAATCAGAAGTGACCATGGAACAGAATTCGAATCTGGTGCTATGATAGAGTTTTGTGAAGAACAAGGTATCTTTCATGAGTTTTCCTCCCCGCGCACTCCTCAGCAAAATGGAGTTGCGGAGAGGAGAAATAGAACACTCATTGAAGCCTGCACGACAATGTTGAATGACGCTTCACTCCCAGAATACTTCTGGGCTGAGGCGGTCAATACGGCTTGTCATGTTCAAAATCGGGCATTGATCAACAAAAGTCATCGTAAGACGCCCTAAAACTACTGAAAGGCAGGAAACCAACCATGTCCCATTTGAGGATCTTTGGTTGCAGATGTTATGTACTGAATAATGGGAAGTACCCGCGTACTAAATTTGGTGAAAAATGCTTCGAAGGCATATTCATGTGCTATAGTACCCACAGTCGGGCATATAGGGTCTTCAATAAGAAAACCCTAGTGGTAGAAGAATCAATTAATGTTGTATTTGATGAAGGAAGCTTGCTTAACAGCAATTCTTCCAGCGGTATTCTTGAAGATGCAGGTGGACGACTTGAACAGCTGAGTGTCGATGAGACCGCTAAAGATGAAACTCCTAAGTACGTCAAAGTTTCCACCTCAACGTCACCTGGGAATGTTGAAGATCAAAATGGAGCAAATCTCTTAGAAGAAGGAGAGGCCCAAGAAGTAGTCGAAGCTCTAGACGCCAGACTTCTAGAGCTCCGGCACGTGAGGGATCATCCTAGAGATCAGATCATCGGAGATCCTCGTGACGGTGTCAGAACTCGAAGAGGTACTATTAACGAGATTTTGCATCTTAGCTTCCTGTCACAGGTTGAGCCAAAGAAGTTCGACGAGGCGAACAAAGATGCGGCATGGATTTTGGCCATGCAAGATGAACTGCATCAATTCAAACGATGCAACATTTGGACGCTGGTTCCCAGACCACAAAAGCATAATGTGATTGGCACCAAGTGGATCTTCAGAAACAAACTGGATGCACATGGTGTCATCATAAAGAACAAGGCCAGGCTGGTGGCTCAAGGTTACAGATAGGAGGAGGGGATTGACTTCGACCAGACCTTTGCACCAGTGGCAAGGCTCGAGGCAATCAGATTGTTCCTGACATATGCTTCGCATAAAGGATTCACAGTCTATCAAATGGATGTGAAATCAGCATTCTTGAACGGAGACCTGAAAGAGGAAGTATACGTCGCTCAACCCCCAGGTTTTGTCAATCCTACTTATCCCGATCATGTATATTTTCTTAATAAAGCTCTATATGGTTTAAAACAAGCTCCACGAGCTTGGTATGAGACTTTATCTAGTTTTCTTCTTGAGAACAAGTTCTCTAGAGGTAAAATAGATAAGACATTGTTTCTCAGGGAAGTCAAAGACAAGATTTTCCTGGTGCAAATCTATGTCGATGACATTATATTCGGCTCAACGGACAACAATCTTTGCAAAACGTTTTCTAAACTTATGCAAGGAAAGTTTGAAATGAGCAGTATGAGAGAGCTAAAGTATTTCTTGGGACTTCAAGTGAAACAGCCTGAGGATGGAATCTTCATCTCTCAGACGAAGTTCACAAATGAACTCCTCAAGAAATTCGGTATGGAGAATGCAACCTCTATGAGGACTCCAATGGGATCCACTATGTCTCTGGATAAGGATGAGAAAGGTAAACCTTTCGATGAAACCAAATACAGAAGCATCATTAGATCCCTGCTCTACCTTACTGCCAATAGACCGGATATCATGTTCTCCACATGTGTCTGTTCCAGATATCAGGTGAACACTAAGGAATCTCACCATGTCGCTGTAAAGCGAATTCTAAGATACCTTAAAGGTACTCCCAATCTTGGCTTGTGGTACCCGAGAAACAATGATGTCGAGCTAATAGGTTTTTCAGATGCTGATTTTGCAGGGAGTAGGGATGACAGGAAAAGCACTTCCAGGACGTGTCAGTTCCTCGGAAGAAGGCTTATCTCATGGAACAGCAAGAAGCAGAATTGTGTAGCAACCTCCACAGCAGAGTCTGAGTACATCTCGGCAGGCAGCTGTTGCGCACGACTCCTATGGATCAGAAACCAGTTAGCCGACTACGACCTTCAGTTCAAGGAAGTACCAATGTACTGAGACTCCTCCAGTGCAATTGCAATTGCCAACAATCCGGTATCCCACAGCAGCACGAAGCATATTGAAGTGCGCTACCACTTCATTCGGGAGCACATGGCGAACAAGGACATCTCTCTCTGTTATGTCCCCACGGACAAGCAGATTGCAGATATTTTTCACAAAGCCCTTACACGAAGCCAAGTTTAGTCTTTTCAAAACTGAATTGGGGATGTTAAACTATGAGGAATGAAGACTACAGAAGCTCCAGGCTCGTGCATCTAGTGGGAGCCTCTGCAAGGAACTCAAGTGTGAGCACAGGTGCAAGAACTGAGGGGGAGCAAGGGGTCAAATGCAACAGACCCAGATTTGCAGAAGCCGAAAAGGGGGAGATTACCCTCTCGGCTAAGGCTAAGGTGGCTCCAAGTTTGCTCTCAAGAAATTGGTATTGGTAATGAATATCTCTCTCAACTCAATTTTAAGTTTATGATTTTCATTCCCATACGCTCTATTCACCTTAGCTTGTAGGGTTTAGGGTTCTTCAAATAGGGGGAGATTGTTGGGTATTGTATCCACAACGTACCTGATTTGAAGAAGCCCCTGAACAAGCTAAGGTAAATAGACAATGTATTTGATGAAACCTTTTAAGTTTTGCTTGCAGTTATTCCACGCTAAGTACACACCAATGTCAGGGTGCAGTAGGTCAATATACATGGGTCTGCGCGACGTAATCCCTCGTTGAGCAGATCAGTGTGTTGGCCTATGTGTACTCTCTCTATTGGAGTGTACTTATTTTCAAGTACATGGCTGTGATAATGCAAGAGCAGACAAGGAGCAAGGATGGGTCAAAGAGCAGCTTATGGGTGGAAAGACGAAAGATCGTCTAAGTAAAAATCGACGAGAATCACCAAGTGATTCTCGCCGAATCGTCGAGAATCACTGGCTGATTCTCGCCGTCTCTATCCGGCTAAATCAGAGCGTGCAAATCTGTCGCTAAGACAAAATCATCGAGAATCACTAGTGATTCTCGCCGAATCGTCGAGAATCACTAGCTGATTCTCGCCGATTTTGCCTTAGGCGAATTTCTGAAGCTCGCTGGACCGGACTCAGCCGCTGACGCTGTTTTGAACCGGGCTTGGGGTTTCTTGTAGGTGGGGCCCACAACGGTCATCTTGAAGACCTAATGTATAAATACATCCGTAGTTTTGAACAGTGGGTCAGCGATTTTGATCAAAAGAAATTGAAAAAGAAGAAGCCGAGCCGCCGACGACCTAGATCGTGAAACTTGCTCCGCCGCCGTCGCCGCTCGTGCCAGTTGATCGCCGGTGGTTTCTTCCAGATCTCTCGGCGATAGAAGCTCAGCCAAGCACTGCGTCTCACGCGTCTAACCAGAGATCCTTTGTCTCTTGATTCGTTGATCGGGAAAACCTTCCCCTTCTGAATCGATCGAGATGATCGATCCTAGTGTGATCGTTGGAAGATCTTGCTAGCTTTGCTACGAATATTGAATCTCCAAAGAACAGCCGCAGCACGCCGTTGTCGCCGCCGATCCCGAGAACCAAGCCGCCGCCCTTCTTGCCGCCGCCGGTTTCGGGGAGATTCTCTCTAAGTGAGATTTAGGGTTGTGGACTCTTCGTTGACTTCAAGAACACGTCGTCGAACGAAGAGGGACACCTTATTCTCCATAAGTAGTTTGTATTTCTAATACACTCCAATTTCTATTTCTTTGTAACGGACCGATTGGTCCCTAGTTGTAAGGGTTGGGTGCAATCCGTGTTGTGGGAGTGGTGACTCCTACGTGTGGAAGGGTTCCTTCCGTTAGTGCAAGGATTGGATTTCAATCCTGTTGGTGAAGTGACCGAGTCATCCTTGGTTAGGAGATAGGTCGAATGGGGAAAGTGGATGTACCCAAATCGGGGAACCACTATAATTTGCTTGTGTCCTTTCTGTGCTGTGTTGTTTTGTTTTCTTGTGCAGGTACAACTTTAATTCCGCAAAAACGCTGCAAGACACCTATTCCCCCCCCCCATAGGTGAAGGTAGTTTACACTAAGTGGACTTTCACTTTCTTCCTGGGTGACTCCTCAAAACACAAATTTTTACTGTTATAATAATTTTATAAGATCTATTAGTAGACCTGAGGTGTAGAAGGTTGATTCATCTGAGTTGTAAGCCTAAATTATAATGGCTGAGGTACGGCTGTGAGCCTGAGGTAGGAGAAGGGGCTATTTCTCTGATTTGTAGGAACTAGAAGGTTCTGAGATTGTAGGGCAAGCGTTTTCCTGAGGAGTAGGAGTGGAGGTGCACTCTGAGGTAGGGTTCTTGAGGAGGAACCTGAGTTGTAGGATCTTGAGGATCTGAGGTAGGACATTGTTTTGTCTGAGTTGTAGGAGCCAGCTGGGCTCTGAGGTGTAAGATCTGAGGATCTGAGGAAAAGTAAGAAGAAGTTTGACCGAATCTAGTTCATTGCTAGATAGGAGAAGGGGGAAAGTGGATATACCCATAAATTAGAAAACCACTATAAAACTTCTGTGTGTTGTGCGATTGTTAATTTTGATTTGTGTTGTAATTAGTAGATCAACTTTGTTCTTGAATGTTGTGGTTGTGTTAATAAACACCTTAAAAACTTTCTACGACTTAAAGTAGCCAAGACTTAAATTGGACATATTCACCCCCCACCCCTCTAGGTCACTCTCAATCCTAAAACGAACACTTTACACCCTTCCTTGCGTGGAGGTGAAGAGTCGGCTTGAGGACCTTTCTTGGAAAGGGATAGAGCCAACCGGTCCGTGGAGCGGGTCGGTATAGAAAACACAAGTGTTTTATTTCTCAGCGCCTTCGATGTCCAGCATCACGGAGATCACATTTTTGTAGTTGTTCAAAAACTATTGTTGTTAAATGTTGCAATAAAATTTGTTTTCTGTGACATTACCTACATGAGTATGTTGTGAATACTGTTTTGATTTCTTGTGTGTGGTGCTCAAGCGAATTCGTACAGGAAAACGAGTTACGTGACTTACCGCCGCACGTTAGCTATCTAACGCCTATCGATAGCTTCATGTACTTGTTTTTCCTGAACCAAAATAATTTAAATTTCTATTAACGGTAAAAACCTTATTCACCCCCCCCCCCCCCGCTCTAAGGTTGGCCACTCGATCCAACACCAAGATGGCTGGGATGAATGACGGTGTTTGTAAAAAAGATTGGGATTCATCAATGCGTAATGCTCGTTGGGCTTTTCTCCAAGATAGGTAGGCTGTGAACTTTCTTGCTTCTAAGTTCGTTAGATCTTGTATTTTCATTGTTTAGTAGATATCGAGGATGGCCGACTTCCGGTTATTTGACTGATATTTTGGGGGTTGGTGAACTGCTTGTATCAAAGAATTATTTCTCTATATCATATGTCTTGTGTGAGAAATGTTCAGTTGAGATATAAAGTATTCCTAGACATGGCAGATCAGTTCGCTTGAGTATCGTTGTTAAAGCTTGTCTCACTTCTTGGTAGAGGGCCAAAATCAGGGTTTAGAGCTCATTTATTTGGGCGATGCGCTCAGTAAGTGTGTTTTCGAGCATGCCAACGGACTCCTGGTGATAAGGAATGTTATCATGGATGGGGGAGGTGTCGGCTCTCCCGGAACGTTTTCCTACATATACTCGAATGGCACTAGCCTTCTTTCTAGCCATAGTCTCGAGTATTGTTGGGTGGTGCATAATATCTTCAAGCTTTTGGGGGAACTTCGCCTCCAACAGACGGCGCCAAACTGTTGCGGCCAACTCAATGCTCCTGATAGACCAGACTAAACTAGGTCGCCTTATCCCGTGCTGCGGTCGAGCGCGAAAACATTCACAGAATAAATAATAAAATGCACAAGATGATTTAAATGTGGAAAAACCCCCCAACTGGGTAAAAAATATGTGATCGTTTTAGTGCATGTTAAACTTCACTATCAGCAATGGTTTACAAATTGTTGGTGAAATCAAGGGAGGCATGCAGTTCCTCGTTAGAACATGGAGATGAGAGAGAATACAGTCTCTCTTGGTGGGCGACACACCGTCATCCACGAAGCTCTATTTTCACTGTTCACTAGTGGTGGCGGATGCTCTTGGATGCGATCAGGCTGCTCAATTCTGCAATGAGGTTGGTTATGGTTCGTTGGTGGGGATTTGTTGGATGCCCTGCATGTAGGAGGCTTCCAGGAGTGGCCGACGAATCGTCTTCTTACTCGAGAGGTTGTGAACTTAGACAATTTTTTAGGTGCCTCGTAGGAAGATTTCGTCAGAGCTACGACCCAAGAAAGAAGAAAGCTGGGAGTAAGAAAAGTTAGAAATGAGAGGGGACTGAGGGCCTTTTTATGGACTTTAGGCGGTGGTTACGAAAGTTATGCAGCTATCCGTATATCGTAACCACCTAAATTACTGGGTGTAGACCATATTCAATAAAGTTTCCGATGAATATTAATTAAAATATTTTTTACATATACATTATGATTAATTTATTACATTTTTTCTCTACTAACCATGATGGTTACGCGGACGGTTACCTACATAACATACAACAATGATCGTGACGGGATGATCGGACGGTGGAGAGTGATCACCATCAACGGGCGGCCACCTCAACGGCGAGTGGCCGTTAGTGGAGGAGGAGCGGCGACCAGCATGAAGACCAGTCGCGGTAATCATAGAGGGCGGCCGACCCTAGTGCCGGCCGCAACAAGCAAAGAGGGTTGTCGGCCCTAGCGCCGACCGCTCCTCACGGTCGCGCCCCACGAGAGGCCAGCCTTGGCGCTGGCCGGTTCCCGCGGCCACGGCGCGGGTCGCCAGTGGGGCGCATCCAACCGAACGCGGTCGGAGGGCCGGACGGAACCAGAGGGCGGGTCGTGGCCGGTCAAATGCGCTAGACCGGAGGGCGGGGTGTGGCCGGCCGCCGACCGAGACGCGCGGCGCCGATCGCTTTTCACAACCACGGGGTGCGGCCTCACCCACCGCCCGGGAGGGTTGGCATTGCCGGCGCGCCCTGGTCGGGTTTGGAGCCCCTCGGCCCGAGGCGGTCAGCCACCGGGGAGCGGAGGTGGCCGGCCATTTCAGCATGCCATGGATGGTTCGCGGGCGTAGTGGGATCCCGTGGGCGCACCGCACACGCTGATCGCACGCATGATGATAATTTCCATGATTGTCACTAAATTAGTTGAGATTATTTGTGATCGGCTACTAGCACGCCTTTTTTCTATAAATTTAGCTTTACATCATTAATTCTAATTTCCACAATTACTTAGTATAGTAATTACTCTGTCATAACAATTCGTACTTTTAAAGTTATCCGTTGATCTATCGTTTTAAAATAATATATAAAATTAAACTCATTATTATTTGAGGTGATGGTGAAACTTAAAGCCGAGCAAAAGCCTGGCTTAATGTTGACACTCTTTCTCTAGTTTCTCCTTCTGCCTTTCTCGACTTCCGCCATCTCCGACCGGCTCTTCCTCCCAATATTCTCTCTCTCTCAGTACGGTAGAAATGGAGGTCTCAGTCTCTCAGAGCACTTCTTCTTCAACGATAAGATTTTTTACGATCTCTTCAAGTGAAATGGAGGGATCTATTTTACGATCAGATTTTTGTACTGCTCTTCCTATCCGTGAAATGAATCCCTCCCTTCATTTCTGACGAAATGAAGAGAATCCTCGAGCGCCGCAATATGTCCTTAAGAAGGTGAAACATTCTCTCATGTTTTCTTGCAGGAGATGAAGATGTGTCGGCAACATGTTTTTACCAACTGGGAGTACCGCCATTCGTTGGCTCGATCGACCTCCATCGGCGAGGAAGATCTCTTCAAAGTTCCGGTAGTCTTTCCGGCGAACTCTGCTTATGTCAACGGAAGCCATTGCCGCAGGAAGGTCCTGTCTTTGAAGCTCTGCAATAATGCATTTCGTTTCTGATACCGCTTCTTTTGGGGGTTTCAGGTGAGAATGAGGAACGGAGTTGGAATGGAGAATCACTGTTCGCTGGAGCAGATACCGAAGAAACAGGGGAAGGCTAGTGACTTCTCAACGGGCAAGCCGAGACGGCGCAGAGCCCCCAAGGCCGTGGACGAAGACTTGTATACGATTCCAAAGGAGCTTCTCTTTCAGAAGCCTAAGACGGTCTCTCTCGCTCTCTCCCCCACTCTACCTTTTTTTTTTCCTCAGTAAGGTTAAGTTTCCATGAAGCTAAACTATTTTGATAAATATGATTCAATTAAGACCGTGAAATGGACACCTCCATTTGATGTCCATTTGATGAAGAGGCTCTCTATCTCTCTCCTCCCGCTTTCCCCCTCTTCTAACCCTTAATGGTTAGAATCTCTTACTAGTATTCGTTGTTCTATTGCAGAAGAGACTCCTGAGGACTTTGATATCTGGATGCCTTGGCCTTAGCTGTGTTCCATAGAACAAATTAACCAACTATTGCTTTTTCCCGGACAGAAATTCTTGGTCTGATTGGTGTCAGAGTTTTGTGATGATGAATTCCTCACCGAATCTGTCCCCTTTCATTTTCTTCTTCACCTTTTCTGTGCTCTGTTACAGCTTTCATGGACTACTTGGTATGAAATATGGAGTTTAAAGTGGAGTTCATCTTCCACTGGAGATGAAAGATGCAGATTCGTCCCATGGTGTGCTGCTTTATTTCCCCCTTTTAAGTTTGGTTTGCATGTAAAAATAATAAATTTGAGATCTTGCTTCTTGTAGTATTAGCTGAACCCTTGTGATTATGTTTGTAATAATTGAAGATTTCCGCACTGGTTTTACACTCTTGTGAGTTGCTGTTAATAATCCAAGATTTCAGCAGTGGTTGTGTTAGTGAGTGAGAACTAATGGTTTGTTTAGGTGAGATTTTGTATTAAAAAAACCTTTTACAGCTGCCCCCGCCGCAGCCTCTCTCCCTAATGGGGGTAGTTGCAAATTGTGTTTAGATTAATATTAGCAGCTGCCTCCTCAGTTAGTTTTACCACTATATTTTCTTAGGAAAAGTTTGTATCTACAGAGCAAAGGACACAAAAGGCACGAGATAACAATCCTTATGCAGAGACCTAGAATCAATACCAAAGTGCAGAAGAGTCCAGCGAAACAGCCCATAGGATATTAAGAGAGGCTGCTCCCAATGAAGCAGTCTTCTGAAGAATCGATGGTGTATAGCGAGCACTCAGGATATTCTGCAGCCTTCTAAAGTGCCATCAGGCCATATGGAAGGCTTGCCCCAGGTTGGCAGGTTTTGTAGGAGATCAGCCAATGGGCCCTTGCCGACGAGCGGCCCAGCACCAGCCCGCCCAATTAATGTTATGCGTTATTTCTGAGTCTATAATTTTTTTTTCATTACAAATGGCTGATCATATCATTCTGGCTGTGTTTGGGCACCATCCCTGTTTTGCCTCATTCCGGTTTCAAACTGGACTCTTTCAAAAGGAGAATGAAGCTATTCCGGTCAAGTTTAAAAGGGAGCCACCGTTCCGATTTGAAATTGGAATGAAGCCAAAATGATTTCTCAAACAGTGCCACGGTTTGAAACTAAAATGAAGCAAAAACGGTGTACGGTGTCGGTGGAACCCGACACCACAATTGGGTTGTTAGATGTTTCAAAGCAGCGGTGTTGGGTGACAGTGGTGGGAGCACGCAGCCAAAGGGCGGTGAAATAATGCATTGGACTGTCTTTGGGGGGGGGGGGGGGGGGGGGGGGGCTGTATTCTCAATTGGCCTTCTCTAAATGTAGACTCTAACTAGAGGGATTTGAGTGCAACTGAGTTAAGAGGGAGGCGGCTAGAGTTCTGACCATGAGTTGGGACAACTCAGGGACTGCTTGGGTAGGTATTCCCGGGGATTTTGGAGATAGAGATCCTCTCTGTTTGGTGCTAAATTGAGAGATACATGTCACAACCCGCATTTCTTCAACGAGCATGTCGTATCAGAGCAAGAGGGAAAACGGGTTATGATGTCACGTCGTGCAGGGGATAACCGCACACGCTTAGGCAAATATTTACACTTACTAGACTAGAGTAAAATCATCAGTTAGATGCAAGAACACCGTTGAGTTTGATGGCCGTATCCCTCGGCCTAGTAGAGCAAAATGTGGTTGTACGCGGCGGAAAATAAGTTACGTTAGATGTAAGTTTTCCTATATGCACTCTAGATCTATTATACCATAGGACAACGTCTGTTTTTACGTGGTTTGGAAATACGTCTTAGTTTACCAAAACATGTATGCATGACATAGAATAGTAGGTTTGTTTTAACTTTAACATATCTAGTGCAACCTAGCATAAATCCTTTTCAAAAGCAAGTAGACATCATCTCATCCAAATGATTCATATTAGCAGTCTAGCATTCATATGTAGCAAGTAAAGAAAGCCACCAATGGGCGCCAACAAGCTGACACGAACTCATTGGGGCGTATGTATGTCTGTACAAGAAAGTAACGAACTATCTCGCCCAACAAGCTCGGCAAGCTCCAAGGAAATTTCACCAAACTCTAGCCACTCAACCGACTACAACCTGCACCTGAGGCATTCAAGAAAGAACACCTCAGCAATTGTCAAGGCTACAACATAGAGCATTAAGTTTAGAAAATATGACGAAGGGGCTTACCGACCCCGTAACAATTTTTCATGTAAAACGAGTGAAAAGCACAGAATGAAAAACAAGTGTTAAACACTGATAACCTAAAGTGTAAAACGCACCAAGTGAAAGTCTCATCAAGTCCTGCTCAACCCGCGGGAGCAAAAAGGCAACACATATATGCTCATTCCATCATCTTGATAACAAGAAACAACTACATAAGCAGCAATTAAGTTCGATTCCGCAAGGGTCTTTTGGTGGCGGCCTTAAAGTGGAACGCACCAATAAAAACCAGCCCAAATCGGGGCCAAAACGGTGCTCTACACCACAAAACAAAACCCGGTGGCCACCAAGGCTGAAATCACACCACCCCTTACCGAATCCTCACACAAACACTCCTGTCATGGTTCACAATTCGCCTCGCAAAACTCACCATAATCCAAGCTAAACCCGTTTCATTTCATCGTCCTCACTCATGACTACAAATTGCCCAAGTTATGTCAAACTTGATAGAATTTGGATCTCTACTTCACCATAAGCGAACCCCACGGCTAATCATAATAAGCTCGCGAATCATGTGAACAAAAAAAGTAACTAAGAGAGAAATACAAGGTAAAACATGATAAAATGAGATGAATAATAGGTAAGCATATAGACTGGGAAATTCTTGAAAGATAAGATGATTTATGCTTGTGAGTCCTAAACAAAAGTAAGAGTAACAAGACTAACCTATTTAGACAAAAGTGAGGTGCAAAACAAGAAGAACAAGCTAGGAAAATTGAAAGGGGAAAGTTACCTAAATTTGCACAATCAAAACACAAGAAAACAAGATTGGCAAGGGTGAAGAACACGCTTGCCTGAACCGAGATGCCACTGCAATGGCTGTTGCTCTTTCTCCTTCCCTTGCCTTACCTTTTCTCCCTTGCTTTCTTTTTTTAGAATGAAGAAGAAGGTGAAGAAAGGGATAAGTGAGGAGGAATAATCTCTTTTTCGGCCTTATTCAGAGTTGGACTGTTTGATCCAGAATCAGAGAAATGAATGGCACAAAAAAACTGGAAAAACTTGATTTTCGGCCCTGACACGCCCTGTGACACGCCCGTGTCACACGCCGTGTCACTTAAGCGACGGGCAACGGCCTCACCGCGAAACAGTACACGGCCTGTGACACGCCCGTGTCACAGGCCGTGTCAGTGAACACGCCTATCTACACGGCTGTGTCACACGGCCGTGACACAGCCCACAGCACTCGCCAAACAACCCGAGAAGGACACGGCCTGGGGACACGCCCGTGTCCCAAGCCGTTTCACCCCTACTCGACACTCGTCGAGCGAATTTCGTCGGGCGAAGTTCGTCGACCGCGGGACATGCCCTGTGACACGCCCGTGTCACAGGCCGTGTACCCCTTCGCTCGACACTCGACACTCGT
This sequence comes from Platanthera guangdongensis, assembly GCA_039583875.1. Lineage (NCBI taxonomy): Eukaryota > Viridiplantae > Streptophyta > Magnoliopsida > Asparagales > Orchidaceae > Platanthera > Platanthera guangdongensis. The sequence goes on from CM077167.1 coordinate 92,124,876, forward strand.
CGAGTGCATTTCGTCGAGCAAAGTTCGTCGAGAGCGGGACACGCCCTGTGACACGCCCTTGTCACAGGCCGCGTACCCCTTCGCTCGCACTCGACACTCGTCGAGTGAATTTCGTCGAGCAAAGTTCGTCGAGAGTGGGACACGCCCTGTGACACGCCCGTGTCACAGGTCGTGCACCCCTTCTCTCGACACTCGACACTCGTCGAGTGAACTTTGTCACCGAAATTTGTCGAACACCCGAGACGAACTTTGCTCGACGAGTGGCTGAGTTAAGAGGGAGGCGGCTAGAGTTCTGACCATGAGTTGGGACAACTCAGGGACTGCTTGGGTAGGTATTCCCGGGGATTTTGGAGATAGAGATCCTCTCTGTTTGGTGCTAAATTGAGAGATACATGTCACAACCCGCATTTCTTCAACGAGCATGTCGTATCAGAGCAAGAGGAAAAACGGGTTATGATGTCACGTCGTGCAGGGGATAACCGCACACGCTCAGACAAATATTTACACTTACTAGACTAGAGTAAAATCATCAGTTAGATGCAAGAACACCGTTGAGTTTGATGGTCGTATCCCTCGGCGTAGTAGAGCAAAATGTGGTTGTACGCGGCGTAAAATAAGTTACGTTAGATGTAAGTTTTCCTATATGCACTCTAGATCTATTATACCATAGGACAACGTCTGTTTTTACGTGATTTGGAAATACGTCTTAGTTTACCAAAACATGTATGCATGACATAGAATAGTAGGTTTGTTTTAAGTTTAACATATCTAATGCAACGTAGCATAAATCCTTCACAAAAGCAAGTAGACATCATCTCATCCAAATGATTCATATTAGCAGTCTAGCATTCATATGTATCAAGTAAATAAAGCCACCAATGGACGCCAACAAGCTAACACGAACTCATTGAGGCGTATGTATGTCTGTACAAGAAAGTTACGAACTATCTCGCCCAACAAGCTCGGCAAGCTCCAAGGAAATTTCACCAAACTCTAGCCACTCAACCGGCTACAACCTGCACCTGAGGCATTCAAGAAAGAACACCTCAGCAATTGTCAAGGCTACAACATAGAGCATTAAGTTTAGAAAATATGACGAAGGGGCTTACCGACCCCGTAACAATTTTTCATGTAAAATGAGTGAAAAGCACAGGATGAAAAACAAGTGTTAAACACTGATAACCTAAAGTGTAAAACGCACCAAGTAAGTGAAAGTCTCATCAAGTCCTGCTCAACCCGCGGGAGCAAAAAGGTAACACATATATGCTCATTCCATCATCTTGATAACAAGAAACAACTACATAAGCAGCAGTTAAGTTCGATTCCGCAAGGGTCTTTTGGTGGCGGCCTTAAAGTGGAACGCACCAATAAAAACCAGCCCAAATCGGGGCCAAAACGGTGCTCTACACCACAAAACAAAACCCGGTGGCCACCAAGGCTGAAACCACACCACCCTTACTGAATCCTCACACAAACACTCCTGTCATGGTTCACAATTCGCCTCGCAAAACTCACCATAATCCAAGCTAAACCCGTTTCATTTCATCGTCCTCACTCATGACTACAAATTGCCCAAGTTATGTCAAACTTGATAGAATTTGGATCTCTACTTCACCATAAGCGAACCCCACGGCTAACCATAATAAGCTCGCGAATCATGTGAACAAAAAAAGTAACTTAGAGAGAAATACAAGGTAAAACATGATAAAATGAGATGAACAATAGGTAAGCATATAGACTGGGAAATTCTTGAAAGATAAGATGATTTATGCTTGTGAGTCCTAAACAAAAGTAAGAGTAACAACACTAACCTATTTAGACAAAAGTGAGGTGCAAAACAAGAAGAACAAGCTAGGAAAATTGAAAGGGGAAAGTTACCTAAATTTACACAATCAAAACACAAGAAAACAAGATTGGCAAGAGTGAAGAACACCGCTTGCCTGAACCGAGATGCCACCGCAACGGCTGTTCCTCTTTATCCTTCCCTTGCCTTAGCTTTTCTCCCTTGCTTTCTTTTTTTAGAATGAAGAAGAAGGTGAAGAATGAGATAAGTGAGGAGAAAGAATCTCTTTTTCGGCCTTATTCAGAGCTGGACTGTTTGATCCAGAATCAGAGAAATGAACGGCACAAAAAAAACTGGAAAAACTTGATTTTTGGCCCTGATACGCCCTGTGACACGCCCGTGTCACACGCCGTGTCACTTAAGCGGACGGGCAACGACCTCACCGCGAAACAGTACACGGCCTGTGACACGCCCGTGTCACAGGCCGTGTCAGTGAACACGCCTATCTACACGGCTGTGTCACACGGCCGTGACACAGCCCACAGCACTCGCCAAACAACCCGAGAAGGACACGCCCTGGGGACACGCCCGTGTCCCAAGCCGTGTCACCCCTTCTCGACACTCGTCGAGCGAATTTCGTCGGGCGAAGTTCGTCGACCGCGGGACATGCCCTATGACACGCCCGTGTCACAGGCCGTGTACCCCTTCGCTCGACACTCGACACTCGTCGAGTGCATTTCGTCGAGCAAAGTTCGTCGAGAGCGGGACACGCCCTGTGACACGCCCTTGTCACAGGCCGCGTACCCCTTCGCTCGACACTCGACACTCGTCGAGTGAATTTCGTCGAGCAAAGTTCGTCGAGAGTGGGACACGCCCGTGTCACAGGCCGTGTACCCCTTCTCTCGACACTCGACACTCGTCGAGTGAACTTTGTCACCGAAATTTGTCGAACACCCGAGACATGCCCTGTGACACGCCCGTGTCACAGGCCGTGTACCCCGACACGCCCTGGGGCACGGCCGTGTCCCAGGCCGTGTCACCCAAAGGCGCTCCAGGTCCCCCTGCTACAAGAAACTGCAGCAATAATTTTGGCACCTGAGGGGGTAAAAACCAGCAAACGCTTTTATCGACTAACTCCAAAATGCCATACAAATGCCATACAATCAACCCATTTTGAGCAACACGACCCAGGCTCGAGAAAGTGCATGCATTCCATAAGAGGCCGCACCGAGTCCCCAAAAATTGGCTCCGGCTTGCTGGGGAACCGTGCAACTAGGCTACCAAAATAGCCACTCGAAAGCCCGCGTGATACCCATGCTCAAACAACGGTCAGAGCCAACGCAACGCCCATCAGGCGTATGCAATCATTTAACGAAAAAATCTGGGGCGATACAGTCACTCCCCCTAACAAAAAGTTTCGCCTCGAAACTTTTCAATACTTCGTATGTCAATTCAAGAAGGAATAAAAAAAACATCAAGTCCCATACCAGCTTACTTTATGGAAATAAATGAGGGTGAGCCGCCCTCATCGTTGACTCGAGCTCCCACGTCGCGCTTTCCACATTCTGATTTTTCCATAACACCTTGACCATAGGAATCTTCTTTTTCCGCAACACGCGCTCTTGGGAGTCCAAAATACGGATGAGTCTCTCTACATAAGAAAGGTTCGGCGCCAACTGCGGCACAAAGTCCAAAACTTGCTTGTCATTCCGCACACACTTTCGAAGTTGGCTGACATGAAACAAGTCGTGAACACCAGGAAAGTTCACGGGTAACTCGACTTTGTACGCGGATGCACCAACCCGCGCAAGAATCTTGAAGGGACCCACAAATCTTGGGTCTAACTTGCGCTCTTTCCCAAACCTCTTAATTCCAACCATTGGGGAGACTTTCAGGAAGACGAAATCCCCCACAGCAACTCTAACTCCGACCTTCGCCGGTGGGCGTACTTTTCATATCGCTCTTGGGCGATCCGGAGCTTCTCCCGAATAAGTCGTACGACAACTTCCATGTTCTCGAGCGCCTCTGGGCCCAACAAAGGCCGCTCGCCAACCTTAGCCCAAAATAGAGGAGTCTGACATCGTCGCCCATATAAAGCTTCGAACGGAGCCATTTGTAAGCTTTCTTGATAGCTGTTATTATATGTGAATTCCATAAGGCGCAAACGTTCATCCCCATGCTCCGCCATACTCAAGAATGTAGCATCGAATCATATCTTCCACGATTTGGTTTACTCGTTCCGTTTGGCCATTCGTCTGAGGGTGGTAAGTAGTGGAATACCTCAAATCCATCCCCAAACCCTCTTGTAGACTCTTCCAGAAACGAGAAGTAAATCGAGAATCCCGGCCTGAAATGATATTGACTGGCACACCATGCAGTCGGATGATCTCGTTCAAATATAGTTCCGCTATTGTCTTCATCGGGTAGTTGATCTTAAATGGTATGAAGTGAGCACACTTGGTCAACCTATCCACGATCACCCATACGGAGTCATGGCCTCGTGGAGATCTTGGTAAGCCTGTAATAAAAATCCATTGAAATGCTTTCCCACTTCCATGTTGGAATCTCCTATGGCGTCAACTTGCCACCAGGCCTTCCATGATCAGCTTTCACCCGCTTGCAGGTATGACATTCAGATACAAATTGGGCTATATCTCTTTTCATTCATGTTGGGTACATTGGAATATATGTACCTGATTTGAAGAAGCCTCACCCTACTCAATGATATACATCAAGGTGTATTTGATGTGCTTTGAGTTTATATGTGCAGGTTAAGTAATTGCAGGAAAAGCATAAAAGTTTCTAAGTCCATGTGTCGACACCTAGAGGTGAAGTGTCGATACTTATGAAGGCTAGTGTCGACACCCAGAGAAGCTGTGTCGACACTTGGAGTAATTGTGTCGACACCAGGAAAGGCAGAGTCGATACCAGAAGAAAAGTGTCGACACATACAGGCAGTGTCGACACACAGTGAAGAATTGTCAACATAATCTGTGTCGACACTTAGAGGCAGTGTCGACACTCAGAGAAACCTTGTCGACATCAAAAGTTTCGATACCAGGAAGCTGTGTCGACACTCAGCAAACTTCAACAAAGTTAAAGTACTTTTGTCGACACAAAGGAGATGTGTCGACACTCAGCAAGTTTCAACACAAGAAGGCATGTGTCGACACAAAGGAGTTGTGTCGACACTCAGCAGAATTCAACTAAGTATTAAAGAAGAAGTATTTGTGTCGACATACTCAACCAGTGTCGACACATTCAACAGAAGGCTTGTGTCGACACACAGAATCAGTGTCGACACATTCTGAAGAAGCAGTGTCGAGAAGCTGTTACAACAACACAAGTAGTTGTGTCGACACCATCAAGTCTAGTGTCGACACTTAGTCTACTTATGTCAACACTTAGTCTATTTGTATCGACACATAATGACGATCTGTCTCGACACTTTCAGACAGTGACAGTGATTTCAAGAAGTGACTGGATGAACTTGACAGCTGCCATTTCAACCGGTCAACTACAACTATCAGAACCGTCAGAAGGTTGTTAGAAACCAGATCAACCGGTTACCTTGGAGGAAGACTATATAAAGACCTTTATCCTTCAACAAAGGAGAATGAATCACAATAAGAGAGGAGATTACAAACAGATTACAATCAAGAGATCTAACAACACAAAAGAAGAAGACCTTCAACAGAAGATCTAAGAAGTTGGAGAGAGAGAGCTCCTTCTAAGAAGAGCAGTTACTGAACCAGACTGCTAAGTAAGATTCAGATTGAGATCTGAATCTCAAGACAGAAGTTGATTGAAGATCATCTTCATAGGAGATTCAACCCTACTGTGTTCTAATTCAAGAAGCTTTGAAGAAAGTCAAGGGAGGTTGATCTCTGCCAAGTTCTTCCAAGAACTCATCAAGAAGCCAGTCAACTCATCTCTCTCTTTCAGAGTTGTGGTTAATTAATTTGTATAATCAAAATTTCTGTAGGATCTAGTATAGATCTGAGCTATAAGCCTATTTTATAAAGGCTGAGTGTAGGAGACTGTGTGCTCTGAGTGTATGTCTTGTTGAAGACTGAGGTAGGGCCTTGTGCATGAGTTGTAGGAGACTTTGTTCTCTGAGTGTAGGTCTTGTTGAAGACTGAGTGGTAGGGCTTTGTACCTGAATTGTGGGAGTTGGGACACTCTGAGTTGTAGGAACCTGTTTGGGGTTCTGAGCTGTAAGATCTGAGGATCTGAGGAGAAGTGCTAAAGTTAGGCCGAATCTAGTGCTCTACTAGATAGGCGAAGGGGGAAAGTGGATGTACCCAGACCTTGGGAAACCACTATAAATATTGTGTGCACTCTATGTATGTTTGTTTCTGTGATTGCTGTGTTGTGATTGTTGTAGAATTGCATTTGCTGTACATAATTTCTGCCTTAAAATTAAAAAAAGTAAAGTACACCTATTCACCCCCCCTCTATGTGGTTAGACACTATTTCTTTCAAGTGGTATCAAAGCGAGATTACTCAAAAAGGACATAACAGTCTGAGTAAGATCCTGTAGGCAGAATCCGAATAAATAAGAATCAAGAAAATGGGTTCTAGTGAGAATCACAAAGAGCCGGGGTCCATGAAATTGCCAATCTATAGAAAAGAGATATTTGACATTTGGAAAGAAAGGGTTAGACTCTTTATGGAAGCATCTGACCAAAGAATATACATTACAGTCAAAGAAGTGTCATATATGCCAATGAAGATATCCATTCTAGATGCAAATCAGAAAACTCCCAAGGACTTTTCTGAAATGACTAAAGATGAAATAATTCTGGCCACTATGGACAAGAGGGCCCAGAATATTATTGTTAGTGCAATTGATGATGCAACATTTCAGAACCTAATACATTATAAAACCTCTAAAGAAATGTGGGACACACTAATAGTCTATATGGAGGGATCAGAAGAAGTAAGATAAGATAGGAAGTCCTTGTTAAATCAGGAATATGAAAGCTTCAGACAAGGAAAGTCTGATAGCATTATAGAATGTTACAAGAAGTTCTATAGGATAGTCAATGAATTGATGTCCTATGGAAGAGAATTCAGCAACTATGAGCTGAATGACAAGTTCTTAAGATCCCTGACTAAGGACTGGGACACCAAGATTTGTGTCATTAGGGAAATGGTCAAATTAGCTGATATAACTCTTCTAACTTTGTTTGGAAAACTGCTATCTTATGAAATGTAGTTAATGGTTAGAAAGGAGAAAGAGAAGACTACTAGAGTGGAGCACAAGGAAAGATCTGTGGCCTTCAAGACTGAAGCCACTAGGAAGTATAGAAGCAAGTCTCCATATCCACCTCAAATAGTTGCTGAGGCTGTGACAGATAATTCAGAAAGCAAGAATTCAGATAACAGTGAAAGTGATGAAGATTTTGCAGCTTTCACTAGGCATTTTCAAAAGTTTCTGAAGAAGAAGCAGTGGAGGTCTAAACCTTCCACTTCTCAGCCAAAAGATGACTATTATCAGAAAAGAAAGTCATCAAGGAATGACAGAAGCAGATCCAAGCCAAGCAAAGCTACATCTTCAAAGATTGTGTGCTATTGCTGCAATAGATAGGGACATGTAGTGGCTGACTGTCCTGAAAAGAGGAAGGAGTCAGCTGACAAAAAGAAGACTCAGTTTAAGGGCAAAAAGGAAAGGTCCTTTGTTGTTAAGAAAGATAAGAGTCTGACTAATCAGTCATCTTTAGAAACAGGATCAGAAGCTGAAGCCTATATTGGATTATTTGCTGAAGAGGAAGTAGATGAGTTCATGCAGCTAATGAATTCAATTTATGAGCATGAGGACAATCAGTGCAAAGGGCCGATGACTTTATCTGAAGGAGACAAAATCCAGGATCAGCCTGGACCAAGTAAGGTACAAAGTTGTCCTTCTAGTTCAATTTCTAGTACTAAGTCAGAATCAGATACATCTGCATCAAGTGATGTGGGTGGGTCTGAATTTGAAGGAGATATTCATCAGTTAATTGATAAATATAGGTACTTGTTGCAGGTCTTGAAGAAAAGCAAAACCTTTGCCAAAACTCAGGCAAAGGAGATTGCTAGTCTTAAATTAGCTGCTGCTGATTCAAACAAGTTGTTTGATCAGAAACTGAATGAAATAGTCAGGCTGAAGAACATTACTGTTATTTAGATGGGTACTATCACATTTAAGAATGATCAAATTAGAAATCTGGAGGCTAGACTTTAGAAGGATAGAGAGATTGTAGCAAGTTTTTCTAAACCAAAATCTGTTTTACCTTTGATAGATGAGTTTGTACCTCATAAGGGTAAAACTGGATTGGGGTTTACAAAACCTGCCTAGACAGCTAGGTCCAAATCTAAGGGCAAAGCCCCAACACTAAACAAGAAGCCTGCAGTAGATAATTCAGCCAGGGTTGTACCTAAACAAAGGTACAACAGGTTTGAGTGTTGGTGTTGTGGCAAGATAGACCACTTTGCCATAGATTGTTGGCACAATTCAAGTGTCAAGGAAAGTAGCAAACTGCCTGCTAGAACAGCCACAGGTAGTTTTTTTAAAGGTCAGACTAACCTGCACCAAGGACCCAAGAGTTATTTGGGTTCTAAGGTTAAGTAATCTGTTTTGCAGGTGAGTCCAAGTGGCCATGCCCCTATATGGTACTTGGACAGTGGATGTTCCAAGCACATGACTGGAACCAGGGGGTTGCTGGAGGACTATACACCAATCAAGGATGGCCCTAAAGTTACCTTTGGTGGTTCAGAAAAAGGAATCATCAAAGGCTTTGGTAACATTTCTAGTAACCAAATTACAATTACTCAAGTGGCTTATTGAAAGATATTGTACCTAATCACCTAGAGGGGGGGGGGGGTGAATAGGTGACTTAAATCTTTTTAACTTTTTAGGCAGAATTCAGATAATATCACAGAGTTCTAGTTACTTTATCACAGCACACAAGCAGCAATCACAGAATTACACAAGCAACCAGTAGACACACAGTTTTATAGTGGTTCCCCAAAGTTTGGGTACATCCACTTCCCCGTTCGCCTATCTAGTAGTGTACTAGATTCGGCCAAACTTCTCCACTATCTCAGATCCTCAGATCTTACACTCAGAACCCCAAATCAGGTTCCTACAACTCAGGCCCAAGGCCCTACAACTCAGCTTTTTCACAAAGCCTACACTCAGCCACCAAGGCCTACACTCAGCCACCAAGGCCTACACTCAGCCACAACAGGCCTACACTCAGCCTTTATAATTACAGGCTTACAAAACTCAGATACCTAAGGATCCTACAAGAAAATATGAATACAAAAATGTAATCTCTACAACTCAGTGAAAAGAGAGATGAGTTGTGAGTTTCTTGATGAGTTCTTAGAAGAACTCAGCTGAAATCAACCTGACTTGGCTTTTTTCAAAGCTTTTTGAAAGTAGAACACAATAAGTTTGATCTCTTCTGCAGTTGATCCTTGATCTCTGCTACTTAAGATTCAGAATAAATCTGAACCCTTCTTCTCATCCTGGTTCCAATGGCTGACTTCTTGGATGGAGCTCTCTCTCTCCAACTTCTTAGATCTTCACTAGATTCTTCAAGAAATAGCTAGATCTTCTTTGTATATTGATTACTTGAACTTGTGTTCAATCCTCTTATCATGAATCATCTTCTTTCTGTAGACAGTATAAGCCTATTTATAGGCCTTCTTCATGGTAACCGGCTGGTCCGGTTTATAACTGATTTCTAACAACTCTGACAGGTGCAGTAGACCGGCTGGAATGGCAGCTGTCAAGTCATCCAGTCAGTTCTTGAAAATTCTGTAACTGTCTAAAAGTGTCGAGACTGTCTGTTTTTAAGTGTCGACACTTATAGACTAAGTGTCGACACAAGTTGTCTAAGTATCGACACTAGCCTACAAGGTGTCGACACAACTCCTTGTGTTGTAGATTTTATATCTCGACACTGCTTCTTCTTCATGTGTCGACACTAATATTAAGTGTCGACACAACACTTTGTTCTTCAGCACTTTGTTATATTCTTCAAAGTGTCGAAACAACTCCTTTGTGTCGACACATCTTCATGTGTTGAACTTGTTAAGTGTCGACACTTCTTCTTGGTGTCGACACATGTCTTCAGTGTTGATACTTGATGAGTGTCGACACAGCTCCTTGTGTCAACACATTCTTCTTCTGTTGAGACTTTTGCTGAGTGTCGACACAGCTCCTTAGTGTCGACACTTATACTTAGAATATTCTTGAACTTTGCTAAGTGTCGACACAGCTCCTTGTGTCGACACATTCTTCAAGTGTTGAGTCTTCAGCTGAGTGTCGACACATTCTTTCTTGTGTCGACACTTTCTTCAAGTGTTGACTCTTTTGCTGTGTGTCGACGCATTGTTCTGGGTGTCGACACTTATACTTAGTCTCTGCTGACTTTTGCTGAGTGTCGACACTTTCTAATGTAGACACAGTTTCACTGGGTGTCGACACAACTGCTATGTGTCGACACTGCTTCACTGCACTCTTCTTCATTGAGTGTCGACACATCTCCTTGTGTCGACACTTTCTATCTGGTGTCGACTCTGCATCCCTGGTGTCGACACAATGACTCCAAGTGTCGACACTGCTTGTCTGGGTGTCGACACAAGTCTTCTTAAGTGTCGACACTTTCCCTCTGGGTGTCGACACATGGACTTAGAAACTTTTTCATCTTTACTGCAAATACTTAACCTGCACAAGTAAACTCAAAACACATCAAATATATTTTGATGTATATCATTGAGTTGGGTGAGGCTTCTTCAAATCAGGTACATTTGAACTAATGTACCCAACAATCTCCCCCTATTTGGAGAAGTCATAACCCTTAGTCAATGATATACACCATACAGAATAAAATCATAGCATGATGTAAAGCAGGATTATATAACAGGAAAACACATAACATGTATTAATCAAACATGTATACATAGACATTTTCTCAGAACAATTATGAAATAAATTTATCACACAGCAAATTTATCACACAACACATTGTTCTAACAGCTTTGTCATATTCATTTTTCAAAAGTTTACAGAATGTTTAACATCAAAAGATTACATAGTAAACTTAAGAAAATTCTATGCTATTTTTGATCAGCATCTTTGATCACTATCCCTTTTCCAGATTGAATCTTGGCTTGCATAGGAGCTTCAGCAGCTTCAATATCAACAAGTTTCTTCCCTTTTAGCTCCTTCTTCTTAAGCTCCTCAGCTTTAATCTTTTGCCTTTCAAAATAATGATAAGGCTTGAGAAAGTACTTGCTAGGCTCCTAGGCAGTAGGATGTAGCTTTCCCATCTTGGCCTTCCTTCTATATTGCACTATTGCCTCTTGCCTTGTCTCATGTTTCCTCCATTCTAGTTCAGAAAACCATTTATTTCTGTCTTGAATGTTATCTTTTGCAGCTTTCCATGCAGTTAAGATAATGTTTCTTGAAGTGGGGCTCCACTGCTCAAAGTCTGGTCTTAGTTCAGCTTGCTCCCTGAACCTCTTCTTAGACAGTCTGGCTTCTTCTTCTTTCTGCATAGCTTCTTGCATTGCTTCAGAGACTGGCTGAACCACCTTTTCTATGATAACATTTTTCTTATCCTCAGGTGAGCTATACATTGTCTGGATATCAACATGTATTATATCAAAATCTGGAGGAGGGTAGATGACTTGAGCCACTTCAGGTTGCTCCCCTCCTAGATATGCAGGATTAATCCCAGATTCTGCAACATTATCATCATCATAAAGAGGAAGATAACCAAAAGTAGCTCTGATAGAATTGGATATCCACTTGGCATGATCAGAGCTGGCTTTGACTAACACTCTCTCCCCCTTTATGACTTCTCTAACCATGTGATCCCTCAGATCATCCTTTTGAAATCTGATTTGGGCATCCAAATAGTTGACTCCATCTTTAAAGTAAGGTTTCAGCCTTTGGATTTTGTCAGTTATGATCTTCTGAGAGTCTTGTATGGCAGTCTTAACAGCAGTTATTTCCTCTTGGAATGCTTTGTCAAAGTCTGCTTTAGCTGTAGCATGAGCTGGAGCCAGTCCAGCAGCTATGTTCTGCATCTCAGTGATAATGGCATTGTGAGATTCTGTTAAGTTGTCATTCATTCTGATCTGATTCTCTAGTACATAGCCTTGCTTGACTTCAAGTTCATCTACTTGAGCTTTTATCTTTTCTTGATGAGTTGCTAGATAGACTACTGCATTCCCTCCCATGTGGAAGCAGTCAGTCATCTCCTTCTTATTGAGATTCATCTCAAATCTTATAGCCTTTATATCCTGGGCCAAATCAAACTATAATGATTTTTGCCCTTCATCCACATACTTCTCAATGGCTTGCCTGTGCTCATCCAGCTTTATCTGCATAGCAACCATAAAAGCACTGTAATCTATAGTTGGAGTTGGCTGTAGTGCTGGCTGTGGTGCTATGGTTTGCAATGCCTTCTTATAATTCTGACTTCTTCTTTTGAAAACTTGAAACTTCCTTTTCTTAGCACTTGCAGCTTCTTCATCTTCAGAGGCTGATGTACTTGCTATCTCTACCCTCTCCTTAGGTAGCTCCTCAACAGCTTGGGGCTTCTCAGGCTCTTGCCTTGCAGTTTCTTCTAAAATTGGCACTTGCTCCCCCTCAACTGGAGCATTCTCCCCCTCAGCAGCAGTACATTCCTTCTCAAGGTCTTGTTGATCCAGATTAAGAAATAAATCTTCCATTGTAAATTCTTGTGGAGAATGGGGTGGAGTAATTCTTGGCTCATCTACAACTGGATCAGATACAACTTGAACTTCAACAGATGTGTCTTCCATGACAACATCTGGGAGTTGGCTATCCAGCTGAGTTTGCTGATTAACATTACTTAATGGATCAGATAAAACAGTATCCACTTTAAGGAAATCTAAGGCATTAAGCTCAGTGATTACCTCAAGGATGATGTTTGTATCTTGCTCACTCTCAAGAGAAGTTGGCTCTTCCACAACTAGTGGCTCCCCTGGATTTGATCCTGGTGTAAGGGGCTAGCTTGTGGTAGCTCCCCCTGCTTCTCTGCAGTATCTTATTGAGCTGGAGATTTCACAGCATTTCCTTCTACATCCTCTTCTGGAGTAAAGACAACATGCTCTTCACTACCAGAGCTGCTAGAGGAAACCTGAGCCACTGGGGCAGTTTTCTTCCTCTTCTTCAGTGGAGTTTCCTTCTCAGAAGTTATTTTCTCAGGGGTTGGCATCTCCTTTGACAAAACCCTATCCCATCTGGAGAATATCCTCAAGTCCATTTTCCTCATATGGTTGATTTTAGTACCTGCAGCTTGACCCATAACCTCTGGTAAACTACCAGCTAGGTATAAACTTAAGATCCTACCCAAGTTGGGTTTCTTCAGGCTTTCCTTGATCTTTTCAAAGACAACAACTGACCAATCTGTGTTCACTGTGAAGATTATCCTTGTCATAAGGTTGAACATATGGGCTGAGACCCTATCATGCCCTCCAGGCTTACTTAAGATTACCTTGCCAACAATTTCAGAAAGGAATTTCCCCTGACTGTTCATCCCCTTTCTATTGAACACAGATCCAATTTTCATCTTTGAATCCAGACCACACCATGCCAATGCATCTCTGGTCCTGGAAGTAGTAACCTCTTCTTATTCCTTAGTTCTTGGTAACTGAAGGACTTTCCTCAAACTTTTTGGTGAAACCTTAACCTTTTCACCATGAACCCTGGACTTGATCTTGAATCCAGTGTAGTCTAGGGTTGCTCCATTGAGAAATTCCAAGACTTCTTTCTTCCAGATTTTAGTTGGCTCTGAAACAAGATATTCTAACCCTGAGTTTGTGACTAGGGTTATCACAGTCTTGATCTCCGGGTCTGCATCACCAAACGCGTCTCGCTCCAGTTCATAGCCTTCATTGACATTGTCCTCGAGCTTTGGCGCCATTAGGGTTTGAAGAATTTGACTGGAGAGAAGAGAGGTGTCGACACACAAGTTTAGTCTCGAAACTTTTGAAAGCGTGTCGACAGACTAAGGCAAAATCCTATTTATACCTTTCTAGGTTTGAAGATGAAAGGACGGGTCAGCTAACTGAAATTTTGTCGACACTTTTGAGAAGTGTCGACACAGACTTATAATGTCTCGACACACTGTGTCGACACAAGTTTAGTCGACAAATAATATGTGTCGACACTTGGTTATGTGTCGACACCACTTAACTCGACACATAGTCGAGTCTTTACTTAGATAATTCTGAGTAAACACTAAGTGTCGACACCACCTTGGGTGTGTCGACATTGACTCTGTATGTGTCGACACTAATATTCTGAATTGTCGACACTAACTTCCTAGATGTGTCGACACCTTTTCCCTGAAGTGTCGACACCACTTTTCTGTGTCGACACAGATATCTCTGTGTGTCGACACCTTTTGACTTAGCCATTTCTATAAACTTATTCTAAGTTTATCATACATAATTCAATTTTAAACCTATTGAACTTAGTTTCTTCTAAGGGCTTAGTATACATATCAGCTAGTTGATTATCTGTTCTAACATATTCCAGTAAAGGTCACTTGGTAGGGAGCCTGGCTTCTAGCAGGGCCTGAACTTGCAGAGCTGCCACCTGCACCTGCATCAGGTGGAGGTGGTGGAGGAGGATAAGGGTGCTTGAACTGAGAGGAACCTTTCTCATATTTCCTCTTCTTCTTCATAGCCTTCAACTGGTTCTTAGAGAATTGCATCCAATGCTCAGTGATTGGGCAATTATGCAGAATATAGTATGGAACATCATTGTCATCTCTAACCTTGGCAGGAGGAACTCTTTTCAAAGCCTTGCTTCTTGCTTTCCTTTTCTTTGCAATTGTGGCAGATGAGTCATCAGAAGCAGTGTCATAATCCTCAGATTCAGAACTTTGTGCATCATACAAGGCATCAATCCTTTTCATCAAATCCTCTTTTAGTTTAACAGCAGCTGATGGGGCAGAAGATACAGAAGCAGGAGGAGCAACAGAAGCAGCAGAAGTAACAGCAGATACTGGAGTAGCAGTAGAAGCAACAGAGATGATTTCAGGAATTTTGGCAGCAGCAGGTTCAGAAATAATAACATCTGCAGCAGGCTCAAAATCAACAGCCTCTGTCATCAAAAGATCCTAGGATGAGGGTATATCAGAAACATTCTCTTCAGCAGCAGATATAACTCCAGAGGCAGATACAGCCTTGTCTTCAGTAGCAGCAGCAGCAACATCATCAGAAGCAGTAGTTACTGACAGAATAAAATCAGAAATGATTCTGGGTTCACAGCAAGAGAAGGGCACTAGAGCCTTGGACAGATCTTCAGAGGGCTGGACAGCATTGGGCTCTGGGAGGCAGCAGTAGTAAGCAGTATCAAAAGTAGATAGCAAAGACCTTAGGTCTATTGCTAGTACTGGAATAGCAGGAGCAGCTGGAGCATAGGAGGCAGCAAGCACAGGAGCATCAGCAGTCACAGGAGCAGCAGCAGTCACAAGAACAGCATCAGTAACAGCAGAAACAACAGCAGGGGCAGCAGCAGCAACAGCTTCATAGGGCATCTCCCCTGCCTGGATGCAGATGTCTGTGCATCAAGGCACACTGCTGGGGGTGCTGCTAGAGGAGGAAGGAAGGAGGAAAGCCTGGCAGAGAGAGCTGCCACTGACTGTTGTAGAGGAGCTAAAGAGGCCTCCATGAGAAGAGAGAGCCTGGGTGCAAGGAGCTCATACAACTGGTCAGCAAGGGCTGGGAGATCTACATGCTCAATGAGAGGAGCAAAGGTAGAGGGTATAGGGATGGCTGATGAAGCTGGAGGAGGTGGGCTGAAGGGTGGAATGAATGGTTCAGGAGAGGGGATGGTAGAGATGGAGGATAGAGGGATGGATATGGAGGGAGTGAAGGTGGGTTGATCAATTATGTGGTGGAGAAGGTCTTGGAAAGTTGTGGAGGAAGATGGCAATTCTGGAGGAGAGGAGGGGGAATCATCCATGTAGGATTCATCCAGTAGTGTGAAGGATGGAAGGGATGGGGATGAGGTTACAGCTTGTGGGGGATATGAGAAAAGGGGGTGGAAGTGGTCTGCTGGTGGAGAAGAGATTGTTGCTGGAGATGGAATAGAAGTTAGAGAGGGGCTGGAGATGGTAATGGTGGAGGTTGCTGGAGTGGTGGATGGAATTGGTAGGGTTGGACTTGGAGGAGGAGAAGCAGCAGCACTAACAGCAGGCAGGTCCTCTGCAGGGGCAGAGGCCTGGGGTGGAGTGACTCTTAGAGTCCTGGTGCCTGAAGGGGCAGAAGAAGAGGGCCTGCTGGGCTTGGAGATTTGCCTGTCCCATTTCCCAAAAAGGGCACAGGTGAGTCTCTTGGAGGCATTGATGTGCACTCCAGAGGAGACTAGCAGAGAAGGGCACTTGGCCTGGAGGAAGACTCCCAGAATTCTTCCATAATTCACAAATGTTTTGTTTATCTTTTTCTTCAGCAGATCAAAAAAGATTTCTCCCCAGTTCAAGCTTTTTCTGTCCACCAGAGCTCCCATGAGGCAGAGCTGATATCTGGAGATGGTGTCATGAGCAGAATGCTTGGCCAAGAGAACCTTGCCTACTACATCAGCCAGAAACCTGTATTCCACTGACAGGTTCCTCTTAAACAACTTGCTAGGGTTTCCCTCAGGATGACCCATCCTGGCAAGTACATCTGAGAATTCATCTCCAGAGAGTTCAGCAGAATCTTCACCATTCCTTAAACCAAAAACCTCTGTCAATACTGTTGGGGTCAGAGGTACCTGGGTGCCACCAATAGAACCAACTATGGTATTGTTGTCAAGGTTGTGGGCAGTGTAAACCCATTCTTTAATTTCATCAGATGCAAGTTTGATTATGGTTGTCATCAGGGCAGATAGTTGCTGATCTTTGAATGAATTGAGAATATCCTGGAAGATTTGATCGGTTGTGTTGAAGGAGTCGAGATCGATGTCAAAGCCTGCATCAAATTTCATTGCAGCGAGCACAGCAACTGAAACGGCCATGGTACCTGCAAAAAATCAACAGACAAAACGACCAAGTGTAGAACTGCTTGGAGGGAAGAAAAGTTTGCAGAGAAATTGAAAGCGCAAGAGAGAACGACGACGAAAAAAGAGTTTTATATTAGGGTTCGACGCAGAAAAGGAAAGATCGTTGAACTCAGTTCGACGATCGAGGCTTCTAAAGGAATCTGAAGAGACTCCAAAATCGTCGATCTCCGTTCGACGATCTGGAAAGGCGTCGAGCTCCGTTCGACGATCGTTCAGTGAACAAAATCGTCGAGCGCCGTTCGACGATCGTTGACCAGAGGAGATAGTCCATACTATCAAAGGAGCGCTGAACTCAGTTCGACGATTCAGAAAATCGTCGAACTCCGTTCGACGATCTTTGGGGAAATCGTCGAGCGCAGTTCAGAGATCAGAAAACTCTAGACACAAAAAAAATCAGAAATTTTGCCTAGTCTTGGTCAATTTTTAGCTTTCAAAATCTTGAGTATTATTTAAGACTTCCTCCATCTAACATTCCTAACTGATTTAGGAAGAAAGTATGTTTCTTTTCATCCAAAGGCTTGGTGAAAATATCTCCCCTTTGTAAATCAGTTGGGATATATTGCAGTTCAATTTTATTCTTTTCAACATTATCCCTTAAGAAGTGATGCCTAATCTCTATGTGTTTTGTCCTACTATGGAGGACTGGATTTTGAGCTATGGAGATAAGCACTTGTATTGTCACAAAAGATTTTTGACTTCTCTAAGGTGTAACCATAGTCTAGGAGTTGATTTTGAATCCACAGTATTTGTGAACAACAACTGCCTGCAGCCATATATTCAGCTTCAGCAGTTGAAGTTGACACAGATGTTTGTTTCTTGCAAAACCAAGAGACAAGTCTATCACCAAGGAACTGACAAGTTCCACTGGTGCTTTTCCTGTCAATTCTGCATCCAGCATAATCAGCATCAGAGAATCCAGTTAACTCAAATGCTGAATCTTTTGGATACCAGAGACCTAGATTTGGACAACTTTTAACATACCTAAGAATCCTCTTTACTAATGTGAGGTGTGACTCTCTAGCGCTAACTTGGAATCTAGCACATATACATGTAGCAAACATTATATCTGGTCTACTAGCTGTAAGTACAGTAAAGAGCCAATCATTGCTCTATATGTTGTCTGATCAACAGGTTTCCCATGTTCATCAGCATCCAATACAGCATTGGTAGGCATGGGTGTTTTCATGCAAGATGCCTCAGACATGCCAAATTTCTTAACCAGCTCATTAGCATATTTGGTTTGAGAAATAAAGATGCCTTCAGCATGTTGTTTGACTTGCAATCCTAGGAAGAAGGATAGCTCACCCATGCTACTCATCTCAAATTTAGAATGCATTAGGTTAGAAAATCTTCTGCACAATTTTGAGTCAGTAGAACCAAAAATGATATCGTCTACATAAATTTGTACTAGTAGGGTATGGGACTTATGGGTTGTAATGAAAAGAGTTTGGTCTACTCTACCCCTTATAAAACCATTTTCCAAAAGAAAGCATGCTAGGGTCTCATACCATGCTCTAGGAGCTTGCTTGAGACCATATAATGCTTTATTTAATCTAAAAACAAAATCAGGATGAGTTGGAGAGATAAAACCTGGAGGTTGTCTGACATAGACTTCCTCTTTGATGTCTCCATTTAAAAAGGCACTCTTGACATCCATTTGATAAACCTTGAAGCCTTTGTGAGCTGCATAAGCTAAGAATATCCTGATGGCTTCTAATCTTGCAACAGGTGCAAAGGTCTGGTCGTAGTCAATTCCTTCTTCTTGAGAATATCCTTGGGCAACTAGCCTTGCCTTGTTCCTTATTATTACTCCTTGATCATCCAATTTGTTTCTGAATACCCATTTTGTTCCAACAATGGAATGATCCTTAGGCTTGGGCACTAGTTCCCATACTTTGTTCCTCTCAAATTGATGCAACTCCTCTTGCATGGCAATGATCCAGTGTGGATCTTGCTCTGCATCTTGAATGGACTGAGGTTCAATTTGAGAAAGGAAGCAGGTGTGCAACAGGTTTTGGTTGACCTGATTTCTGGTTTGCACACCAGCTGAGATTTCTCCAATTATCTGGGAAATTGGATGGTCTCTTGATGTTACTAAATCAACAGGGGGTGTTGATTGTTCACCAACCTGTGTTGTTGTTTCCTCTTGTGGTACAACAACTGGCTCTTCAGGTTGTGCTTCAATATGTTGAGCATTGCTTTCATCTTCACTGCTTTCATCCTCTTGAGCAACTTGTAGCTTGTTCATATCTTCAACTAAAGAGTGTTCCTGCAAAGGTTCTATGGTAGAAGGGATCTTCTCCTTGAAAGACATGTTAGTTTCATCAAATGAAACATGAACAGATTCCTCAATTTTCAATGATGATTTATTGTAAACCCTATAGGCCTTGCTGATCATGGAGTATCCCAGAAACACTCCTTCATCAGCTTTGGCTTGAAATTTTGCTAGATGTTTCTTATCATTATTGTGAATATAACAAATGCAACCAAAAATTTTGAAATAGTCAACTTTAGGTTTCTTCCCTTTGAGTAATTCATAGGGAGTCTTTCCCTTCAGTTTATGTATCAGGCTTCTGTTCAGCACATAGTTGGAGGTGTTCACTGCCTCTGCCCAGAAGGATAGAGGTAGATGAGCATCTGACAACAATGTAGTGGCAGATTCAATAAGGGTTCTATTTTTCCTTTCAGCTACCCCATTTTGTTGAGGAGTTCTAGGAGCTGAGAAAGTATGCCTGATCCCTTCACTCTGACAGAACTCTTGCATAAGAAGAGAATCAAACTCTGTCCCATGATCACTTCTGATCAGGGCAATGTGAGTATTGAACTCAATCTTTATACATTTGAGAAACTCTGTCAGACACTTAAAGTTATCAGACTTCTTCCTTAGAAAGAACACCCAAGTGAATCTAGAGAAGTCATCTACAATCACTAAAGTGTAGGATTTCCCTCCTAGGCTTTGTACTGTGATGGGTCCAAATAGATCCATGTGTAACAGATACAATATCCTAGGTGAATCACTCTTATTAAGTGACTTAAAACTATTTTTAGTTTGCTTGCCTAATTGACAAGCCTTGCAGAGTCCTTCCTTCTTGTAGGGGCCAGAAGGTAGTCCTCTAACAAGATTATCCTTGGAGAGCCTAGCAATGGTTCTAAGGTTTAGGTGTCCTAATCTCTTATGCCATAAAACATTTGGTCTACAAACTGAGTTGAATAAACAGATATCTATAGTAGTTGAAAGAAAGTCTACTAGGTAGATGTTACCTTTCCTTTTACCTGTCAACACAGTTGTGTTGTCCTCTGATTTGATTTTGCATGAAGTTTTGCTAAAGGTCACTTGGTAGCCTTCATCACATAGCTGACTGATGCTGATTAGGTTGTGCTTCAGTCCTTCCACATATGCTACCTTCTTGAAGGTTACAGAGCCAATCTGGACTGCTCCATATCCTTTAGTTTGTCCAAAGTTGGAGTCACCAAAGATAACTTTGGGTCCAAGCTTGGCTCTAAAGGAATTTAGGTTGTCCTTGTTCCCTGTCATGTGCTTGGAGCACCCACTATCCAAATACCATTGCTGGTTAGATGTTGGATAGGTCTTCACCTGCACATAAAGCAATTCACTTGTTTTTGACCCAGTTTACCTTGGGCCTAGGGTGATAACCTTTAAATTCAGAAATGAAAGATATCCCTGGCTGACTCTTATATCCTTCAGGATGATATCTCCTTGGAGGTATAATCCATTCAGTATAAGGGTTAAAGGTTTGGGATGAAGAACCCTTAGGATTCAATTTTGACTTGCCTTTGAAAAAATTTCCAGAGCTCTGACCTCTGTTCGACGATCGTGGAGCTGCGTTCGACGATCGTGGGTACGATCGTCGAGCTCCGTTCGACGGTCGACTATGGCTGAGGTCAGGTATATGGGATCGTCGAGCAGCGTTCGACGATCTTGGCTGAGATCGGCGATCTGCGTTCGACGATATTCCCTGAGATCGTCGAGCTGCGTTCGGCGATCGTCGATCTTCATTCGGCGATCGTCGATCTCCGTTCGACGATTTGTACTGGACTTTGGTTTTCTGAGGCAGATCAGAATTTTTCCTGGCAACCTCTACAACTCCCTTTCCCTTGTCAGAAATGAACTTGATAGGGGTTGTTAGAACAATAGGTTGGCTAGATGAGGCACCCAAGCCCAGTGTACTGTTGAATCTTGAGTTCACTGTGCTTGTGATGTCCATCAGCTTGATGCTTCTCCCATTGAGAGATTCTTCAAGCTTCTTGGCCTCAGAGAGCTCACTCTTCAGTGAAGCTATCTGTTCCCTATTGTTCTCCAACTCCTGAGAGAGTTTGAGGTTTTCTGTTTTTAAAGCATTTTGTTCAGATAATTGATTTCTGAGAGAGATGATCTCTTTCTCAGACTTTAGCAGGTCTAAACATAGTGCTTTAAATTCAACTTTGAAATCTTCTGAAGTGAAATCAAAAGAGCTGATTACCTGATCTTCCTCAGGCTGAGTCTCTGAGTCTGACTCTGACTCCTCTTCCTCTGAGTTGTGTTGTGAGGCATTGATTGCCATCATGCAGAATTCTTTTTCCTCTGCATCATCCTCATCATCACTTGAGCTGGAAGAGGCCTCTGACTCCTCTTCAGTCTCACTCCAGGATTCAGCAACAAAACCTTTCCTTGTGTGCTTATTTTTGCTGGTGGAAGGTTTGCTACTTCCATGCCTTTTGGAGTCCTTCTCCTTTCTTCTTTCTTTTCTGTCCCTTCTGTCCTTGTTCTTGTTTTCTGGACAGTCAGGAACCATATGCCCTGGTTTCCTGCAACCAAAGCAAATAATGTCTTTGCTATTGCCAATGGACTTGTCATACCTTGGCTTATCCTGCTCCTTGTATGATCTTCTTCTGAAGTCCTTTCTGGCCATCTTATAGAATCTTTTGGCCAACAAGCTGAGAAGTTCATCATTGGCTGTTCCTTTTTCTTCAGGCAGATCCTCAGTTGCCTTGAATACTATAGTCTTCTCCTTTCTTGTGGCTGGTGAAGCAGCCTTCTGTTCTTCTTCTCTGTTCTTGATGAGTAGCTCATAAGATTTGAGCTTACCCAACAAGGCTTCAGTGGTGATCTCATTCAGGCTTCTGGCATCTTTAATTGGCCAGATTCTTGAATCCCAAGTGCTGGGGAAGCACATTAGGATCTTGTCATTAAGTTCTGTTAGTGAGATCTCTTTGTCTAATGTCCTCAGTTCACTGACAATTAGACTCAGTCTGTTGTACATGTCTCCCACTGACTCAGTTTCTCCCTTCTTGAAGTTCTTATATTGGGAGATGAGATGGGATCTTCTGTCCTTTCTCTCATCAGCTGATCCTGAAACTATTTCTGAGAGCTTGTCCCAGATCTCCTTGGCTGAATTACATTCAGCTACCTTCTGAAAAATGTCATCTGACATTGTCTGAGCTAGAATGTTCATTGCCTTGGCATCAGCCACTTTCCACTTTTTGATGTCAGCATCTGTTCCTGATGGAGGTGGAACAGCATTGGTGCTTGTGCTCTCTGGAGGTCTTGGACACACTGTTAAGACAGAATTAAAAATATCTTCGTCAATAGAATTCATGTAGAGTCTAATCCTTGCTTTCCAAAGTGCAAACTTTGATAGATTGCACACTGGAGGTCTGGTGCTAGCATAATCTTTGTTCTGGGCCATGATTTGTGCAAGCTAAATCTAATATTAGAATACAAAAGAAGGATCTAGTTTGGGATCTTGGGGTTCAGGTGTTAGCCTGTACAACCAAATAGATATGGTATGTTTAACCAACCTGCCTCTGATACCAATTGAAAGGGGAAACTAGATCTGATATACTCTAGAGCGGGGGTGAATAGAGTATATGGTGCTTTTCAAAACATAAGGAAAAACTTTTGCAAAGCTTTACAACAATTGTTGTAATGAGTGTAAGCAGGGAAGCAGAAATAAAATAAACCACAAAACTAAGCTATGCAGAAACTAAGCACAAGAAAATCTAGGCCAGAAACAAAAAGAAAACATGCAGAACCAGATGACACAAGGAAATATAGTGGTTCCCCAACTTGGGTACATCCACTCTTCTACCACCCTAGGTAGGAATCCACTGCAGGATGAGTTGATCAGGTGTCCTGGGCACCAATGAGCTTTTGATAAGGTGCTCAAAAACCAAAACAGATTTTTTTGATCAGGTGTCTTGCCACCAATGAGCTTTTGACAAGGTGCTCAAAAACCAGATTCAAACTTTTGAAGGGAGTTTGAAAAACCCTTTACAGAGAGGGGATTGAGAGAGTTATGGCAGTCTTCTCTTTTCTCAATCAACTGAGAAGACTAAGTGGATTGATTTCAAAGCTCCCCCTAAGTCCTTGATCTTCAGGAAGATGAGCTTTTCTGAGGGTGATAGGCCTTCAAAGATGGATCTCCAGCAAAAGATGATTTCAGCAAGCTGAAATGTTGAGTGTCTGGAGTCTTGAAATGATGTTGGCCTTGAACACTTGAGAGCTGAAGAGATCTGAAGAATGTTTGAAAACTTGATCTCTTTTTGATGAGTGTTCTTCTGAATTCTTGTTGACAGAGTCTTGTATGTTGAGAGGTGTCCTTATTCTTGTCTATTCTATATCTGATTCAAAACCATTCTCTCTTTTATTCTCTGAGTCTGAATAGGAAATTGCTCTGTCAAAGATAGCCGTTGGTCTGAATTAATTACAGCCTTAATTGCATAATATGTTCTGAAGGAAAGTCCACTGAATTGTTCCTTGAAAAATCCCTTGAAACTTGCTCCAGAAGTAAACGAAAACGGCTGGCAGATCTTCTGAATTAAATGCAGAATAACTTTTATCTGATTTGAATTTGAATTCTGAAAGATAACTGAAATCGTCGAACTGAGCTCTGCTATCGTCGAGCTGAGGTCAGCGAACTGGAAAATGCAAGCAGCAAAGAAATCGTCGATCTGAGCTCAAAGATCGTCGAACTGAGCTCAGAGATAAGGATCCAGTGCAGAGTCAAAATCGTCGACCTGAGCTCAGCGATCGTCGAATGGAGTTCGACGATATTATGAGGCTTGAGCTCAGCGATCGTCGAATGGAGCTCGACGATCTGGCAGAGTTGAGCTAGACGATCGTCGACCGGAGTTCGACGAAACGTCGTGCTGAGCTCGACGATTTGGACTTGGTCTCCAGACAAACTTGGGTCTTCAGAGCAGCTTCCAATCCTAACCTTTTAACTCTTAGACTCAATTCTAATTGACCTATTAAGCTATACAGAAGGTCAAAACATAGATTCCTAGAGACATAGTGATCCTGACCCAAATTAGTAATAGGGTGTTCCAACAAGTAGACATTTCTTTTTCTATAACCAGTCAAAATGATCTCTTGATCATTTGACCTCCTGATATGACAACCATTTTTGACAAATGAGATGTCATATCCTATATCACTCAATTGACTTATACTAATAAGGTTATGTTTCAAACCTTTAACATAGGATACTTGAGTAATTGTAATATAAGAGTTAGATATGTTACCAAAACCCTTGATGATCCCTTTTTCAGAACCACCAAAGGTGACTTTTGGACCATCCTTGATGGGTGTGTAGTCCTTTAGTAAACCCCTTGTTCCAGTCATATGTCTGGAACATCCACTGTCCAAGTACCATATTGGGGCATGGCCACTTGGACTCACCTGCAAAATAGATTAGTGAACCTTAGAACCCAAAGAATTCTTGGGTCCTTGGTACTGGTTAGTTTGCTTCCTAACAAAGCTACCCGCAGGTTTTCCAACAGGCAGTTTGCTACTCACTTTGGCACTAGCATTGTGCCAACAGTCCATTACAAAGTGGCCTACCTTGCCACAGCACCAACACTCAAACTTATTGTACCTTTGCTTAGGTATAGTCTTAGCTGTTTTATTTACAACTGGCTTGTTGAGAGTTGGGGCTTTGCTCTTGGACTTGGACTTGACAGTCCTAGCTGGTTTAGTAAATCCCAGTACAGCTTTACCTTTGTGATGAACAAATTCATCAATTAAAGGTAGAACTGACTTAGGTTTAGAAAACTTAGCAACAGGATCTCTCTCTTTCTGAAGACTAATCTCCAGACTCTTGATTTGATCATTCTTAAATGATATAGTCCCCATCTGAATCACAGTTATGTGCTTCAGTCTGGCTATCTCATTTAGCTTTTGATCAAACATCTTCTCATAATCAGTTGCAGCCATTTTGAGACTTGCAATCTCCTTAGCTTGACTCTTGGCCAAGGATTTGCATTTCTTAAATGCTTGCAACAGAACTTTATATTCATCAATCAATTGATGAACATCCTCTTCAGACTCAGATGCACTCTCATTATTTGATGATGATGAATCTGTTTCTGAACTTGCACAAGAAATTGAACTTAAAGAACAATGTTGTACCTTACTAGGTCCTGGCTGCTACAGGATTTTGTAACTTTCTGTCAATGCCATTAGCCCTTGGCATTGACTGTCCTCTTGTTCATATATAGAGTTCATGATCTGAATGAACTCTTCTTCTTCTTCTTCAGCAAACAGCCCTATATATGCCTCAGCATCTGACTCAGTTTCTGATGAAGAAATGTCTGACATGCTCTTATTCTTTTTGGCAACAAAAGACTTTTCCTTCTTGCCCTTGTATTGAGTCTTTTTCTTGTCACTAGACTCCTTCTTGTTCTCTGGACAGTCTGCTATAACATGTCCTTGTCTATTACAATAATATCATACTATTTTTGAAAGAGTTGCTTTGCTAGACTTAGTCTTTTTCCTGTCTTTCTTTGAAAACTTTTTATTCTGATAATAGTCTTCTTTATCCTGTTAAGTAGAAGGCCTTGTCCTCCACTGTTTCTTCTTTAAGAACTTCTGAAAATGTCTTGTGAAGGCAGCAAAGTCCTCATCACTTTCACTACTTTCAGACTTTCTGCTGGCTGACTCATCTGACTCAGTTTCAGCTGCTTTTGGAGGTGGAGTTGGTGACTTACTTCTGTACTTTCTGGGGGCTTCTGTTTTGAAGGCCACTGTCCTTTCTTTATGTTCACTTCTTGTTGATTTCTCCTCTTCTTTCCTCACCATCAACTGCATCTCATAGGATAGCAGTTTTCCAAATAGTGTTGGTGGAGGAATTTCTGCCAACTTTGCCATTTCCCTAATGACACAGATCTTGTTGTCCCAATCTTTTGTAAGGGACCTTAGAAACTTATCATTGAGCTCATAATTACTGAACTCTCTGCCATAGGACATTAGCTCATTCACAATCCTATAGAACTTCTTATAGCATTCAGTTATGCTATCAGCTTTACCTTGTCTAAAACTTTCATATTCTTCGTTGAGCAAAGATTTTCTGTCTTGCCTCACTTCTTCAGAACCCTCCATGTACACAATAAGAGTATCCCACATCTCTTTAGCTGTCTTACAGTGTATCAAATTCTGAAAAGTAGCATCATCTATGGCACTCACAATGATGTTTTGAGTCCTCTTATCTATAGTGGCTAGAACAATTTCATCCTTTGTCATTTCAGAGAAATCCTTAGGTGTTCTCTGATTTGCATCTAAGACTGAAATCTTCATGGGCACATATGGCCCTTACTTCACTGTGATATAAATCCTAGGGTCTGAGGCTTCCATAAACAGTCTTACCCTTTCCTTCCAGATACCAAAGATCTCTTTCCTACATATAGGTAACTTCATGAATCCCAATTCCTTGTGATTCTCAGTGGACCCCATGGTTCTTGATTTTCTTGAGTCTGTAATTTTACTTAGACTGAATCTGCCAACAGGATCTACTAAGATAGTTATGTCTCTTTTTGAGTAACCTCCCTCTGATACCACTTGAAAGATATTGTACCTAATCACCTAGAGGGGGGGGGGGGGGGTGAATAGGTGACTTAAATCTTTTTAACTTTTTAGGCATAATTCAGATAATATCACAGAGTTCTAGTTACTTTATCACAGCACACAAGCAGCAATCACAGAATTACACAAGCAACCAGTAGACACACAGTTTTATAGTGGTTCCCCAAGGTTTGGGTACATCCACTTTCCCCCTTCGCCTATCTAGTAGTGTACTAGATTCGGCCAAAGTTCTCCACTATCTCAGATCCTCAGATCTTACACTCAGAACCCCAAATCAGGTTCCTACAACTCAGGCCCAAGGCCCTACAACTCAGCTTCTTCACAAAGCCTACACTCAGCCACCAAGGCCTACACTCAGCCACCAAGGCATACACTCAGCCACCAAGGCCTACACTCAGCCACAACAAGCCTACACTCAGCCTTTATAATTACAGGCTTACAAAACTCAGATCCCTAAGGATCCTACAAGAAAATATGAATACAAAAATGTAATCTCTATAACTCAGTGAAAAGAGAGATGAGTTGTGAGTTTCTTGATGAGTTCTTGGAAGAACTCAGCTGAAATCAACTTGACTTGACTTTCTTCAAAGCTTCTTGAAAGTAGAACACAATAAGATTGATCTCTTCTGCAGTTGATCCTTGATCTCTGCTACTTAAGATTCAGAATAAATCTGAACCCTTCTTCTTAGCCTGGTTCCAATGGCTGACTTCTTGGATGGAGCTCTCTCTCTCCAACTTCTTAGATCTTCACTAGATTCTTCAAGTAATAGCTAGATCTTCTTTGTATATTGATTACTTGAACTTGTGTTCAATCCTCTTATCATGAATCATCTTCTTTCTATAGACAGTATAAGCCTATTTATAGGCCTTCTTCATGGTAACCGGCTGGTCCGGTTTATAACTGATTTCTGACAACTCTGACAGGTGCAGTAGACCGGCTGGAATGGCAGCTGTCAAGTCATCCAGTCAGTTCTTGAAAATTCTGTAACTGTCTAAAAGTGTCGAGACTGTCTGTTTTAAGTGTCGACACTTATAGACTAAGTGTCGACACAAGTTGTCTAAGTGTCGACACTAGCCTACAAGGTGTCGACATAACTCCTTGTGTTGTAGATTTTATATCTCGACACTGCTTCTTCTTCATGTGTCGACACTGATATTAAGTGTCGACACAACACTTTGTTCTTCAGCACTTTGTTGTATTCTTCTAAGTGTCGACACAACTCCTTTGTGTCGACACATCTTCATGTGTTGAACTTGTTAAGTGTCGACACTTCTTCTTGGTGTCGACACATGTCTTCAGTGTTGATACTTGCTGAGTGTCGACACAGCTCCTTGTGTCAACACATTCTTCTTCTGTTGAGACTTTTGCTGAGTGTCGACACAGCTCCTTAGTGTCGACACTTGTACTTAGAATATTCTTGAACTTTGCTAAGTGTCGACACAGCTCCTTGTGTCGACACATTCTTCAAGTGTTGAGTCTTCAGCTGAGTGTCGACACATTCTTTCTTGTGTCGACACTTTCTTCAAGTGTTGACTCTTCTGCTGTGTGTCGACACATTGTTCTGGGTGTCGACACTTATACTTAGTCTCTGCTGACTTTTGCTGAGTGTCGACACAGCCTCCAAGTGTCGACACTTTCTGATGTAGACACAGTTTCACTGGGTGTCGACACAACTGCTATGTGTCGACACTGCTTCACTGCACTCTTCTTCATTGAGTGTCGACACAGCTCCTTGTGTCGACACTTTCTGTCTGGTGTCGACTCTGCATCCCTGGTGTCGACACAATGACTCCAAGTATCGACACTGCTTGTCTGGGTGTCGACACAAGTCTTCTTAAGTGTTGACACTTTCCCTCTGGGTGTCGACACATGGACTTAGAAACTTTTTTATCTTTCCTGCAAATACTTAACCTGCACAAGTAAACTCAAAACACATCAAATACATTTTGATGTATATCATTGAGTTGGGTGAGGCTTCTTCAAATCAGGTACATTTGAAACAATATACCCAACACTTATGTAAAGGGTTTGAAACATAACCTCATTAGCATAAGTCAGCTGAGTGATTTAGGATATGACATCTCATTTGTCAAGGATGGTTGTCATATCAAAATGTCAAGTGATCAAAAGATCATTCTGACAGTATATAGGAAAAGAAATGTCTATTGTCTTGACTTTGTATGTGAGAACAATGTTTCTCCTATTTGTCTTGTAACTGATGAGAAAGTCTCATATTGTGTTAAATAACACAAGAGGCTGGCTCATCTTAACTATAAGACAATTGGCCAACTCTTTAGCAAAAAGTTAGTGAGGAATGGTCCTCAGGTTAAGTGTGTAAAGGATGGGATATGCTCAGCTTGTCAAAAAGGCAAGCAGACCAAATCCACCTTTCATAGCCTTGAGAACAAAGATTCTGTGAGGTGTCTATACCTCTTGCATATGGATCTTTTTGGTCCTATGCCACTTCACAGCCTAGGTAGGAAGGTTTACACATTTGTGGTTGTAGATGACTATTCAAGGTTTTCCTGGGTGTTCTTCCTTAGAAAAAAATCTGAAACCCCAAGTATCTTATATAGTTTTGTTAAACAAATTCAGAATGAATTGGACAATACAGTGGTCAAAATCAGAAGTGACCATGACACTGAATTTCAGTCTGAAAGTATGACAAAACTGTGTGAAGAGTTTGGGATTTTTCAGGAATTTTCTTCACCAACAACACCTCAGCAAAATGGTATTGCTGAAAGAAAGAATAGAACCTTGATAGAGGCTGGTAGAACCCTATTGAGTGACACATCTCTCCCAGAATATTTCTGGGCTGAGGTAGTAAATACTGCTTGTCATGTGATGAATAGAGCTACTATCACCAAGAGCCACAAGAAGACCCCCTATGCGATTGTGAAGGGCAAAAAACCAAATTTATCCTATTTCAGGATCTTTGGTTGCAAGTGCTATATCAATAACAATGGTAAGTCTTATCTAACCAAGTTTGCTGCCAAATCCCAAGAGGGGATCTTTGTTGGGTACAACAATAATAGTAAGGCTTATAGGGTGTACAACTTGATTACTCAAGTTGTAGAAGAGTCTGTTCATCTAGTTTTTGATGAAGCTAGACTAATTAACAATGAATTACCAAGAAGTGTTTGCAGCTCCACATGTGTAACTGAGAGAATGGACAAGCTTACCTTAACATAAGGTTCTTCTGCAAGTCAGCAAGTGGAAGATGGTGGCTGTTGTCCAGGGGGAGTACAAGATACTCCTGATGCTGAAGAAGACCAAGAGATGCAGCTAAATGAAGAGACTGAAGGTGTACAACCTGAAGACAGGCTGCCTCTAGAAAATAGGCATTTAAAGGATCATCCAGTCAATCAAATAATTGGAGATCCCAAACAAGGGGTGCAAACAAATAGCAGGAATCTAAGTACAGTTCTTTACTCCAGTTTTCTATCCCAAGTAGAGCCAAAGAAATTTGAAGAAGCAATCCTAGACCCTCATTGGATTGAGGCCATGCAAGAGGAGCTGAATCAATTCAAAAGATGCAAGGTCTAGGAGCTAGTTCCTAAACCCAAGGATCACAACATTATTGGAACTAAGTGGATCTTTAGGAATAAGTTGGATGAGAATGGAATCATCATAAAGAATAAAGCTAGACTTGTTGCAAAGGGATATAGGCAGGAAGAAGGTATTGATTTTGATCAAACCTTTGCTCTAGTAGTAAGACTAAAAGCAATCAGGATGTTCCTTGCCTATGCAATATATCAAGGATTTAAGGTATATCAAATGGATGTTAAGTCAGCTTTTCTTAATGGAAATCTGAAGGAAGAAGTCTATGTAGAGCAGCCATCAGGTTTTGTTGATTCTATTCAACCTGATTATATTTATAGACTTAGGAAGACTTTGTATGGGTTAAAACAAGCCCCAAGGGCTTGGTATGAAACCCTGTCTAGTTTCCTCATTGAGAACAAATTCTCAAGGGGAAAATAGACAAGACTCTATTCCTTAGGGAATCCAGAGGCAATATTATCTTAGTCCAAATATATGTAGATGACATAATATTTGGGTATACAGAAAGTAGTCTTTGCAAAAAGTTTGCAAAACTTATGCAAGGACAATTTGAAATGAGCAGTATAGGGGAACTTATGTTCTTCTTGGGTCTCCAAGTTAGACAGACTGAAGATGGATTATCCATATGCCAGTCTAAGTTCACCCTAGAGTTGATAAGGAAGTATGATATGGAATCATCCACTACCATGAAAACTCCTATGGGGTCAAGCATGTCTCTAAGAAAAGATGATGCAAGGAGACCTGTAGATGAAACTTTGTATAGATGGATAGTTGGCTCCCTACTGTATTTGAATGCTAGTAGACCAGATATCATGTAGGCTACATGTGTCTGTGTTAGGTACCAAGCTTGCCCTAAAGAATCTCATCTGACTGCAGTCAAAGGATTTTGAGATATCTTAATGGCACACCTTATCTAAGCCTTTGGTACCCTAGGAATGGAGACTTTGTACTGACAGATTATTCAGATGCAGATTTTGCAGGCTGCAAGGAAGATAGGAAGAGTACTATAGGAACCTGTCAATTTCTAGGTGGAAGGCTGGTGTCTTAGAGTAGCAAGAAGCAGACCAGTGTGGCTCTCTCCACATCTGAGTCAGAATATGTTGCTGCAGGAAGTTTCTGTGCACAACTCTTATGGATTCAACACCAGCTAGAAGATTATGATATTCAAGTTAGTAGAACACCTTAATTTTGTGATTCTACAAGTGCCATTTCTATTGCAAATAATCTTGTCTCCCATAGTAGGACTAATCACATAGAAATTAAATACCATTTTATTAGAGAACATGTAGAAAAAGGAGACATTTCCCTAGAGTATGTTAAGATAGATAATCAGTTAGCTGATATGTTTACTAAGCCCCTAGATGAAACCAAATTCAATAAGTTTAAAATTGAATTAGGAATGATAAACTTAGAATAGTTTAAAAATTGGCTAAGTAAAATGGTGTCGACACACAGAGTTGTCTGTGTCGACACATAGAAGTGGTGTCGACATTTCAGAGAAATGGTGTCGACACATCTAGATAGTAAGTGTCGACACTTCAGAGAATTAGTGTCGACACATGCAGAGTAGGTGTCGACACATCCAGGGTGTTGTCGACACTTAGTATTTACACAGAATTCGTTGAGTAGAGTTTCGACTAATCGTCGAGCTGAGATGTATAAGTGTCGACACATATATTCTGTCGACTATATTTGTGTTGACACATAGTTGTTGAGACATTAGAAGTAAGAGTCGAAACTTTTCAACAGTGTCGACACATTTCAAGTATTTTGACGAGCCTTTTCACCTTCGATTTTAGAAAGGTATAAATAGGTCTTCACCATTGTTTGTCGACACGCTCACCATAGTTTCGAGACCAAACTTGTGTGTCGACATCTCTCTTCTCTAAATTCAAAATTTCTTCAAACCCTAATGACGCCCAAGCTAGAAGAGAACATCAATTAAGGTTATGAGTTCGTGCGACACGCCTTTGATGACACGAAACCAGAAATCCAAGGTGTGGTAACCCTGGTTGCAGAGACTGGGTTAAAGTATCTTGTTTCAGAACCAATCAAGATATGGAAGAAGGAGGTCCTCGAATTCGTTACTGGAGCTACACTTGATGAAACTGGACTCAAGATTAAGTCCAAGGTTCATGGTGCAAAAGTCAAGATCACCCAGAAAAGTCTAAGAAAAGTTTTACATCTCCCTAGAACTAAAGAAGAGGAAGATGTACCTGCATCAAAGACAAGGGAGGCACTGGCATGGTGTGGAGTTGATTCAAGCATGAAGATTGGATCAGTTTTCAATAGGAAAGACATGAATATGCAGGGCAAGTTCTTGTCTGAAATAGTTGTCAAGGTAATTCTGAGCAAGCCTGGTGGGCATGATAGAATATCAGCTCACATGTTCAGTTTGATGACCAAGATAATTTTCCAACTTAAAACTGATTGGTCAGTAGTAATGTTTGATAAGATAAAGGAAAGTCTGAAGAAGCCAAATCTGGGTAGGATTCTGAGTTTATACTTAGCTGGAAGTATCCCTGAAGTGATGAACCAAGCTGCTGGATCTAAGATAAACCATATGAGGAGAATGTATGTTAGGATTATCTCAAGGTGGGATAGAGTGTTGACAAAGGAAATGCCAACTCCAGAAAAGGAAACACCTCAGAAGAAGAAGAAGAAGACAGCCATTGTGGCTCAAGAATCCTCAAGTAGCTCAGAGGAGCAAGTAGTTTTTAGTTCTGATGATGGAGAAGATGACAATGCTGGACAGTCACCAGCAAGACAAGAAGATGCCCAGAGGCAGGGGGAGCTACCATCAGCTAGCCCTATTCACCTGGATCCACTCCAGGGGGAGCCTCAACATGTGGATGAGCCAACTCAATTAGATAGTGAAAGGGCTTCCCAAACAATTCTTGAGGTAATCAATGAAGTTAATCAATTAAATTTCACTATTGAAGATGAAGTTTTGACTGACTCATTACTTGATGTTGATCAGCAAACCCAGATACATAGTCTGTAACGCCCCCACCTGTCACATGACATATAACGGTGGGTCCGGCCGGGGCCCCACGCCATATCTCACAGACAAAGCGACGGAATCACGTGTGGAAATCAAAATCGACGCGTATCCTTAACTCATTCCATTCTAGCGCAACATATATTATGTTAGCATGAACTCAAACCAGAATGTCCACCAAATATAAATACCACATTTATATATAACAACACCAGGAATGTATACAATTCACACAACCTGGCCTTATGGCCTTACAAGTTCCTCTTTCACATCAATGGTTTCGTACATCGGCACGCAGGCCGACCACACATGAAATCCAACCACGAATCTTCACATAGCCTCCAAGGACTAACACCAGGCTAGCCAATCCACTTATTCTTTCCAAACCGCAGCACCTGCAATTCACCATCCAAACCAACACAGAAAACAAAGTAACGGTCAGCATTGCTGACCCATTATAACGACCCTACCCCCTACCCGGGGTAGTGGTTCCTTCCCTGTATACAGTGCTTCCTTTCTCATCAAGCATCAGCAAACATCACCAAATCACATCATAGCTAGATTATTCTCTTTATTCCACTATCTAACAAACACATCACATCACAAACGCTGGAGTCCACCAACGCTCCGTGCACGCAGGGCACCTTCTTGGCGTACCGGAATCCACCGTCGTACACCGCTGTCTCTCGAGGTTTTAACTTGTTGGTTGACCGGCCCTAGTCCACCAGCTCGCAGGCTGGCGACATCCCGCCCAAGCCACTCAGAGGTCCATCCTCACAGCATCACAAACAGAGCAGATCGACCCACACTCCGTGGTATAGCAAGCCGGGTTTATCTAAGCTCCCCAGGCATTGTCTACCCATCGATCCCCCTGCTAATCCGATCGACCCACACTATGTGGTGCAGCAACCCGGGTTTAACTCGGCTCCCCTAGCATTGCCGCCCATCGATCCCTTCCTTAACTAGATCAACCCACCCGAGTGGTGTAACAGGCCGGGTTTATCACGAGCTCCCCAGGCGTGCTACCAATTGATCATCTCATATCCAGGAGCTTCACCAAAGCCTCCTCACAATCATCACATCCATACATTCATCACAACAGAAATCCGTTTTGCACAGCATCAAAGCCACGGAGTCTTCTCCGGTTTACCCATGAACATCACCAATCCAGACTACCGGTCCAGATGGGCTTCACACAGCATGCCTACGCCGTACTCTATCATTCCGGCTCTAGATGCAGACTCAACAAAGGAATCACTTCCGCGATCCACCTCTTGGTGGAGGATTCCAAGCACATGTATAGAGAAAGGACTTCGATGTCCAAGAAGGAGATCGTTACCCTTGAAGATCGCTTCGGCGCCATGAAGTAGCCGGATGGAAATCACCGCCTCAGCTCTACTTTCACGAATCCGCTCTCGGATCTTTGATCCGCACTCTGCAGCTCCTACAGCAGCTGGAAGACTCCTCCCTTCTCTCTCCCTTAGGCCTCTCTTCTTTTTCTCTCTTGGAATGAAAGTGAAGAAGAAGGAGAAGAAGATAAGAGGATTTATCTTCTAATTCTCGGCCTCCTAGACACCTGGACAAAACCCAGCCCTTGGATCCAGGAAGAGGGAAACAAACGGCTCAGATCTGGCCAGAAAACCCTGAACACGGCCTGACACGCCATGTGGCACGCCCGTGTCACAGGCCGTGTCCCCCTAAGCGGCAGACAACCAACTCAATCCAACCAGTACATGCCCGTGTGACGCGCCCGTGTCACGGCCGTGTACCCGACACGCCCTCAGACACGCCCGTGTTTGTGGCCGTGTTCCTCTAGGAAAATAATCCCAAATCAACCCGAGACTTCACACGGCCTGGCACACGGTCTGGCACACGCCCGTGTTCATGGCCGTGTGCACCAGGACACACCCGTGTCCCGCAAACACGTCCTAACCCGAGACGTCGAGCTGAATTTGACGCCCACTGACACGCCCTGTGACACGCCCGTGTCACAGGCCGTGTCCTCACTGGAACTCGATACTCGACGATCGTCGACTAACACTCGTCGAGCATTCGACACGGCATCCGACACGGCCGTGTCCTGGGCCGTGTGCCCCCTCTCGACGATGTCGAGCTAAAATCGTCGACACCAAGTCCAATCGTCGACACAACCTCGACACGCCCTGCGCCACGCCCGTGTCGCAGGCCGTGTCAACTGACACGCCCTGGGACACGCCCGTGTCCCAGGCCGTGTCACCCATGCCTGAACCCGATTTTGCTCAAAATGATTCTCTTGACTTTGGGGTGTTACAATCCTCCCCCCTTCAAATAATTTCGTCCTCGAAATTTGACTCCAAACAACCAATCAGTCACAACATCACAAACGCATACACCCTAAGCCTCCGCACACACTAACAAATAGACAACACAACAAACATCCCTAGCTTCCACTTGTGCACATTCAACCACATAAGACCTCAAACAAAACGACATAATTGATTGATTTCGGCACAATCACACGTGCACCAAGCTATTATAGAGATCAACAACGATAGATAGAAACATCATTTACATTAGCCATCAGCTATTATTCATCAAAACATAGTTTACATACACAGCTTTCAGCGCATCGACATGATTCACATCACAGTTCACTTCCGCTCAGCCTCCCGATTCTGAAATTCGCGATTTAAAGATAAATGAAACGCTCGAGGCTGCATTTCACCAACTGAGCTTTGCGGCTCTTGCACTTCCATCGCATGCAATCTAGGTTGCGTCCGGGGTGCAGATGATTCGGCCACTGCTTTCCCTTTTTCTTCATATGACGCACCTGTCTTTTTCTCACTCCCTGGAGGGACATTCCAACAGAATTTTGCGATGTGTCCTTGCTGCCCACATTTATAACATATACGTGTATCCACACATCCTGGCCCATACGTCGCCCCCGAAGAAACAGTCAACGGAGCTACGTCCACCGGCCTAAATCTTTTCTTCTCTTGTCGGCGAAACGCCGAGTGATCTGATGGTGCCATTTTAAACTCTGACTTTTCCCTTGTCAGTCTCTTATTCTCTCGTACTCGCTTCATATCCTTCTCCAAGGCACGAGCTGTATCGACTAACGCCTGAAAGCCTTGGCTCACCGAACTCGGAAGTGCCAACCTCAATTCATCCCGCAATCCTCCATAAAACCGATTTGTCTTTCGCACTTCCTCCGCAAAGGTAGATCCCGCATATCTCCCCAATCTTGTAAACTCATTCAGGTAGGTATCAATATCTCGCTCACCCTGCACCAAACAGAGAAACTCATTTTCCATCGCAATCCTCTGCGACGCTGGCACATACTTGGCTAAAAATATTTGGGAGAATTCCTCCATTGAAATCTCCGTTAAACCTCGACCTGCCAAGTGGTGCACTTCAATTTCATCCCACCATAATCTCGCATCGCCTTCCAACAGAAAAGTGGCCAACATCACTTTCTGCTCCTCGACCGTCCTGATTGCGGTTAAGATCCTTTTTACTCTTGTCAACCAATCTTCTGCCTGCGTTGGTGAGAGCGCTCCACCAAACGTCGGTGGTTGAAAGTGCATAAAACATGACAAGGCATCGTCACTTGCTTGCACTTCCACCACCTCCGCAGCATGCTCTTGCCTTCCACCAGGTCTTACCTGTCCAGTTGGTTGGGCTTGTAACACTGCAAGCACTGTCTCCGCCACCACCCGTATGGCCTCTGCCGAGGGAGGCATCGGCGCTTCCACGGGTGCTGCACTCTCATCCGACCGCTGGGGCTCAGACGGCCCAGCTCCATCCCTCGCGACCTATCAATGTACAGAACACCATCAAATTCTTAAAAATCATAACGGTACTGGTACATTGACTACACACGCACGCACATCATGTGCATGACATACATTCCTAGTGGACATTCATGAGTTCAATTATGTTCTCTCCTCCCAAACAATCTCAACCTCGCTCTGATACCACTTTGTAACGCCCCCACCTGTCACATGACATATAACGGTGGGTCCGGCCGGGGCCCCACGCCATATCTCACAGACAAAGCGACGGAATCACGTGTGGAAATCAAAATCGACGCGTATCCTTAACTCATTCCATTCTAGCGCAGCATATGTTATGTTAGCATGAACTCAAACCAGAATGTCCACCAAATATAAATACCACATTTATATATAACAACACCAGGAATGTATACAATTCACACAACCTGGCCTTATGGCCTTACAAGTTCCTCTTTCACATCAATGGTTTCGTACATCGGCACGCAGGCCGGCCACACATGAAATCCAACCACGAATCTTCACATAGCCTCCAAGGACTAACACCAGGCTAGCGAATCCACTTATTCTTTCCAAACCGCAGCACCTGCAATTCACCATCCAAACCAACACAGAAAACAAAGTAACGGTCAGCATTGCTGACCCATTATAACGACCCTACCCCCTACCCGGGATAGTGGTTCCTTCCCTGTATACAGTGCTTCCTTTCTTATCAAGCATCAGCAAACATCACCAAATCACATCATAGCTAGATTATTCTCTTTATTCCACTATCTAACAAACACATCACATCACAAACGCTGGAGTCCACCAACGCTCCATGCACGCAGGGCACCTTCTTGGCGTACCGGAATCCACCGTCGTACACCGCTGTCTCTCGAGGTTTTAACTTGTTGGTTGACCGGCCCTAGTCCACCAGCTCGCAGGCTGGCGACATCCCGCCCAAGCCACTCAGAGGTCCATCCTCACAGCATCACAAACAGAGCAGATCGACCCACACTCCGTGGTGTAGCAAGCCGGGTTTATCTAAGCTCCCCAGACATTGTCTACCCATCGATCCCCCTCCTAATCCGATCGACCCACACCATGTGGTGCAGCAACCCGGGTTTAACTCGGCTCCCCTAGCATTGCCGCCCATCGATCCCTTCCTTAACTAGATCAACCCACCCGAGTGGTGTAACAGGCCGGGTTTATCACGAGCTCCCCAGGCGTGCTACCAATTGATCATCTCATATCCAGGAGCTTCACCAAAGCCTCCTCACAATCATCACATCCATACATTCATCACAACAGAAATCTGTTTTGCACAGCATCAAAGCCACGGAGTCTTCTCCGGTTTACCCATGAACATCACCAATCCAGACTACCGGTCCAGATGGGCTTCACACAGCATACCTACGCCGTACTCTATCATTCCGGCTCTAGATGCAGACTCAACAATGGAATCACTTCCGTGATCCACCTCTTGGTGGAGGATTCCAAGCACATGTATAGAGAAAGGACTTCGATGTCCAAGAAGGAGATCGTTACCCTTGAAGATCGCTTCGGCACCATGAAGTAGCCGGATGGAAATCACCGCCTTGGCTCTACCTTCACGAATCCGCTCTCGGATCTTTGATCCGCACTCCGCAGCTCCTACAGCAGCTGGAAGACTCCTCCCTTCTCTCTCCCTTAGGCCTCTCTTCTTTTTCTCTCTTGGAATGAAAGTGAAGAAGAAGGAAAAGAAGATAAGAGGATTTATCTTCTAATTCTCGGCCTCCTAGACACCTGGACAAAGCCCAGCCCTTGGATCCAGGAAGAGGGAAACAAACGGCTCAGATCTGGCCAGAAAACCCTGAACACGGCCTGACACGCCCTGTGACACGCCCGTGTCACAGGCCATGTCCCCCTAAGCGGCAGACAACCGACTCAATCCAACCAGTACACGCCCGTGTGACACGCCCGTGTCACGGCCATGTACCCGACACGCCCTCAGACACGCCCGTGTCTGTGGTCGTGTTCCTCTAGGAAAATAATCCCAAATCAACCCGAGAGTTCACACGGCCTGGCACACGGCCTGGCACACGCCCGTGTTCATGGCCGTGTGCACCAGGACACACCCGTGTCCCGCAAACACGTCCTAACCCGAGACGTCGAGCTGAATTTGACGCCCACTGACACGCCCTGTGACACGCCCGTGTCACAGGCCGTGTCCTCACTAGAACTCGATACTCGACGATCGTCGACTAACACTCGTCGAGCATTCGACACGGCATCCGACACGGCCGTGTCCTGGGCCGCGTGCCCCCTCTCGATGATGTCGAGCTAAAATCGTCACACCAAGTCCAATCGTCGACACAACCTCGACACGCCCTGCGCCACGCCCGTGTCGCAGGCCGTGTCAACTGACACGCCCTGGGACACGCCCGTGTCCCAGGCCGTGTCACCCATGCCTGAACCCGATTTTGCTCAAAATGATTCTCTTGACTTTGGGGTGTTACATAGTCAACCATAGGATGTGGTCATGGAAGACACATCAGTTATAAAAAATGCTCCTGAGATAAGAAATTCTCCTGTACAACCTCAACATGAGTTTACACTAGAAGAGCTATTCCCTGATCTTTTACAGACTGATTTTGAGGGAGAGAAAGCTGTTGTTAAGGGGGAGCCAGCTAATATTGAGGGGGAGCATGTAGAGGAAACTGCCAGAAATGAGACTGAGGAGCAAAGGAATGTTGAGGAGCTACCAAGGACTGAGAAGGATTTACCTCCTAGTCCTAAGGACAGGGTAGACATTGCCAGCACTTCTTCTTCAGAGGATGAAGAGGCTACTAGACCCAAGAAAAGAAAGTTCCAGGTCTTCAAGAGAAGAAGCCAGACCTACAAGAAAGCACTGCAAACCATAGTTCCTCAACAAGCCCCAACTGCTGACTATAGTTCTTTGTTGGTGGCTTTGCAAATCAAGCTAGATGAGCAAAGAAAGGCTATGGAAACTTATATGGATGAGCACCATAAGGAGCTATAATTTTCCTTAGCTCAAGACATAAAGTCCATAAGATTTGAAGTGAATCAACACAAGAAGGAAATGACTGATTATTTTCACAAAGGAGGAAATGCAGT
The DNA here is from genome assembly GCA_039583875.1 of Platanthera guangdongensis. Lineage (NCBI taxonomy): Eukaryota > Viridiplantae > Streptophyta > Magnoliopsida > Asparagales > Orchidaceae > Platanthera > Platanthera guangdongensis. The sequence continues at coordinate 92,165,032 of CM077167.1, forward strand.
GGTCTATCTGGCTACTCATCAAGAGAACATAAAGAAACAGGTTGATGAAATGGCAGTGAAACAAGGATATGTCCTGGAAAATTAGATTAGGATGAATGATAATCTGACTGCTTCTAATAATGCCATTGTAAGTGAAATGAAAAATATAGCTACTCCCAGACTGCTGTAAGTGCTACTGCTAAAAAAAGCTTTTGATAAGCAATTACAAGAGAGCCTCACTGCTGTTAAAACTGCCATTGAAGATTCTCAAAAGGCTATCACTGACAGGCTCCAAAGGTTAAAACCTTTTTACAAAGATGGAGTTAACTATTTGAATGCTCAGATAAGGTTTCAGAAGGATGATCTTAGAGATCATATAGAAAGAGAAGTCATAAAGGGGGAGAGGGTATTAGTCAAAGCAGGCTCTGACAATGCTAAATGAATTTCAAACAGCATCAGAGCTACCCTTGGATATCCACCTTTATGTGATGATGATAATGTAGCAGAGTCTGAAATAAATCCTGCATATTTTGGAGGAGAGCAAGCTGAAGTAGCTCAGGTGATCTATCCTCCTGCAGATTTTGACATGATACATCAGGAGGTATAATCTATGTATAGTCCTCCTGAGGGTAATCAGAATGTTATTCTTGAGAAAGTAGTACAACCTCTGCCAGAGGCAATATTAAAAGAACAAGAGGCATTATTAAAGGAGCAAGAAGCCCAATTATCTAAGAAGAGGTTCAGAGAACAAGATGAATTAAGGCCAGATTTTGAGCAATGGAGCCCAACCTCTAGGACTATTATATTGACTGCTTGGAAGGCTGCAAAGGATAATTTCCTAGAGAGGGGCAAATGGTATTCTGACCAGGAATGGAAAAAACATGAGGCTAGGCAAGAGGCCGTCGTACAATACAGAAGGAAGGATAAATTAGGGAAGCTACCTCCTAATGCACAGGAGCCTAGCAAGTATTTCCCTAAGCCTTATCATTATTTTGAGAGACAGAAGATAAGGGCTGAAGAACATAAAAAGAAAGATCTTAAGGGAAAGAAGCCTGCTGATGACAATAATGCTCCAGTTCAAGCAAAGATTCAATCTGGAAAGGGCATTGTTATCAAGGAGCCAGAGAAGCCATAAGATAGAATTTTCTTAAGTTTACAACCTTGTAATCATTTGCATTAAACTTCATATAAACTTTTGATTAATAAAACGTTTGGAAGTTGTAAAAACAATATTTAATGTTCAATCTATTACATTGTTATTATGAGATAATTGTTTATACATGTTTAGTATTTACCCTGTCATATAATACTGTTTTACATCATACTGAGAATTTGTTATGTATGCTGTATATCATTGACTAAGGGTTATGACTTCTCCAAATAGGGGGAGATTGTTGGGTACATTGGAATATATGTACCTGATTTGAAGAAGCCTCACCCTACTCAAAGATATACATCAAGGTGTATTTGATGTGCTTTGAGTTTATATGTGCAGGTTAAGTAATTGCAGGAAAATCATAAAAGTTTCTAAGTCCATGTGTCGACACCTAGAGGTGAAGTGTCGACACTTATGAAGGCTAGTGTCGACACCTAGAGTAGCTGTGTCGACACTTGGAGTAATTGTGTCGACACCAGGAAAGGCAGAGTCGACACCAGAATAAAAGTGTCGACACATACAGGCAGTGTCGACACACAATGAAAAATTGTCAACATAATCTGTGTTCACACTTAGAGGCAGTGTCGACACTCAGAGAAACCTTGTCGACATCAAAAGTGTCGACACCAGGAGGCTGTGTCGACACTCAGCAAACTTCAACATAGTTAAAGTACTTGTGTCGACACAAAGGAGATGTGTCGACACTCAGCAAGTTTCAACACAAGAAGGCATGTGTAGACACAAAGGAGTTGTGTCGTCACTCAGCAGAATTCAACTAAGTATTAAAGAAGAAGTATTTGTGTCGACACACTCAACCAGTGTCGACACATTCAAAAGAAGGCTTGTGTCGACACACAAAATCAGTGTCGACATATTCTGAAGAAGCAGTGTCGAGAAGCTGTTACAACAACACAAGGAGTTGTGTCGACACCATCAAGTCTAGTGTCGATACTTAATCTACTTGTGTCGACACTTAGTCTATTTGTGTCGACACATAATGACTATCTGTCTCGACACTTTCAGACAGTGACAGTGATTTCAAGAAGTGACTGGATGAACTTGACAGCTGCCATTTCAACCGGTCAACTGTAACTGTCAGAGCCGTCAGAAGGTTGTTAGAAACCGGATCAGCCGGTTACCTTGGAGGAAGACTATATAAAGACCTTTATCCTTCAACAAAGGAGAATGAATCACAATAAGAGAGGAGATTATAAACAGATTACAATCAAGAGATCTAACAACACAAAAGAAGAAGACCTTCAACAGAAGATCTAAGAAGTTGGAGAGAGAGAGCTCCTTCTAAGAAGAGCAACTACTGAACCAGACTGCAAAGTAAGATTCAGATTGAGATCTGAATCTCAAGACAGAAGTTGATTGAAGATCATCTTCATAGGAGATTCAACCCTACTGTGTTCTAATTCAAGAAGCTTTGAAGAAAGACAAGGGAGGTTAATCTCTGACAAGTTCTTCCAAGAACTCATCAAGAAGCCAGTCAACTCATCTCTCTCTTTCAGAGTTATGGTTAATTACTTTGTATAATCAAAATTTCTGTAGGATCTAGTATAGATTTGAGCTGTAAGCCTATTTTATAAAGGCTGAGTGTAGGAGACTGTGTGCTCTGAGTGTAGGTCTTGTTGAAGACTGAGGTAGGGCCTTGTGCCTGAGTTGTAGGAGACTTTGTTCTCTGAGTGTAGGTCTTGTTGAAGACTGAGTGGTAGGGCTTTGTGCCTGAGTTGTAGGAGTGGGGACACTCTGAGTTGTAGTAACTTGTTTGGGGTTCTGAGCTGTAAGATCTGAGGATCTGAGGAGAAGTGCTAAAGTTAGGCCGAATCTAGTACTCTACTAGATAGGCGAAGGGGGAAAGTGGATGTACCCAGACCTTGGGGAACCACTATAAATACTGAGTGCACTCTGTGTATGTTTGTTTCTGTGGTTGCTGTGTTGTGATTGTTGTAAAATTACATTTGCTGTATAGAATTTCTGCCTTAAAATTAAAAAAAGTAAAGTACACCTATTCACCCCCCCCTCTAGGTGGTTAGGCACTATTTCTTTCAATTACATACCACCAGACAATTTGTTTCAAATCACGGTACATTTTAGTTGAGCCTGGATGGTAGGCCATACTTGAGCCATGTGCTTCCCTACACACCATATCGCGAATGTTTCCAACTGCGGGGATACAAAATCGACCGCGATATGTTAACGTGCCTGTGCCATCAATAGAAAAATCTGGTAATTCACCTTTTTCAGTCAGAAGAAATAAATGTAAAAGATCAGGATCTTCGTTTTGATGTTGTCTTGCAAGCACCATCCATGAAGGTTCTTCTACTGCCGCATGACTTTGCGACTCATATCTTCCCAGAGAAATATCCATCAGTAGAAATTCCTCCACTAGACGGTTGGCTGAAAGATTAAATAATTTACCTATCTTCCGAATCAAAGCATCGGCCACAACATTAGCTTTCCCGGGATGATACTGAATTTCCACATCATAATCAGCTACATATTCAAGCCACCGCCGTTGGCGCAGATTAAGTTCCTTTTGCGTGAAGACATAATTCTAACTTTTATGATCCGTAAAGTAAGTGTCTCCACAACTTCAATGCAAATATCACCGCAGCGAACTCCAAATCATGCGTCAGGTAGTTCTTTTCATGACTTTTCAACTGCCGAGACCCATACGCAATCACCTTTTGTCTTGCATTAAAACACATCCAAGTCCAACGTGCGACGCATCCACAAAAACTTCATAATCTATCCCTTCTGTCGGTAATATCAACACAGGAGCGGTACATAACCTGTTCTTGAGTTCAAGGAATGATGCTTCACAATTGTCATTCCAATCAAACGCTGCATTATTCTGGGTTAAGCGAGTCAACGGTGCAGCCAACGTAGCAAAAACCTTCTACAAATCTACGATAATAGCCGACCAATCCCAAGAAGCTCCGAATCTCCTTGGGTGTCTCCGGTCTCCTCCACTCCATGACTGCAGCAATCTTTTCGGGATCCACTGAAATTCCATGTTGATTAATAACATGACCCAGAAATGCAACCTGAGGCAACCAAAACTCGCATTTGCTTAGCTTGGCGAACAACTTTTGCTCTCGCAAAGTGGCCAATACCAATCGCAGATGCTGTTCATGCTCCTCAGCACTGCAGGAGTAAAAGAGAACGTCGTCAATAAAAACCACCACAAACCTATCCAAGCAGTCCTTGAACACCAGGTTCATCATATCCATGAAGGCTGATGGTGCGTTGGTCAAACCAAACGAGATCACAAGAAATTCAAAATGGCCATGTCTCGATCGAAACGCAGTCCGCGGAATATCAGACTCCCGAACCTTTAGCTGATGATAGCCCGAGCGGAGATCAATCTTCGAAAATACTGAACTGCCACGCAGTTGATCAAACAAATCATCAATTCTTGGCTATGGGTACTTGTTCTTAATCATCACCTTGTTCAATTCCCGGTAATCGATGCAAAGCAGCATCGACCCATCTTTCTTCTTCACAAATAACACCGGTGCACCCCAAGGTGATGAACTTGGCCTGATAAACCCCTTTGCCAATAAGTCATCCAGCTGGGTACGCAATTCTGCTAGCTCACGCGGGGCCATTCTGTACGGCGCTTTCGCAATAGGCCGCGTACCCGGCTCCAAATCAATGACAAACCCGACATCACGATCAGGTGGAAGACCAGGAAGATCAGTAGGAAAAACATCTGGAAATTCACGCACAACAGGAATCTCCTCCAAACACGGCAAAACAGCACTAGTCCCCACAACTGAGACTAGACAAGCAAAACAGTCGGAAACAAACAACGTCCGAACACATACCGCCGAAATCCCTGGAGAATCCTGGCATGAAGCACCATAAACACTTCCCGGCTGACCATTGTCCTTGATAAAATCCAAGCGCTTTCCTTTTCACTGGATGACGGCGTCATAGCGGGTTAACCAGTCCATGCTCAAGATAACGTCAAAATCTTCCAAATCGATCACCTTGAAATCAGCCTTCGCTAAGAAATCCCCCACCAAAATGGGACAATCAAGAAGACCCCAGTCTACAACCACAGAAGCACCGGAAGGAAACCTCACCAAAAAGGCATTTCCCACTCGATCTGGTGTCAAATGATACCGATCCAGAAAGGTTCGATCCACAAATGAATGGGTCGCGCTAGAATCGAAGAGAACACGCGCCCAACGGTTCTTTAACTTAAAGTTTCCTATAAGGGTACATATGTAGCTAAGAACTATGCATAAGAGTCATAAACAAAACGTGAACCAGAGGAAGGAATCAAACCTGAGATAACCTGAGGTGACATCTGAGCTTCCTCTGAATAGATCAAATTTAACTTTCCCTTTCCTTTGTCCAAACGCGGAGGCGGAGGCAAAGCCTGGAGTGGCATTGGCTGCACCACGGGCTGGTTTTGTGGGCACCTTGTCTTGAGATGTCCCTGTTTGCCACACTGAAAGCACACCTTGTATTTGACCCAGCAGCGGCCCACATCATGACCTCTTCCCCCACAACTTGTATACTCCAAGTCTCTGGTTGGCACACCCTGAATGGCGTGCACCTGCTCCTTCTTCTGCATTCCCAATCGCTTGAAACATCTCTTAAATGGGTGACCTGAACGACCACAGAAGCAACATGTCTCCTTAGTCTTCTTTCTCCCAGCAGCTTCTTGGGAGCTTTTCCCGTCCACTAGCTTTCTCTTGTCCTTCCTCATCAACTGCCCTCTTTGTTTTGCAGTTTCTATAGCTTCCACCTTCAAAGCAGCCTCAACCACACTGGTGTAACTCGTCGCTCCATAAGCGCTTGCGAACTGCTGAACATCGCTCCGGAGTCCGCCAAGAAATCTCTTCACTCGGTCAGCTTCCGTAGTCACCAAGCTCAGAGCGAACCAACTTAGCTTGCTAAACTCAATTTCATACTCACTAACTGTGAGTTTCCTCTGCTTCAGGTACAAAAAGTCATTCATCAAGCGGTCCCTTTCAACTAACGGTAGAAACTTGCGCCGTAACATTTCTTTGAAGGCTTCCCACGAACATCCCGCCACTAGGCTTTCCTTTTCTTGCAACCACGAACTTTTAGCCAACCCTTTTAGTTGATAGGAGGCAAGCATCACCTTCTGGTCCTCGGTAACGCCAGAATAGACAAACATCTCTTCCAACGTGATCACCCAATCATCCAAGATCACAAAGTCTGCTTTTCCATCATAGGTAGGTGGTCCAAGTCGCTGAAACTACGAGATAAAAGTCATCGCAGGAGGAACCATAACTGGGGGTATCAACGCCACAGAAGGAGTAGAAACAGCGGGGCCTCTGACAGTCTCTTGCACTCTTGGTGCTAGCCCAGACATCACTGCTGACATAGCTTGGAGCTGGGACTGCACATCCTGCACTTGCCTCGTCAAAGCATCATTACTTTGTCGTAGACTATACATCAGGGCATTATTCTGCGCGCCTGAAGACTCGCCCTCAGACTGGGGAGTCTACATTGTCACTGGACGCTTCGACATCCTATAAACACGTTCACCCTCATCAAGCTCAAACCCAACACAAACACACAACTACTATGTACAGACAATACATGTATACATATGAACATCAACTGCTAACTTGATCTGGGGGTTTGAGAATGATGTTATGCCTAGCCTAAGATGACTCACCGTCATCCCACAAACTTGTGCCGAAACGATGAATGCATGAATTTATTTGACCCAAAATCATGAGTGTACAGGTGTCATCATGTAAATCTTTAGCTTGGCACGTTGTGCTCATGCAATGTTATGTTATGCGTGCTGTGCTATGCATGCTAAAAAAAAGCTTTAATGCATGCCATGAGTGATCGTATGCATCACAATGCTATGCATCCCATACTACATAACATTGCATGCAACGAAGAAAAGAAAATTTGGTAGTCGCATCCATGTGGTGAGGTTATGCATCTCATACTACATAACCCTCACATGTTGCCCCTATGGTGGCTCCATATACAACCACATATTATGCATCGCATACTACATAATATGCCTCGTATACTTCTGTTCATGCCATGAGTGTAGTGTTCGTGCTTCGGACAAGACGTACTGATGGCACCTCGGTGTGTGTATAATATGATGATGATTAATACTGTTTACTAAAAGGAAAGTTTGCCCGACCAAGTGTCAAGCAAACCTCCCTTTGATACCAACTGTCACAACCCGCATTTCTTCAACGAGCACGTCGTATCAGAGCAAGAGGAAAAATGGGTTATGATGCCACGTCGTGCAGGGGATAATCGCACAGGCTCATGCAAATATTTACACTTACTAGACTAGAGTAAAATCATCAGTTAGATGCAAGAACACCGTTGAGTTTGATGGCCGTATCCCTCGGCCTAGTAGAGCAAGACGTACTGATGGCCGTGTCACTTAAGCGGTGGGCAACCGCCTCACCTCGAAACAGTACACGGCCTGTGACACGCCCGTGTCACAGGCCGTGTCACTGAACACGCCTATCTACACGGCCGTGTCACACGGCCGTGACACAGCCCACAGCACTCGCCAAACAACCCGAGAAGGACACGGCCTGGGGACGCGCCCGTGTCCCAAGCCGTGTAACCCATACTCGACACTCGTCGAGCGAATTTCGTCGAGCGAAGTTTGTCGACCGCGGGACATGCCCTGTGACACGCCCGTGTCACAGGCCGTGTACCCCTTCGCTCGACACTCGACACTCTTCGAGTGCATTTCGTCTAGCAAAGTTCGTCGAGAGCGGGACACGCCCTGTGACACGCCCATGTCACAGGCCGTGTACCCCTTCGCTCGACACTCGACACTCGTCGAGTGAATTTCGTCGAGCAAAGTTCGTCGAGAGCTGGACACGCCCTGTGACACGCCCGTGTCACAGGCAGTGTACCCCTTCTCTCGACACACGACACTCGTCGAGTGAACTTTGTCACCGAAATTCATCGAACACTCGGGAAACGCCCTGTGACACGCCCGTGTCACAGGCCGTATACCCCGACACGCCCTGGGACACGGCTGTGTCCCAGGCCGTGTCACCCAAAGGCGCTCCAGGTCCCACTGCTATAAGAAATTGCAGCCATAATTTTGGCACCTGAGGGGGTAAAAACCAGCAAACGCTTTTATCGACTAACTCCAAAATGCCATACAAATGCCATACAATCAACCCGTTTTGAGCAACACGACTCAGGCTCGAGAAAGTGCATGCATTCCCTAAGAGGCCGCACCGAGTCCCCAAAAATAGGCTTCGGCTTGCTGGGGAACCGTGCAATTAGGCTACCAAAATAGCCACTCGAAAGCCCGCGTGAAACCCATTCTCAAACAACGGTCAGAGCCAACGCAACGCCCATCAAGCGTATGCAATCATTCAACGAAAAAATCTGGGGCGTTACAATACATCACACAGTCAAAATTGAATTTTATTTATTGTGCAAAATATTAATTGTCTTTATGAAAGATTCAAATAGAATGAGATTACTTAGCACATTGGATGAAGGAAGATACAATATAGACAATCAAATTGATAGTATTCATTTGCCTCTAAATCAAGATTGTCCCTATTCAAATTATTGTGGTGCCTGCGTAGGTAACCCCAAAAGATTTAAAAGGCAAATGGGTCTTTCACGTTCTATTGCACAGAAAACCCGAGTTCATTTCCCAATTTTCATTTCCTCCCGACTGAATGTGTCCCTTTTCCTGATTCCATTGGAGTTTTGTCGGAACAATACCCTTAAAATGCCACGATCCTCGTCAAAGCTTTCATGTGTGAATTATGATAGTGTTGTTCGTAGTCAACTCATCAGAGCAAAGGATCTGACTAACATTTGTTTAGACTAAAATGTCACTAAAAATACTAATCATAAATGTTGAAAATTTTGAAGTGAAGGTGGGCGGTCTGTCCGTATGGCCTGTGCGGACAGAGAGCGGCGACTTGCCAGGTCGGTTTGCTTTTGGCTGGTGGTTGTTGAACTTTCTCAAAGCGGTCAGCAAGGTAGCCTAAAGCCAAATTAATATTCGAGTCACTACCATAGTCAGCGTCCGTGTATCCAAGCATAGCAAAGTCCGCATCCCTACTATAAAGGAGTCACATATCAGACGTTGACTTGACATACTTCAAGATGTGCTTTGCCGCTACCAGATGAGACTTTCTTGGTTCAGCCATAAACCGACTTACTCGGCCAACAACATAAGCAATGTCTGGCCTAGTAATCATCAGGTAGATCAAACTCCCTACAAGAGCACTGAACACCAAGAGATCAGGAAGAATCCTTCCTTCATCTCGTCGAAGCTTCAGCCCATGTTCTAGTGGAGTAGAGCAACACTTCCCTTCGCCCATGCCGAATAGACTTACAATGCGATCCGCATAACCCTTCTGGCAAATAAGAATCTCGCACTCATTCCTCTCCACTTCAAGACCGAGAAAGTGATGAAGCTCTCCCAAGTCTTTCATCTTGAAGCGTATAGCAAGCTCAGCCCTGAGCCTTACTACTTCCTCCAAATTCCCTGTGACAATCATGTCATCCACATACAGCAGGACCAAGACTTGAAACTCCTCCTTCTTCTTGACAAACAAGCTAGAATCCGAGTTGAAAGAAAGATAACCGCAGAATTGCAAATACTCTACTATCTTCCCATACGAAGCTCTGGGAGCTTGCTTTAACCCGTAGAGAGCCTTCCTGAGCTTGCAGACATAGTCCAGATGATCTTCAGAGACAAATCCAAGTGACAGATCCATGAAGATGTCCTTGTCAATCTCTCCGTAAAGAAAAGCATTCTTCACATCAAGCTACCACATCCTCCATCCCTTGATAGCAGCCAAGGCGATCACCACTCTAACTGAAGTCATCTTTGCAACCAGACTAAAAGTCTCCTCATAGTCTTCTCCATACTTCTGTAAGAATCCTCGAGCAACCAGGCGAGCTTTGAACCTATCAATGCTCCCATCAGCCTTCTTCTTCAACTTATATACCCACTTGCAAGTCACTGGATTAATGCCATCAACCTTGGGCACAAGGTCCCAGGTTTCATTCTTCATGAGAGAAGCAATCTCTTCCTTCATGACATCATCCCACTCCTTGACTACAGTGACCTCATTGAAGTTTGCACGCTCTCGCTCATCCAGAGGACTTGCAAAGAAGCAGGAGACAAAACTCACTAGATTCCCATCACAGTACCGAGTAGGTGGCTTAATAACCCTCTTCGATCTCTGAAGAGTCTGATCCTTGCTTACTACCTCTGTTGCTCCTTCAGGCTCAGCACCACATTTAGGGAAGCTTTGAGCAATGCTCCCCCTGCTTCCTGATCCAGAAGCCTTAGCACCAGAATTTGAAGCAACAGGAGCTGTTGGTGAAACAGCAAGCTTCTCTTCCAGGCCTTCAGCAGCCACCTTCTGCTCTTCATCAACCATGCTTCCGGTTAGCCCAACCGAGCCTCCTCCATACGATGTCAGTTCGTCAAAGACTACATCTCTTGATACAACAAACTTTCTTGTCGCAGGGTCCATACATTTCCATCCCTTCTTCCGCTCATCGTATCCAACAAAGATAAGCTTCTTTACCTTTGCATCAAGCTTGGTCCTTGACGCATCCGGGACATGCACGTAGCAAGTTGATCCGAACACCCGGAGGTGTTCCACACTAGGCTTCTACTTCAGCAACAGCTCAAAAGGAGTCTTCATGTTGATCGGGCTAAGCGGCATCCGATTAATGATGTAAGAAGCACAAGACATCCCCTCCGCCCAAAAGAATCTTGGAATGTCTTTCGCATGAAGCCACAATTTGCAAGTCTCTGTCAGATGACGAATCTTCCGCTCCGCTACTCCATTTTGTTGTGGAGTGTGAGCACAAGTGAGTCTCGTTGGATCCCATACTTCCTACAGAAGTTAGAAAACTCAGAGGAGATGAACTCACCACCGTTGTCTGTTCTAAGCTTCTTGATCCGCAAGCTAAGTCGGCCCTCCACCAAGTCCTTGAACTCCACAAACAGCCGGAAAGCGTCAGACTTCTCCTTCAAGAAATATACCCAAGTGTATCTTGAGTAGTCATCAATCACCACAAGCATGTATCTTCTCTCGCCAAGGCTTGCAATGACGGTTGGTCCCATCAAGTCTCCATGGATGCACTCCAATGGTCTCTTGCTCCTCGTTTGTGATTTATCAAACGGAAGGCGATGATCCTTGCCGTACTGACATCCCACGCAAACGTGACCATCGCCAAATGAAGATAGCTTAGGCAAGCCTCTTACAAGACTTCTGTTAGCCATAACCTTCAGCTTATCCATTCCTACATGCCCCAACCTTTTATGCCAAATAGCAGCGCTATCGTTTGCTCTCATCCGATCAACATAAGAATTAGTTGCAAGAACAAACAAGTTCTTCACTCTCCTCCCAACATGAGCAACATCAGCCTTAACCGCTGATACGTTGCGAAGGAACTTCACTTCTGTTGGCCCAAACAGAACGTGATAACCCACATCGACCGCATTGGTCACAGAGAAGAGGTTCTTCTTCATACTCGGTACGTGATACACACTCCGTAATGTGAGTGGCCCCTTATCAGTACCCAAAGACACACCCCCCTCTTTCTCTACTGCATAAATAATATTATCAGCAATTATAATAGCTTCATTACATGAGTAAGCTTGTAGAGAAGAGAACTTCGACTTGTCTCTGGTGAGGTGATGAGCACACCCGGAGTCCACGATCCAATCATCGTTGAAGTCGACAGCGGACAAGGCCCGGACACAAGTGCCCGTCATGAAAGTTCCACCCCATTCAGCTTCTTCGCTCTTAGAGCAAGCTTCTTCTTTGCCAGCAACATGCCCAGGTTGCAGTTTGACCTTACAGTCACGCTTGAAGTGTCCCCGCTGATGACACCTATAGCACTTCAGATTCTTCTTCCAATCCTTCTTAGGAGCAGCACTCCTCTCTGACTGATGAGAAGTTGAAAGCTCATTTTCAGCAGTGATCTTCTTCTTCTTCCCTTCCCATCCCTTCTTCTTCTTGCCCGTGAAGAGTGCTTCACTGCTAGAAAAAGAACTCACTCCACCACCCACCTTTAAAAACAATCCATCCCCGCCATACCCTTCTGAACTTAATAAACAACGACAGGATGATCAATACACCCGTTTTTTTAGAAATGTTTAAACAAATCCACATAAATCTGCCTTTCCACGAAGCCATATCCCAGATGCCGAAGTACGCTAAGTACGTTAAGGACCTCCTGACCAACAAGAAGAAGTTAGAGAACCTTTCGCATGTCACGTTAAATGTCGAGTGCTCGACGGTTTTGACAAACAGATTACCAAAGAAAATCAGTGACCCGGGTAGTTTCTCTATCCCGTGTGTCTTTGGTGATCTCTTTGTCAAACACGCTTTAGCCGACCTAGGTGCGAGTATTAATCTTATGCCCCTCTCGTTGTTTAAAAAGTTAGGAATTGGTAGTCTCAACCCCACACGCATGAGTATCCAGCTCGCTGACAGATCAGTCAAATACCCGTTAGGAATAGTGGAGGACGTCCTAGTCAAAGTTGACAAGTTCATCTTCCCAGTGGACTTTGTCATTTTGGACATCGAAGAAGACGTCGAGGTTCCCCTGATCCTTGGCCGACCCTTCCTTGCCACCTCCCGAGCTATCATTGACGTAAGCAATGGTAAGCTCTTCCTTCGAGTAGGCGACGATGAAGTAACTTTCTCTATCACCCCCTCGATGAAGAACACACTAGCTAATGATGACTCCTGTTTTTTCATAGATACCGTAAGTGAAGAATCCTCCTCTCACACCTCTGATTTTGAAAAAGAATTTTCCAATTTTTATTCCTCTCCTACTCCTCCAACTGAATCTCTACACCTAAGTGAAGAATCCTCCACCCGCCTTTCTGATTTTGAAAAAGAATTTTTTGATTTTTGTTCCTCTTCTACTTTTCCAACTGAATCGCTGCACGAAGCCGCCATGGCCGCTAGCAACATGCCTTTTAATTTTACATATAAAAAAGTGTACGAGGACATAGTTTTTGAAAAAGAACGAATTTATAAAACCTCGTATGATGACCCCCCTACCCTGGAACTGAAAGAACTACCAGAGCACCTTCGATACGCTTTCTTAGAAAAGGACTCCAAGCTGCCTGTCATAGTTTCGGCCTACATCACGGATGCACAAAAGGATAAACTTCTTTCAATTTTACGAAAGCATCGCCGAGCTATTGCTTGGCAGATATCTGATATCAAGGGCATAAGCCCATCTTTCTGCACTCATAAAATCTCAATGGAAGATAATTCACGTAACTATATACAACCTCAGCGTCGTATAAACCCAAACATGAAAGATGTAGTTAAGGGCAAGGTTATGAAATTGTTAGACGCAGGAATTATCTATCCTATATCCGACAGTAAGTGGGTTAGCCCAGTACAGGTAGTACCAAAGAAGGGAGGGATAACGGTAGTAAGTTATGAAAATAATGAATTAATCCCGACTCGGACGGTGACCGGTTGGCGAATGTGTATAGATTACCGTAAGTTGAATGACGCCACCCGCAAGGATCACTTCCCCTTGCCGTTCATTGATCAGATTTTAGAACGACTTTCCGGACATAGCTTTTATTGTTTTCTCGATGGCCTCTCGGGGTATCTTCAAATCCCCATCTCCCCCGAGGACCAGGAGAAAACTATGTTTACTTGTCCCTTCGGCACCTTCGCCTACCGAAGAATGCCGTTTGGATTGTGCAATGTGCCAACTACATTCCAACGATGTATGCTCGCCATCTTTGACAAGTACGTAGAAAGCATTATGGAAGTTTTCATGGATGATTTCTCCGTGTTCGGGAATTCCTTCGATAGTTGCTTAGAGAATCTTAAAAAAGTCTTAGAGCGATGCGAAGAAAGTAACCTCGCCTTAAATTGGGAAAAATGTCATTTTATGGTGAGGGAAGGGTTAGTTTTGGGACATAAAATTTCTGAAAGAGGTATTGAAGTAGACGTTGCGAAAATAGAAGTTATCGAGAAGCTTCCGCCACCTACGAACATAAAAGCTATAAGAAGTTTCCTAGGTCATGCGGGTTTCTACTGCAGCTTCATAAACGATTTTTCCAAGATTACCAAGCCCCTTACCCATCTCTTAGAAAAAGACGCCCCATTCATCTTTGATGACATTTGCCTGCCTGCCTTTAATTTAATAAAAGAAAAATTAATTGATGCCCCAATCATGATAGCTCCGGTGTGGGATCTTCCATTTGAGATAATGTGTGATGCGAGTAGTTATGCGGTGGGAGCCGTACTAGGTCAACGTATTTCCAAAAACTTCCACCCCATTTATTACGCTAGTAAAACACTCACCTCTGCACAGGAAAATTACACCACAACCGAGAAGGAGCTCTTAGCTGTAGTATTCGCTTTTGACAAATTCCGCCCTTATATTACTCTTTCGAAAATTATTGTTTTACGGACCACTCGACCCTCAAATATCTTCTCTCTAAAATGGATGCCAAGCCTCGCTTGATTCGCTGGGTCTTACTCCTCCAGGAGTTTGACTTAGAGATCCGTGATAAGCGAGGTGACGAGAACTTGGCCGCTGACCACATTTCGCGCCTAGATAATCCTTTTATAGAAAAATTAGATGAAAAATGTTTAACGATTATTTTCCCGATGAGAAGCTTTTTTAAATTAATACATCTACTTCTCCTTGGTTTGCACACATCGCTAACTATCTAGTGACTCAGGTGCTCCCAAAGGAGTTCTCATCTCAGCAAAAGAAGAAATTCTTTTCTGAGTTGAAGAACTACTTTTGGGAGGACCCGCATCTTTTAAAGTCTGTGCAGACCAAGTGATCAGGAGGTGTGTTTCTTTTGATGAAGGATTAGATATTATTAAACATTTGCATGAAGGACCGACAGGTGGGCACTATCAAGCTGCTCGCACCGCTCACAAAGTGTTAAGCGCGGGTTTTTACTGGCCTACCTTGTTTAAAGATGCGCATGCCTTTGTGAGTAGGTGTGATAGTTGCCAACGGTCGGGGAATATTTCGAATAAAAATGAAATGCCACAAAATTATTTCCTAGAGTGCGAAGTTTTCGACCTCTGGGGGATTGATTTTGTCGGCCCTTTTCCTTCTAGCTTCGGGAATAAGTACATTTTAGTTGCCGTTGATTATATTTCGCATTGGGCCGAAGCCCAAGCTCTTCCTACAAATGATGCCCGAGTCGTAGTTAATTTCCTAAAAAAATTATTTTCTCGCTTCGGTACGTCGCGCACTATCGTTAGTGATAGGGGTTCCCATTTCTGTAACTAAATATGGCGTTACTCATAAGTTTTCCACTGCCTACCACCCCCAAACTAACGGACAAGTCGAAGTAGTGAATAGAGAAATAAAAATAATTTTAGAAAAGACAGTTTCCACATATAGAAAAGACAGGTCAGCCAAATTAGACGATGCTCTATGGGACTACCGAACAGCGTACAAAACCGCCCTCGGATGTATGTCATATCGGTTGGTTTATGGAAAATCGTGTCATTTACCCGTAGAGTTAAAACACCGCGCCTTTTGGGCCTTACGATTTTTAAACTTCGATCCCCACTCTGTCGGCGATTTTAGAAAATTTCAACTTAACAAACTCGACGAGTGGCGCTCTTACGCATATGAAAATAACATACTTTATAAAGAGCGGACGAAGTGTTTGCACGATCGACATCTTAGGCACCCAAAAATCTTTAAGCCGGGCGACCAAGTTCTTCTTTATAATTCTCGTTTACGTTTATTCCCGGGTAAATTAAAATCACGTTGGTTGGGGCCTTTTACTGTTTTAGAAGTCTTTTCTTATGGTACTGTTTTAATTTCCCACCCTGATAAGGGTAATTTCAAAGTGAATGGTCAGCGTCTTAAACTGTATTTCTGTGATGATGTCAGTCCCAACCCTGTTAACTCTATCTTTCCTGTCCTGACATTTGATTAATCTGAACTTTATTTTTCTTAAAAACTTTGAACTTTATTCGAACTTTATTTTTAAACAATATTTGGGACAATCTTATTTTGATGCGTCGAGCTCAAACGACGCTTTAAACAAAGAGTGCTCTTGGGAGGCAACCCAAGTTATCTTTTTCTGTTTTATTTATTTCACAATTTTTGCCCCGAATGGCTCCGACAAGCTAAAACTTCTGCGATCGCCTACTCCAACGGTTCTGATTCCATGACAAAGTCCACCAGACGACGTTTCATGAAGATCCAAAGCACAAGCATGGGGGAGCGGCATCACTCAGCTTTCCCTGCAACATAAAACCGGGGAAGTACCTGCTTTTCAATCCTGTCTTTCATTTCTGTCCTTTAATTTCCTCTCGTTCTCCAACCTCCTTCTCCATTGAGGACAATGTAGATTTTAAGCTTGGGGGAGGACTTCCTCCTTCTTTTTGCTTTTTGTAAATATCTTTTACTTTTTATAAAAATCCAAAAAAATCCAACAATCCAAAACATAGATATAGCTGCATTTTGGTATTTCAATAGTACCCCATGTTTGTGTTTTGTTTTTCTCAAAATTCTTTATAAACAACGTAGTTAATTATAATTTTTCTAATCATTTTTTTATCATATTTCACAAGTAAAATATTGGCCTTGCTGTGTTTCTAATTCATGATAGCATGTTAAGGTGAAACATTTCTCTAAAACACGCATTTCTATTATGGTTTTCCGTTCTTTATTTTCTTTACTTTCTCTAAAATTCATCATCCACTATTTTCCTTTTC
The DNA here is from genome assembly GCA_039583875.1 of Platanthera guangdongensis. Lineage (NCBI taxonomy): Eukaryota > Viridiplantae > Streptophyta > Magnoliopsida > Asparagales > Orchidaceae > Platanthera > Platanthera guangdongensis. The sequence goes on from CM077167.1 coordinate 92,181,901, forward strand.
ATTTTTTTGATAATTTTTGTAAGAACAACTTTTGAATAACGTAATAGATATGAACGATCCAAGTCACATATTATTTTTATTTTCAAGATAATTTCATCAATCTTCTTTTATTATCTCGAACTTGCTTTTTGAAATTTTTTGAATCTATGTTTTAAATAAATTTAAAAAGCGTGAAAATGATTTAGGCCGTTTTTGTTTACGTTTGAACTTTTCTGTCAACCTAAAATCTTTTACCACTCGTTAGCCGCTTTTGAACCTTTTTTTCCAATTTCATTTGATAACTGCACATAGCATTTCATTTTCACCAAAGCCAAAATTCCTACCTAACTAATCACGCTAAATTTTTTGAGTTTCATTCAAAAAATTTTTATAATCGTACTAGGAAATTTTGTGTTATCTTTGGAAAAATTATTAAAAAAAAAGTCTACTCAAAAGCAATGTTTGATTTTATTTGGCCAATTCAACATGAAAGAAAAAAATTTTATGGCCTTTGTTTTGAAAAAAAAAGAAAAACAAAATGACGAAAAAAATAAATAATAATAATGAAGAAAAAGAAAGAAAAAAAATATATATTTTGTTTAAAATAAATTTTTTTATTTTGTTTGAAACTCTTTGTTTTTGTTTAGTGTGATTTTAAGCCTCCATATTTATCTTTGAATTTCACTTCTATTTCATGATCCTAAACCAAACGTTTCGGTCCTATTAAGCCATTTTGATTCACGCCTTTTTAAATCTTATTTAACAGCTACGAAAAGAAGAAAAGTAAATTAGTTTTAGTTCTGGATTTAAACTTAGATTTTTGTTATTTAATTGATATAATTATAATGCGTTGTTGGATCTAGTAACAACTCAATACGTTCTTTTCATTTTCGTTGCCTTGCTTAAATCTATTTAAAAAGTCTCGTCAAAATTCTGGATGATTTATTTTCGTTAAGTAAAGTTTATAAAAGTTAAACCATACCAAAATAATTGTTTTAGATTTACGTTTTACATTCTCCCTACCTAGAATTTCGCATAGTACTTGTGTAAGCATGATTAAAACTTTTTGAATTAGTCACTTTTTATGATTAGCTAGTTTTTATATCTTTGCTTGTGGACAAGCAAAACTTAAGCTTGGGGGAATTTGATAATACGGTTTATAGTCAATTTTATTAGGGTATTTTCAGGGTTTCAAAGCAAATCATGTCTTGTAAAGTGCTTATTTTGATTCACCTTTGTATATATTTTTGTCGCTAATGCGTTTTTCTGCTTTTTGCAGGTTTTGATGGCTTTCAGCCGAATTTTGCTGTGACACGCCCCATGGTCACGCCCTACCTGGGCGTGTACCTAGGGCATGTAACCCAGAGGAATGAAGCAATTGGTCCGAAACTGCATTCCGTGGAAACTTAGTGTACACGCCCTCTGTCACACCCGTGTCACATCCGACACGGGCGTGTTCCAGAGGCGTGTCCCAAGGTTCCGAGGAATCGCCACAACGCGCTCGTTTTTCCCGCTCCACCGTCGCACCGGAAGTGTCACGTCCCCGGGTCACGCCTGACCCGGGCGTGACATATGGGCGTGTACTTCAGCAACAACGCCCGTCACCTCCAGCATTCAATCCCAGCTCAACAAAGTCACGCCGTAAAGAACACGCCCCAGGTACACGCCCTACCAGGGCGTGACATTTGGGCGTGTACTTAAGCTACTTCGCCAGAATTAAATTGCAGCCCGAAAAAGTCGCACCGAATTTGTCACGCCCCAGGGTCACGCCCGACCCGGGCGTGACAGGGGGGCGTGACCCGACCCGAAAAAATCTATAAATAGAGCCCATCTCCAAGGGTTCAAGGAGACCTTTTGGATTGAGAGGGGAGGTTCTGTCCTTTGTATTTTTGAACTTTTTTAAGCATGTCTCTTCATTTTTAGCTCTTCTTATCTCTAGCTTAATGCTTTCCCTGTATTAGCTCCTAGCTTCTTTCTGTAGTATAATGTTAATGAGAGTGTAGTTTACTTTCCATGCACTTGTAATCTCTGGTTTTCAAGTTGTAAGATCCCTTTTTCCATTAATAAAGAAGTGTTGTTTTCTTTTTCGTTTCTACTTTGTTTTCATTATTTTCTTCTACTCATCCTCCCTCTTCCACCTCACCATGATTAACTAATCCTCCATGTACTCGATCTTGATGATCCGAGGTTCGAGTGATTAGGTTATGATGCTTTGAATCTTACCTTTTTTTGGGTTTAGCCTTGAATTACTCTTGATTTATCACGGGTTGGAGGTATATCATCAATATATACTCTCCACCTTTGCTTTCATTCTGGGCTAGCCGAGAGGCCGAAAGTTTGAAATGAGCACTCAAGAGTAAAGGGAGTTGTTCGCACCCCTCGAGAGAGGCAGACGTTCAAATCTCCCGGATTGGAGTAAAATCCAATAGTGGGGTTCACTGCGTAAATCGAGTTTTAGGCCTCCGATTTAGGCGAAAGTCGGTCGGACCTTCCTAAACTCAGTTAGGCACGACCTTCGAGAGAAGCGTGTCAATATTTATGGAACCTCCACGGTCAAGGACCTTTACCCTAATTAGCTTAGGTTTATTTATCGTATTTTTCTAACCACTCTTGCCGAGGTGATTACTGATCGAGTGCATTTTCCTCTCATCGTTACTAAGCTTTAGTATAATCGCTCTTTTAGCTCTCTTTATCTTTTCATGCAAGTAGCTCTCTTTCATTGCAAGTAGTTCTCTTCCTTTACTACGCTTAGCTTTCTTCTAAACCCTAATTTTTCCGTCGATAAAATAATAGATTTCGTGTGAGTAAGCTTACTCAACTGTTCCCGGATTTTAATACGACACTTGTGTCCCCTTACTATAGTTCGATAGGTATGCTTGCCTAGCCGGATTGCTAGTTCGGCTATTTGCTTTTCGTAAGCATTGGCCGGGCCAACACTGGGCCTCGTCAAGTTCGCACTCGGCACGCGGGCCGAGTGCTCGACTCCGGCAGCCCAGATCGCGGCCGCCCCCTCTTTAGGCGAGCACGCTCCCGGCAGGCGAGCTGGGAAGGAGGTGGCCTAGGAAGGCCGGGGGTGCGAGCTCCCCAGGCACGAGCTCTTCCCCGGCTCGGCAAGCCGAGGCCGGTTCGGCGAGCTGGGCTCGCGAGACTCGCCGGCTCGCCGGGTGGGGGGGGGGGGGCAGTCCTTTCAGCGAGCTGGTCTCCTCAGCTCCAGTTCCAGATGGGTTCAGGGAACCCGAAATGTCCTACTACACCGGGAAGGGAGACCCGGTCCAGCATGTCCAATGGTTCGAGGATGTAACATCCCATTTCCAACTAGACCCCTAAGAGTGGTTTGGGCCATGACTAGGTCATGACAAAACCCTGGGAAGCCAGAAATGGGCCAAGGGATAGGAGGCCAAGGTAGGGATCACCATGGTCTGCAGATAGTAGGATTCTGAACAATAGTTTAGGATGACAATGGGGCTTCACCATGACCCCAAGACCCTATCACAACACTCCCAGACACTTTGGGAGACCCATTAGAGCCAAAAGGACCCATTAGGGCCAACCCAAGGGGCCCAGTTGACCAAGGTCAACCCTAGCCCTAAATAGGTCAACCTAGCCCACTTAGGGCCAATAGACCCACCCCTAGTCTAGAGGACCCCACCTATACCCTCCTAACCCTAAAGTGAGGACAATGGGTCACTAAGGACACATTGGGGTCAGCCCTAGAGGCCAGATTGACCTAGGTCAACTCAAGCCCTAATCTGGTCAAAGTACCCCTACTAAGGGTATGTGATCTCCCAAGTGCAGGGCAACCCCATATAACCCTACCTAGACCCTAAGGGAAGCCAATGGGTCACCAAGGATCCATAAGGGTGGACCCTAATGGTCATGTTGACCCAAGTCAACTCTAGCTCTAAATGGTCAAAGTGACCTTACCAAGGGTCAAGTGACCTACAAGGTGCCAAGTCAACCCTACCCAGCCCTACATAGACCCTAGGGGAGGCCAATGGATCACCCAGGACCCAATGGGGTCAACCTAGATGGTCAAATTGGCCAAGTCAACCCTCATTGAGGGTCAAGTCAACTTAGCCCAAAAGGGGCTAACCCAAGCTCAAGCCACTCCTCCCTTAGGCTAAGCCCATTCCCATGATCATCATAATCCAGTGGGCTGCCTTTAGCTTGTGGGGTTGACTAGTCAACCAGAGGTGACTAGGAGAGAGAAAAAGCTCCTCTCCATGATAATGGAGGAGAGAGAAATGAGGAAGGAGAAGGGGGAAGTAAGAGGCCGGCCAAGGGAGACTAACAGCCACCCTTTATGGCTGCAATCAACTCCTCTAGGAGAGAGGAGTTGATTCCAGCCGTTTCCCGGCCACCAAGGGGTGGGTTCAGCCCCCCTCCACACAACCCGAGCCACTCCATTAATGGAGATAATGGCCATTGAAGAACCAGCCTCTCCCCTCCCCCAATTGCCATTTAAACACCATCAGGGAGCCGAGGGGATCATTTTGGAGCACTTACCTGGAGGAGACGAGCCCTTCCACCGTGCAGTTGCAGAAGCCGAGCGCCGCCGCCGTCGCCAATGGCATCCCGCCGCTCCTCTCGCATCCAGGCCGCCAGGAAGGTCCTCCTCCTCTCCTTAACTCGCGGGTAGATCCTAGGAATCCTTAGGCTAGAGTATCGGGCTCAATTGAGCCCGATCGAATCCAGGATTTCTCCTGGTTTCGGCAAGGAAAATTCTTGCTCAATCCGCCGGAAAACACCTCTCCGGCGGCGGAGCCGCCGCCTGACGACAGCCACCACCTCAACGGAGGTGTTGGTGACGGTGGCCGGCCGGGGAAGGGGCTGGATCGCCGGCGGCAGAGCTTGGAAATCGCTCCAGGCAGAACCAATCTCAGCCGTTGGCTCAGTGGGGACGATGACCAGATGCCGTCGATCTGCGCCAAGATTCGTGCGGCATCAGATCAGATACTATAGGAGTTAAATAAAATTTATTTCATTTTTGTCACACTGGATGTATTTAATGTAATTAATGTTTAAAAATACCTAGGGACCCTGGATGGAAATTTGCCCAACATGAACATTGTAGCTTAGGGTGTCTAGTTTGCAGCAAAAATTGTTGGGACCCTTTTGGGTCACTGGTTAGACCAGGGCACCCATTTTGGTGGGACATGTCCTTAGGGCTAGGCAGTCACTAAAATGAGTGCCCACTCTTCTCCCCAAGCCCAAATGGGCTGAAATTTTGGCAGAGGGTCTATCCTAGGCATACCTAGGGCCTGCCCAAAAATGGGAATTTTTGGAGAAAATATTTCTATAGTTTTGGTAAAAATTTAATAATCATTAGATAAATTAAATAGGTGCCTTAAACACATCCAAACCCTCCCAAATTTTGGTGAGTGGTCCCTGGGCTCCAATTAGGTCCCTGTATAAAATTTCAGGTAGATTGGGTGAGTTTTGGATAGGTTTTGACCCAACCCTAGTTCTACCCTATGGAGGGCATTTTGGTCAAAAGTTGCACTTTTGGTTTTAAGTGACCAAATCACCTCAACAGAGGCTGAAACTTAGGCCACTGATATGATTTAACTTTTTGCACTCACTCATGAAGTTTGGAGTGGATTGGGCTAGGGTAGCCCTAGAAGTGTAGGGTAGACCCTTTAGGGTAATTTGCTAGGGTTTGAAGAAATTGGGGTCAAAAGACCTTGGATGGGCTTGAAACTTGGGAATGATGTCCATAGGGTCACTATGGTCCTATGGTTAAAATTTTAGGGCATTTGGAAGACTTAGGACCCCTTAAATCCATAACCCTAGTTTAGGGCACTAGCTTTGAAACCATAAGAACTAATACCAAAACTATCTGCAAAGGGCTGAGATTTTGAATGGGTAGATGCTTAGGGCATACATGTCACTGGAAATTTTATAAATAATTTTGGATGAATATTTTTGGTACTTTATTCACAGAGTTACATTTTATAATTTCCACTTAAGAGTTTTTGCAGAGCACTATACTTGCTTAAACTTGATAAAACTTAGCCAAGGGGCTTATAATCATGTTACCCATCTCTGTAAATTTTTATGGAATTTTTGGAGAATGATATTTAGTGGCTGCTTCTTTAATTATTTAATTCCATGGAACCTTGGAAAATTTAATAATGACTTTTATATTGTCTGAAAAATTTTAATTTCTTCATCATGATGTTTTTAGTTCCCTATGAAGCCCTAGTAATTTTTACATAATTATTGGAGACATACATGTGGCACTTCCTTCATTATTTTTGATTTTTGGAATTATTTTAATAAATCCTTTAGAGGTCAAGAATTATCTGGAAAATTATGAAAATTAGCATCCAATGATACTTCTCTGTTATTTAGTGAATACAAATTTTAGGAGGCCATTACCTGAGAAAATCTTATGGTTCATGTTCAAATCGACTATGGCCTAGTTTTTGAGGAAAATTCAATAAATAGTAGATTAATTGGGAAAAATATGATTTTCTGAATTTAGTCTATATTTATCATAATAGACCTCTGATAATTATCATAAGGGTACTGGATGAGTATTTCATGTACTTCCCCTTTTACGGGTCACGTAGCTTAAGTGGTCTGCATATAGCAAAACTGCAGGATTTCATTTGGATTGAATTAGGGCACGTATGATGGGTCTTGATGGTTTGCTGTAAGGACAAGTGGAAAGGGCTGCATCTTTGGAAGATGAGTGAGTAGGGTGTGGATTTGTCTAGGGTTTAAAGGCGTTCGGGTCCGACGAAAGATCGTCCTACCCAAGGAGAGTTGGAGTCAAATCACCCTAGGATTAGCGTATCGAAACATGAGAAAATAATGGGTAAGGGGATCAACCAATAATAAAATAAGTACCTTGCGAAAGGGAACGCTGGGCGTAATCCCAACACAGTTCCTAGTGCCCCTTGAGAGCCCTTCACAGGGAATACCGGGGGCAGTCCTGGGTTAACGTAAACTGTTTAACAAGCTGAAAAGAGTAACTTAGTAATTAGGGTTGCACATTTCACAGGCACTGTTAGCACCAAAAGTCAGCTGGGAGCTTCGGCTCGGATGGTTAAAAGACGGACTCTTGGTCCGGGGAGCTTCGGCTCGGGTTTTGTTTACGCTAAATCTGCATGTGCATAAAAGGAAAATAAATTAAGGTGGTGGGTTTTCGGTATTGGAGGGTCGATGCACCGACGCCAATACGTTGACTCGGCAAGTGTGGTTAGCACTTCGCCAACAGAAGTCCGGTGCGCCAGCCGGCAAGAGTACGCAGGAGTCCGCTTCGTGCACCAAGCGTTGAGGCGTACGATAGGTCTGACCGGTAGTGCCTTACTGGTTTAGAGGTGGGCGAGGCCCAACCCACCGCTTCCGTCTGCCACTACGGAGGTATCCTGGGAGGTTACGGCTCCAGAAAGGGGGAACTAAAGGTCTGTGTGCACAGAGTCGGGTGTGTGCGTTGCACTTGCATGTCCATCATACCCACTTGCATGTCATAGCATAATCGATTCATTTAACCCCTGACACCTGATGTATAAGTGGAATGGGACGCTTATACATTAGGACCTGCAAAACGACCCCCTTGGTCTATAAGCTTGTGTGGGCAAGTTTATAAATTAAGGTTAATTTTGATATATTTAGTTACTGCTGTTTGACCACCGACACCCCAACGTATAAATCGGTATGGGACTTTTTATACGATGGGAGCCTTGCAAAAGACCCCTTGGCTTATGTGTTTTTCCACATAAGTGAAGGTTACATTTCAGCTTACATTTTATTGTCTTTATATGCTATAGAACTTGCTAGAATAGGACCGCTGCCATCTGCTTTCGATATTCTCCACCTTCAATGTCCTTCCCTTTCTTCCTCTCCGCTCGGTGCCTAGGAGCCGTGGGGGAAGGGGTGGGGGATGATAGGACTTAGTCTTTTAGACTAACGGTTTTCGAACCGCATCATTTAGGGGATCGCGGAGACCAGCATGGAGGAGCAGCCCCAGAGACCGGTGCGCTTGGAGATGGGGCAGTCTAGCTCCGGAGTTCATACAGCCGGGACTGTGAGTCTCGACCCTGAGTAGTTTTTCAGCTTTTGCTTCCGCATGAGTGACTTTGTAGTGAGGATATGTTGTACCGGGCATAAGCCCGTATTTTTGCTACTCTGATGTTGTCTTCTGTGGACACTCCCTTCGTGGAGTTATATTTATATATGTCATATGATTTTCTGTGGACAGATGGACTTCATTTTACTTCATTATGCTACTTTTATGTGATCGAATTGGCCGGCAGATTCGGCGCTTTGTGGTGATGACCCTTCAGGGCGTGAAGGAGTCACCGCAAAACGGCGGATCTGGGCCTAAGACCCCGGTGTCGAAAAAGAAAAAAAAAAGGGGGTCTTACAAGTGGTATCAGAGGCGAAACCTCGATCGAAAAGTAGCCGTCCACAACCCTGGGTCACCCCCGCGCGGGTTTAGTTTGGGGACAAACTAAGCAGCGGAAGCGGTGGTGTGCCCATATGGGGGAATCACATATAAATTGTCCACTATCATTAGGCATTGAGTCGATTACCTACTGATGAAGTTCATTTTGCAGCCCTCAGCTCAGCCCACCCCACAAGGTGGAGCTCAGCAGATTCCAGACATTGCACCACCTCCCATGGTCCCCACACCTTTCCTCCAGTCAGACATGGGGCAGACCCTTACAGCCATCCTTGAGGCCTTCCGGGCTCAGCAAGCCCCAGCCCAGCAGCCAAACCCAGGGGACAACTGGATGAGCACCTTCCGAGGACTCTCTCCCCCATCTTACTTGGGGACGGAGTCGGCAGTACGGACAGAGGAGTGGCTGGATGTGATGTACGAGATGTTGACGGGGATACGATGCCCCTGGGAGGAGAGGGTGGCCCTAGTGGTATCATGCTTGGAGTCACATGCCAAGCGATGGTGGAAGACGCTGTTGGACACGACTTTTGCGGATAGAGAGATTGCAGAAATCACATGGGAAGAATTCAGGGCCACGCTGCTGGAGCACTTTGTTCCTCAGTCGGCCAGGGACGAGTTGGAGGAGCGTTTCTTGCAGCTGAGGCAGGCAGGCACCAGGACAGTGGTGGAGTACCACCGAGAGTTCGATCATTTGGCCCGATATGCGGGCTCTTATCAGCTGGATGAAGCGGGGTACGTCAAGAGGTTTTATAAGGGCCTAAAAGAGGAGTTGAGAGAGGCTTTGCTTTTTGTCTCTGACGGGCCCATCTCCCGGATTTTAGAGATGGCGAAGAGGATTGAGGCCGACTGGCACACCACTCGGGGCCGGAAACGGCAAACGGAGGACCAGGGCCGGAGGGCCCGAAATGATCAGCGGCGAGGCATCGTACCAGATGGAAGAAGGGCAGAGGAGCAGCCTCGTCAGGATTTGAGGCAGGAGCCGAGAGAGCAGGTGGTCTTGGCCCCTCAACCTCTCCGGATCCAGGAGATGCCGGACCCCGCTCTCATGGGTGCAGAACGAAGATCCGAAGGTATTGGGGTCAGAGTTTGTTGAAGACACCGATGCACAAGTGAGGCTGATCAGAGACAGGATGCTCGAGGCGCAGAGTAGACAGGCCAAGTATTATGACGCCCGACATCGGCAGGTGGAGTTCCAGGTGGGGGACCGGGTGTTTCTGAAGATCCGGCCCATGCATGGAGTTTCACGAGTGCGTGGCCGGAGGAAGAAGCTCAGCCCTAGGTACATGGGCCCTTACAGGATCCTGGAGCGGATCGGACCCCTAGCCTACCGGCTGGAGTTACCACCAGAGCTGGAGGCGCTGCACGACGTCTTCCATATTTCTTCTTTGAGGAGGGCTCTACTACGCCCGGAGCAGCAGATTCAGACCACCGAAGGGCCGGTAGCTTCAGACCGGTCGGTTCATTTGGAGCCTGTGAGGATCGACGACCGAGGAGTGCGGGTCTTGCGACGCAAGAAGGTCCCTCTAGTCAAGGTCCTGTGGAGGAACCACGGCCAGGAGGAGCATACCTGGGAGCCACAGGACCTGATGCGACAAAGATACCCCGAGCTATTCAGTCAGGTATACCTCTCAGACCCCTCAAGATGTTAATTTATTTTTCCTGCTTTAAGTATACTAAGGGCTGCTCTAGGTAGATAGGGGCTTATCTTTGTTTATTGGGGGCTTAACTTTATTTATTGGGATTTTGGTTCGCCGTTTGGGCGAAAGGGGTCTTAGATCTAAGTTTTCCCTTAAATCAAATTTAACAGACAAGGCATCATAATGGGATGTTACAAGACTCTTTCCTTCGGTAATAAGACCCGTAGGTCCAACCTTGATTTCGGGGACGAAATCTTTGTTTTGTTTATTGGGATTTGTAACATCCCATTTCCAACTAGACCCCTAAGAGTGGTTTGGGCCATGACTAGGTCATGACAAAACCCTGGGAAGCCAGAAATGGCCAAGGGATAGGAGGCCAAGGTAGGGATCACCATGGTCTGCAGATAGTAGGATTCTGAACAATAGTTTAGGATGACAATGGGGCTTCACCATGACCCCAAGACCCTATCACAACACTCCCAGACACTTTGGGAGACCCATTAGAGCCAAAAGGACCCATTAGGGCCAACCCAAGGGGCCCAGTTGACCAAGGTCAACCCTAGCCCTAAATAGGTCAACCTAGCCCACTTAGGGCCAATAGACCCACCCCTAGTCTAGAGGACCCCACCTATACCCTCCTAACCCTAAAGTGAGGACAATGGGTCACTAAGGACACATTGGGGTCAGCCCTAGAGGCCAGATTGACCTAGGTCAACTCAAGCCCTAATCTGGTCAAAGTACCCCTACTAAGGGTATGTGATCTCCCAAGTGCAGGGCAACCCCATATAACCCTACCTAGACCCTAAGGGAAGCCAATGGGTCACCAAGGATCCATAAGGGTGGACCCTAATGGTCATGTTGACCCAAGTCAACTCTAGCTCTAAATGGTCAAAGTGACCTTACCAAGGGTCAAGTGACCTACAAGGTGCCAAGTCAACCCTACCCAGCCCTACATAGACCCTAGGGGAGGCCAATGGATCACCCAGGACCCAATGGGGTCAACCTAGATGGTCAAATTGGCCAAGTCAACCCTCATTGAGGGTCAAGTCAACTTAGCCCAAAAGGGGCTAACCCAAGCTCAAGCCACTCCTCCCTTAGGCTAAGCCCATTCCCATGATCATCATAATCCAGTGGGCTGCCTTTAGCTTGTGGGGTTGACTAGTCAACCAGAGGTGACTAGGAGAGAGAAAAAGCTCCTCTCCATGATAATGGAGGAGAGAGAAATGAGGAAGGAGAAGGGGGAAGTAAGAGGCCGGCCAAGGGAGACTAACAGCCACCCTTTATGGCTGCAATCAACTCCTCTAGGAGAGAGGAGTTGATTCCAGCCGTTTCCCGGCCACCAAGGGGTGGGTTCAGCCCCCTCCACACAACCCGAGCCACTCCATTAATGGAGATAATGGCCATTGAAGAACCAGCCTCTCCCCTCCCCCAATTGCCATTTAAACACCATCAGGGAGCCGAGGGGATCATTTTGGAGCACTTACCTGGAGGAGACGAGCCCTTCCACCGTGCAGTTGCAGAAGCCGAGCGCCGCCGCCGTCGCCAATGGCATCCCGCCGCTCCTCTCGCATCCAGGCCGCCAGGAAGGTCCTCTCCTCTCCTTAACTCGCGGGTAGATCCTAGGAATCCTTAGGCTAGAGTATCGGGCTCAATTGAGCCCGATCGAATCCAGGATTTCTCCTGGTTTCGGCAAGGAAAATTCTTGCTCAATCCTCCGGAAAACACCTCTCCGGCGGCGGAGCCGCCGCCTGACGACAGCCACCACCTCAACGGAGGTGTTGGTGACGGTGGCCGGCCGGGGAAGGGGCTGGATCGCCGGCGGCAGAGCTTGGAAATCGCTCCAGGCAGAACCAATCCCAGCCGTTGGCTCAGTGGGGACGATGACCAGATGCCGTCGATCTGCGCCAAGATTCGTGCGGCATCAGATCAGATACTATAGGAGTTAAATAAAATTTATTTCATTTTTGTCACACTGGATGTATTTAATGTAATTAATGTTTAAAAATACCTAGGGACCCTGGATGGAAATTTGCCCAACATGAACATTGTAGCTTAGGGTGTCTAGTTTGCAGCAAAAATTGTTGGGACCCTTTTGGGTCACTGGTTAGACCAGGGCACCCATTTTGGTGGGACATGTCCTTAGGGCTAGGCAGTCACTAAAATGAGTGCCCACTCTTCTCCCCAAGCCCAAATGGGCTGAAATTTTGGCAGAGGGTCTATCCTAGGCATACCTAGGGCCTGCCCAAAAATGGGAATTTTTGGAGAAAATATTTCTATAGTTTTGGTAAAAATTTAATAATCATTAGATAAATTAAATAGGTGCCTTAAACACATCCAAACCCTCCCAAATTTTGGTGAGTGGTCCCTGGGCTCCAATTAGGTCCCTGTATAAAATATCAGGTAGATTGGGTGAGTTTTGGATAGGTTTTGACCCAACCCTAGTTCTACCCTATGGAGGGCATTTTGGTCAAAAGTTGCACTTTTGGTTTTAAGTGACCAAATCACCTCAACAGAGGCTGAAACTTAGGCCACTGATATGATTTAACTTTTTGCACTCACTCATGAAGTTTGGAGTGGATTGGGCTAGGGTAGCCCTAGAAGTGTAGGGTAGACCCTTTAGGGTAATTGCTAGGGTTTGAAGAAATTGGGGTCAAAAGACCTTGGATGGGCTTGAAACTTGGGAATGATGTCCATAGGGTCACTATGGTCCTATGGTTAAAATTTTAGGGCATTTGGAAGACTTAGGACCCCTTAAATCCATAACCCTAGTTTAGGGCACTAGCTTTGAAACCATAAGAACTAATACCAAAACTATCTGCAAAGGGCTGAGATTTTGAATGGGTAGATGCTTAGGGCATACATGTCACTGGAAATTTTATAAATAATTTTGGATGAATATTTTTGGTACTTTATTCACAGAGTTACATTTTATAATTTCCACTTAAGAGTTTTTGCAGAGCACTATACTTGCTTAAACTTGATAAAACTTAGCCAAGGGGCTTATAATCATGTTACCCATCTCTGTAAATTTTTATGGGAATTTTTGGAGAATGATATTTAGTGGCTGCTTCTTTAATTATTTAATTCCATGGAACCTTGGAAAATTTAATAATGACTTTTATATTGTCTGAAAAATTTTAATTTCTTCATCATGATGTTTTTAGTTCCCTATGAAGCCCTAGTAATTTTTTACATAATTATTGGAGACATACATGTGGCACTTCCTTCATTATTTTTGATTTTTGGAATTATTTTAATAAATCCTTTAGAGGTCAAGAATTATCTGGAAAATTATGAAAATTAGCATCCAATGATACTTCTCTGTTATTTAGTGAATACAAATTTTAGGAGGCCATTACCTGAGAAAATCTTATGGTTCATGTTCAAATCGACTATGGCCTAGTTTTTGAGGAAAATTCAATAAATAGTAGATTAATTGGGAAAAATATGATTTTCTGAATTTAGTCTATATTATCATAATAGACCTCTGATAATTATCATAAGGGTACTGGATGAGTATTTCATGTACTTCCCCTTTTACGGGTCACGTAGCTTAAGTGGTCTGCATATAGCAAAACTGCAGGATTTCATTTGGATTGAATTAGGGCACGTATGATGGGTCTTGATGGTTTGCTGTAAGGACAAGTGGAAAGGGCTGCATCTTTGGAAGATGAGTGAGTAGGGTGTGGATTTGTCTAGGGTTTAAAGGCGTTCGGGTCCGACGAAAGATCGTCCTACCCAAGGAGAGTTGGAGTCAAATCACCCTAGGATTAGCGTATCGAAACATGAGAAAATAATGGGTAAGGGGATCAACCAATAATAAAATAAGTACCTTGCGAAAGGGAACGCTGGGCGTAATCCCAACACAGTTCCTAGTGCCCCTTGAGAGCCCTTCACAGGGAATACCGGGGGCAGTCCTGGGTTAACGTAAACTGTTTAACAAGCTGAAAAGAGTAACTTAGTAATTAGGGTTGCACATTTCACAGGCACTGTTAGCACCAAAAGTCAGCTGGGAGCTTCGGCTCGGATGGTTAAAAGACGGACTCTTGGTCCGGGGAGCTTCGGCTCGGGTTTTGTTTACGCTAAATCTGCATGTGCATAAAAGGAAAATAAATTAAGGTGGTGGGTTTTCGGTATTGGAGGGTCGATGCACCGACGCCAATACGTTGACTCGGCAAGTGTGGTTAGCACTTCGCCAACAGAAGTCCGGTGCGCCAGCCGGCAAGAGTACGCAGGAGTCCGCTTCGTGCACCAAGCGTTGAGGCGTACGATAGGTCTGACCGTAGTGCCTTACTGGTTTAGAGGTGGGCGAGGCCCAACCCACCGCTTCCGTCTGCCACTACGGAGGTATCCTGGGAGGTTACGGCTCCAGAAAGGGGGAACTAAAGGTCTGTGTGCACAGAGTCGGGTGTGTGCGTTGCACTTGCATGTCCATCATACCCACTTGCATGTCATAGCATAATCGATTCATTTAACCCCTGACACCTGATGTATAAGTGGAATGGGACGCTTATACATTAGGACCTGCAAAACGACCCCTTGGTCTATAAGCTTGTGTGGGCAAGTTTATAAATTAAGGTTAATTTTGATATATTTAGTTACTGCTGTTTGACCACCGACACCCCAACGTATAAATCGGTATGGGACTTTTTATACGATGGGAGCCTTGCAAAAGACCCCTTGGCTTATGTGTTTTTCCACATAAGTGAAGGTTACATTTCAGCTTACATTTTATTGTCTTTATATGCTATAGAACTTGCTAGAATAGGACCGCTGCCATCTGCTTCGATATTCTCCACCTTCATGTCCTTCCTTTCTTCCTCTCCGCTCGGTGCCTAGGAGCCGTGGGGGAAGGGGTGGGGGATGATAGGACTTAGTCTTTTAGACTAACGGTTTTCGAACCGCATCATTTAGGGGATCGCGGAGACCAGCATGGAGGAGCAGCCCCAGAGACCGGTGCGCTTGGAGATGGGCAGTCTAGCTCCGGAGTTCATACAGCCGGGACTGTGAGTCTCGACCCTGAGTAGTTTTTCAGCTTTTGCTTCCGCATGAGTGACTTTGTAGTGAGGATATGTTGTACCGGGCATAAGCCCGTATTTTTGCTACTCTGATGTTGTCTTCTGTGGACACTCCCTTCGTGGAGTTATATTTATATATGTCATATGATTTTCTGTGGACAGATGGACTTCATTTTACTTCATTATGCTACTTTATGTGATCGAATTGGCCGGCAGATTCGGCGCTTTGTGGTGGATGACCCTTCAGGGCGTGAAGGAGTCACCGCAAAACGGCGGATCTGGGCCTAAGACCCCGGTGTCGAAAAAGAAAAAAAAAAGGGGGTCTTACAGAGGATGTGGTCTCCATCCGTCAGTTGTCGGACGGATTCAAATGCCAACTCTTCGCCATCACCCTCCGGGAGAGGGCAAGGGAATGGTTCCACCAGCTACTGACCAGCTCCGTCTACTGCTTCGAGGACCTGCGCTGAGGGTTCATGCTGAGGTTCACTACCTCGAAGAAGAGGAAGAAGGCGTCCGAGTCTTTGTTCCACATTAAGCAGGGGGTGAACGAGACATTGGGGAGCTACGTGGACCGATTTCAGGAGGAAGTTACTCAGGTCCAGGAGATGCCGGGCCATAGTATGATGATGGCCTTTACCCTGGGCCTGCAACAGGGTTTTTTCCGAATGGAGCTGAAGAGAGTTCCTCCCCTCTCTACGAAGAATTGATGGAGATGGCAGCGAGAGAGGTCGACGTGGAGGCGTCGAACCCGTAGTTTGCAAGGAAGCTGGCCAGGTGGGCCACAGAGGAAGAGAAGGAGTCAAGAGGAGTGAAAGGACAGGAGGAGAGAAGAGGAGAGCCTAGGCAGAGGGAGCAAAGGCAGCTCCAGTGGCAGCAGCAGCCGGGGTGGGGGCGTCAGGAGCCCGACCGTCGGCTGGGCTGGAGACCTGAGTGGCAGGGGCAGGGGCCACAGAGAGGGTACTACAGAAGGGGTCACTACCAGGGGAGGCAAGATCAGTTCCCCCCTCCGGGCTGGAGTCAGGACCAGAGGCCCCGACTCCCCTATCAAGAGGAGTCCATGACCATAGCCTTGGGAGTAAGGTGGGGGATTATGAGGAGGAGGAGAAGAGAGGTCAGGGTGGAGCTGCCCTATTGCGACTTCCATCAGGAAGAGGGGCACGCCACAGCCACCTGCCCGGAGTTCCTCGAGATGAGGGGGAATAGGGAACAACAACAGTAGTAGCAGCAGCAGGGCAGGCAAGAAGTGAGGATTGTGGAGGTCCTGCCTCGGGCGGAGGAGGATCATTGCGAAGACCGGGTGGATGTTGGGACCCGAGGGGGAATCAGAGTGATCCACGGGGTAGTAGGGGTCGAGGCTTCCCACAAGGCAAGCCTCCACACCATGTACCGGCGAAGCGTTGCCTCCACATCCCAAACCCCTCCCCGGAGGAGAGGATCACTTTCTCTAGGAGCGATATGCCAGACCACGAGGACCCATTCTACGATGCGCTGGTCATCAAGACAGCCATCGAGAATTTCACTGTCTCTCGGATCCTCGTGGACAACGAAGATCCGTCAACGTCGTCTTCAAAAAGGCGTTCGATGCGATGAAGGTGGAGGCAAAGAGGGTGCTGGCCTCGGATGGGCCCTTGTTCAGGTTTTCAGGAGAAAGGAAGGAAGTGGAGGGGGGAGTAGGCCTCCATGTAACCCTGGGGGGGGGGGCAGTCCCGAAACTGCAGGTTCGTCATTGTGGAGGCCCCCAGCAGCTACAGCACCATCTTTGGGAGGCCCCTTATCAGCGCCTTCCGCTACGTCCCCTCATCTTTCCATCAGTGCTTGAAGTTCAATGCTGAGGGGGTCCAGGTCAGGGTCAGGGGGGACCCGAAGGTGGTGCGGGAGTGTTATGTCACTGCGGTGAACACCATCTCCTGGCAGTATGGAGCCGAGGAGATGGGACGAAGGATGGAGGAGGCCGTGCAGGAAGCAGGAGGGGAGCAGCTGGAAATGAAGAACTGCACAGAGGAGGAGGCGGCAGTAGGAGATCTGGAGGAGGTGGCCGAAGTGAGGGCCGTGGGAGAAGAGATGGAGGTAGAGGTCCCCGTTCCGGAGGAAGGGGATGCCGAGGGATGGGGGGAGCAATCCAGGGTGGAGTCAACAGAGGAAGTGGTGGAGCTGGAGGTGCTCACCCGGGGAGGCAGGATGGAGAAGATCTGCGTCAGCGGGGGGCTGACCCCGGAGGACCAAGGCAGGATGCTGCAGTGCATCCAGAAGAACTTTGACATCTTCGCTTGGAACGCCGCAGAGATGCTGGGGGTTGACGGGGATGTGGCTTGCCACCGCCTCAACCTGGACCCGGGAATACGCCCCGTTCAACAAAAGAATAGGTCCATGGCGGACAAGCTGGCGGACTCCATCAGGGAGGATGTGGCGAAACTCCTCAAGGCTGGCTTCGTGTCCGAGATCTAGTACCCCGGCTGGGTCTCCAACGTGGTCATGGTTTAAAAAGGAGACGGCCGATGGAGGATGTGTATCGATTTTTCCTTACTTAATAAAGCTTGTCCTAAGGACTGTTATCCTTTGCCACAGATCGACGCGCTGGTTGACTCAGCCGTCGGTTTTTCTGTAATGAGTTTTTTAGATGCTTTTTCAGGTTATCATCAAATCAGGATGCACCCCCCAGACGTCAAGGATGTCTCGTTCATCACAGGGGATGGACGCTACTGCTACAAGATGATGCCCTTTGGGCTGAAGAATGCTGGGGCAAATTACCAGAAGATGATGGATAGAGTCTTCAAGGAGCAGAGGGGGAGGAATTTGGAGGTGTATGTAGATGACCTCATGATCAAAAGTCGGGATGTGGACTCCCACCTCCGGGACCGGGAGGTGACCTTTGCCACCCTGCGCAAATACAAAATTCGATTGAATCCCCTAAAATGTGTCTTTGGGGACAGCAGGGGAATGTTCTTGGGGCACCTCCTCACCCCCGTGAGGGTCGAGCCGAATCCAGATAAGGTCAAGGCTATCTTGGAGCTGGGGGTGCCGCGGAATGCTAAGGAGGTGCAACAGTTGATGGGGAAGCTAGCAGGGCTGAGTAGGTTCCTCTCCCGAGCAGGAGAAAAGTGCTCCCCCTTCTTCAAAACCCTGAGGGGTGGTCAGAAGTTCAAATGGACCAAGGACTGCGAGGAGGCATTCCAGGCCCTCAAGGTGTAGTTGACACAGGCTCCGCTGCTCCAAGGGCCGAAGGAGGGGGAGGACCTGTTCTTATATCTCAGGGTCGGGGTAGAGGCCTTAAGCTCCGTCTTAGTTCGCGAAGAAGGGAAGAGGCAGCTCCCTATTTATTACGTGAGCCGGGTCCTGAGGAAGACCGAGCTCCGGTATCCGATTTTGGAGAAGCTAGATTTCTCCCGGATCATCTCAGCTAGGAGGTTGCGACCTTACTTCCAGGCACACTCAATCTGAGTGGTGACCAACCATCCTCTCAGCAACATCTTTGAGGGGGTGGAGCATTCAGGCAGGCTGGCTAAGTGGTCGGTGGAACTTAGCGAGTTTGATGTCTCCTTCGTTCCGCGGCTCTCGATCAAAGATCAAGCGATGGCCGACTTCTTGGCCGACTACGTAGTTGAAGTGGCGGAGGAAGAACTCACCCTCCCGACTCCTTGGAAGGTGAGGGTGGATGGTGCCTCAGGGAGGCACTCCCTTGGAGTGGGGGTGATCCTAGAAAGCCCTCAGGGAACTCAAATTGAGCAGACGGTGGTGGTGCACTTCCCCATCACGAACAACCAGGCCGAATACGAGGCCGTGATAGCAGGACTACGCCTGGCTAGGGAGCTGGGGGTGTTGGACGTGGAGGTCCTTACTGACTCCATGGTGGTGGCTTCCCAGATCAACGGGGAGTTCGAGGCAAGGGAGCCCACCCTGAGATCGTACCTGGCCAAAGTGAAGGGGGTCATAGGCACTTTCCAAACCTTCTCCATCCGACACATGCCCAGGGAAGAAAATGAACAAGCCGACCAACTAGCAAAGCATGGTCCCCAGGCGGGGGGTACCATCACCGACCTGTTCCGCCCCTCCATTGAAGAGGGAGAGCTCATGCAAATCGATCAACAAGCTTTGTGGATGGATCCAGTTGTGGTTTTCCTCTCCACGGGAGAGTATCCGGAGGGGGTAGATAAGAAGAAACTAAGGTACAAGTCAGCATATTACCTCCTCCAGGACGGGCAGCTATACAGGAAGACCCTCTCAGGGATGCTGGCTCGCTGCGTGACCGAGGGCGAAGTACGAAGGATCTTGGAGGAAGTCCACTCCGGGGAATATGGGAGTCACTCCGTGAGTCAGACCCTGGAAGGAAGGATAGTCAGGCAAGGGTATTTCTGGCCCACCCTGGGCCGAGACGCCGCAGTGTTCGCAAGAAGATGTCATAAGTGCCAGCTGTTTGCCCCTCTCCAGCTACAGCCGGCCCAGCGACTCAGAAGTATCACGGCCCACTGGCCCTTCGCAATCTGGGGAATGGATTTGGTTGGACCATTCCCCCAAGCCAGCGGTCAGAGAAGGTTCCTCCTAGTGATTATTGACTACTTCTCCAAGTGGATGGAGGTGAAGGCGCTGGCCAAGCTAACCTCCCAGGTAATCAGGAACTTTGTTTGGGGGGAGATCATCTGTCACCATGGGCTGCCCCAGGCCATCGTCATGGACAATGGGCCCCAGTTCGCCAGCGCCGAATTCACCAGCTTTTGCGAACAGCTTGGAATCGACCTCAGGTTCGCCTCGGTCCATCACCCCAGGAGCAACGGGCAGGTGGAGGCCGCAAATAAGATCATCATCAACCTCCTCAAGAAGAAGGTGGAGAATTTGAAGGGGAGCTGGGTGGAGCAGCTTCCCGCGGTTCTTTGGGAATTAAGGACCACCCCCAACACGGCTACGAGAGAGACCCCCTTCAAACTCTCCCATGGGTGCGAGGCAGTACTCCCCGTGGAATTTGAAGTCCAAACACCATGAGTCGTTGCGGCCAAAGAAGGCCGTGAGGAATGGCAAGCGGAGAATGAGGAGGAGCTGAGGCTCTCACTTGACATGGTGGAAGAGGTGAGGGACCTTTCCGCTATCCGACAGGAGGAGGTGAAAAGAAGAATTGCCATGTACTTTGACAAGCATGTCAGGGTCAAACAGTTCGTGGAAGGGGACTTGGTGCTGAAGAAGGTGGATGCAGCAGGGAGGTCGACATCCGTAGGGAAGCTCAATCCCAGCTGGGAGGGACCATTCATTATAAAGGAAGCTTTGAAGTCAGGAGGCTATCGACTCCAAAATGTAGAGGGCGAGACCCTTAGTCTCCCCTGGAGTGGTGACGACCTAAAATGATTTTTCTCCTGAAGCATCTAAGCAATACTTTGATTATAATAAATTTCTTTAACTCTCTAGTATTATCATAGCTAGCCTGCATAGAGGAATGGAATGTGCTTGGACCCCGAGAAGATCCCGCTGTCAGGCCCTCACCTAGCTGGCAGGGCCGAAAGTCACTCGGTGTCATCCTTGGCCTCGAGCAGATCCCGCTGTCAGGCTCTCACCTAGCTGATAGGGCCGGATATCACTCGATGGAATGTGTTTGGACCCCGAGAAGATCCCGCTGCCAGGCTCTCACCTAGCTGGCAGGCCCAGAAGTCACTCGGTGTCATCCTTGGCCTCGAGCAGATCCCGCTGTTAGGCTCTCACCTAGCTGACAGGGTCGGATGTCACTCGATGGAATATGTTTGGACCCCGAGAAGATCCCGCTGCCAGGCTCTCACCTAGCTGGCAGGCCCAGAAGTCACTCGGTGTCATCCTTGGCCTCGAGCAGATCCCGCTGTCAGGCTCTCACCTAGCTGACAGGGCCAGATGTCACTCGATGGAATGTGTTTGGACCCCGAGAAGATCCCGCTGCCAGGCTCTCACCTAGCTGGCAGGGCCAGAAGTCACTCGGTGTCATCCTTGGCCTCGAGCAGATGCCGCTGTCAGGCTCTCACCTAGCTGACAGGGCTGGATGTCACTCGATGGAATGTGTTTGGACCCCAAGAAAATCCCGCTGCCAGGCTCTCACCTAGATGGCAGGGCCGGAAGTCACTCGGTGTCATCCTTGGCCTCGAGCAGATCCCGCTGTCAGGCTCTCACCTAGATGACAGGGCCGGATGTCACTCGATGGAATGTGTTTGGACCCCAAGAAGATCCCGCTGCCAGGCTCTCACCTAGCTGGCAGGGCCGAAAGTCACTCAGTGTCATCCTTGGCCTCGAGCAGATCCCGCTGTCAGTCTCTCACCTAGCTGACAGGGCCGGATGTCACTCGATGGAATGTGTTTGGACCCCAAGAAGATCCCGCTGCCAGGCTCTCACCTAGCTGGCATGGCCGGAAGTCACTCGGTGTCATCCTTGGCCTCGAGCAGATCCTGCTGTCAGGCTCTCACCTAGCTGGCAGGGACGGATGTCACTCGATGGAATGTGTTTGGACCCCGAGAAGATCCTGCTGCCAGGCTCTCACCTAGCTGGCAGGGCTGGAAGTCACTCGGTATCATCCTTGGCCTCGAGCAGATCCCGCTGTCAGGCTCTCACCTAGCTGACAGGGCCGGATGTCACTCGATGGAATGTGTTTGGACCCCGAGAAGATCCCGCTGTCTGGATCTCACCTAGCAGACAGGGCCGGAAGTCACTCAATGGTGTCGGCCTCGAAATCGCCAGATAAAGATCAAAAAGTCTCAAAGTGCCAGGAAGCACGGGGGAAGGGGTTCTGTAAAGGCGAGCTCGTGCTCGGCAAATCCAGCTCGACATGATCAAAAAGGAAGGCAAGCTAGGCCGGACGACTCTGCATGGGCGAGTATGGACACGTCATTCCCGGCTCGGCATTGGCGAGTAGGTCGCGGACCCGGGCCTCGCAAAAGGAGGCGAGCCAGGCCGGAGGTACCTCACCCCTTTGCCCATTTGACTTGGAAAATTCTCCTTTTTTCGGGCTCAGCCGGGACGGCTCGCGTGCGAGTTATGGTGGCGTGACAAGGGCAGGGAGCGACCCGCCCCTAAATAGCTTGGGGCTCGACGGACACTCAAAACGCATCCACTCGCGGGCGCGCTCTCATAACTACTCTACTCGCGGAACCTGACTCGGCGAAGCCGCGTGGGGAAGTACTCGCATATATCCAGAGCATAACAAACGAAGTAAAGAAAAAGGAAAAGAAAAAGAGAAAGAGGAAGTGGCACGGGTATGATCAAAAACTCTTTCATTAATTGTTTACAAAAAGTAATTACAGGTTGCTCGCCTCGGTGAGTGAACAAAAAAGAAAAAAAAGAAAAAGTACAGGCTATCCTCAGGCCTCGCCCCCTCCACCGGACTGGTCGTCGCCGTCACCCGAAGGATCCTGGAAGCTTTTCCCAAACATCGCGTCCAGGATGTCTTCCTTCTCGCTGGGCGGCATTGCCGGGAACAAGCTCGGCATCAGGTCCCAAGCCGAGATCCCCTCGCACCCCTCCAGCAGCACCCTAGAATCCTTAATCATCTGGAGGGTGCACTCGGTGGCTTGGATGGAGTTGATCCGCAATCTATCGACGAGGTCGGCCTCGCCAAAGATACCCGGGCTCTTATAGGGGAGGGTGGGGTCGATGTCGTGAGGCGGGAAGAAGATCTCCACCTGGCGACGGACCTCGCTGAGGAGGTGCTGATTCTCCCCCTTCAGCTTCGTGTTCGCGCCTTCCAGCTCGGCGAGGCGTGCGCGCAGCTGGCCGATCTCCTCCCCCTGCTCTGCATTGCGAGCCTGGAGCTCCCCTGCAGCCTTGGCATCCACGGCCAGGAGTTCACACAGCTGGCTGATCTCCTCCCCCAGCTCGGTGTTGCTAGCCTGAAGATCCCCAACGGCCTTGGCATCCTGGTAAAGAGTCCATTTAGCAGCAGCACAAAATATTCTAAGTAAAAGAGAAGGGCAGCGCTTGACACTTACCAGCCCGCCGGCGACTTGGGCAAGTAGACCCTCCGCCATGCCGAGCTGCCTCGCCTGATCGGTGACCTTATCCTTGGCAATGTCGCGAGCCTGCTCAGCCTTTTTGAGTTGTTGGCTGAGGGCGAAGCTGCGGCGTGCAAGCATGTGATGCAACTCCATGGTCCGCAGGTGGGACTGCAGGCCCTCATGGCCGAGCTGCCGGAGGGTCATCTTTTTATAGGCCTCGGTATCCTCCCGACCATATAGGCCGAAATCGAGGGCGTAGGCGTGACCGGTGGCATGCTCGCGGTCGTGCCAGGAGGGGTGCAGAGTGGAGACGGAGACTCAATGAGCGAGCTCGTCCCACTGCAGCATGGGCTCGCCCGCCGAGTCCTTCCACCGCGCGCCGAAGTTGAAGAGGGGGTGTTGCTTCGGCGGCGTGCGCTCACGGGCGGCCCTCTTCGCTGACGGAGGAGGGGAGATCGCCGCCGTGGAATAGGGGCCCTCGCCACCTTTCCGGCCCTTGCTGGTTGTCTCCTTCAGCGGGCTCTCCGGCGACGCGTCGGGAGGGGTCTCCGACAAGCTGATGTATTTGGGGCTGTGCTGTTGTTGATGTTGCCCCCGCGGAGCCAGCAGGGCCCTCCGCATCTTCTTTAGTTGTCGCTGGCGGAGTGGAGGGTTCGATCCCGTGTCCTCAGGTCGCCTCTTACTGGAAGAGGGTTGCGAGAGGGCCGCCTCATCTCGGCAGGCCGCCGCCGCCGCCCTCTCGCGAGCAAGAGGGTCGGTATGGAGCCCCGGATCCGCGAACGGTGGGTTCACGGGGATTATTCGCTCCCCTGCAGGAAAATACTTTGAAAAGATTAGGAATTCATCAATAATATGACGAGCCCGGTGGTCAGGCGAACTCGGCAAGATGAGGAGAGAAGCATACCTTTGCCGGGCAAAATAGGGGGGAGCGCATCGGGGCCCCTCCGCAGGAAGGCGGCCTCGAAGTCTTTATGGAGGAAGTATTTGTGGAGCTCGGCGTCGTTGCCGGACACGGCCGGCGGGCGGTACACCTCCTCGCCCTTCTGCTGAGGCGAGTAGGGGATGTTGCCGAGATTGCCCTTGATGAAGGCGATCTTGGTCATCCAGGTATGATGCTTGTTCGCGATCTCGCGAGCTTTGATGAGCGAGTCACCAAAGTAGGTGACCCTGTCCGGCGTCGCCTTATAGGAGAAGAGCTTCCTGAACACCGTCAGGTTGAACTCGATCCTCTCCCGCAGGAGGTAACTCGCGAACGCCACCATCATCGCGATGGCGTTGGAATTCAGCTGCGCGGGCATGGCTCCGTAATATTTTAAGATTTGCCGGATCTCCGGCCACAGGGGGAGGCGTGACCCCACCTCGAAATGTGAGAGGGGGAAGGCGAGCTCGTCCGCATAAAAAGTATTGATGGCCTCCCCTTGTCTCGGCCTGTGAGCCTCAAAGCCCGGCAGCACGCGCTCCGCCACAAACTTAGCGAGCTCCTCCTCGCTAGTGTGCCCCTCGAAGAAGCAGTAGTCTGTGAAGTGTTGCGCGCACTTGGAGCGGCCGTCGGCATCTGGATTCGTCTTGCCCATATTCACGGAGGAAGAGGTAGAGTGCGCGCAGGAAATGGAAAAGCACAGGGAGAGGGAAAGAAAGCAATAAAGGCACAGTACGGGGTAGTGGGGGGGGGGGGGGGGGGGCTATTTATAGGAAAAGAAATCTGGGGCAGGCTATCCAATCAACGCAGCTCGCTGCCCCAGCTCGCCACCCCAGCTCGCCAGCCCAGCTCGCCGACTTCCGACGCATCCAAGACAAGGTAAGCCAAACATTGCAGCATTTTATTTCAGTAGCATGATCAAGAATATTCTAAAAGCTATTTATTACAGAAATAAAGTTTCTGGAATTAAAAAGCGGTGCGCGCAAGCAGGGAGGGCATCGGGATGCGAGTACCGGTCGACTCGGCAAAGGAGCCGCTCACTTACCTACCCCAGCCTCGCGACCCCCCCCCCCAGGCTACCGCGCGCGGAGCAGCTCGCAGATCCTTCCGGAATTCCTCTGCACAACTGAGAGACCGTCATCTATCTCGTCCAGGAGCCGGGAGGGGGACATCAGCTCGCCAGCTTGGCCACGGTGCACCTTGTCAGCAAGACGCGCGTAGTCGCGCTGCAGCGTCTCGGTTACCCCCTGCACCTCGCGCAGCCCGCACACCAGCTTTTTGAGGAGCTTGACCTCCCTCCTCGTCAACTCGCCTTGATCCACCTCAGGACCCAGGTAAGAGTCCAGCGAGCTCGGGGAGGGGAGAATAGTGAGCTGCCCGCGAGGATTCCTCGGCAGCCGATTGACTGGGAAGAGCTGTGAAGACAGGTGTTAGCAAAAAGAGGCATAAAAAACTCATGAAGCAAGGAGTCAAGCAAGACTGATCAGACGAGCTCGACAGCTCAAGGGAGGTGTGGGAAGGGATGAACCTCAGATAAAGGAAGCGACCTGCGACTGGAGGCCGCCCCTGGTGCAGTCAGAGGAGGTGGCCTGGGACTGGAGGCCGCCCCTGGTTCAGGCAGAGGAGGCAGCCTGAGATTGGAGGCCACCCCTGGTGCAAGCAGAAAAGGGGGAGACCTAGGAACTAGAGGCCGCCCCTGGCTGAGGCAGAAGAGGGGGAGGCCTGGGAACTGAATGCTGCCCCTAGATGAGGAGCAGAGGGAGTAACCAGGGCACTGGAGGCCGCCCTTGGCTGAGGAGTAGAGGGGGCAGCCTGGGAATTGAGACCGCCCCTGGCTAAGGCAGTAGAGCGGGCGGCCTGGGAACTGGAGGCTGCCCCTGGCTGAGGATCAGAGGGGGCGGCCTAGGAACTAGAGACTTCCCCTGGCTGAGGTAGCAGAGGGGATGGCCTGGGAACTGGTGGCCGCCCCTCTATAGGGGATATGGGATCCGTCTTCTGGCGAGCCAGAGAGTGAGTCCGCCAAGCCAGCAATGTTGGAGTTGGTTTAAGGTTGACGCCGGCTAGGCGAGCTGGCGGACTGAGGGAATAGATTGCATAGATCGCCCCTTATTGCTTTAGATTGCCTCCTGCGAGGAAAAATATTGCGCGGTTAGCAAGCCTGACTGCGCGGCCTGCCAGGGTGAGCTATGGGAATAGCCCGCCGTCCCGCAGGGCACGCGGTAGCTATGTGACCTGGGTGGACAGAGAAATTTGTCCGCCTACCCTTGGACTTGTCGCGAACTCCAGGGAGAACCTGGAGCAGGCTGCGACTAGCCAGCTGGCTACCTTGGGTAGGATCGTCGATTTCTGGGTTAACACTATGATTAACAAAGCTAAAGCTGAAGGGAGAGATCCTTCTCAGTACACAACCATGTCATCATACAGAAAAGAAGAGCTTAAAAGGTATGAAAAAGCTAATAAATTTTTCAATATAGATGTCTATATGAACTTGCATCCAGAGGCTGTGGCACCTAGAGCAACCTCTCTCAATATAATTGGAGCTGCCGATATGACCATGCACAAAAGAGAAGCAGCAAATCCTAATAGAGAAATCAAGTTCACCTAGCCTTCTGAGAAAGACAAAGCTGCCAAGGAAAAGCAACAGAAGTAGAAATGATATATTCTATTTAGTTTTGATTTTCTGAATTTTATTTGTTTTCTGTCACAAAGTTACTATTTATGTAAATATCTGCTGAATGTTTCAATTTTCTGTCAGATATATTTATCCTGCTTTGTGAATGTTTTTCTTTCAATTGTATTAGTGACCTCACCCAAATAGGGGGAGATTATTAGATCTATAGTTGGATTTGGGCAAGGTTCTATAAATAGGATGTCTGACCCATAATGTATAGCCAGGGTCATGTGTTTTAAGTCCTAGAGTCTAGGCTAAGTCTTTAGGTTAAACCATTCATAGACCAGACAACAGAAGACCTCAGTTGACACAAGACTTACAATAAAATCAAGTTCAGAAAATGAGTTCGACGTTCGTCGAACTCAGCTCAACGATCATCGATCACTGATCGACGAACTCTGAGTTAATTCTCTAAGTTGAGCTCGACGATATTCGAGCTCAGGTCGACAAAGTCTGGATTTCAACTTCAACACATTCCTTCCAGAATATTTTCTCTGAACTTAGCTCGACGAAGGTAGAATCTGTGCTCGACGCACTTGGACCACAGAATTGACAAGTTATTCGCAGAATGAGTTAGCTGAGCTCAGGTCGACGAACTTGGAACTCAGGTCGACGAACAAGTTTTCTCAGAACGATGAACATGGTTTCTCAGCTCGATGAACTTTGATCTCCGGTCGACAAAATCTATTCTATGGTCGACGATTTCTGTTGCAGTTCCAGACTTAGAGTTTTCCTTATTTTCTGTCCATATTCCTTATATTATTTAGCAATAATTTCCTTAGTAATTAATGCATATATTCTCTGAATATGGCCGTTACTGGCAGCATTGATTATGGTCTTCATCAGGATAATTACTTGCTTAATTAAATGGAACAGTTGGGGAAACTCATCAATGCAAATATTTTCCAGCCGATTTTCATTCTCCAAGCAATCAACAATTAATGCAGAGAATTCAAAATTCAAAGGAGAATTCATCCAGAGAATATAAAAGAGATTTTCTCTTTTTAGATGACAGAGAGTGATACAGAACCAGAGAACATACAGAAAATCTCTCAGACATTCTCTGTGCAGAAAACAATTTGTTTTCACCTTGATTTTTTTGGAGAAGAAGAACAACAAACACAAAATCAAGAGTCTTCTTCAACTTCAACTCCAGGAGTTTTCAAGGACAACAATCACTATCAGTGAGAAGTTCCTGGGTTACTACAAGTCAAGCCTGAAGACCTACTACACCCTGTGCAAGGCTTCAAGTATTTCTGGAGAAGCCTTGACAACAACAATCCACTTGTCTTCTCAGTTGTTTGAGAAAAAGAAGACACCATCAATCTCTCTAGCCCCTCCTGTATAAAGGGTTTATTAACTCCCTTCAAAAGTTTATTTTGGTTTGTGGGCAGCTGATCAAAAGCTCAAAGATGATAGTCACCTGATCAAAAAACTGCTAGTGGATTCCTACCAGGGTGGTAGAAGAGTGGATGTACCCAGGTTGGGGAACCACTATAAATTCTTGTGTTATCTGGTTGCCCCTTTTCTTGTTGTCTTTGTTGTGAATGTGATAGTTTAGATTGCTGTTGTTAACCCCGAAATCGGCGATCCTTCCCAAAGGAGCCAGCTCGCTCATCGCGGCCTGCCCCGGGTTCCTCCTGGAGGCCGTAATTCCCCAGGTTGGGCGGACAAAATTTTCTGTCAGCTCAGGCCGCACGGCCTGTGCGGTCTCAGCGGTCTGACCCCCTAGGCCACGCGCCTTTGGTCGGCAGGGTCCGCGGACTATTTCCATAGTCCGCCTCTGCAGGCCTCCCCCTTTTCAGCTTAACCGCGAGGTTGTATCCGCAGGTCTCTCTCTGCCGGACTCAACTTCCTGTCCGCTCAGGCTGGCAGCAGGTCGCATATCCCTTCTCCACTAGCCACATGGGCAGCCGATTCCTCCAGTCCGCCTGCAGGACGCGGACTCTACCTCCGGCTACCCGCCAAGACCAGCAGCATCCAAGTTCCTCGCGAGCTGGGCGGACTCGAAGTGCGATCAAGACTTCCAGTCCGACATCAGTGGTGAACCCCAACAACCTCAACCTCCAGGCTCCATCTCCAGCGCAAGCGGACTCAGCTTCACAGCAGCAGCGGACTCGACGGATTCTCTATGCAGCCCGCACTTCCCTTTGGTCAACACCAGCTTCTCGGCAGCAGTGCCAGTTTCTCCCTCAGTCCGTAGCCTCCTTGCGGACTCAGTCAGTAGTGGCGGACTCCTTCCAGCCCGCCAGGTAGCAAATCCTCCAGAAAGCAGTCCCAGTCCGCATACCATCGTGCGAACTCGCCGGACTCTGCGGGTTCTCTCCTGCTCGCATCCTCTTGCAGCTCACTCAGCTCAGCAGTGACGGACTCCGCGAACCCGCATCGCAATCCACCATTAAGTCTCCCATTGTGCCGACAGCAGCTGCGGCTTCAATACCAAGTCCCAGTCCGCGCGGCCTGTTGCGGACTCGGCGTACTCCGTCTCCATCTCGCTCAAGTTATCGTCTCACCGGGGGTAACGTCACTGCAAGCCGTTACCTCCTCGGTCCTATAAATAGCCCCCCGTGCCTCTCATAGAGGGGGGCGTCTGTGCTTGAGGTCTCGTCATCGCCAAGGTGCTCACGCTCGAAGTAAGCCAGCCAGCCCAGCTCCTGTGGACTCCGATTCTCAGACCGCACCCATCTCTGCGGCCTTAACCGCGCGGCCTGCCGACCCGGGTTTCCAGTCCGTGCGGTATGCTTCCTTTGCTTAACTGTGAGGCCTGCCAGCTTCACTCTTCAGTCCACGCGGCCTCCTCTGGCATTCTTCTCCCTTAGCCTCCAGCTTCCTTTTGTACCACTTTATTACTTTGTTGTAAAAGTGTATAAGCAAGTTGTAGCTCTCGCTATTGATAAAAGGAAAGCCCATCGCAAGAGTGGCATTTAAGCCGCGGTGGGCAAAGTCTGCTGTTGCGGCTGCTAGCGGCCCGTTCTCCTTCCCTTCTTCCTAGCTCAGCTCAGCTCCTCTCGGAAACCAACCTGCAAGAACAACCGTCATATTAACCGTCTGCTCGACAGCTCCTTATCAACATCCTCCTCTCTTGATCAACCTTCTCTGCTGATCAAGCTTCTCCTCTCCTCTCAGCACCCTCTCCTCTACCCCCGCAATCCCTTTGACAAGCTGCTTGCTCCACTCTCGAGCACTCAGAAGCTTCCCTTTTCTCCTCTATCCCCGCAACCTTCATCCACTCCATCTCATAGCTTGTGAGATCGAAGACTCCCTCCATGTTTGCTGCCCCGGTGCCGTTTCCGCGCATCAATAGTTAACACGCGACCGTCAGATCCGATCAGACGGTGAACATCGATAGTTAGCCATGTCAGATCATCAACCAGCCGAGAACTTTGCTCCAAGTCCTGGAGATGATCCTCTCTGGGAGGCCTTTGAGCAGTCGCGCCGTGAGAATGCTCAACAGTTCCAATCGATCAACAAAATGCTCGCTGCAATCACACATCGACTAGACTCTCAACCAGCAATAGCTCCAGTTGCTTCCGCTGCTCCAATCAATCCAGCATCAACTTTAGGTCATCAGCAAGCTTATCATCCAGCTTGCCCGCCAGTCTATCCTCATCCTTATACAGTAACCTTCCCGCAAGGTCCTGCAGCTCCTCTGCGATCTCAAGATGAAGAATTTGCTGCTCGCCAAAACTTCTTCCGGGAAGCAGCCCGGGGAAGTCCTGCTAGATTTCTCAATTTTCAGGGAAGTCACCCCTACCCTGCAGCTCCTACATTCGCTCCTCCTGCAGCAACTTTTCCTTTTTATCCTCCTGCTTCTTTTGTAGCTGCAGCTTATGCTCCATTTTTTCCTTATACTGTACGAGATCAAGAAGAACCTTCACCATTCACAGAGAATGTTCGCCATGAGCATAGTCCAGCAAACTTCAGAGAGCCTCGACTGCCAATCTACACTGGAGAGACTGATCCAGTAAAGCATCTTCAAGCTTTTGAGTCAGTCGTTGCTCTCAAAACTCTTTCAGATGCAACTAAGTGCAAGCTCCTTGTCACTACTTTTGATGGGCAAGTGAGGGACTGGTTCTATGGCCTCTGTCCTCACTCCATCACTTCCTTCGTTGATCTACGAAGAAAGTTTCTTCTCAGATTCTCTACCTCCACCAAGATAAAGGGCGGTCCTGAAGCCCTCTTTGAGATCAAGCAGCGCAGCGAAGAAACTTGGTCTCAGTTTGTTGATCGATTCCAAAGAGAGATTTTGGACATCGAGATTACTGATCAAGAAATATACAGAGTAGCTCTAATCCACGGTCTTCGTGAAGGGCCACTCAAATTCAAAGCCAATGTCCGAGCACCGAGAACATATCAAGAACCGATCTCCTTGGCCAACTCATACATCCGAGGAGAAAAGAGCAACCCAGGCTTCGTCTCCAAGCTTACATCTGAGGAAGATATCTCTCGTAAGCATCCTCCAAGGTCTCCTCACCATCATTTTCCAACTCGCTCAAAAAAGGAGAGAAGGTTTCAACGCCATCGATACTCCTTCCAGAGCCGTGATCGTGCTCAAGACCCATTGCTGCCACTAGCTCAATCTTCACAAGCAGCAACAGTTCATCACCGACAAGACAATGACTTGCATGAGTCTGATCTCAACGAGGCCATGCAAGAAGTAAGCCAAATCATGAAAGATAGGGCCAGCTACAAGAAGTCCTATCGACCAACCGATCAAAGGTCTAGAGACTCCGAACCATACTGTGAATTTCACAAAGAGTCAGGCCACCTAACAGAAAACTGCCGAGCACTCCGCCAGCTTGTGTAAAGGATGCTCCGGCAGGGCAAGATGTGTGACCTACTTCCCAAAGAAGATCGCCCTGATCCAGCAATCTCAAAGGGCAAAGAGGTTGCAGATGCTCCTTGCTCCTCAAAAGGAGTGAACCTAGTCGAAGAGCCTCCTCTCCTCGTTGTCAACAACACTGTCAAATGTTTCGACGCCGATGACGAGGGTGTGCTTGGAAGGCTATTCTAAGCAAGCAAAGGACTTCACAATCCTTCAAATTCTCCTCACAACCTTGATGAGTTCTCTCAACTCTTACCCTTACTATCTTCAAACATTTTCATTTAACCAAACACTTCTTAGTGATCATTCGTGCTTTTCAGCATAGCTTTTATCTGGGATCTTATACTAACACAGTTCCCTTCTTGTGATGCTTCCCTCTCTATCTTTTCTCTTTGCCAAACAGATCACTACACCAATGAGATATCGCCAAGTCTAGAATTCTCCCTCCGTAGTTTGTTCTCAATCACGACCGCTTCGACCACATATGGCGGGAGTATACCCATGTGTGTAGTGGGACCCGTTCAATCTACGACGTTGGGCTTCAGACTTAGGATCCTAGCCGGCATCAGAGACAGAGTCTGTGCTAGGGGAGCCCCATGTGTCAGCTCTGCTGTGCTTCGCGAAGGATACATTACAGATATGGTGATCTTTGCTGGACAAGCAATGACGATCAAGCATAACCTTGTATCTTCAATCGTCTCACAACTGTGATGGCCGAACACTCTCTGGTACTCTCGAGTCATGCCTTCGCGGGTTCCCACAATTCCACTGATCAATCCACAGACAAGCAATATGCCACTTGGCGCAACTAGACTCATTGATCAGTGATGCTTGTACTCGAGGCAAGAGAGCAGTGCATCTAGCGATCCTTCTTAGGATTTTCCATTGCTTTTCTCTTTTGTGCCCTCCTAGAGGATGCACGACCAGCCCACTTTGAGTAGAACTATACTCGGGATGATTTCCTCAGGCAAGCGATGCATAAGGCCCACGGGGAACACCTGTGCCAGCATTTAGCCTTCTTTAGTCATCTCTGAGTATAGACCTCCTTTTTTGTCAATTGCCTTCTTTCTCAGGTGAACAGGTTAATCCGACCTACCAATAGGATTTCTAGCAATCACTTTGCTTATGCTCATTTCATATACATTGCTTGCTCAAGCTCTATCAGATGACGGTTCACATAGCCATACGTTAGTCTTATCAAAGTCTAATGGCATCAAACATTGATCAAGGAATCTTACTCTCCTCGATCATCAAGCCCTGCTATTGCAATCTAGTTAAGATTGACAGAATTCGTCAAGTTCCTTCTCTGCTAATCTGATCATGCCCATCCAGCCATATCAACAGTTAACGCTCGAATTACTGATCTGGGCTTCATGTTAAAAAGTTAATCAGGCATTTTCCTTGCTGTATGGTCATATCGGCCTTATCCCATCAACTGTTAACACTTGCAAGTCTTATCCTTCCAGGTACTTGCAAGTTATTTTCATATTTTGTTTGCCCCTAACTCTTTTCTTGCAGAGAACAACAAACACTTGCAAGCCTTCTTCATAGGTACTTGCAAGCTTTTTTCATATCTTGTTTGCTCCAAACTCTTTTCTTGCAGAGAGCAGCAAACACTTGCAAGCCTTATTCACAAGTACTTGCAAGCTTCTTTCATATCTTGTTTACTTCTAACTCTTTTTCTTGCAGAGAGCAGCAAACACTTGCAAGCCTTCTTCACAGGTACTTGCAAGCTTCTTTCATATCTTGTTTACTTCTAACTCTTTTTCTTGCAGAGAGCAGCAAACACTTGCAAGCCTTCTTCACAGGTACTTGCAAGCTTCTTTCATATCTTATTTACTTCTAACCCTTCTTCTTGCAGAGATTAGCAAACGCTTGCAAGCCTTCTCCCAGGTACTTGCATGCTATTTTCATGTTTACCTGCTTCTAACTCTCACTTTGCAGAAAGCAGCATATCCTTGCAAGTTTCTTCACAGGTACTTGCAAGCTATTCTCATGTATGTCATATTTGTTCCTAACTCTCTTCTTGCAGAGATCAACAGACCCTTGCAAGTTTTTTCGCAGGTACTTGCAAGTTACTATCATATACCATGCATACTCTTGACTATTCTTTCTGCAGAAACCAGCAAAGATTTGCAAGTTCCTTCCAGGTACTTGCAGCACATTATTCTTTCTTGTATACTCTTCATCCTTCCTTTTTTGCAGAGGATAACATGTGCTTGCAAGGCTCCATCAGGTACTTACAAGTTATTATGCTTTTATGTTTTCCCCTCACTTTCATTTTGCAGAATTTAGTGGAAGACACACCTTCGTTTTGCAAAGGCAAACTCAGGTACACACTCGATGTACCACCAATATATGCCTACCCTAACTTTCCTCTTGCAGGAAAATAGACATGCATCACCAAACTCCTAAGGAGAGGCTTCAGGTTCTGTCTCTCCTTGCCCCTTCTCTTTCTGTTGGGATGGATCACGATTTTCGCGGGTCTCCAACTTTTTCGAAGTTCTACTCGGAACTTAAAAAAGTGTGGGGATTTTGTTAACCCCAAAATTGGCGATCCTTCCCAAGGGAGCCAGTTCGCTCATCGCGGCCTACCCCGGGTCCCTCCTGGAGGCCGTGATTCCACAGGTTGGGCGGATAGAATTTTTTGTCCGCTTAGGCCGCACGGCCTGCGCGGTCTCAGCGGTCTGGCCACCTAGGCTGCGCGCCTTTGGTCGGCAGGGTCCGTGGGCTATTTCCGCAGTCCGTCTCCATCTCGCTCAAGTTACCGTCTCACTGGGGGTAACGTCACCGCAAGCCGTTACCTCCTTGTGCCTATAAATAGCCTCCCGTGCCTCTCATAGAGGGGGGCATCTTGGCTCGAGGTCTCGTCATCGCCAAGGTGCTCATGCTCGAAGTCAGCCAGCCAACCCAGCCCCTACGGACTCCGATTCTCAAACCGCACCCATCTCTATGGCCTTAACCATGCGGCCTGCCGACCTGGTTTTCCAGTCTGCGCGGTCTGCTTCCTTTGCTTAACCACGCGGCCTGCCAGCTTCGCTCTTCAGTCCGCGCGGCCTCCTCTGGTATTCTTCTCCCTTAGCCGACAGATTCCTTTTGTACCCCTTTATTGCTTTGTTGTAAAGGTGTATAACCAAGTTGTAGCTCTCGCTATTGATAAAAGGAAAGCCCGTTGCAAGAGTGACATTTAAGCCGCGGTGGGCGAAGTCTGTTGTTGCCGCTGCTAGCGACCCCTTCTCTTTCCCTTCTTCCTAGCTCAGCTCAGCTCCTCTCGGCAACCAACCTGCAAGCACAACCGTCTTATTAACCATCTGCTCGACAGCTCCTGATCAACCTCCTCCTCTCTTGATCAACCTTCTCTGCTGATCAAGCTTCTCCTCTGCTCTCAGCACCCTCTCCTCTACCCCCGCAATCCCTTTGACAAGCTGCTTGCTCCACTCTTGAGCACTCAGTAGCTTCCCTCTTCTCCTCTATCCCCGCAACTTTCATCCACTCCCTCTCCTAGCTTATGAGATAGAACACTCCCTCCGTGTTAGCTGCCCTAGTGCCGTTTCCGCGCATCAACAGCTGTGTTGTGGTAGTTTAGTTTAGATCATTTTATTTTTATCTATTAATACTACTGGTACCATTCTTTACTCTGATAATTTTAAAAACAGCTATAAAATTTTATTACTCTATTCACCCCCCCCCTCTAGAGTAAATCAGGTCTAACCCCTATCTTTCAGATGAGTCAGATACTTTGAAGTATCATGGTAGATTTTGTATCCCCACTTTTGGTGACATTCGGGCTAAGATTTGTACTGAAACTCCTGGTTCCAGTGTTGCATACCATCCTGGTTCCACCAAAATGTATAAAGATCTAAAGCAAATTGTTTGGTGGTCGGGAATGAAAAATGATATAGCGAAGTTTGCGTCTGAATGTTTTACGTGTCAACGTTTTAAAGCTGAGCATAGAAGGCCTGGAGGTAAATTGACACCGCTTGATATCCCATGTTGGAAGTGGGAGAGTATTTTAATCGACTTCATCACCGGTTTGCGGAAATCTTCCCGTGGGCACGACTCTGTTTGGGTGATAGTTGATAGATTGACTAAGTGCACTCACTTTGTGCCTTTGATTGGGTATTCTATGAAGAAGATAACTGAGTTATATCTTGATAAGGTCATCAGATTACATGGACTGCCTGTCAGCAACGTATCGCATCGAGACTCTAGATTTAGGTCTCATTTTTGGAGGAGTTTACAGGAGGGGTTGTGTACCGATTTGAAGTATTCCACCGCCTATCATCCGCAGACGAATGGTCAGACGGAATGGGTAAATTAGATCATGGAAGATATGATCATGTATTATATTTTGGATCACGGTGGTGCTTGGGATGAGCGCCTCAGACTCATGGAATTCGCATACAATAATAGTTATCAAGAGAGTCTGCAGATGGCTCCATTTGAGGACTTATATAGTAGTCGTTGTATGATTCCTTTGTTTTAGGTTGAGGTCAGTGAGAGGCCATTGCTAGGCCTAGAAGCCCTTGAAGAGATGAATTGTGCTGTGACTCATATTCAGAAGAAGCTCCGTGTAGTACAAGAACGTTATGAGAAATATGATAATCAACGAAGGGTCGATCTGGTGTTCACCGTTAGGGGCTTGGTTTTCCTGAAATTTTCTCCGATGTCAGGTAATAAGAGGTTTGGAAGGAACCACAAGTTAGACCCTCGGTACGTGGGACCTTTTCAGATTCTGGAGCGCATCAGAGCGTCAGCTTATAGGTTGGAGTTGCCTGCTACCTTCCCTGGTGTCCATGATGTGTTCCATGTGAGCCAGTTGCATAAGTGTGTTCATAGTGATCGTCAAGTCCTTGACTCGGTGCCCCAGATTTAGCCCAACCTTACGTACGTAGAAGAACCTGTCCGTATTTTGGAATCTCAGGATCGAGTGTTGCGGAGAAAGACCATCCCCATGGTTAAAGTTCTTTAGCGAAATCAAGACGTCGAGAGTGCGACATGGGAATTGGAGTCCGCGATGAGGGAATCTCATCGGCATCTTTTCCCTTAGTTCAGGTATGTCTTCATGTTTTTGGTGGTATTTGGTTTTTTTTTGTTTTGGTTTGGTTTTAAAGTTGTGATAAGTTTCGGGACAAAACTTCTTTTTAGGGGGGGGGGGAGGGTGACTATAATGCCCCCGATTTTTCGATGTTATTATTTGATTTGATGTCGTCATATTTATGACGTCAGGGTGTTCCCCTTTTACATTTTGTTGACAACGCTGCACCGTTTGTGTGTTTTCACGTCTGTTGGGTCTATTTGACAAGATTTTGGGTTTTTGTTTGGATTGAATGTTTTCCTTGATTGAAAGGATGAAGTTTTGAAGTTTGGACTAGTCCAGTTTTATTGCGATCCGAGCATTTTGGAGTTTCGGCACGTGTGTGGATCTTTGTGAAGATTTTTGCTTGTGTAAGCATTTGTTATTACCGTCTCAAGAATGGTGTGTCAGATTCTACTTTAGACTTCGTCGTTAGTTTCGTAGCGCAGACATTTGCATATGTTACGAATTTCGTTCTAATCGGAATGTGTTTAGTTCGTATCGATGTTCGTCCCAGAATAAAAGACAATTTGAATTTTGAATATATCCTGCTCAGTTCTCGGAAAGCTTGCTTTGAACTCGGAATGAGCAGCTTCATTTTCTCGAGTGGCTGAGAGTTGTTCACGAGAAGCCTATTCTTTCTCGAGAAGTCTTGTTTTGTTCTCGAGGAGTACATTATTGTTCTCGGGAAATGCAGTCTATCTAGCTCTCGAGTAATCTTCTTAGCTCTTGAAAAATCCCTCCTTGTTCTCGAGTAGTCCTTATTTGTACACAGGAAAACTTTATACCTAATACTCGAGATATATCCTTCGTTCTCGAGAAGTCCCCTTTTTGTACTCAAGAAGGTCGCCTTGTTCTCGAGAAGGCCATCTTGTTCTCGAGAAGACTCTACTGTGTCCTAGAGAAAACGATTAGTTTTTCCCGAGTAGTACTTCTACTTGTTCTCGAGTTACATTCCTCCTAGTTCTTGAGAAATTTTGTTGTACTCGAGAACTGCACGTCTAGTACTCGAGAATATAATAAATACATATATAAATAAGAAACTTCTTCTTCTCCTCCTTAAGCTGATTGTAACGCCCCCATCCGTCGCATAGCATATGATAGAAGGCCCGGCCAGGGCCCGACGCCATATACCATGAACAGGCAAGGAGATTACATGTAGTTCGCCAAACCCAGGTTCAAGTAGAAACGCGTCCTACCACAGAGCATTCTAGCGGAAGCATTTTAAGTTGAAAACCCATATACAATAAGGATATCCACTACACAAAAGGAATGACATAATATAATTTACAACACATGTTTTGGTCGTAGCCTTATTATAATTGTTTTAGTTAATAAAAGTGACTTCATACATCGGCACGCAGGCCGGCCACACATGAAATAGTAAAGTTCACCTTATGGGCCTTCAAGAGCCAGCCAATTGCAGCACATGGGCTTCAGCCTGCTACTTCCCAATTGGCTCTCCAGCACCTGCACAAAATGGTCCACCAAAACGTGGCAAACAATGCAACGGTCACCATTTTGCTGAACCATTTATAACGATCCCACCCCTTACTTGGGGCAGCATTTCTCCATTCCTGCAAACAAGGCATAGCATATATATGGCAACAACAAGGTGTGATTAGGCACCATTCACCACATGCGTTGGCCCAACGACCACACGCCCCGTGCACTCAGGGCACATTTTCGGTGTACCGGACTCCCCCGTGTAACACCACCATTCAGAGGTCCATGACTTAATGGTAACTTTGTCGTTCAGAGGTACTTAACTTGACGACCGACTGCCCATTCAGAGGTACTTAACTTGACGACCCAGTCATTCAGAGGTACATAACTTCATGGCACAATAGTTGGCCTTCACGGCTCAACGCATCACAAGCCACATGGCTTTGTCCACTTTCGGGCTGGCACCCCCCCCCCAGGGCAGGAAACTTAAGCACACAACCTACATACAGCGACCCCCAGGTCTCTTTAAGACATGTCACACAAAATTCCAGCCCAGTGGGAGCTATCGCCTGGCGATACTCACTATCGCCCAGCGATATCAATAGTTCTTCAGACTGTGATCTTTTCTGGGTATTTTCCTGGAAATGCTTCCAGTACGTTGATGCAGTATCCTGCACACCCCTAGACCCCGAATTTCACACATACTTCACACATATATCCATAGAGTCTTCTCCGGCACGCAAAAGAAACATCAGCAATCCAGACTACCTTGTCCAGA
This sequence comes from Platanthera guangdongensis, assembly GCA_039583875.1. Lineage (NCBI taxonomy): Eukaryota > Viridiplantae > Streptophyta > Magnoliopsida > Asparagales > Orchidaceae > Platanthera > Platanthera guangdongensis. The sequence continues at coordinate 92,220,595 of CM077167.1, forward strand.
TGGGCCTCACACAGCATGCCTATTCTGTACTCTACATTTTCGGATCTAAATGCAGGAATATATGGGGATCAAACCGATCTACCCACTGAAATCCACCCTTTTTCCACCTTTTGGTGAGAGGATCCATACAAATATGCATATTGAGGACTTCACTTGTCTGGGAGTAAATCGTTACCCTTGAAGTTCTCTTCGGAGCCATGGCAAAGCTTTTCTACATGGATGGAAAGGAGCAAGTCGCTATCCTTTTCGCGGATTTTTCTTCGGATTTGGCCTCCGACCATAAGATCTCCTTCAGTGAGCTCACAAAGCTCAACCCAGTACTTAGCTTCTTCTTCCTTTTCACTCGAGGAAACTCAAGAGATGAAGAGAGAGATAAAGAAAGAAAGAGAATGAAAACTCCTTCCTATTATTCTCTGGTTAAGTGGACATGGGACTAATCCCAGCAACATGATCTCTCAGTCAAAATAAAGCAAATGCCGAGATTTGAGTTGACTGGTCAATTTTGGCAATATCGCCTGGCGATATCGACTGTCGCCACTCGGCGATATCGACTTCACCGCTTTGACCCTAGTCAACCACCGCTTATTGGCCGCTTAACAGTCAATCTTACACTATCACCCAGCAATAGTCAATGTTACCACGATATCAAGCCACTCAACGCTTTCGGGCATTGAGTGTGTCGAGAGCATCGAGAGCATTGAGAGCCGACTCAATGCTTTATTTCTATCGCCATCCGGCGATACCCACTATAGCCTAGCATTATCAAAGCAAGTAACTCACTCAATGCTTCTAGGCATCGAGTGCCTTGAGCTCACTCAATGCTTTATGGCGTTGAGAGCCATCACTATCGTCGTTTGGCAATACCCACCGTCGCTACTCGACAATATCAGTTCGACGATTTGTCGAAACCGTCGAGTTCGTTGAGTGCGGATCGACGAATGCCACTATCACCATCAGGTAATACTCACTATCGCCCAGCGATAGTGACAAAAGTTCTGCTGTCATATTTGGGGTGTTACAACCATCCCCTCCTTACCAAAATTTCGTCCTAAAATTTACATACGGTTATAAGGAAGACAATAACTTAAAAGTTACAACAACTTATTATTTATACAAATAATGTTATAATAATTTATACAAACAACTCGGGATACTCATCATGCATGGTCTGCTCACGCTCCCATGTTAGCTCTTCACGACAACAATTTTCCCACCGGACATTGACCATCCCAATTGCCTTGTTCCGTAGCTGTTTTGTCTCATATCCTCGATCCGAATGGGCTTAACTTTCGTTGTTATCCTACTATCGACCGATACGTGATCATTTGCAATCACTTGAGCAAGATCTTTCACGTTTTTTTGCAGTACTGATATGTGGAACACATCATGCAATCCACTCAATTCTGCCGAAAGAGCTAGCCGATAAGCAGCTTCTCCAACTCGTTCCATCACTTTAAACGGGCCAAGATACCTTGGACTCGGTTTTCTCAGGCACCGAATCATGGATACGCCTTTGAATGGCTTGACTTTCAAATATACCAATCGCCAACCACAAATTCCATATTCCGGTGCCTAGCGTTGTAGTATTTGGCTTGTCTATCTTGGGCCATTACTAGCCTCTCTCAAATAGAGCGTATAGTTGAATTCGCCTGTTCGACTTCCTTACGCTTGTAGAGCTCTGACTCGCCTGTTTCCGCCCAAGATAATGGTGTACGACACTTCCTGCCATACAAAGCTTCAAAAGGCGCCATATTAAGACTAGCTTGATAGCTATTATTGTAGGCGAACTACATTATGTAGAGACGATCTTCCCATCTCTTTCCAAAATATAAGGCACACATTCGGAGCATGTCCTCCATCGTTTTGTTGGTCCTCTCAATTTGGCCATCTGTTTGTGGATGAAAGGCCGTACTGAATGTTAACTTTATCCATAATAATTGATGGATTAGTCTCCAATCATTTGAAGTGAAGCGCCCGTCTCGATCACTTACGATGCTACAAGGAACACCGTGTAATCGTACTATTTGTTCGACATAGAGTTAAGCCAAAATTTCCACTGAATTGTCCCTCTTGTTCGGAATAAAGTGAGCTAATTTAGTCAATCGTTCTATGATCACCAAAACCGAATTGTTATCGCATTGAGATCTCGGCACACCATGCACGAAATCCATCGATATGTCATCAAACTTCCACTCCGGTATAGGTAGCGACTTCAGGAACCCTCCAGGCTTCTGGCACTCAACTCTTACCAAGACATAAGTCTGACATTTTGCCACATAATGGGCTATATCTTTCATCATGCTCGGCCACCATAACAACTTTTTCATGCCCTTGTACATCTTTGTGCTCCCTGGGTGAATTGAGTACCTTGTAAAGTGAGCTTCATACATCAATTCTTCTTTTAATTTACTCATACTCGGGACGCACAAACGATCACTTTTTCGCAAAAGGCCACCATCCCAGGAGAATTTGCCATTTGACCCATCCACTTCATAGCGTTGTAGACTTTCATCACATTCCATTGCTTGCTGAATCCTATCCACAAGGTCGTATTGTACCTCCGTCCAGCTCAGGCAAGCATTCGCAGTAGCACTCTTGTCCACACAAGAAATGTCTAAGGGCTCCAACTCCTGGATTAGATGCTCATCATGCATCTGCAACCAATTTGCTCTTACAGGAGTCCTACGACTCAAGGCATCTGCGACGACGTTTCCCTTCCCTGAAGTATAATGAATCTGAAAGGTGTAGTCCCCAAGGAACTCCATCCACCTACGTTGTCACATTTTCAAATCTTTTTGATCCAATAAATACTTAAGGATTTTATGGTCTGTGAAGATGTCGACTTTCACGCCATATAAATAATGACGCCATAGTTTAAGTGCAAAAATCACCGCCGCCAACTCTAAGTCGTAGACAAGATAGTTTCGCTCATGCACTTTCCACTGACGTGATCCCTAAGCAATCACCTTGCCAAACTGAAGAAGAATGCAGCCTAAGCCGCTCCCTGATGCATCGCTATAAATTTCAAAGCCGTCTGAACCACATGGCGTCTTCAAAATTGGCGTGGTGGTCAAGCGACTCTTCAGCTCTTCAAAAGCTTGCATGCACTGTGGCGTCCAAACGAACTTCTGATCCTTCCTCATTAGTGTGGCAAGAGGAAAGGCTGTCCGCGAAAAGTTCTCTACGAAGTGCCTGTAATAACCCACCAGTCCAAGGAAACTCCTGACTTCGGCGACAGAAGACAACATCGGCCACTCCTGTATCGTAACTATTTTCATAGGATCCACCGCAATGCCCTCTCCACTAATCGCATGACCAAGAAAGGCCACTGATGACAACCAGAACTTTCACTTTGAGAATTTGGCATAGAGCTTGTTTCTCCTCAGTGTATGCAACACCATATGTAAATGGTTCGCATGATCCTCTGAAGACTGGGAGTACATTAGAATGTCATCAATGAAGACGATGACAAACAAATCCAAGTACTCCCTAAACGTCTGGTGCATTAGATCCATGAATACTGATGGCGTATTTGTTAGCCCAAATGACATGACAGTGAACTCGCAATGATCGTAGCATGTCCCAAATGCTGCCTTGGGAAAGTCATATTCCTGAATCTTCAATTGATAATAACGAGACTTCAAGTCTAACTTCGAGTAAACAGTTGATCCTGCTAGCTGATCGAACAAGTAATCAATACGCGGAATCAGATACTTGTTCTTTTTTCGTTAGCTTATGCAACTCTCGATAGTCAATACATATCTGCAAGCTGCCGTCCTTCTTTTTCACAAATCGGACCAAAGCGCTCCAAGGTGACATACTTGGGCATATAAAACCTTGCTCCAACAACTCTTGTAGTTGAACCTTTAGTTCCGCTATCTCCTTTGGCGCAACACGATATGGAGAGCGGGCAACATGTTTTGCACCTAGCAGCAACTCAATCAAGAAGTCAATCTCCCACTGGGGTGGTAACCCCGGAAGATCCTTAGGAAATACATCAGTGTACTCCGATACAATAGGAACATCACTCACATTGGGCTTCGGCTCAACAACCTCCAACAGCGTGAAGAACAATTTTGCACCCTTCTGAACTGCCTTGACCACTTGAAGAGCAAACATCAATGTCTTTCTCGACCCTCGCATACCAGCGAACTTAGTCTCTCGTTCGATGTTTTTCCCCAGTGTGACTTCCTTGGAGTTGCAATCTATGTAGGCATGCTGCTCCGTGAGCCTGTCCATACCAAAGATTACATCAAACTCCGAGATAGGGTGCACATATGCTTCCAACCCAAAATCCTGACTTCTGATCTGCACCTCCACACAACAGGCTCTATCAGCACGCATCAAGCACCCGTTAGGAAGCAGCACATTCACTTGATCTGTCGGCATAAACGAAGGCACTTTGATATGCCCTACAAAGTCCTCCGACAGAAAATATTGAGAAGCTCTCGTGTCAAACATTTCTCTCGCCGGACTGTCCAATATCAGGACAAAGCCTAATGCAAACCAATCACACACACACAAGTAACGCATAAGGTACTAAGTATGGAAAATAGTAAAAAACTGATTCTTAACTCATACATGTTATGACGTCACTCTGTTTTATGGCCTCTTGTTGTCCAAAACTATAAACTCGGGGTTGCGCCTGAGATGCAGTTGATTCCACCACTGCCTTGGCCTTCTCAGCATAAGACGCACCCATCTTTTTCTCCCCTTTGGGAGGGAAACTCCAATAGTCTCTAGTGAAATGACCCACCTTTCCACATGTGTAACATGTGGGCATACTGTTGGAACACCCTATTACTAATTTGGGTCAGGATCACTATGTCTCTAGGAAATAAATGTTTGACCTCCTGTATAGTCCTAAAGGTCAATTGAGTCTAAGGGTTAGAAGTCTAGGTTTGGAAGATGCCCTCAAGACCAGGATTTTCTGTTTGGAAACTAAGTTATGTCGTCGAGCTCAGCACGACGATTCGTCGAACTCCGATCGACGATCGTCTAGCTCAACTTCGACAGATCGTCGAACTCCATTCGACGATCGCTGAGCTCAACTATATCATATCGTCGAACTCCATTCGACGATCGGTGAGCTCAGGTCGACGATCTTGACTCAGCATTGGATTTCTATCTCTGAGCTCAGTTCGACGATCTTTGAGCTCAGATCGATGATATTTTGCTGATGTATTAGTCCATATCGCTGAGCTCAATTCGACGATAGCAGAGCTCAGTTCGACGTTTTCAGATAACTTCAAGGATGTTTCTAGACTCAAATTCAAATCAGTTAAGGAGTTATTCTGCAATTAATTCTGAAGATTTCCAAGCCGTTTCCATTCATTTCTGGACCAAGTTTCAAGGAATATTTCTATGGACTTTCCTCCAGAAGAGATTTTGCAATTAAGGATGCAATTAATGCAGGCCAACGACTATTCTTCTCAGAGAATGTTTTGTTCAGTACCAGAGAATAAAAGAGAAGAATTTTTGAATCACTAAGATAGGTTATAGAGAGACATACAGATTACAGACACACATAGACAGACATCAATAATCTTCAACAAAATATTCTGTCTCAAAGAATTCTCAAGAACACTCATCCAAGGAGATCAACCTTTTCTGAAATCTTCAGATCTCTCTAGTTTTCAAGTGTTCAAGGCCAACATATTTCAAGACTCCAGACATTCAACATTTCAGCTATTGCTGAAATCATCTATTGCTGGAGTTCAATCTTTGAAGGCCTATCACCCTCAGCAAAGCTTTTCTTCCTGAAGATCTCAAGGATTTAGGGGGAGCTTTGACATCAACAATTCACATAGTCTTCTCAGTTGTTTGAGAAAGAGAATACTTCCATCACTCTCTCACCCCCTCTCTGTAAAGGGTTTCTCAAACTCCCTTCAAAAGTTTGAGCTTGGTTTTTGAGCACCTTGTCAAAAGCTCATTGGTGGCAAGACACCTGATCAAAAAATCTGATTTGGTTTTTGAGCACCTTATCAAAAGCTCATTGGTGCCCAGGACACCTGATCAACTCATCCTGCAGTGGATTCCTACCTAGGGTGGTAGAAGAGTGGATGTACCCAAGTTTAGGGGAACCACTATATTTCCTTGTGTCTTCTGGTTTTGCTTATCTTTATTTTTGTTTCTGGCCTTGATTCTTCTGTGATTAGCTTTTCATTAACTTAGTTTTGTGATTAGATTTATTACTGCTTCCCTGCTCACTCTTATTACAATAATTGTTGTAAAAAGTTTCAAAGCACCATATACTCTATTCACCCCCCTCTAGAGTATATCAGATCTAGCTGCACTTTCAATTGGTATCAGAGCCAGGTTGGTTAAACATACCATACTTGATTGGTTGTACAGGCTAACACCTGAACCCAAAGATCCCAAGTTAGATCTATTTTCTTTTGTACTTTATCATTAGATTTTGTTTTCACAAATCATGGCTCAAAACAAAGATTATGCTAGCACCAGACCTTCAGTGCGCAATCTATCCAAGTTTGCACTTTGGAAAGCAAGGATCAGACTGTACATGAATTCTATTGACGAAGATATTTTTAACTCTGTTTTGACAGTGTGTCCAAGACCCCCAGAGAACGCAAGTACAAATGCTGTTCCACCTCCATCAGGAACAGATGCTGATAACAAGAGATGGAAGGTAGCTGATGCCAAGGCTATGAACATCTTGACCCAGACAATGTCTGATGACATATTTCAGGCTAAGGAAATTTGGGACAAACTCTCAGAAATAGTCTCAGGCTCAGCTGATGAGAGAAAGGATATGAGATCCCATCTCATCTCTCAATATGAGAATTTCAAAAAGGGAGAAATTGAGTCAGTGGGAGATATGTACAACAGGCTAAGTCTAATTGTCAGTGAACTCAGGACATTGGACAAAGAGATCTCACTAACTGAACTCAATGATAAGATCCTAATGTGCTTCCCCAGCACTTGGGATTCAAGAATCTGGCCAATTAAGGATGCCAGAAGTCTGAATGAGATCACCACTGAAGCTCTATTGGGTAAGCTCAAATCTTATGAGCTACTCATCAAAAATAGAGAAGAAGAACAGAAGGCTGCCTCATCAGCCATAAGAAAAGAGAAGACCATAGCCTTCAAGGCAACTGAAGATCTGCCTGAAGACAAAGCCACAGACAATGATGAAATACTCAGTTTGTTGGCCAAAAGATTCTACAAGATGGCCAGAAAGGACTTCAGAAGGAGATCATACAAGGAGCAGGATAAGCCAAGGTATGACAAGTCCATTAACAATAATAAAAACATTATTTGCTTTGGTTGCAGGAAACCAGGACACATAGTTCCTGACTGTCCAGAAAACAAAAACAAGGACAAAAGGGACAGGAAAGAAAGAAGAAAGGAGAAAGACTCCAAGAGGAATTACAATGACAAACCTTCATCAAGCAAAAACAAACATACAAGAAAAGGGTTTGTTGCTGAATCCTGGAGTGAGACTGAAGAGGAGTCAGAAGCCTCATCCAGCTCCAGTGATGATGAGGATGATGCAGAAGAGAAAGAGTTCTGCATGATGGCAATCAATGTCTCACAGCACAATTCAGAAGAAGAGGAGACAGAGTAAGACTCAGAGACTCAACCTGAAGAAGATCAGGTAATCAGTTCTTTTGATTTTAGTTCAGAGGACTTTAAATCTGAATTTAAAGCACTGTGTTTAGACCTGCTAAAATCTGAGAAAGAAATTATCTCTCTCAGAAATCAATTATCTGAACACAATACTTTAAAGCCAGAAAACCTCAAACTCTCTCAGGAGTTGGAGTGCTGTAAGGAGCAGATAGCTTCACTGAAAAGTGAGCTGTCTGAGGCCAAGAAGCTTGAAGAATCCCTTAATGGGAGAAGCATCAAGCTGATGGACATCACAAGCACAGTGAACTCCAGATTCAATAGTACACTGGGCTTGGGTGCTTCATCCAGCCAACCAATAGTTCTAACAACTCCAATCAAATTCATTTTTGATAAAGGAAAGGGTGTTGTAGAGGTTGCTAGGAAAAATTCTGATCTGCCCCAGAAAACTAAGTCCCAGCAGAAATTGTCGAACGGAGATCGACGATCGCCGAATGAAGATCGACGATCGCGGAATGAAGATCGACGATCGCCGAACGCAGATCGACAATCTCAGGCAAAATCGTCGAACGCAGATCTACGATCTCAGCCAAAATCGCCGAACGCAGGTCGACGATCTCAAGTACCTGATCTCAGCCATAGTCGACCGTCGAACGGAGCTCGACGATCTGACCCAAGATCGTCGAACGTAGCTCCAAGATCGTCGAACAGAGGTCAGAGCTCTGGAAAATTTTTCAAGGGCAAACCAAAATTCAATCCTAAGGGTCCTTCATCCCAAATCTTTAATCCTTATACTGAATGGATTATACCTCCAAGGAGATATCATCCTGAAGGATATAAGAGTCAACCTGGGATGTCTTTTATTTCAGAATTTAAAGGTTATCAACCTAGGCCCAAGGTAAACTGGGTCAAAAATAAATGAATTGTCTTATGTGCAGGTGAATACCTATCCAACATCTAACCAGCAATGGTACTTGTATAGTGGGTGCTCTAAGCACATGACAGGGAATAAGGACAACCTCACTTCCTTTAGAGCCAAGCTTGGACCCAAAGTTATCTTTGGTGATTCAAACTTTGGACAGACTAAAGGATATGGGGCAGTCCAGATTGGATGAGTAACCTTCAAGAAGGTAGCTTATGTGGAAGGACTGAAGCACAACCTAATTAGCATCAGTCAGCTGTGTGATGAAGACTACCAGGTGACCTTCAGCAAAGCCTTATGCAAAATCAAGTCAGAGGACAACACAACTGTGTTGACAGGTAAAAGGAAAGGTAACATCTATATAGTAGATTTTCTTTCAACTGATGTAGATATTTGCTTGTTTAATTCTGTCTGTAGACCAAATATCTTATGACATAAGAGACTAGGACACCTAAACCTTAGAACTATTACTAGGCTATCTAAGGACAACCTTGTTAGAGGACTACCTTCTGGCCCCTACAAGAAGGAAGGACTCTGTAGGGCTTGTCAATTAGGCAAGCAAACTAAAAACAGCTTTAAGTCACTTAATAAGAGTGATTCACCTAGGATATTGTATCTGTTGCACATGGATCGTTTTGGACCCATCACAGTACAAAGCCTAGGAGGGAAATCCTATACTTTAGTAGTTGTAGATGACTTCTCTAGATTCACTTGGGTGTTCTTTCTAAGGAAGAAGTCTGATAACTTTAAGTGTCTGACAAAGTTTCTCAAATGTATATAGATTGAGTTCAATACTCACATTGCCCTGATCAGAAGTGATCATGGGACAGAGTTTGATTCTCTTCTTATGCAAGAGTTCTGTCAGAGTGAAGGGATCAGACATACTTTCTCAGCTCCTAGAACTCCTCAACAAAATGGGGTAGCTGAAAGGAAAAATAGAACCCTTATTGAATCAGCCACTACATTGTTGTCAGATGCTCACCTTCCTCTATCCTTTTGGGCAGAGGCAGTGAACACCTCCAAATATGTGCTGAATAGAAGTTTGATACATAAACTAAAGGGAAAGACTCCCTATGAATTACTCAAAGGGAAGAAACCTAAAGTTGATTATTTTAGAGTCTTTGGTTGTATTTGCTACATTCATAACAATGACAAGAAATATTTAGCAAAATTTCAGGCTAAAGCTGATGAAGGAGTGTTTCTGGGATACTCCATGATCAGCAAGGCATATAGGATCTATAACAAATCATCTTTAAAAATTGAGGAATCTGTTCATATATCATTTGATGAATCTAACATGTCTTTCAAGGAGAAGATTTCTTCTACCATAGAACCCTTGCAGGAACATTCTTTAGTTGAAGACTTGAACAAGCTACAGGTTACTCAAGGGGATGCAAGCAGTGAAGATGAAGAAAATGCTCAACATATTGAAGAACAACTTGAAGAGCTAGTTGTTGTACCACAAGAGGAAACAACAACACAGGTTGGTGAACAATCAACACCCCCTGTTGATTTAGTAACATCAAGAGACCATCCAATTTCCCAAAAAATTGGAGACATCTCAGCTGGTGTGCAAACCAGAAATCAGGTCAACCAAAACCTGTTGCACACCTGCTTCCTATCTCAAATTGAACCTCAGTCCATTCAAGATGCAGAGCAAGATCCACACTGGATCATTGCAATGCAAGAGGAGTTGCATCAATTTGAGAGAAACAAAGTATGAGAACTAGTGCCAAAGCCTAAGGATCATTCCATTGTTGGAACAAAATGGGTATTCAGAAATAAACAGGATGATCAAGGAGTAATTGTAAGAAACAAGGCAAGGCTAGTTGCTCAGGGATACTCTCAAGAAGAAGGAATAGACTACGACCAGACTTTTGCACCTGTTGCAAGATTAGAAGCCATCAGAATATTCTTAGCTTATGCAACATATAAAGGCTTCAAGGTATATCAGATGGATGTCAAAAGTGCCTTTTTAAATGGAGACATCAAAGAGGAAGTATATGTCAGACAAACTCCAGGTTTTATCTCTCCAACTTATCCTGATCATGTTTTTAGATTGAATAAAGCATTATATGGTCTCAAGCAAGCTCCTAGATCATGGTATGAGACACTAGCATGCTTTCTCTTGGAAAATGGTTTTATAAGGGGTAGAGTAGACCAAACTCTTTTCATTAGAACCCATAAGTCCCATACCCTACTAGTACAGATTTATGTAGACGATATTATTTTTGGTTCTACTGACTCCAAATTGTGCAGAAGGTTTTCCAACCTAATGCATTCTAAGTTTGAGATGAGTAGCATGGGTGAGCTATCCTTTTTCCTAGGATTGCAAGTCAAACAGCATGCTGAAGGCATCTTCATTTTTCAAAACAAGTATGCAAATGAATTGGTTAAGAAATTTGGTATGTCTGAAGCATCTTGTATGAAAACACCCATGCCTACTAATGCTGTATTGGATGCTGATGAACATGGGAAACCTGTTGATCAGACAACATATAGAGCAATGATTGGCTCTTTACTGTACCTTACAGCTAGTAGACCAGATATAATGTTTGCTACATGTATATGTGCTAGGTTCCAAGTAAGCCCTAGAGAGTCACACCTAACACTAGTAAAGAGGATTCCCAGGTATGTTAAAAGTTGTCCAAATCTAGGTCTCTGGTATCCAAAAGACTCAGCATTTGAGTTAACTGGATTCTCTGATGCTGACTATGCTGGATACAGAATTGACAGGAAAAGCACCAGTGGAACTTGTCAGTTCCTTGGTGACAGACTTGTCTCTTGGTTTTGTAAGAAACAAACATCTGTGTCAACTTCAACTGCTGAAGCTGAATATATGGCTGCAGGCAGTTGTTGTTCACAAATCTTGTGGATTCAAAACCAACTCCTAGACTATGGCTACAACTTAGAGAAGTCTAAAATCTTTTGTGACAACACCAGTGCTATTTCTATAGCTCAAAATCCAGTCCTCCATAGTAGGACAAAACACATAGAGATTAGGCATCATTTCTTAAGGGATAATGTTGAAAATAATAAAATTGAACTACACTATATTCCAACTGATTTACAAAGGGGAGATATTTTCACCAAGCCCTTGGATGAAAAGAAACACACCTTCTTCCTAAATCAATTAGGAATGTTAGATGGAGGAAGTCTTAAATAATATCCATGATTTTGAAAGCTTAAAAATTGACCAAGACTAGGCAAACATCCTGATTTTTCTTAGTGTCTAGAGTTTTTCTGATCTCTGAACTGCGCTCGACGATTTGCCCCAAGATCGTCGAACGGAGATCGACGATTTCCGAAACCGTCGAACTAATTTCAGCATTTCTCAGATAGTATGAACTATCTCTTCCGGTCAACGATCGTCGAACGGCGCTCGACGATTTTGTTCTCTGAACGATCGTCCAACGGAGCTCGACGCTCTCCAATATCGTCGAACGGAGATCGACGATGTTGAAGACTCTTCAGATTCCTTTAGAAGCCTCGATCGTCGAACTGAGTTCAACGATCTTTCCAATTCTGCGTCGAACACTAATATAAAATTCATTTTTCGCCGTCGTTCTCCTTTGCGCTTTCGATTTCTCTGCAAGAATTTTCTTTCCCTCCAAACAGTTCTGCACTTGGTCGTTCTGTTTGTTGAATTTTTGCAGGTACCCATGGTTGTGTCTGTTACTGTTCTAGCCGCCATGAAGTTTGATGCTGGTTTCGATATTGACAGGGAATCCTTCAGCACAACTGACCAGGCTTTTCAGGATATTTTGGGATTGTTCAAAGACCAGAACCTGACTGCCATTATGACCACAAGGATCAAGCTTGCATCTGATGAGATCAAGGAATGGGTCTACACTGCCCACAATCAAGACAACTCCACCATTGTTGGGTCAATATCTGGCACACAGGTACCTCTAACCCCAACAATTTTATTAGAGGTTTTTGAGTTGATAAATGGTGAAGATACTGCTGACTTGTCTAGAGAAGAGTATATTGAACTGCTTGCCAGAATGGGTCATTCAGAGGCCAACCCTAGCAAGCTCTTCAAAAGGAACCTTTCTGTGGAATGCAGATTCATGGCAGATGTTGTTGGGAAAGTGCTACTGGCTAAGAACTCTGCCCATGATACAATCTCAAGGTATCAGCTCTGCCTTATGGGAGCCCTTGTAGACAAGAAAAATCTGAATTGGGGAGAAGTCTTCTTTGATCTTATCAAGAAGAAAATCAACAAAAGTTTTGTCAACTTTGGAAGGATTATAGGGGTGTTTCTGCATCACAGGTGCCCTGCTTTGCTGGTCTCCTCTGGAATCCATATCAATGCTTCCAAGAGACTGTCTTGTGCCCTCTTTGGAAAGTGGGACAGACAAATCAGCAAGCCCAGCAGGCCCTCCTCCAGCACTCCTTCAGGCACAAGGACTCTCAGAGTCACTTCCCCACAGGTCTCTGCCCCTGCAGATGACCTGCCTACTATTGTTGCCTCTCCTCCTCCTCCTCCAATTCCATTTCCTCCCATACCATCTACCATTCCAGCTCCATCCACCATCATCATATCCAGCCCCTCTCCAACATCCACACCATCTCCAGTACCTATCCTTCCAACACCAGAAGACCACTTCCATCCATTATTCTCCTACCCTCCACCAGATGTCACTTCATCACCCTCCATTCCATCCTTCACCCTCATTGATGATTCCTTTATGGATGATTCACCATCCTCTCCTCCTGAGCTACCCTCATCCTCCACTTCCTATCAAGACCTTCTACAACAAATCATTGACCAACCCACATTCACTCCATCTATCTCCATCCCACTGTCCTCCATATCCACCTTACCAACACCTCAGCCATCCCTTCCACCATTATCCAGCTCTCCACTACCCTCACCCTCAGCTGCTCCTCCATCTTCTACCTCTGCTCCAGTCACCCTTGAGCAAGTAGACCTTCCAGCCCTTGCTGACAGGTTGTATGAGTTGCTTGCCCCCAGGCTCTCTCTTCTGTTGGAGACCTCCATGGCTCCACTACACCTGTCAGTGGCAGCTTTCTCTGCCAGGCACTCATCCCTAATCCCTCAGGCAGCCCCTACAGTAGTGTGCCTTGATCCAGCCTTGTCTGAATCTAGGCAGGGGGAGATGCCCTATGAAGTGAGTCTTCCTGCTGCTGCTGTTGCTGCTGTTTTTGTGAGTCTGTCTGCTGCTGCTGCTGTTATTGCTGCTTCTTCAGCTCCTGCTCTTGCTGCTGTTGCTGTGCCTCAAGCACAAATTCCTCCTACTGCAATCTTTGCATTAGACCTCAGGTCTTTGCTTTCAAATTTTGATTCTACATATTTCAGCTGTCTGCCAGAGATAACTGTTGTCCAGCCCCCAGAGGATCTATCCAAGGCACTTGTGCCATTTTCTTGCTGTGACCCATGCATCATCACCTCTTTTGTCAACTCAGTGTATGCTGCTGCTTCTTCTGATGAAAGCATTATTGTTGCTTCTGATATTGTTGCCTCTACTGCTACTGAAAATGTTGATACTGCTGCTGAAATTTCTATTATTTCTATTGAGCCAATTTCCAAGGAAATTCTTATGTCAGAGGCACCTGAGTTTGAGCCTTCTGCAGTTTCTGATGATATTCCTCCTGTTGATGCTGTTGTTAGTGAGACTGTTGCTGCTGTTGTCACCTCTCTAGAGCCTATTGTTGCTGCTGCTGTTGTTACTGCTTCTACTCCAATTGCAACACCTTCAATATCTACTGCTGTCACTGCTGTTACTACTTCAACACCTGCTGCTACACCCTCTTTTGCCTCATCTGCTTCTGTATAGCTCAAGAAGGATCTGATGAAGAAAATAAATGCTCTTTATGATGACCAGAGTTCTGAAAGTGATGAATTTAGAACAGACTCTGATGACTCTTCTGCTACCATTGCCAGGAAAAGAAAGGCAAGGAGCAAAGCTATGAAGAGAGTACCTCCTGCTAAGGTCAAAGACAATAATGATATTCCATACTACATTCTTCATGACTGTCCTATCACTGAGCACTGGATGCAGTACTCTAAGAATCAGCTGAAGGCAATGAAAAAGAAGAGAAGATATGAAAAGGGTTCCTCACAATTCCAACACTCTCATCCTCCTCCACCACCTCCTCCTGATGCAGGTGAAGTTAGAAGCTCTGCAGCTCAACCCCCAGCCAGAAGTCAGGCCCCCTATCAGCCTCATGCTAGTTCTTATAATAGGGGAAGCCAATCCAGGGGTTCTCAATCCAGGAGAGGATGATAAAGAGGAAATCAAAGAGATATCCAAGTCTACTCCAAAGGTTACTCCAGGCAACACCCATATTCTAGGGGAGGTCAAATTTCAACAGATACAACATCTGGTCCTTTTCCCTATAAGCTGAAAGAAACTATCTTCCAGGCCTCCTCAAGACAATCCCTCTAACAGATATGAGCCACCTATACCTTTTGAGGATCCTGAGAACAATCCAGCTGCTTGGGCTGCGAGATTAAAGGAACTAGCTGCACTGGATCAGATCAAAAAGGCTAGAGAGCAAGGAAAAGATTCATCTAATATCTCAACAATGTCTGAACAGAGAAAGAGAGAGCTAGAAAGATATGCATCAAGCAAGTTCTTTGATTCTGACAGTTATATGAAATTACATCTTGAAGCTGTGGTTCCCAGGCCTAAACAGCAAACATCTTTAGGTGCAGCTGATGATACCAGATCAAAGAAGGAAGCCCTCAATCCCAACAGAGAGATTAAACTTGTTAAGGGCAAGGAAAAGAAATGACAATGTAAGGTGATATTCTCTGTGATTTCTGTTTACTATCTGGGATGTTATATATCTCTGTGGTTCTACATTTGTCTGGCTTGTTGCTTTTCTGTTTTGCTGCTTGAATGTTGTTATTTAATTTTTCCAAAGTCTGTAAATAGTAATCCTAACCCAAATAGGGGGAGATTGTTGGAACACCCTATTACTAATTTGGGTCAGGATCACTATGTCTCTAGGAAACAAATGTTTAACCTCCTGTACAGTCCTAAAGGTCAATTAGAATTGAGTCTAAGAGTTAGAAGTCTAGGTTTGGAAGCTGCCCTCAAGACCAGGATTTTCTGTTTGGAAATTAAGTTATGTCGTCGAGCTCAGCACGACGATTCGTCGAACTCCGATCGACGATCATCTAGCTCAACTTCGACAGATCGTCGAACTCCATTCGACGATCGCTGAGCTCAACTTCATCATATCGTCAAACTCCATTCTACGATCGGTGAGCTCAGGTCGACGATCTTGACTCAGCATTAGATTTCTATCTCTGAGCTCAGTTCGACGATCTTTGAGCTCAGATCGACGATATTTTGCTGATGTATTAGTCCATATCGCTGAGCTCAGTTCGACGATAGCAGAGCTCAGTTCGACGTTTTCAGATAACTTCAAGGATGTTTCTAGACTCAAATTCAAATCAGTTAAGGAGTTATTCTGCAATTAATTCTGAAGATTTCCTAGCCGTTTCCATTCATTTCTGGACCAAGTTTCAAGGAATATTTCTATGGACTTTCCTCGAGAAGAGATTTTGTAATTAAGGATGCAATTAATGCAGGCCAACGACTATTCTTCTCAGAGAATGTTTTGTTCAGTACCAGAGAATAAAAGAGAAGAATTTTTGAATCTCTGAGATAGGTTATAGAGAGACATACAGATTACAGACACACATAGACAGACATCAATAATCTTCAACAAAATATTCTGTCTCAAAGAATTCTCAAGAACACTCATCCAAGGAGATCAACCTTTTTTGAAATCTTCAGATCTCTCTAGTTTTCAAGTGTTCAAGGCCAACATATTTCAAGACTCCAGACATTCAATATTTCAGCTATTGCTGAAATCATCTATTGCTGGAGTTCAATCTTTGAAGGCCTATCACCCTCAACAAAGCTTTTCTTCCTGAAGATCATAAGGATTCAGGGGGAGATTTGACATCAACAATCCACATAGTCTTCTCAGTTGTTTGAGAAAGAGAAGACTTCCATCACTCTCTCACCCCCTCTCTGTAAAGGGTTTCTCAAACTCCCTTCAAAAGTTTGAGCTTGGTTTTTGAGCACCTTGTCAAAAGCTCATTGGTGGCAAGACACCTGATCAAAAAATCTGATTTGGTTTTTGAGCACCTTATCAAAAGCTCATTGGTGCCCAGGACACCTGATCAACTCATCCTGCAGTGGATTCCTACCTAGGGTGGTAGAAGAGTGGATGTATCCAAGTTTAGGGGAACCACTATATTTCCTTGTGTCTTCTGGTTTTGCTTATCTTTATTTTTGTTTCTGGCCTTGATTCTTCTGTGATTAGCTTTTCATTAACTTAGTTTTGTGATTAGATTTATTACTGCTTCCCTGCTCACTCTTATTACAACAATTGTTGTAAAAGTTTCAAAGCACCATATACTCTATTCACCCCCTCTAGAGTATATCAGATCAAGCTACACTTTCACAGACCTCTCCTAGATGTTGCTCTAGATGCAGGAGAAGAAGGAGTCGGCGTAGAAGTTCTAAGCTTCTTTTTCCATCGCCGAAATCCAGCTTTTGTTGACCCAGGTACTTTGAACTTTGTCTTTTTACCCCACCAAGTCATTCTTCCACTGCACACGTTTCATGTCCAGCCCAAGGGAACGAGCCATATTGACCAAGGTGAGAAAACCCTGCATCATCGGTCCTGAGAGAAGCAACCGCAGGTCATCTCTCAGCCCTTCATGGAACCGATTTGTTTTTCGTTCCTCATCTGCAAACATAAAGCCTGCATATCTTCCCAATCTCGTGAACTCGTGCAAGTAGTCGTCCACCGACCTCTCTCCTTGAGTTAGCCTTTGAAACTGGTTCTCCATCGCAATCCGTTGTGCCGATGGAACATACCTTGCCAGAAAACATCTTGAGAACTCCTACATTGACCTCGCATTCAACGGTCGACCAGCAAACTGGTGCAACTCCAGCTCATCCCACCAAAGTCTTGTCTCACCATCCAACAAGAAGGTAGTCACGGTGACTTGTTTCCACTCTTCAATTTCAGTTGCCGTCAGTACTCTCTTTATCCTTGAGAGCCAGTCTTCGGCTTGTGTAGGGGCTCCAGTACCCATAAACACAGGGGGATTGAAACTCATCACATGTTTCAATTATTTCTTCGTTGCTTGCCTTGTGTCCACTGGCTCAACGACCATTTGTCTCACCGCTATGTGTTCCACTATGCCAACCGGTTCCTGAACCATCTCAGGAATAGGTGGTTGTCGCGGACCTCCAGGTTATGCATTCATCATTGCAAACATGGCTTCAGCAACCAACTGTATAGTTTCCGCAGGAGGAGGAGGAGTTGGCACCTCATTTGGTGCACTACTCTCCACTGAGCACTGGGGTTCTTATTGCCCCGCACCTTTTCTAGTTTCCTACAATGTCAAACACACAAATAAGCAACTGTAAATATTGCCAAAAGCAATCACAGGAACATACTAGTACCACAAATATGTGTATTTTCATTACTAAGTGGACATTTATGGGTTCATTATTGTTATAACGGTAGCGCACATACACGTGCTCCCCACCCCTTAAAAGAATTTGACTACGAATTACAAAAAAAAAGATCGAGAATGAAGTCAGATACCAAGTTTGTAATGCCCCCATCCGTCGCATAACATACGACAGAAGGTCCGGTCGAGGCCTGACGCCATATACCACGGACAGGCAAGGAGATTATATGTAGTACGCCAAACCCAGGTTCAAGTAAAAACGTGTCCTAACACAGAGCATTCTAACAGAAGCATTTTAAGTTAAGAACCCATATACAATAAGGATGTCCACTACACAAAAGGAATGACATAATATAATTTACAACACATGTTTTGGTCGTAGCCTTATTACAACTATTTTAGTTAATAGAAGTGACTGCATACATCGGCACGCAGACCGACCACACATGAAACAGTAAATTTCGCCTTATGTGCCTTCAAGGGCCAGCCAATTGCAGCACATGGGCTTCAGCCCGGTACTTCCCACTTGGCTCTCCAGCACCTGCACAAAAGGGCCCACCAAAACGTGACAAACAAAGCTACGGTCAGCATTTTGCTGACCCATTTATAACGATCACACCCCTTACTTGGGGAAGCATTTCTCCATTCCTGCAAACAAGGCATAACATATTTATAGCAACAACAAGGTTCGATTAAGCACCATTCACCATAGGACTTGGCCCAACGACCACTCGCCCTGTGCACTCCGGGCATATTTTTGGTGTACCGAACTCCCCCGTGTAACACCACCGTTCAGAGCTCCATGACTTAATAGTAACTTTGTCATTCAGAGGTACTTAACTTGACAACCGACTGCCCATTCAGAGGTACTTAACTTGACGACCCAGTGGTTCAGAGGTACTTAACTTGATGGAACAGTAGTTGGCCTGCACGGCTCAACGCATCACAAGCCACACGGCTTTGTCCACTTTCGGGCTGGCACCCACCCCAGGCCAGGCAACTTAAGCACCCAACCTTCATACATCGACCCCCAGGTCTCTTCAAGATAGGTCACACAAAATACCAGCTCACTGGGAGCTATCGCCTGACGATACTCACTATCGCCCGGTGATATAAATAGTTCTTCACACTGTGATCTTTTCTTGGTGTTTTCCTGGAAATGCTTCCAGTACATTGATGTAGTATCCTGCACACCACTAGACCTTGGATTTCATACGTACTTCACTCACATATCCACAGAGTCTTCTCCGGGACACAAAAGAAACATCACCAATCTAGACCAACTTATCTAGATGAGCTTCACACAGCATGCCTATTCCGTACTATGAAAGATAGGAGATATATCTGATTACTCTAGAGGGGGGGGGGGGTGAATAGAGTATGTTAAAACTTTTTACTATTTTTAAATATATCAGAGTAATAAAATAGGTGATACTATAGTAGTAACAGAAAATTGAAAACAGTCTAAGCAGAACTACCACAGCATTCAGCACATAGCAATAAGAAAACAAAGAGAAAACAGACAACACAAGAAATTTATAGTCGTTCCCCTAAACTTGGGTACATCCACTCTTCTACCACCCCAGTAGGAATCCAATACAGATTTTGATCAGGTGCCCTGCCACCAACAGGTTTTTGCTCAGGTGCCCTATCACCACAAGATCTATTTGAAAGGAGATCTCACAACCCTTTGAGATTTTGATCAGGTGCCCAAAACCAAGCATAAACTTTTGAAGGGAGTTAATAAACCCTTTTATAAGTGAGGGGAGAGAGATTTGATGGTGTCTTCTCTTTCTCTAATCAACAGAGAAGACTAGTGGATTGCTGTTGTCAAGGGCTCCTTCCAAAATCACTTGAAGCCTCGCTCATGGTGTAGGCCTTCATCCTTGACTTGAAGTAATCCAGGAACTTCTGACTGATTCAAATTATGTTGTCCTTGGAAGCTCCTGGAGTTGAAGATGAAGAAGACTCTTGATTTGTGTTTGTTGTTCTTCTTCAATCTTCAGTGAGATCAAGGTGAAAACAGGTTGTTTTCTGCACGGAGAATTTCTGAGAGTTTTTCTGTATTCTCTGGTTCTGTATTTTGTTATCTCTGTGTATCTGTAATTCCCTGTGACTGAAGAGATAAAATCTATTTTATATTCTCTGTCGAAATTCTCCTTTGAAATTTGAATCTGAAGCATTGGTTGCTGATTGTCTGGAGAATGAAAATCGGTTGGAGAATATTTTCTTTAATGATTTTCCCCAACTATCCCAATAAATTAAGCAAGTAATTAACCTGATGAAGACCATAATTAATGCTGCCAATAACGGCTATATTCAGAGAATATGAGCATTAATTACTCAGGAAATTACTGCTAAATAATATATGGAATAAGGGCAAAAATGAGGAAAAACTCTAAGTCAGGCTTGGACAAAAATCGTCGAGCTCTGAACAGATTTCGTCGACCGAAGATCCAAGTTCATCGAGCTGAAAAATCTTGTTTGTCAACCTGAGAAAACCTGTTCGTCGACCTGAGCTCAGCGAACTGCATTCTTGCCTAATCTGCACTCCATGTTTTTCGAGCTGATAATTAGTCTTCGTCGAGCTGAGTTCAGAGAAATTTATCAGGAAAAAATGTGTTGAAGTTGAACTCCAGACTTCGTCAACCTGAGCTCGATTATCGTCGAGCTCAACTCAGAGAATTCATGCTAAGTCCGTCGACCTGCGATCGACGATCGTTGAGCTAATTTCGAAGAACATCGAACTTATATACTGAACTTTGATTTTTTCTAAGTCTTGAGTCTTCGGAAGTCTTCTGTTGGCTTGTCCATCAAGGTTGAACATAATGACTTAGCCTAAACTCTAAGACTCAAACACTTGACCCTGTCTATATAATATGGGTCAGACTTAACCTAATTAGTGAACCTAGCCCTAATCCAAACTAGGGATCCAACAATCTCCCCCTATTTTGGTGAGGTCACTAAAAATATAAAAAGAAAAACAATCACAAAGCAAAATAAATATATATGACAGAAAATTGAAACATTCAGCGGATATGTACATAATAGAAGCTTTGTGACAGAATAAACAAATAAATTTCAGACAATATAAAAACTAAATAGAATGTTCATTTGTTCTTCTTTTTCTTTTCTTTATCAGCTGGCTCAGAGGGCTGTGTGAATTTAATTTCTTTGTTAGGGTTGGCTGCTTCTCTTCTAGATATTGTCATGTCAGCAGCTCTAGTTATATTGATAGAGGTAGCTCTGGGACCACAGCCTCTGGATGCAAGTTCATGTAAGCATCTATATTGAAAACTTTATTAGTCTTGTCATACCTTTTAAGTTCTTCTTTTTTGTAGGTTGACATGGTATAATACTGTGATGGATCTCTGCCTTCAGCTTTGGCTTTGTTGATCATGGAGAGTCCAACTAGTTCTTGAAATCTGCCCATTCTTGTAGTATTATCTTGTTCTGGATCCACAAATGGAATTGGTGGTGATTCTGGCTTTTTGGACTTTCAGCTTTTTCAGTTTCAAATGCTTGTTATTGTTGTTGTTTGTTACTACTTGTATGTCTGTGCTGACTGCTTCCATGATATCTTGAGGATCTATCTGGTTGCCTTTTATAAGTCTTGATATAAGAAGTAGATCTTTGAGAGATATTTCATGAAGCACCAGCAGCTGGAGGAGGAGGAGGACCTCTCCATTTCCTTTGAGAAGGAGGAGGAGGATAGTACCTTCTACTCTTCTTCCTGGCTTTTTGCTCATTTTTGGATAGCCACATCCATGAGGGCATCCCCGGGTAAGGTGTGATACTCTGCAAGATGTAGTAGGGAGTATCATGTGTGGGATTTGGTTTGGGAGCAGCTTTAGGAACAACCTTTCTTTTCTTTACAACTTTCTTCTTAGCCTTAGAACTGTGAGATTCATCAGAATCATCATCATCATTTTCATCATCAGAAGATCCCTGAGGATTATCATATAAAGCATCAATGGCCTTCAGAATATCTCTGGATATCAGCTTTTCAGCCTGAGGCTATACTGGAGGTTCTGCAACTTCTGGAACTAGTGTTTCAGCAACACTTTCAGAAACTAATAAGTTCTCTTCTTCTATGTCAGTCATAATAATTTCATCTAGATCTGGTAGAGGAATATCATCCATTATATAGGTAAGAGTAGAGATAGCTTTTAGAGGAGAAATAGCCTTGGGGGCTGATACTGGTTCAAGAACATTCTCAATTATATGTTCTTCTGTGAACACAGGAACTGCAAAACTGGCTTTGAGTTGCTTAGCAACTGTAGGACTTATTGGAGAAGAATAGGGAACTATAGCCATAAAAGGCTTTGAGCAGGCTTCTGGAAGATGATTCAGATGAACTGTATCAAAATAATTTAATAAATTGTAAATATCTATTGTGGGATTAATAAGACAATCACCAACAGTTAAAACTTCTGGAATTTCTATATCGGTACAAAGTATATCAACTGCAACTGACTCAGCCTCTATAAGCATATATATATATATATATATCTGTCTCTACATATGAAGGCTCAACTATCTGCAAAATTTCTGTTGTTGTTGCTACTAGAGCTGGAACTGATTCTTCATTGAGCATCTCCCCCTGCCTGGTTTCAGTGGATACTGGAATCAGGCCCCTAGAAGAAGAAGAGACAGAGGAGGTAGTAAGGAGAGTAGCAAGAGAAGAAATGGAGGCAGCAAGAGGTATGATTGCCACTACTATGAGTTGCCTGATCACTGGAGTGATGTGCTCCAGAATGGTGGAAAGTGAGGGAGAATCCATATCCATAAAATATGGTGGAGTTTGTGTGGATACAGATGGATGAGGAAAAGGAGTAACATCAGATGGAGGGACATCTGGCATGATGTCATCCTGGAAAGGTGGTGTAGCAGGAGGTGGTATTGGAGTGGAATTGTCATGTACAAGTGAAGTAGGTGTAGATGGTAAGGAGGTGAGCAGATTAAAGTGGGGGATGACAGGAATGTTTCAGGATGTATGTTATTTAGATGAGGTGGAAGTGGTGATGGAGGTAGTGTGATGTGTTCTGGAGATGGAATTGGTGTTGGTAGATGTATTGGTGAGGCAGGTGGTTGTTGAGGAGGAGATGATGAAGGAATTATGGTGGATGGAAGGACAACTTCTAGAGGTGGATGAGTTGTTGTATGAAGAGGTGTTATTGAAGGAGGAGGTGGAATGGGAACTTCTTCAACATCAAGGTGGGGAGCGGCTGGAACACCCCTTGTGCCCTCAGAAGGTGTGGAAGAGGAGGAAGCCCTAGATGGCTTAGAGATGGTCCACTCCCACCTTCCAAACAAGGCACATGTCAAACTTTTATAAGCATTGATAAACACTGTCATGGAGACCGGTAGTTCAGGAACCTTTTCTTGAAGGAAGATTCCCAGAATCCTCGCAAAACATACTTCCTTCTTACTATTCTTCTTCTTTATTAAATCGAACAATAGTTTTCCACATTTAACTGCTTTCTTATTTACCAAGGCACACATCACCAAGAACTAGTACCTGGTAATGTAATCGTGAGCAGTATGTTTTCCCAGCAAAACCTTGCCCATTACATAGGTTAAGAATTTATATGCAGACGACAAATTCTTCTTTAGTAGTTTATTTGGGTTTTCTCGAGTATGTCCCATTTTTATCAGCATATTATCAAATTCAGAACTATCAATCTCTATATCTTCATTTCCATTCATCAGACCGAAAATTTTGGTTAGTATTGTGGGGGAAAGAGAAACTTGATTACCAGATATTGTGTCGGTCATTGTATCTGCATTAGGTGTGGTGGAAGTGAACACCCATTCTCTAATCTCTGTCACTGCTATCTTGATTCTGCGTGTCATGAAATTCTTCATATTCTGTTCCTCAAGGAGTTTCAGAATGTCTAAGAAGATCTGGTCTGAATGTTGGAAGGAATTGAAATCGATGTCAAAACCCGTATCGAACTTCATCACAGCCAGTGAGTTTGCCGGAATCGCCATTTGTTTGCCTGCAAAAGAAAACAGAGAGATCAAGTGCAAGGGGAACAGAAAGCGCGGGACAGAGCTCGAAGAAAAACTAGATATATGGTTTTCAGAATATGAAGCGGTAGACTCCGTCCGACGAAAAATAAAATTCTTCGATCTGGGTTCGACGAAATATTTTATTGACAAAAGAGTTCGTCGATCTCAGTCAGAAGAAGTGAAAACATTTCATCAAGTTCAGTTTGATGAAAATTTTCTGAAACAATATCGTCGATCTCCGTTCGATGAAAAGAGCTTCACACACAGAGAGTTTGTCGATCTCAGTTTGATGAATTTCTCAAGAATGTTTCTCAGTTCATCGATCTCCGTTCGACGAACTATGACAAATTCTTCGAACGCAGACAAAAATTTAAATGAAGGCCTATCCATTGATCATACCTAGCTGATTTATAAAGAACAGATGGTTCCTCTCAACTAAGGGTTTGGTGAAGATGTCTGCTCTTTGCAAATCAGTGTAGATGTAGACAAGCTTAATTTTATTTTTGTCCACACACTCTCTAATGAAATGATGCTTGATTTCTATATGCTTAGTTCTACTATGATGCACTGGATTTTGTGCAATGGAAATTGCACTTGTGTTATCACATAGTAAGGTTGAATTATTTAAGTTGAAGCCATAATCTAGAAGTTTGTTATGAATCAACAGCATTTGGGAACAACAACTGCCAGCTGCTATATACTCAACTTTTGCTGTTGAAGTGGACACAGATGTTTGATTCTTGCAAAACAATGACACTAGCCTAACACCAAGGAACTGGCATATCCCAGAGGTGCTTTTTCTATCTACTCTACATCCAGCAAAGTCAGTATTTGAGTATCCAGTCAACTCAAACTCTGACTCAGTTGGATACTAGAGTCCTAGACTAGGATAACTCTTTATATATCTTAAAATTCTTTTTAGGAAAATAAGGTGAGATTTTTTAGGGTTCACCTGGAACCTAGCACAAAGACATGTAGCAAACATGATGTCTGGTCTGCTTACTGTAAGATATAACAGGGACCCAACAATGGCCCTATATAATTTTTGATCTACAGGTTTCCTATGTTCATCAGAATCAATTACAACATTTGTAGCCATATGTGTTTTCTTAGCTGAGGCATCTGACATCCCAAACTTTTTGATTAGCTCCTTAGCATACTTAGACTGGGATATGAAGATACCATCAGGTAGTTACTTCACTTGGAGACCAAGGAAGTAGGAGAGATTACCCACGCTACTCATTTCAAACTTGGAATGCATGAGGTCAGAGAACCTCTTGCATAGATTGGAATCTATAAACCTAAAAATAATGTCCTCTACATAGATTTGTACTAATAAGATTTGATCCTTATGATGTCTAGTGAATAATCTCCTATCTACAATGCCCCTAAAAAAATTTATGTTCTAGAAGAAAGCTAGCTAAGATTTCATACCAAGCTCTTGGAGCTTACTTTAAACCATAAAGAGCTTTATACAATTTAAAGACATAAGAGGGATGAGTAGGAGAGATAAAACTTGGTGGTTGCTCCACATAAACTTCTTCTTTAAGTTCACCATTCAAGAATGCACTCTTGACATCCATTTGGTATACTTTGAACTTTTTGTAGGCAGCATATGCAAGGAAGATTCTGATTGCTTCCAGCTTTGCAACAGGTGCAAATGTCTGGTCATAGTCAATGTCTTCCTCTTGTCTGTAGACTTGAGCAACCGGCCTTGCCTTGTTCCTTATGATAATACCTTGGGCATCTAGTTTGTTTCTAAATACCCATTTAGTTCCAATGACTGGGTAGTCTTGTGGTCTTGGAACTAAATCCTAAACTCTACATCTCTCAAATTGGTTGAGCTCCTCTTGCATTGCAATAATACCGTGTGGATCTTGCTCAACATATTTATGGATTGGGGCTCAATTTGAGATATAAAGCAGGCATGCATCATGTCCTGGTGGAGTTGATGCCTTATCTGTACACCAACTGAAATGTCTCCAATCACTTGAGATACAGGGTGATCTCTAAGTGTGACAAATTCATTAGGTGGAGTTGGTTGAGCAACAGCTTGGGGAATTAATTTCTCTTGTGGAATTACAGCTGTTGTTGGTTCTTCACTGATTTCAGTGTCTTCATCTTCACTGTCTTCAGCAATTTGTGGAGAAGTATGGCTAACAGGCTCATTGGGGAGGGTTAATTCATTTAGCTTCTCACACAAATGTGGTTCCTACAAAGACTCACTGGTAGAAGGAATCTTCTCCTTATAAAACATGTTAGTTTCATCAAAAGAAATATGGATAGATTACTCAATTTTCATGGTAGATTTATTATAGACCTTATAAGCCTTGCTTACTTGGGAATATCCAAGAAAAATTCCAATTTCAGCATTGGCTTCAA
This sequence comes from Platanthera guangdongensis, assembly GCA_039583875.1. Classification (NCBI taxonomy): domain Eukaryota; kingdom Viridiplantae; phylum Streptophyta; class Magnoliopsida; order Asparagales; family Orchidaceae; genus Platanthera; species Platanthera guangdongensis. Next base: position 92,246,979 of record CM077167.1, read on the forward strand.
ATTTTCTAATGTATTTCTTATTATTTTATGAATGTATCATATGCAACCAAATATTTTAAAATAGTCTACTTTAGGTTTCTTCCCTTTAAGTAGCTCATAAGGAGTCTTATTCTTAAGTTTGTGTATTAGACTTCTGTTCAGTACATAGTTTGTTTTGCTTACAGCCTCTGCCCAAAAGGATAGGGACATGCAAGCATCTGCAAGTAATGTGCCTGCGGATTCAATTATGGTTCTATTTTTCCTTTCAGCAACCCCATTTTGTTGAGGAGTTCTAGGATCTGATAAGCAGTGCCTGATACCTTCCTTCTCACAGAACTCTTGCATAAGAAGAGACTCAAACTCAGTACCATGATCACTTCTGATCAATGCAACTGGAGTAGAGTACTCAATCTGTATGTTCTTGAGAAAATCTGTAAGAACCTTGAAGTTATCTGACTTAGATCTTAGAAAGAATATCCAAGTGAATCTAGAGAAGTCATCTACAATCACTAGAGTATAAGATTTCCCTCCTAGGCTTTGTACAACAATTGGGCCAAAAAAGTCCATATACAGCACGTACAATATTCTAGGTGAGTCACTTTTATTTACAGATTTAAAGCTACTTTTAGTTTGCTTGCATAATTGACAAGCCTTGCAAAGGCTTTCCTTCTTGTAGGGGCAAGAAGGCAATCCTCTAACAAGGTTGTCCCGAGAGAGTTTGACATATTTTTTAACTTAACATGCCCTAATCTCTTATGCCAAAGGTCATTATTGTTACGAGTTTCATTAAATAAACAAATTTCAGATTTGACAAACCTAAAGTTAACTATATAAATGTTTCCTACTCTAGTACCCATTAATACTACAAGGTTATCTACTGAAGTAATAATACATGAAGTTTTATTAAAGGATGCCTGAAACCTTTCATCACTTAACAGACTTATGGATATCAGGTTATGCTTCAGTCCACTTACATATGCAACATTCCTGAAGATGACTTCTCCAATCTTGACCTTTCCATATCCTTCAGTCTGGCCACAATTGGATGCACCAAATATTACTTTAGGTCCTAACTTTGACTTGTAGTTGATTAGGTTATCCTTGTTTCTAGTCATGTGTTTTGAACAGCCACTATCCAAATACCACTGTTGCTCTGTGGTGGGATAGTCTTTCACCTGCAAGGAAACAAATTAGCTATTCTTGACCCAGGTTACCTTGGGTCCTTCTTTCTTGACATAATTAAAACTGGAGATATAAGAATATTCATGTTGGAATTTATAGCCTAAGGGATGATATCTTCTAGGTAGAATAATTCATTGATTAAATTGATTAATGGATGATCTTGATTGATTATAAGTTTTAGAAAAATTTAAGTTTCTGTTAAGATGAACTGCGTTCGACGAATTCTGTTGAGTTCGATAAATGTGGATAAGTTCGTCGAACTCCACTCAGAGAATGAAAGTATTCATTCTTTAGGCCTCAATATCCTCGATCTCGGGTTGACGAACCATACTGGTTTCGTCGGTCGTAGTTCAACGAATAATTATAATGAAAGTTTGCGTTCGGAGTTCGTCGACTTGAGTTCGATGAACTGTACACAGTTCGTCGATCAGAGTTCGACGAAATCTATTAAACATTGTTATAATTAGGAATTTTCTTATTCTTTTTCTTTTTCTTATTCTTTTATTTTAATTCAATTTGTTTAAAATTATTATCATTTTCTATCTTTTTTTCCTTTTTCTGAAACAAATTTTATTAGAGTTGTTAGTATATTTTTCTGAATTAGTTGGAGTTGGCTTGATGAAGCACCTAAGCCCAGCTTGCCATTTAGCCTGACATTCACTGTGCTTGTGATGCCCATCAACTTTATGCTTCTCCCATTTAGGGATTCTTCAAGTTGTCTTGCCTCAGCCAATTCAGTCTTTAGTGATATAATTTGTTCTTGAGCTAAAGTTAATTCATCTTTTAACTTAATAATTTCAGAAATAAATTTTTCATGATCAGTTAATTTTTCTCTAAGTATTTTGATTTCTTTTTCAGAGTTTATTAAATCAATGCATAGTGATTAGAATTTAGCTTTGAAATTGTCAGAATTGTAATCAAAGGAAGACAATACCTGATCTGCCTCTGATTCAGATGTTTCTTCATTATCTAATTCTTTTGTTTGTTCCTCAGCATCAGATGGACTGCAGGAGGCATTGATATCCATAAGACAAACTTCCCTTGCCTTTACATCCTCTTCATCTTCACTAGAGCTAGAAGATGAAGATTCTTCATCAGTGTCACTCTAGGTCTCAGCCACAAAGCCCTTATCTTTTCTCTTGTGCTTTATGGATGAAGGCTTGCTATAGTGATGCTTCCTGGTTTCTTTTTCTCTTTTTTTCTCCTTCTTTTGATTCTCAGGGCACTCTGAGATAAAGTGTCCTAGCTTCCTGCACCCAAAACAAACAACCTATTTAGTGGGTGTTTTGTCATACCTTGGTTTGCCATCCTGCCTAGATGACTTTCTTCTAAAGTCCTTCATTTTCCATCTTGTAGAATCTCTTGGCTAAGAGACTCAAAAGTTCTTCATTGGAAGTTGGGGCTTCTGCCTCTTCTGAAGCTTTGAAAGCTATGTTCTGCTCCTTCCTTGATGATGTGGAGGCCTTCTGATCAGCAACCTCTATTGTCTTGATCAACTCCTCATAAGATTTGAGCTTGCCAAGAAGAGATTCTGTAGAAATCTCATTCAAAGTTCTGGCCTCTTTAATTGGCCATATCCTGGAATCCCAAGTGCTGGGGAAGAACATTAGGATTTAATCATTTATCTCAGTTAATGAGATGTCCTTGTCCAGTGTTCTTAATTCATTTATGATGACACTGAGTCTGTTATACATGTCTGCAATAGTCTCTGATTCCTCCTTCCTGAAATTCTCATATTGTGATATGAGGAGGGATCTCCTATCTTTCCTTTCATATGATGAGCCAGCAACTATTTGGTTCAGTGAGTCCCAAATAGCCTTTGTAGAGGTGCACTCAGCTACCTTCTGAAAGATGTCATCTGACATTATCGGTGCCAGAATGTTCATTGCTTTAGCATCAACCATCTTGGCTTTCTTTTGTGCATCAGCCCACTCAGATTGTGGAACTGCATGTGTACTGGTAGATGTAGTAGCAGCTATAGGTTGTGGAGGACCTGTCAAAATAGAATTGAAAATGTTCTCATCAATAGAATTCATATAAATTTTGATTCTTGCCTTCCACGTGCAAATTTTTGCAAGTTGCACACAGGAGGTCTGGTGCTAGAATATTCATTATTCTGTGCCACGATGTAAACAAGAAGTTAGAGAGAAAAAGATCTATCAAGGATCTTGGTTCAGATGTTAATCTGTAAAACAAAAATAACCTTAGGCTTTGATACCAATTGAAAGATAGGGGATAGATCTGATTACTCTAGAGGGGGGTGAATAAAGTATGTTAAAACTTTTGGTTGTTTTTAAAGATATCAGAGTAATAATATAGGTGATACTATAGTAGTAGCAGATAATTGAAAATAGTTTAAGCAGAACTACCACATCATTCAATACACAGCAATAAAAAAACAAAGAGTAACTAGACAACACAAGAAATTTATAGTGGTTCCCCTAAACTTGGGTACATCCACTCTTCTACCACCCTGGTAAAAATCTACTACAGGTTTTTGATCAGGTGCCCAGCCACCAACAGGTTTTTGCTCAGGTGCCCTATCACCACAAGATCTATTTTAAGGGAGATCTCACAACTCTTTGAACTTTTGATCAGGTACCCAAAAACCAAGTATAAACTTTTGAAGAGATTTATTAAACCCTTTTACAAGTGGGGGAGAGAGATTTGATGGTGTCTTCTCTTTCTCTAATCAACAGAAAAGACTAGTGGATTGCTGTTGTCAAAGGCTCCTTCCAAAATCACTTGAAGCCTTGCTCAAGGTGTAAGACTTTTGCCTTGACTTGAAGTAATCTAGGAACTTCTGACTGATTCATATTATGTTATCCTTAAAAGCTCCTAGAGTTAAAGTTGAAGAAGACTTTTGATTTGTGTTTGTTGTTCTTCTTTAGTCTTCAGTGAGATCAAGGTGAAAATAGGTTGTTTTCTGCACAGAGAATTTCCGAGAGTTTTTCAGTATTCTATGGTTTTGTATTTTGCTATCTCTGTGTATCTGTAATTCCCTATGACTGAAAAGAGAAAATCTCTTTTATATTCTCTGTCGAAATTCTCCTTTGAAATTTGAATCTGAAGCATTGCTTGCTGATTGTCTGGAGAATGAAAATCGGTTAGAGAATATTGTCTTTAATGATTTTCCCCAACTATCCCAATAAATTAAGCAAGTAATTAACCATATTAAGACCATAATTAATGATGCCAATAACGGCTATATTCAGAGAATATGAGCATTAATTACTCAGGAAATTACTGCTAAATAATATATGGAATAAGGTTAAAAATAAGGAAAAACTCTAAGTCAGGATTGGACAGAAATCGTCGAGCTCTGAACAGATTTCGTCGACCGGAGATCCAAGTTCGTCGAGCTGAGGAATCTTGTTCGTCAACCTGAGAAATCCTGTTCGTCGACCTGAGCTCAGCGAACTGCATTCTGGAGATAACTTGCCTAATCTGTGCTTCAAGTTCTTCGAGCAGATAATCAGTCTCAGTCGAGCTGAGATCAGAGAAATTAATCTGGAAAGAATGTGTTGAAGCTGAACTCCAGAATTCGTCTACCTGAGCTCGAATTTCGTCGAGCTCAACTCAGAGAATTAATTCTAAGTTCGTCGATTTGCGATCGATGATCGTTGAGCTGAGTTTGACGAACGTCGAACTTATATACTGAACTTTGATTTCTTCTAAGTCTTGAGTCTTCTGAAGTCATTTGTTGCCTTGTCCATCAAGATTGAATCTAATGACTTAGCCTAAACTCTAAGACTCAAACACTTGACCCTGGTTATACAATATGGGTCAGACTTAACCTAATTAGTGAACCTAGCCCAAATTCAAACTATGGATACAACATACTCTACATTTCCGGATCTAAATGTAGGAATATATGGGGATCAAACTGATCTACCCACTGGAATCCACCCTTTTTCCACCTTTTGGTGAGGGGATCCATGCAAATATGCATATTGAGGACTTCACTTGTCTGGGAGAAAATCGTTACCCTTGAAGTTCTCTTCGGAGCCATGACGAAGCTTGTCTACGTCGATGGAAAGTAGTACATCGCTATCCTTTTTGCGGATTTATCTTCAGATTTGGCCTCTAACCACAAGATCTCCTTCAGTGAGCTCACAAAGCTCAACCCAGTACTTTCTTAGCTTCTTCTTACTTTTCACTCAAGGAAACTCAAGAGATGAAGAGAGAGAGAAAAAGAAAGAGAATGAAACCTCCTTCATATTCTTCTCTTGTTAAGTGGACTCGGGACTAATCCTAACCACATGATCTCTCAGTCAAAATAAAGCAAAGGTCGGGATTTGAGTTGACTAATCAATTTTGGCGATATCGACTATCGCCACTCGACGATATCGACTTCACCGCTTTGACCCTAGTCAACCACCGCTTATTGACCGCTTAACAGTCAAGCCGACACTATCGCCCGACGATATTCAATATTGCCCACGATATCAAGCCACTCAACGCATTCAGGCGTTAAGTGCGTCGAGAACGTCGAGAGCCGACTCAACGCTATATTGTTATCGCCATCCGGCGATACCCACTATCGCCTGGCGTTATCAAAGCAAGTAACTCACTCAACACTTCTAGGCATCGAGTGCCTCGAGATCACTCAAAGCTTTATAGCGTTGAGAGCCATCACTATCCTCGTTTGGCGATACCCATTGTCGCCACTCGGTGATATCAGTTCGACAATTTGTCGAAACCGTCGAGTTCGCCGAGCTGGGATCGACGAATGCTCTATCGCAATCACGCGATACCACTGTCGCCCGGCGATAGTGAAAAAAGTTCTGCTATCAAATTTGGGGTGTTACACTGATTTTCTTCCTTCTTACCGAACCAAAGAGACATGTGCGAGGAGAGATAATGCCCATTCTTGAATCTTCCGGTGGCCACCGACGGCGCTCCGGTGCTCGAAATCTTCAACCGAATATAGATTCGAAAAGCTCTCAACGAGAGCTACGCCATCGTGGTAAAATCTTCTCAATTTCTTGAGTTTTTCTCATTAGGGTTTTTGCCCCTAACATCTATTTCGGCCATTCTTGTTCAGATTTTGGTTTCCCCCATCTTCCTTAGTCCCGATCTACGCTGAGGTGCAATTTGGAGGTCTTCTCTGGCAAAACCAAGGTAAGTGATGGTTTTTCCCCGCTTCCCTTCTTTCTCCCGATCTGCTGAAATTTCTAACATCTTTTTTCCATTATCATCAATAACTTATTGATTATAGTGCTATCTAAATCCTTTGTTTGAATCTACTTGTATTTTCTTGTTTTTGATTTTGCTAATCTAACCATGTAAAGTGGCATATGTTTTGATGATGTGGTTGAATCTTGCTCTTTTATATGTTCCTTAACTATTATGTAGGACGTGTTAGAGTTTATCTAGAATTGTAAATCCTTCTTGAAGGTTGATCAACCGTTTCAAATCTAGATATGTTCAGTAGAATCTGATGTGTCCAATCTTGAGATTTATATCATTGTTTCCTTCATAGTGATGTGGTCGGGTGAGACAAGCCGCTAGGCCCGGGAAGGGTTGTGGTGGGCCACTACGCTCTAAACCCGGGTCATTACGGATTGTGACGATGATGGTATTTCTTTGTTGTAGGTGTTATTAGTGGGCGAATCCACTGCCACAACATATGATCCCTCTATTAGTACCTTGTGGAACTCTACCGGGTGTTTGGGCATTTGCGGTGTATGGTGCAGTATCCAGTCTCCCCCATAATTAGACGTATAATATGTTTGTGGGGTGTGTATAGATGAGTTAACCACCTCGCCTGTGTTGTTTTTGGTGGATTTGTCCACAAGTGGCTAATAGAGTTTTGCTATTCTTCTTGATGATTTAATCGTGATTTTCCCCTTATAGTCACGTGCATCTGGGGGTACTTTTGTTATACATGACAATTCACATAAGTGTTCCTTTCTGAGTTTATTTTTGTACCTTACTGCTCTATTTTATTCCGGAATTTCCTTTGGTCTTGGGTTGATACCCCTTGACCTTTATTTATTTTGGCTTACTTTTCCTGCCATCACTTGTACTTTCTTGCTGAGGTGTTTTGTCTTTGGAATGCCTCAGTTTAAGAGCTGTAGCTGGTAGTGGAGCTGGTTATGGAGTTCTTGAGCAATTGTGTTGGCTGTGGTCTTTACTTCGTCGTTACGAGGTAGTTTGTTGTTGTAGTTTTCCTTACCTAGTTTAGACATACTTTTGTCTTCTGTGGGTTCGTGTTAGATTGTTGATGCCCACGAGATGGTTGATTTTGGATACTTTTGCAAGCTGCTACTTGCTTCTTTCTGATTATTTGGTTTACTTGCTCTCTAGGATGTTTTATGCTAGAATTGCATGATAGGTATTTTTAAGTATAAAAACTACTATTATTACTTCATGCATTGTATGTTTTAAAATGCTAAATCACTATATTTAAATACTGTAAAAATATATTTATACTTCTATTATAAACCTAGAACTTGCATGCAATGAGTTGCCCTCTGGGGACCTTTTTACACATATAGGATGTCTAACCTTATAAAAGAAGTATTTTCACAACGTTTAACTACTTTTCTGAAAGTTATTTAACTAAAGATTAGCTAATCACCTAGAGGGGGGTGAATAGGTGTTTGAGCTTTAATAAAATCTTTTGTTGTTTTCAAGTTGTTCTAGCTAGAGCTAGTCCTTAAATCCTAGAATAATAAAGAAAAGCAAGCATATAGCAAACACAAGGATTTATAGTGGTTCCCCAATTGAGTACATCCACTTTCCCTCCCACCTATCCAACTTATTTGTTGGAGTCGGCACAAATTCCTCCACTATGCTCCTCAGAGCTTACACCTCAGGCCCTCAGCCTATTACACAGATTCTTCATAGAATCCAACTCAGAACCATAAGGGTTCCTACCTCAGAGCTTTGCAAAACTCCTATAGCTCAGTGATCCACTGATCACCTACCTCAGTCGTATTTCTAAGGCCTACACTCAGGCTCTTCAACCCTACAGCTTCAGGAAAACAAACTTACTCTCAGAGTGCTACAGCACTCCTACACTCAATACCCTTCCAGGTACCTACAACTCAGCCACCTCCAAGGCCTAAAAACTCAGTGGTCAGTAGACCAACTACAACTTAGTGACTCTTCAGTCACATACCTTAGGAACAAGGCCCTACACTAAGGCTGGGTGGACAGCCCTATCTCTGATCCATACTTGGATCCTACCTCAGAGAGTAACACTCTCCTACCTCAGGCAATTAAGCCCTATAGCTCAGATCCACACTTGGATCATATCTTAATACCCCCAATAGGGCACCTACCTTAGTGACAAATTTGTCACCTACCTCAGGCACAATGTGCCCTACACTTAGATTCAGATATATTGAATCCTACAGGAAAAATACAGAATGATTTAAGAAAATAAAACAACAGACTCAGGGAATAATCTCTGAGTTTACCTTACTGGACTGAGCAGATATCAGTCCAGCTCACTTGATGTAGAAGGAATCAGTTTTCTTCTACAGCTCACACTTTTCTGATGTACAGATAAGCAGCTACCAACTTGCTGAAGAGATGTATCAGCTACACTGTTCTGATGAGAACAAGCTTGCTGAACTTTGAAGTACTTCAGCTATCTTTCTTTGCCTTCATGCTAACTTGGCTGGACTTTAGCTTTCAAGCTTGGTGGAAAGAAAATGTCTAGCCGTCTCTTTCAATTTCTCTTTCTATATTTTCTGCGTTTGATCCTTGTGTATTCGTTAACCCTAATCCCTTTACAGTTTTCTTTTTATATGCGTTGATTTTAATCAACGACACAATAGAATGTGGGCCCACCAAGGATTTGTGAGCGTCATCTCCATCAGAAAGGGACAAAACATCTTTCGGCACTGCAACAACTTTCCTGTAACGGCTTCCTGCAATTTTGACTTTGATGACGTCAGTAGTGGTCATCAATGTTGAAACCGGAATCCGGCCTCTTGTGGAGTTCGACCCTTGGGGAAGGGGTGGTCTCGCGCCTACTTTGCTCCTGCAAGAAAAACAACGAAGAAGACAAGAAGAAACAGACCCAAGGGCTCGGCAGGGAGGTCCCACCACAAACCCGGAAGATCTCTGAGCGCTTCCCCTCCTTAGACAGAAGCCGAGCTAAGGTACCCTCAGAGAGCACTCGAAAATGAGAGTAAGGAGGCACCCAAAGCGTCACCTCTGAGGTACCCCTTGGGTCTTATTTATAGTTTTCTGGAATCCGAACTGCCAATAACCAAAAGAACTGACCTGAAAATACCAAAAGGGCCCTGTTTAGGCCTGCCAACAGCCAAACTCCGCTGTCCTGAGTGGCTATACGCAGTCCAACCTGGTCTGCCAATAGCGTGGCTCCGCCGTTCTGAGGGCTATTCGCACCCCTGGGGAGTCGGCTCGCCTTCGATCCCCCTCCGCGGGAGGCAGGCATGACCTGGCTCCAACGGTCTGCCTATTCTTCCTGGGCGAGCGCGAGCCGGACTGCCGCGACCTGCCTGTCTTCTGCCGGGGCAAACAGGCGACCAGGTCGCGTGTAGGGGCTGGCCGGCGGCCATCGCGACCCCTCGATCGGCTCGCTAGTCGCGGGTCACCGAACCCGCCCGCTTTGGTCAGTGATTCTCTGCGCGACCCGCTCGCTCGCCTCGCCCGGCTCGCTCGCCTGAAATGGGCGGGAGCGGGCCAGCCCTCCTGCCGTATATATGTTTGCCGCTTGGGTGCGGGTCGCGGGGCTAGGTCTGCTCGACTTCCCTTGCAGGACCCGCTCGCCGGATATGGGGTTGTACACAATCCCCGCTCTTTTTGAGCTTGATACAAGCTCGGAAAGAATCATCCAACCCACGTGTTCGGCGAGTACTGTGCTGAGCTGGCAGGGAATCTTCTGGTGGGGCCCCACTGTCCGGCTATAAATATACCGATGAGCAAAGGGGGGGCTCCCCATACCCCCTCATTTTTCTTGAACAGACTGCAGTTTCTCGATGCCGGTCAGTGAAGAGGTGCGAGCTCGCCTGGCGGCTGCGGGCCAGAAGACTCGGGAGGAGGCCCTCGAGGCCGCCCCTTGGCTAGCACGTGGGTCTCCCGGCCCTCTCTTTAGGCCGGCAAAGGGGAAGTGAAAGTCCACCTAGTGTCAACTAGCTTCACCTATGGGGGGGGGGGGATAGGTGATGTGCAGCGTTTTTGCGGAATTTAAAATTGTACCTGCACAAGAAAACAAAACTCCACAGCACAGAAGATACACAAGCAATTTATAGTGGTTCCCCGATTTGGGTACATCCACTTTCCCCCTTCGACCTATCTCCCAACAAGGGACGACTCGGTCTCTTCTCCAACATGATTGAAATCCAATCCTTGCACTATCGGAAGGAACCCTTCCACACGTAGGAGTCAGCACTCCCACTACCCAGGTTGCACCCAACCCTTACAACTAGGAACCAACGTTCCTTTATAACAAAAATAAACTAGAATGTACAAGAAATACAAACTACGTTTGGAGACTCAGGTGTCCCTCTTCGTTGACGACGTGTTCTTGAAGTCCACGAAGAGTCCACAACCCTAGATCTCTCTTGGAGAGAATCTCCACGGAACCGGCGGCGGCAAGATGGGCGGCGGCTTGGCTCACGGGATCGGCGGCGACAACGATGTGCGGCTGCTGTACTTTGGAGATTCAAACTTCGTAGCGAAGCTAGCTAGGTCTTCCAACGGTCACACTAGGATCAATCGTCTCGATTGATTCAGACGGGGAAGGTTTTCCCGATCAATAAATCAAGAGACAAAGGATCTCCGGTTAGACGCGTGAGACTCTAAGCTTGGCTAGGCTTCTGTCGACCGGAGATCTGGAAGAAACCACGATCAAGACCGGCGAACAACTCTCTCGAGCGACGACGGCGGCGGCGGCGGTGCAGAACTCGCGATCTAGGTCACGTCGTGGCTCGAGTATTTCTTTTCTTCTTCGCTGCCCTACTGTTCAAAAATGCGCATGTATTTATACAGTGAAATAATCTTTTATGACCGTTATGGGTCCCACCAGAAGAAACCCAAGATCCGGTTCAAAATAGTGCCAGCGGCAGAATCCGGTCCAACTTTTTCCAGAAAATTGCCAAGTCAAAATCGGCGAGAATCGAAGGTGATTCTCGACGAATCGGCGAGAATCAGTTAGTGATTCTCGACGATTCGTCGAGAATCACTCGTGATTCTCGCCGAATCACTTGATGATTCTCGCCGAATCACTTGTTGATTCTCGACGAATATTACCTGGTCATGATCTGCTCAACGATGGGTTCGGCGAGAATCACTAGTGATTCTCGCCGAATCTTACTTGGCACCGATTTGAGGTAGCCGGATAGAGTCGGCGAGAATCACTAATGATTCTCGACGATTTGGCGAGAATCACTAGTGATTCTCGCCGAATCGGCGACGATTTATACTGAGATGATTTTTTGTCTTTCCACCCAAGAGCTGCTCCTTGACCCATGTAACGCCCCGGATTTTTGATTACGTACGCATGATGGGCGTTACGTTGGTTTTGACTGTAGTTTGAGCATGCTTTTTTCCGCGGGCTTGCGAGTGGCTGTTTTGTTTGCCGAGTTGCACGATTCCCCAGCAAACCGGAGTCCATATGAGGGACTCAGTGAGGCCTCTTAGGGAATGCTTGCACTTTTTCGCGCCCGGGGAATGTAGCTCAAAATAAGTTGCTGGTTCAGGAAACAAAAAAGGGTAAAAAGTGCTTGAGGCAAAAATGGTCTAGGACGTCTCAGAAACATTTTTCACAAAAGGGAAAAATGGTCGTTTTTGTGCGAGACACGCCCCGTGACACGGGCGTGACCCTGGCCGTGACCTGGGCGTGACCTTGACTCGACGAGTTTTTCTTGCGTCGAGTTGAGCTCGACGAATGGGGTACACGCCCCGTGATACGGGCGTATCACGGGCCGTGTCCCGCTTCGTCGAGTGTCGAGTGTCGATCGTCGAGTATCGAGCGTCGAGTATCGAGTCGTCGAGAGAGGGGACACGACCTGTGACACCGGCGTGTCACATGGCATGTCAGGCTGGGTCGAGTGTCGACACTTTTTGTCGACGAGGTGTCGAGACACGGGTTACACGCCCTAGGTCACGGGCGTGACCGACCCGTCACGGGCATGTACCCGGCCGTGTACCGTGTGGATAAACTTTGATTTGCCGACTTTCGGCGCCGCTATAGGTACACGCCCTGTGTCACAGGCGTGACACAGGGCGTGACCGGCCCGAAAATCGACTTTTTCCAGTTTTTTGTGCCGTTCATTTCCTTGATTCTGCATCGAACGGTTCAGCTTTGTTCTGGAGGAAATAAGTCCGACACAGAGCTTTGTATGTCTCATTTTCTTCTTTTCATCTTCATCTTCTTCTTCTTCATTCCCAAAGAGAAAGCAAGAGAGCAAGGGAGCAAGCAAGGCAAGGAAAGAGGAGAGCAGCCGTCGCGGCATCGTCTCGGTTCAGGCAAGCGGTGTTCTCCACCTTTGCCAATCTTCGTACTTGATTCAATTTTCCATTTTTCTAGCTTGAGATCTTGTGTTGAATTTTTCTTTATTAGCCTTAGTCTTTCAATTCCCCTTAGTTTGTTCTTCTTGATTCAAATTATGATCAATACTCTTGTTTTCCCATGATCAATACTCTTGTGTTATGCTAATTCCCTATGCTAGTTCCCTATGCTAAATGACCTTGCTCTCCCATATTTAGTTTTGTTGGTATCAAGTCTATGCTAGATTAATTCATGTAGCTAATTCGGTTCATATTCATGTAACTTATCTAGTAGAGGCGATTTTTCCTTGGTCAATTCAAACTCTATCATGTGATTTTATTTTGATACAAAGCATGTGAGTTTTATGGGATGAAGGCATCAAACGCTACGTTGGCAATTGGTAGTCGTGTGTAAGGGCGATGAAAGGAGCGTGTTACCTTGGGTTATGGGGCGTTTTGCGAGGCGAATTTGTGAACCATGGCAGGAGCGTTTGTGTGAGAATTTTGCAAGGGGTGGTGTGGTTTCAGCCTGTGGCCACCGGGTTTTGTTTTTGTGGTTAGAGAGACCACTTGGGCCCCGATTTGGGCTGGTTTTGTTTGGTGCGTTCCACTTTAGGGCCGCTACCGGTAAGACCCTTGCGAAATTAAACTTAACCGCTGCTTATGCTTCACTAGTATCGTAATTTCTTGGCTTATGAATGATGGAATGGGCATGTGTTTTGCCTTTTGCTCCTGCGGTTTAAGCAGGACATGATGAACTTGTACGCACTTGGTGCGTTTGCCATGGATTGTGGTGCGTTTTCCACTTGTTTTGTTCACTCATGTTACTTGATGAAACATCTCTGTGGGGTCGGTAAGCCCCTTCGTTAGAATATATGACATTTATGCTCTCTTTTTGTATAGCTTGGTTGATTGCTGAGGTATTCTTTCTTGAATGCCTCAGGTGCAGGTTGTAGCCGGTTGAGCGGCTAGGTTGGTTGGTGGCGTTTCCTGGGAATTAGCCGAGCATTCATAGCGAGGTAGTTCTTCTTTTTGTTGTACAGACATACATGTGCCCCAATGGGTTCGTGTCAGCTTGTTGGCACCCATTGGTGGTTTTCTTTTGTGTAAATATGAACTAGATTGCTAATGTAACTCATTTGGATGGAATGATATGTACCTGCTTTTGGGATGGTTTTCTAGTAGGTTGCATTAGCTATTTTGACTAATGATATGTACTATTGTATATCATGCATACATGTTTTGTTTTACTAACACATACTTTTCAAATGACGTAAACAAAGAGGAGTTCTTATAGTAGTATCACTCTAGACTGCATATAGGAGCTCATCATAAATAAACAAAGTATTTCCGCCGCGTACAAAGACAATTTTACTATCTAAGGCCGAGGGATACAACCATGTAATCCAAAAGTTTTCCTGCATGTAACTATTGAATTTCAACTTGTAAAGTCAGAGTCAAGAGTTGCCTGAGCGTGTGCAGTTGTCCCCTGCACGACGTGGCATCATAACCCGTAGTTCCTCTTGCTCTGATACGATATGCTCGTTGAGGAAATGCGGGTTGTGACAGTTGGTATCAAAGCGAGGTTTGCTTGACATTTGGTGGGGCAAACTTTCCCTTTGATTTTGTGTTTCTAAGCATCATCGCATACACACACCGAGGTGCCATCAGTATGTCTTGGCCGAAGCACGTACACTACACTCATGGCATGAACAGAAGTATACGGGGCATATTATGTAGTATGGGATGCCTAATATGTGGTTGTATATGGATCCACCATAGGGGCAACATGTGAGGGTTATGTAGTATGGGATGCATAACCTCACCACATGGATGCGACTAGCACGTTTTCTTTTATTCGTTGCATGCAATGCTATGTAGTATGGGATGCATAGCATTGTGATGCGTACGACCGCTCATGGCATGCATTAAGGCTTTGTTTTTAGATTGCATAGCACATCACGCATAACATAACATTGCATGAGCACAACGTGCCAAGCTAAGACGTACATGATGACACCTGTACACACATAGTTTTGGGTCAAAGAAAGTCATGCATTCATGGTTTAGGCACAAGTTAGTGGGATGACGGTGAGTCATCTTTAGGTTAGGCATACCATCATTCTCAAACTCCCAAAGCAAGTTAGCAGTTGATGTTCATATTTCTTTATGTATGGTCTGTACATAGCCGTTGTGTGTTTTGTTGGGTTTGAGCTTGATAAGAGTGAACGTGTTATAGGATGTCGAAGCGTCCAGTGACAAGGCAAACTCCCCAATCCGAGGGCGAGTCTTCGGGCGCGCAGAATAATGCGCTGATGGATAGTCTTCGCCAAAGTAATGAGGCTTTGACGAGGCAGGTACAGGAGGTACAGTCCCAGCTCCAAGCTATGTCAGCCGCGATGTCTGGGCTGGCACCAAGAGGACAAGAGATGGTTAGAGGCCCCACTAGTTCGACTTCTTCAATGGCAGCGACACCCCCAGTTGTGGTTCCTCCTGCGATGACTTTCATCTCGCAGTTTCAGCGACTTGGACCACCGACGTATGATGGAAAAGCAGACTTCGTAATCTTGGATGATTGGGTGATTACGTTGGAAGAAATGTTTGTGTATGCTGGTGTGACTGAGGACCAGAAGGTGATGCTTGCTGCCTATCAACTGAAAGGGTTGGCGAAAGGTTGGTGGTTACGAGAAAAGGAAGGACTAGGGGCGGGCTGTTCGTGGGAAGTGTTTAAAGAAATAGTACGGCGCAAGTTTCTACCGGCAGTGGAACGGGACTGCCTGATGAATGACTTCTTGTACTTGAAGCAGAGGAAACTCACAGTGAGTGAGTATGAAATCGAGTTTAGCAAGTTAAGTCGGTTCGCTCCGAGCTTGGTGACTACAGAAGCTGACCAAGTAAAGAGATTTCTTGGCGGACTCCGTAGCGACGTTCAGCAGTTCGCAAGTGCTTATGGAGCGACAAGTTACACTATGGTGGTTGAGGCGGCATTGAAGGTAGAAGCTATCGAAAATGCCAAACAAAGAGGGCAGCAGACGAGGCAGGGCAAGAGACAGCTGGTGGGAGAGAAAATGTCCCACGAGTCAGACGTAAAGAAGAAGAAGGAACTATGTAGCTTCTGTGGCCGAGCCGGTCACCCGTTTGAAAAATGTTTCAAGCGGTTGGGAATGCAAAAGAAGGAGCAGGTGCACGCCATTCAAGGTGCGCCAACTAGAGACTTGGAGTGTACATTTTGTGGGAGAAGAGGTCATGATGTGAGCCGCTGCTGGGCCAAAGACAAGGTATGCTTCCAGTGTGGCAGACCAGGACATCTTCGCGCAAGGTGCCCACAGGTGCAAGCTGTGTTGCAACCCGCACCACTCCAGGCTTTGCCTCCGCCTCCGCGCTTGGACAAAGGCAAAGGGAAGTTGAATGTGGTCTCTGCAGAGGAAGCGCATACATCACCGCAGGTTATCTCAGGTTCGATTCAGTCCTCTGGTTCTCGTTTTGTGTATGCCTCTTATGTGTAGTTCTTAGCATAGCATATATACCTTATAGGAAACTTTAAGGTAAAGAACCGTTGGGCGCGTGTTCTCTTTGATTCTGGCGCGACCCATTCATTTGTGGCTCGAACCTTTCTGGATTGATATCATTTGACACCAGAGCGAGTGGGGAATGCGTTTTTGGTGAAATTTCCTTCCGGCGCTTCTGTGGTGGCTGACTGGGGTCTTCTTGATTGTCCCATTTTGTTGGGGGATTTCATAGCAAGAGTTGATTGCAAGGTGATCGATTTGGACGATTTTGACGTCATTCTGGGCATGGACTGGTTAGCCCGTTATGATGCCGTCATCCAGTGCAGAGGAAAGCGCTTGGATTTCATCAAGGATGATGGTCAGCCAGGAAGTGTGTATGGTGATTCTTGTAAGGATTCTCCAGGGATTTCGGCGGTATGTGTTCAGACGTTGTTTGTTTCCGACTGTTTTGCTTGTTTTGTCTCCGTTGTGGGGACTAGTGCTGTTTTGCCGCATTTAGAGGAGATTCCTGTTGTGCGTGAATTTCCAGATGTTTTTCCTACTGACCTTCCTGGTCTACCCCCTAATCGTGATGTCGAGTTTGTTATTGATTTAGAGCTGGGTACGCGACCGATTGCGAAAGCGCCGTACAGGATGGCCCCGCGTGAGCTAGCAGAGTTGCGTACACAGTTGGATGACTTATTGGCAAAAGGGTTTATCCGGCCGAGTTCATCACCTTGTGGTGCACCGGTGTTATTTGTGAAGAAGAAAGATGGATCGATGCGCCTTTGCATCGATTACCGGGAGTTGAACAAGGTGACAATTAAAAATAAGTACCCACTGCCAAGAATTGATGATTTGTTTGATCAACTGCGTGGCAGTTCTGTATTTTCGAAGATTGATCTCCGCTCGGGCTATCATCAGCTCAAGGTCCGGGAGTCTGATATTCCGCGGACTGCATTTCGATCACGACATGGTCATTTTGAATTCCTTGTGATGTCGTTTGGTTTGACCAACGCACCATCAACCTTCATGGATATGATGAACAGGGTGTTCAAGGACTACTTGGATAAATTTGTGGTGGTTTTTATTGATGACGTTCTTGTCTACTCCCGCAGTGCTGAGGAGCATGAACAGCATCTGCGATTAGTATTGGCCACTTTGCGAGATCAACGGTTATTCGCCAAGCTAAGCAAATGCAAATTTTGGTTGCCGCAAGTTGCTTTTCTGGGTCATGTCATTAATCACCATGGTATTTCAGTGGATCCCGAAAAGATTTCTGCGGTCATGGAATGGATAAGACCGGAAACACCCAAAGAGATTCGAAGCTTCTTGGGCTTGGCCGGCTATTATCGCAGATTTGTCGAAGGTTTTGCGACGTTGGCCGCACCTTTGACTCGATTAACCCAGAATAATGTGGCGTTTGAGTGGAATGACAAGTGTGAGGCATCATTCCTGGAACTCAAGAACAGGTTATGTACCGCTCCTGTGTTAATCTTGCCAATAGAAGGAAAGGATTATGACGTGTTCGTGGATGCGTCGCACGTTGGACTTGGATGTGTGTTAATGCAAGACAAAAAGGTGATTGCGTATGGGTCTCGGCAGTTGAAAATTCATGAAAAGAATTACCCAACGCATGATTTGGAGTTTGCAGCGGTGATATTTGCATTGAAGTTGTGGAGGCACTTGCTATATGGTGCACAATGTAAAATCTTTACAGATCATAAAAGCTTGAAGTATGTCTTCACGCAGAAAGAACTTAATTTGCGCCAACGGCGATGGCTTGAGTATATAGCTGATTATGATGTGGATATTCAGTATCATCCGGGGAAAGCAAATGTTGTAGTTGATGCTTTGAGTTGAAAGACGGGGAAATTATTTCATCTTTCCGTCGACCGTCTTGTAGAGGAATTTCTATTGATGGATATTGCGGTGGGCAAATATGATCCGCAAAGTCATTCGGCAATAGAAGAACCGTCATGGCTGGTGCTTGCAAGACAACATCAAAAAGATGATCCTGATCTTGTACATCTATTTCTTCGGACTGAAAAGGATGAATTACCAGATTTTGCGATTGATGGTGCAGGCACGTTAAAGTATCGTGGACGATTTTGTATTCCCGCGGTTGGGGATATTCGCGAGATGGTGTGTAAGGAAGCACACAGCGCAAGTATGGCCTACCATCCAGGCTCAACCAAAATGTACCGTGATTTGAAACAAATTGTCTGGTGGTATGGAATGAAAAGAGATATAGCGCAATTTGTCTCAGAATGTCATACCTGCAAGCGGGTGAAAGCTGATCATGGGAAGCCTGGTGGCAAGTTGACACCATTGGAGATTCCAACCTGGAAGTGAGAAAGTATCTCAATGGATTTTATTACCGGTTTACCAAGATCTCCACGAGGACATGACTCCGTGTGGGTGATCGTGGATAGGTTGACCAAGTGTGCTCATTTCATACCCTTTAAGGTCAACTACCCGATGAAGACCATAGCGGAGCTCTATTTGAGCGAGATCATCCGACTGCATGGTGTACCTATGAATATTATTTCAGACCGAGATTCCCGCTTTACCTCTCGTTTTTGGCGCAGTTTACAAGAGGGTTTGGGGACAGATTTGCGATACTCCACGGCTTATCATCCTCAGACGAATGGCCAAACCGAAAGAGTAAATCAAATTGTAGAATATATGATTCGATGTTACATTCTTGAGTATGGCGGAGCATGGGATGAACGTTTGCGGCTTATGGAGTTCGCGTATAATAATAGCTATCAAGAAAGCTTGCAAATGGCTCCGTTCGAAGCGTTATATGGGCGACGATGTCGGACCCCACTCTTTTGGGCTGAGGTTGGCGAGCGGCCTTTGTTGGGGCCAGAGGCGCTCGAGGATATGGAAGTTGCAGTACGACTTATTCGGGAGAAGCTCCGAATCGCCCAAGAGCGATATGAAAAGTATGCCAACCGACGAAGGTCGGAATTAGAATTTGCGGTGGGGGATTCTGTTTTCTTGAAAGTCTCCCCAAGGGTTGGGATTAAAAGGTTTGGAAAGGAGCGCAAATTAGACCCAAGATTTGTGGGTCCCTTCACGATTCTTGCGCGAGTTGGAGCATCCGCCTACAAACTGGAATTACCCGTGAACTTTCCTGGTGTTCACAATGTGTTTCATGTTAGCCAACTGCGCAAGTGTATGCGGAATGACAAGCAAGTGTTAGACGTTGTGCCGCAATTAGCGCCCAACCTTTCTTATGAGGAGATGCCCATCCGGATATTGGACTCCCAAGATCGCGTGTTGTGGAAAAAGAAGATTCCTATGGTAAAGGTGCTATGGAAAAATCAGGATGTGGAAAGCGCGACGTGGGAACTCGAATCAACAATGAGGGCGGCTCATCCTCATTTGTTCCCGTAGATAAGCTGGTATGTGATTGAGTATGTGATTTAGTATTCATGCCTTGGGTTGCTGTGTGTTTGGTTTTGTGAAAAGTTTCGAGGCGAAACTTTTTGTTAGGGGGGGTGATTGTAACGCCCCGGATTTTTGATTACGTACGCATGATGGGCGTTACGTTGGTTTTGACTGTAGTTTGAGCATGGTTTTTTCCGCGGGCTTGCGAGTGGCTGTTTTATTTGCCGAGTTGCACGATTCCCCAGCAAACCGGAGTCCATATGAGGGACTCGGTGAGGCCTCTTAGGGAATGCTTGCACTTTTTCGCGCCCGGGGAATGTAGCTCAAAATAAGTTGCTGGTTCAGGAAACAAAAAAGGGTAAAAAGTGCTGAGGCAAAAATGGTCTAGGACGTCTCAGAAACATTTTTCACAAAAGGGAAAAATGGTCGTTTTTGTGCGAGACACGCCCCGTGACACGGGCGTGACCCAGGCCGTGACCTGGGCGTGACCTTGACTCGACGAGTTTTTCTTGCGTCGAGTTGAGCTCGACAAATGGGGTACACGCCCCGTGACACGGGCGTGTCACGGGCCGTGTCCCACTTCGTCGAGTGTCGAGTGTCGATCGTCGAGTATCGAGCGTCGAGTATCGAGTGTCGAGTCGTCGAGAGAGGGGACACGGCCTGTGACACGGGCGTGTCACATGGCGTGTCAGGCTGGGTCGAGTGCCGACACTTTTTGTCGACGAGGTGTCGAGACACGGGTTACACGCCCTAGGTCACGGGCGTGACCGACCCGTCACGGGCGTGTACCCGGCCGTGTACCGTGTGGATAAACTTTGATTTGCCGACTTTCGGCGCCGCTATAGGTACACGCCGTGTGTCACGGGCGTGACACAGGGCGTGACCGGCCCGAAAATCGACTTTTTCCAGTTTTTTGTGTCGTTCATTTCCTTGATTCTGCATCGAACGGTTCAGCTTTGTTCTGGAGGAAATAAGTCCGACACAGAGCTTTGTATGTCTCATTTTCTTCTTTTCATCTTCATCTTCTTCTTCTTCATTCCCAAAGAGAAAGCAAGAGAGCAAGGGAGCAAGCAAGGCAAGGAAAGAGGAGAGCAGCCGTCGCAGCATCGTCTCGGTTCAGGCAAGCGGTGTTCTCCACCCTTGCCAATCTTCGTACTTGATTCAATTTTCCATTTTTCTAGCTTGAGATCTTGTGTTGAATTTTTCTTTATTAGCCTTAGTCTTTCAATTCCCCTTAGTTTGTTCTTCTTGATTCAAATTATGATCAATACTCTTGTTTTCCCATGATCAATACTCTTGTGTTATGCTAATTCCCTATGCTAAGTCCCTATGCTAAATGACCTTGCTCTCCCATATTTAGTTTTGTTGGTATCAAGTCTATGCTAGATTAATTCATGTAGCTAATTCGGTTCATATTCATGTAACTTATCTAGTAGAGGCGATTTTTCCTTGGTCAATTCAAACTCTATCATGTGATTTTATTTTGATACAAAGCATGTGAGTTTTATGGGATGAAGGCATCAAACGCTACGTTGGCAATTGGTAGTCGTGTGTAAGGGCGATGAAAGGAGCGTGTTACCTTGGGTTATGGGGCGTTTTGCCAGGCGAATTTGTGAACCATGGCAGGAGCGTTTGTGTGAGAATTTTGCAAGGGGTGGTGTGGTTTCAGCCTGTGGCCACCGGGTTTTGTTTTTGTGGTTAGAGAGACCACTTGGGCCCCGATTTGGGTTGGTTTTGTTTGGTGCGTTCCACTTTAGGGCCGCCACCGGTAAGACCCTTGCGAAATTAAACTTAACCGCTGCTTATGCATCACTAGTATCGTAATTTCTTGGCTTATGAATGATGGAATGGGCATGTGTTTTGCCTTTTGCTCCTGCGGTTTAAGCAGGACATGATGAACTTGTACGCACTTGGTGCGTTTGGCATGGATTGTGGTGCATTTTCCACTTGTTTTGTTCACTCATGTTACTTGATGAAACATCTCTGTGGGGTCGGTAAGCCCCTTCGTTAAAATATATGACATTTATGCTCTCTTTTTGTATAGCTTGGTTGATTGCTGAGGTATTCTTTCTTGAATGCCTCAGGTGCAGGTTGTAGCCGGTTGAGCGGCTAGGTTGGTTGGTGGCATTTCCTGGGAACTAGCCGAGCATTCATAGTGAGGTAGTTCTTCTTTTTGTTGTACAGACATACATGTGCCCCAATGGGTTCGTGTCAGCTTGTTTGCGCCCATTGGTGGTTTTCTTTTGTGTAAATATGAACTAGACTGCTAATGTAACTCATTTGGATGGAATGATATGTACCTGCTTTTGGGATGGTTTTCTAGTAGGTTGCATTAGCTATTTTGACTAATGATATGTACTATTGTATATCATGCATACATGTTTTGTTTAACTAACACATACTTTTCAAATGACGTAAACAAAGAGGAGTTCTTATAGTAGTATCACTCTAGACTGCATATAGGAGCTCATCATAAATAAACAAAGTATTTCCGCCGCGTACAAAGACAATTTTACTATCTAAGGCCGAGGCATACGGCCATGTAATCCAAAAGTTTTCCTGCATGTAACTATTGAATTTCAACTTGTAAAGTCAGCGTCAAGAGTTGCCTGAGCGTGTGCAGTTATCCCCTGCACGACGTGGCATCATAACCCGTAGTTCCTCTTGCTCTGATACGATATGCTCGTTGAGGAAATGCGGGTTGTGATAACCCATCCTTGCTCCTTGTCTGCTCTTGCATAGTTACAGCCCTGTACTTGAAAGTAAGTGCACTCCAATAGAGAGAGTACACGTAGGCCAACACATTGATCTGCTCAACGAGGGATTACGTTGTGCAGACCCGTGTATATTGACCTACTGCACCCTGACATTGGTGTGCACTTAGCGTGGAATAACTGCAAGAACAACTTGAAATATTTTATCAAATACATTGTGAATTCATCTTAGCTTGACAGGTGGCTTCCTCAAATCCAGGTAATTGTGGATACAATACCCAACAATCTCCCCCTATTTGACGAAGCCAAAATCCTACTAGCTAAGATGAATAACACCAACCAGATAGTATAAACAACATTCAGAATTTAAATATGCAGCACAAGAGAATATAGGCAAACAGATCAAGACTTGAGTCATTCATAAATTCAAATACATATAAATATATATATATGTATATATAATCTCAAGATTGTTCATATAATAACAATAAACGTTAATTGTTCTTAAGAGAGAATGACAGGCTATAAATTTTTGACTATTTTTCTTTGGCTAAGTCATCCTTGAGTTTTTGAGCCAAATACTTCTTTCTTTGCCTCTCCATATACTCTTTGGGCTTCGGATAATATCTGGGAGGAGGAGCTTTATCTGCCGCAGTGTTGGTCCTGAAGAAGATGTTCCGTTTCGCTTCATACGACTTGTGCATCTCCCACTCATACTGGCTGTATACATCGTTTCGATTGATTTCCCCTTTTTCCTGTAGCCAGAATGTGTCCAATATGATACTCTTGGATACTAGACTCCACTTTTCGTTTCTTACTTCCTCCTCCTTCAGTCTGATTCTCTTTTCAGCTTGTGTTTCCTTTGATGTCCCTTCTTGAGATTTTCTCTTGTCCATGGCTTTTGCTAGGGCCTCTTGGTCAAACACGGCCATCAATTTTGCTATGGAAATAGCCCTAGCATCAGCATCACTCATGGGAACTTCTGCAGCACTTACTCCCTCATCAGCCGTAGTTTCCTCAGGAGCATGAGCACCCGCAGGATTTTCAGGCAAATCGACGCCTAACGCTTGTTGGAGCATCCACCAGCAACTGTCATAGACATATTGGTTTGACTGTTCAAAGTTTTTGATCATGTCTTCCCGAAGCACAGCCATCTTAGCTATATATTCTTTCTCCCCCTTTTTGGCTTCGACTGCGATGGAGTTTGCATAAGAATGCAGTGAGTCATCAATATGCTTCGTAGTCCTGGAGAATTCAGCGACCAAGGCTTGTTGATTGGTGTTGAGAGTTACCATATTGCCATCAAACTTTTGAATGTTATTTGCTACGACATGAGCATTCTGATTTACGATTGTGAGAGTATCAGTGTTCCTTTTAAATCCGTCCATGAGAAGAGTGAGAGCTTGGCCGGCCGCAGTATACTTATCTTCAAACTTCTTTTCCATCACGTCCAGCTTGTGATTGATCTCCACCATGTTCTGGAGCATCAGCTTCTCGGATTTCTTAATTCTTTTCAACATTTTATTTTGAGCTTTCTCAAAAGATGCTTTAAGCTCATCCACTATACCCTGAATGACATTCACGGTGTGAGTGGCTAGATCATCTCGTAGTGGAAGATTCTGAGGCACTTCTTGGCCGTGCTCTTCAGCAGAGGCACCTGTAGAGCTGGACACGAGCACAGTCTCTAAGGGGGGAATGCTTGCGGCCTTTGTAGATTTCCCGGACTCCCCCTCCACTGTTGCACCAATGTTCTCAGGAATGATCTCAGGTGCGTGCTTGTCAGATGGAGCTTCAATGATATCCTGAGTCTCCAATGCTTCCTGTCCCTCATTGCCTTCTTCCTCACCTTCATCATCCATGAGATCATTCTCATCAGCATCATCGTCCAACCCTTCGTCAGCAGTCTCCTCTACATTAGCTTCGGCTCCTTGATCGTTCAGGTTCAGGGCCTCCTCATTCTCCAACACAGTTTCATTTTCTTCTTGTATATCTGCCACTGCATCTCTGGCCATCTGGAAGATATCAGATACGATATCAGCATAAGTGGGTAGAGGCTCCCCTCAATTCCTGCAGTCAAAGCATCAGGAATTTCACTGGGGATAACTAAGGAATCAGCCACAGTTCCATCCTCGGCTGGAGATACGTCCTGTTGTTCTACCACGGCAGCCTGCCCAATGCGCCTCTCCCATCTGTCAAAAACACTCGAGTCCATTTTCTTCAAGTAATGTAGAGGAACACCTTTACTCATATCATACTTATCTCCGTTCAACTGATTGAGATACAGAGTGATGATTCGGCCAAAGCTAGGAGATCTGAGGGTGTCCTTTATCTTCTCAAAAAGCAATGTCCCCCAGTTGAATCCTTTTCTGCAGACAATTGCCACCAGGATCTTGAACATGTCCGCAGAGATGTGGTCATGAGAACCCGGTTTGCATATGAGTACCTTACCAACGATGTCTGACAGAAGTTTCCCTTCTTCATTCATATCCTTTCGCTTTATCGACCGAGTTCCTCGAGCGAGACCACAGAATAATAGAGTCCTGGTTTTGTCTTCTTCCTCAAGATAATCCTCGCGCTCCGAGCTAGTGAGCTGCAAGTATTGGGTTAGCTTGTTTGCAGACATCTTGATTGTTGCTCCTGCAACCTTGCTCTTGATGAGAGAGTCTTCATTTCGGAGTCTGGCGGTAGCGAAGAACTCCAGCACTTCCTTGTCCAAGATTTTACACGGGTGCTCCAGTACGAATGAGAGTCCAGCCTCTTCCAGCATAATAATGATGTCTCTGAATTCGTCAGAGGCATGTGAGAACCCTGTTCGAACCACCTCACATCCAGTGATCAGTCCAGCGGTTGTCCTTGGTGCCATCGCCAACCTAGGGAGAGAATCCCTACTCTACGCTTAATCAAAAGTCAAAAGGGAAGTGACACTAGTAATAAAGTCCAAGCGAGATCGGAACCGCGGAGAAATTCCTGGAAGGAAGAATCAGCGAGATCGATGAGATTCTTCACGAGGTGTGGGATTCTTGTGGGATGCCGACAGAAGAGGAAGAGTCGGCGAGTTCCCCTGTGGAGAGAGTCGAATCGGCAAGTTTCCTGCGGAGAGCGTCCTTCGGCGGGATTCCTACGGAATATGAAGGGTCGGCGGGAATATGAAGGATCGACGAGTTAAGGGGATTTTAGCGGTTTCCGTGTGTTTGGTGGAAGGCTTTGGGTTAAGCGGGTTTCTAGTTTGTCTAAGTGGAAATGTATGTATATTTCTTAAAGCCAATATATTTAGGGTTTGAACCGGGCTCTTCCAGATGTTTCTTGATGTCAAGATTTCCAATGACGTATCTTCGTTAGTTTTCAGCAAACTGATTTACGCCTGTAGATGTGAGTTCTCGAATCAACCAGTGGAATTTCCGATAAATCTTCATTGACGTATCTATGGTTTATGTTTATCGTGTTAACCTATCCTTAGATGTACACACATATAAGTGTAAATATAAGTATAAATATATATATATATGTAAATGTCGATACAATATGACTCAAGTCCTGGAACTGATCAAAAGTACCTGGGATTATGAGAGTTATCATTTAGTCCCTCTGGTAAAACATATTAGGAGCTCAATGTGAGTATGCCCATGTAGATATCACATCTGTTATTCCAGACGCTTGTTCCAATTTAGTCTTGAGCCATCTACTGTCTAGTTCCCATCATATTTACGGGAACCTAGACTACCCTGCAAAAGAGAGTTACTTTACCTTAGGAACCCAAACCATATTGGGTCCTAGGTTCTTGTTAGTATAAACACTTGAATGCCTTCCCTCAGAAAACCTGTCAGGAAGACTACCTCTGCCCAGAAAATGTGGATAGGCCCTTGCCCTTGACACAGAGGGGTTGTGCCAACAGTCGATGGCAAAGTGTCCCACCTTGCCACAACACCAACACGGGTGAATGTTGTATCGCCGTTTCAGACCTGATCTAGTGACTGAGTTAGTCATGGTCCTAGGTCTAAACGGGATAGGGCAGGATCTCCTCACAAAATTTCCTCTTCCACCGTGACATGTGGAAGGGTGGAAGGAATGCATGTTGCGAGTGTCATGAGGCCGGGGAGGTGGTGCCTTCCTTTCAGGCATCCCCCTTCCTGAGGCCCCATGAAAACTTACAGCATGACTTCTAACCTCCCTTTCCTGTGTCCTCGGGTGGTGAGAAGCGTTCTGTGAGCTGATACCTGCAGATTCACACCGAGTTGAGGCAGTGGCAGTGAATACAAAGGGCTCAGAATGATCCTTAGGTATTCTCTCATGGTTGGCCATGACGGCCCTTGCACTATGGGTGTCTCCACATGAGGACAGATCACCCTTGCAGTGACCACGATTGTTCTTGTGATCATACCTGAAGGCATGATGAATACCCTTCCTGCCTGGAGTGGGGGGTCGGAATACCGTTTCCCCATTTCTCCACAAATTGATAATTCGGGAGATCCACCCATTTTCATGCTTTCTCTTTATAGCATCAACCTTAGAAAAGTTTGATACTATCCTTTTCTCATTCTCTAGACTACTCTCTAGATCAGAGATTTTAGAGTCCTTGACCTTGTTGGATGCCAATTGGAGAACCAACAAGATCTTCAGCCGAGCAATCTCCTGAGCTTGTTCTTCAACAAGTAGGTTGCTTTTCTGAAGGGCTCTCTTCAGAGAATCAGGATTTTCTGAAGGAAAGCAGTTCCTGTCTTCAGAAACTTCAAGAGAGACGGGGCAAGATGAAGAAGTTACCTGCTCTTCAGTGTTCTTGTCATTAGAGCTAGTGACCGTTGTGTCATCCTCATCAGAGCTGCTTTCCTCACTGGCCTCTTCAGTCTCTGACACAGAAACTGGAGCTCTGATGCTGTCCGATTGATCCTTGCCTTCATCTTCAGAGGCGAGGACCCCCACATAGGCTTCATCCTCTGGTTGACAGCTGATTCCAGCTTTCTCTAACCCCCCCATCAGCTCTGAGATCATCGCCCACATAGATTTAGCCGTCCCACATTTTTCCAATCTAGAGCGAGAAGGTCCAGACCAGATATCCATGATAATTTGACGAATCCTCTTGTCCAAATTAAATAATGAAAGTTCCGTCTCCGACATCTCAGCAATTCACATGGGTACTTGGATATTCTTGCTAGAGCCGGAGGTCTTCATAGAAATAAAAGGACCCTCTTCCAGGATGAAAGATGCTCGAGGATCGATAGCCTCCAAGTGATGCGACACTCTCATCCTCCAGACGGGATAATACTCCTTTGTGCATGTGGGGAGTCTTAGTGGCGATATCTCATGATCCAGCTCCATGCTTCTGACACTGGTGGCAGGATTCTACTCAAGGTGTAAACCTTTTTGATGAGTAACCTGGCTCTGATACCACTTGAAAGTCCACCTAGTGTCAACTAGCTTCACCTATGGGGGGGGGGGGGGGAATAGGTGATGTGCAGCGTTTTTGCGGAATTTAAAATTGTACCTGGATAAGAAAACAAAACTCCACAGCACAGAAGATACACAAGAAATTTATAGTGGTTCCTCGATTTGGGTGCATCCACTTTCCCACTTCGACCTATCTCCCAATAAGGGACAACTCAGTCTCTTCTCCAACAGGATTGAAATCCAATCTTTGCACTATCGGAAGGAACCCTTCCACACGTAGGAGTCAACACTCCCACTACCCGGGTTGCACCCAACCCTTACAACTAGGAACCAACGTTCCTTTATAACAAAAATAAACTAGAATGTATAAGAAATACAAACTACGTTTGGAGACTCAGGTGTCCCTCTTCGTTGACGACGTGTTCTTGAAGTCCACGAAGAGTCCACGAAGAGTCCACAACCCTAGATCTCTCTTGGAGAGAATCTCCCCGGAACCGGCGGCTGCAAGATGGGCGGCGGCTTGGCTCACGTGATCGGCGGCGACAACGATGTGCGGCTGCTGTACTTTGGAGATTCAAACTTCGTAGCGAAGCTAGCTAGGTCTTCCAACGGTCACACTAGGATCAATCATCTCGATTGATTCGGACGGGGAAGGTTTTCCCGATAAACAAATCAAGAGACAAAGGATCTTCGGTTAGACGCGTGAGACTCTAAGCTTGGATAGGCTTCTGTCGACCAGAGATCTGGAAGAAACCACGATCAAGACCGGCGAACAACTCTCTCGAGTGGCGATGGCGGCGGCGGCGGAGCGGAACTCGCGATCTAGGTCACGTCGTGGCTCGAGTATTTCTTTTCTTCTTCGCTGCCCTACTGTTCAAAAATACGCGTGTATTTATACAGTGAAATAATCTTTTATGAACGTTATGGGTCCCACCAGAAGAAACCCAAGATCCGGTTCAAAATAGTGCCAGCGGCAGAATCCGGTCCAGCTTTTTCCAGAAAATTGCCAAGTCAAAATCGGCGAGAATCGAAGGTGATTCTCGACGAATCGGCGAGAATCAGTTAGTGATTCTCGACGATTCGTCGAGAATCACTCGTGATTCTCGCCGAATCACTTGATGATTCTCGCCGAATCACTTGTTGATTCTCGACGAATATTACTTGGCCATGATCTGCTCAACGATAGGTTCGGCGAGAATCACTAGTGATTCTCGCCGAATCTTACTTGGCACCGCTTTGAGGTAGCCGGATAGAGTCGGCGAGAATCACTAGTGATTCTCGATGATTCAGTGATTCTCGCCGAATCGGCGAGAATCACTTGGTGATTCTCGTCGATTTATACTTAGACGATTTTTCGTCTTTCCACCCAAGAGCTGCTCCTTGACCCATCCTTGCTCCTTGTCTGCTCTTGCATAGTTACAGCCCTGTACTTGAATGTAAGTGCACTCCAATAGAGAGAGTACACGTAGGCCAACACATTGATCTGCTCAACGAGGGATTACGTTGTGCAGACCCGTGTATATTGACCTACTGCACCCTGACATTGGCGTGCACTTAGCGTGGAATAACTGCAAGCACAACTTGAAATATTTTATCAAATACAATGTGAATTCATCTTAGCTTGACAGGTGGCTTCCTCAAATCCAGGTAATTGTGGATACAATACCCAACAGGAAGATTGTTAGGCGGTCTCCGGTGGGTGACTTTCCGGGCTCCAGCTCGGTGGCGGGTGTTGAGGTCGTTTCCGTGGTACGCGACCTTCTTCTTTGGTTTATTGTTGTATTTCTGATCTTTTGTCTTGCAGGCAATACCTTGTGAAGACGTGGGGAACAGGGGGGTGGGTCGCACCCCTCCCTTGTCGTCTGAGAGGGCTGCTAGTCCCCCAGGTCTGGACCGCCCACCTCCGAAAACCTCTCGCTCGCCGGCTCCCCACGGGCTGGGAAAATCTCTTGAGGCCCTCGAGGGTGAAGCCTTTCAGGGGAGGCCGGGCTCCTCTCGTCCATCCATAGGCGTGGACGACGTGCCAACCCCTGGTATGCTTGTACTCACCGTTGGCTTTGTTCCTGCTCGCTCCTTCTGAATCGCCCTTTTGTAGGCTACAACATGGTCTCCTCCGAAACTGAGATGAGCGAAGGGTATTCGCCTCCGCCCGACATGGACAGTGTTTCTGATTACCTGGGCGACCCGACCGATGCGGTGGGGATGAAGAGGTAGGTGACGCGGCTGTTCCAGAAGCACACGCTGCTGCTCCAGGAGCTCGTGAAGAGGGTCGATCAAGACAAGTCCGACACCGAGGCTTGGCTCGCGGCCTTGGAGGGGGCCCTGCGCGCGACAGAAGGCGGAGATGTCACTTCACCGGGCGTGCACATTACGCGAGCTGAGGAGTGTCTCAGGAATGCCTCGGAGCAAGTCGGCCTGGCCCAGCAGGAGCTGGTGGTGGTGCGCGATTACCACTACCCTCGCGTGCCGCCGCGATCGGGAACGCAGCGGCGGGGCAGGTGGAAGTGGATCCAGTACTGATCCAGCCTTTCTTCCCCCCGCTCGCGGGATATCGCGGAGTTTCTGCTATTTCAAAGCCTCATCCTGTATTTGTAATAATTTATGACTCTTCTCGCCCGCCTATGGGCCTGATTTCTGATTCCTGATGCGCGTGAAAATTATCGTGTTGTTGTTTTTATTTTCCTCGAGGCGGGGCCGAGGATGCTCGCGTCCGCCCCTTGCCCATCTTCTGGTGCGTGGGCAGGTCTGGGGATGATCTCGCTCATCCCGCCACTTCCGATCGTGGCAGGAGCGAGCCGAGGAGCTCGCCAGCCACGCGTCTCCCCGACTCGCTCAGGATCTCGGGCGGGCTCGGGCTGAGTCTCGCCCGCTCATCCTTCGCGCAGACGTGGTCGAGTGAGACCTGCTGTTAAACGGTCCTGGCGCTGCGACCGCGCATCGGGGAGTTGAACCGTCAGGCCCGATTTTTGCTACGCGCACCTCTCCTTTTGGCGGGAAATTTCCCGCCCTTTCTTTTTCCCTATAAATAGGCGTGGTCGGTCCTTATCCTTTCATCGCTTCACAGCACTCACTCGCCTCCTGCCCTCCGCTAAGCACGATCCGCGCTCACCCATTGGGTCTGTCTCGCTTAAACAGCGACAATTCGGCGGAATGGGCGGTGGCGGCGGCGGCGACGCGGATGGGCGAAGCAAATGCGCATGGACCATTTCGGAGCACGACTTTCCCCGCGCGATCATCTCAGAGCGCGAATACTTAGAGGCCCTAGGCGACCACATCCCGGCTGGATTCTCGGCGAGGCGGCCCGGGGAGGGGGAGAAGATCAACGATCTGTCTGGGAATGAGCTCGCCATTCCCCTGGCCCATTTTGAGGTGGGTCTTCGCCTCCCCCTCTGGCCTGAGGTTCGTCAGGTATTGAAGTACTTCGGGGTCATCATAGGCTAGATGACCCCGAACTCTGTAGCCATTATGGTAGGGTTCTCCTGCTTCCTGCAGGAGGAGCGGATCGAGTTTAATCTCGCGGTTTTCCGCAAATTATTCTCCTTCCGTGCGAACTGGGATGGCACCGCCTACTTCTCCAGCGCACACCTCAAAGTACGGGAGACCGTTAACAAGAGTCACAACTGGCTCAAGAAATTTCTGTTCGTCAAGGGGGATTTCGGCAACGTCCCCTACTCACCGGTGCAGCTCAGCGAGGCGAGTTACCGCCCGCCAAGCCTGGGAGGCCATGAAGCCGACTTGTGCGGGTTCTTCTCCGGGAAGAACTTCGAGGTCGCGTACCTGCGCCGCAACCTTGATGATCTTGCCGCCGTTCCGCCTGGTGGAGGTTTGCCACTCATCACTACCCCTGTCTCGCTCTTTACTCCATAGGCCTCAACCTCTGTTTTCTGCAGGCGAGCGGGACGTCCCCCTTCATCCCCCCTATGAGAGTGCCCGGGTCGCCTCCGGGGTCCTCGCTCGCACTCAGGCCGCTGACGCCGCTCAGCGTGAGGCCCCGTCGATTACTTCCAAGAAGAGGCCGGGCCGTGAGCAACCCGCTCCCCCACCAAAGATGGCGAAATCTGCGGGTCAGCAACAAGCCGGGGGCCAGAGGAAGGGCAAGGCCCCGGCTGATCAACCGACCGAGGGCTCCCCCCCATAGTCGTTCCGACCAGTGACATCCCCGCCGAGGCGGCGGGTACTTCTGGGTCGCCAGATGGGTCGCAAACCGCCGCGAGCCCGGTGCCGAGAGGGCATCGTAACTTCGGCTACGGTGAGAAGTATCTGGACGAGCTTGGCGTCCCGCTCCTGTCATGGGACAAGGAGTCTAACCGCGTGGTGGTCTCGACTCTGTTGCGGAGTTGGCTGGAGCAGGACACCATCGGCGGGGAGGCATACAATTTTTCGTTCGGCCTGTACTCGCGAGAGGATGCCGCCATCTATGATAAGGAGGCAACGCGAGTATTGGTGCACGAGAGCGCGCGGGCCCAACTACGAGGCCTGGAGTTGGCCCACATGGTGGGGAGGCGCTGCACCCAGCTGGAGCGGAATGCCGCCTCCCTCCAGAAGTTGGCGGACGAGAAGGAGGAGGCGTGGAAACTCGCTCAGGAGGACTCGGATCTTCATAGAAGGTGGGCCGACGCGGCCGAGGAGACCCTCGCACAGTACGTGGGAGGGGTTGTACGTGCTCACTTCCACCGACCGCCTCTCTTCACAAATCCACCTTATAACTCACTTTTCCTCTTTTCAGGATGCCGCGACGGCCAGTCGGATGGGTGCTGAGATCGCCACACTTGCTCAGGACAAGTCAGCGCTGGAGGCACGGGTACGCGAGCTGGAGGCCGCCGCCGCTGTCCCTCCGCCAGATAACAGGGGCTGCCCGCTCGCACACCACTCTGACCACGAGTTGGAGGTGCTGATGCAGAAGAACGTCGCCAGCGCCGCAAAGTATACTATGCAGATGCTGCGATGCGCGGATCTCCTCAAGAGCGAGGCGGCGGAACTCTCGGCGGGCGACGTGGTGCCGGCGCTGTTCCTCCCCGTACCGGACCCTGGAGACCAGTCCTTCCAGCGCCTTTAGGACTTCTCGCCCCAGATCCCGCATCACCCCCGCTTTTTTGACATTTGTTTATTAGATGTATATATCGTGCACGTTTAGCTGTTTTGAGATGTACGCGTGGGCTGTGCCTAGACTTCGTGATTTTTCATCTATTATTGCTTTTATAAATGCTTTCTCGCCTGCCTCATTTGTATATTTGCTACTACCACGCGGGGCGGCCTGCCTCTGCGGCCCAGCCCTGATGATGCGGCTGCTCGCCCACCAAGCGAGGCGAGCCGGCTCTCCTTTGCCTGAGTTATCAAACTTCTTGCGGATTCTCGCCCAGGTACTCGCCTCCGTTCGACCGCTTTTCTTGGGGCTGGGGGGTTATGTTAGACCCCTCCCTTTTTGGTTAACTTTTGTGATTCCGACCTGCTATTAACACCATTCGAGTAGTTTCCGGTCTTGCCGGCTAGGTGGGAGCCCGGCAGCGTGATTCGTTCCGAGTCGCAATCTGTTGCCATCGAGGGACTTCCGCCCCTGCCAGCTAGGTGAGAGCCTGGTAGCGAGATCTTCTCGAGGCTAGGGGTGACACCGAGTGACTTCCGGCCCTGCCAGCTAGGTGAGAGCCTGGCAGCGGGATCTTCTCGGGGTCCAAATTCATTCCATCGAGTGACTTCCGGCCCTGCCAGCTAGGTGAGAGCCTGACAGCGGGATCTTCTCGAGGCTAGGGATGACACCGAGTGACTTCCGGCCCTGCCAGCTAGGTGAGAGCCTGGCAGCGGGATCTTCTCGGGGTCCAAATTCATTCCATCGAGTGACTTCCGGCCCTGCCAGCTATGTGAGAGCCTGACAGCGGGATCTTCTCGAGGTCCAAATTCATTCCATCGAGTGACTTCCGGCCCTGCCAGCTAGGTGAGAGCCTGGCAGCGGGATCTTCTCGAGGCTAGGGATGACACCGAGTGACTTCCGGCCCTGCCAGCTAGGTGAGAGCCTGGCAGCGGGATCTTCTTGGGGTCCAAATTCATTCCATCGAGTGACTTCCGGCCCTGCCAGCTAGGTGAGAGCCTGGCATCGTGATCTTCTCGAGGTCCAAATTCATTTCATCGAGTGACTTCCGGCCCTGCCAGCTAGGTGAGAGCCTCGCAGCGGGATCTTCTCGAGGCTAGGGATGACACCGAGTGACTTCCGGTCCTGCCAGCTAGGTGAGAGCCTGGCAGCGGGATCTTCTCGGGGTCCAAATTCACTCCATCGAGTGACTTCCGGCCCTGCCAGCTAGGTGAGAGCCTGGCAGCGGGATCTTCTCATGGCTAGGGATGACACCGAGTGACTTCCGGCCCTGCCAGCTAGATGAGAGCCTGACAGCGGGATCTTCTCGGGGTCCAAATTCATTCCATCGAGTGACTTCCGGCCCTGCCAGCTAGGTGAGAGCTTGGCAGCGGGATCTTCTCGAGGTCCAAATTCATTCCATCGAGTGACTTTCGGCCCTGCCAGCTAGGTGAGAGCCTGGTAGCGGGATCTTCTCGAGGTTAGGGATGACACCGAGTGACTTCCGGCACTGCCAGCTATGTGAGAGCCTGGCAACGGGATCTTCTCGGGGTCCAAATTCATTCCATCGAGTGACTTCCGGCACTGCCAGCTAGGTGAGAGCCTGGCAGCGGGATCTTCTCGAGGCTAGGGATGACACCGAGTGACTTCCGGCCCTGCCAGCTAGGTGAGAGCCTGACAGCGGGATCTTCTCGGGGTCCAAATTCATTCCATCGAGTGACTTCCGGCCCTGCCAGCTAGGTGAGAGCCTGGCAGCGGGATCTTCTCGAGGTCCAAATTCATTCCATCGAGTGACTTACGGCCCTGCCAGCTAGGTGAGAGCCTGGCAGCGGGATCTTCTCGAGGCTAGGGATGACACCGAGTGACTTCCGGCCCTGCCAGCTAGGTGAAAGCCTGGCAGCGGGATCTTCTCGGGGTCCAAACACATTCCAATTCTCTATGCAAGCTGGCTATGACAATACTGGGGGGGGGGGGAAGAGGAATTCATTATAACCAACGTGTTACTTACAGGCGTTTAGGGAAAAAACCTTTTCAGGTCGTCTCCACTCCAGGTGAGACTCAGGGTCTCGCCCTCTACATTTTGGAGCCGATAGCCCCCTGACTTCAAAGCGTCCTTCACAATAAACGGCCCCTCCCAGCTGGGGTTGAGCTTCCCTACGGACGCTGACCTCCCTGCCGCGTCAACCTTCTTCAGCACTAGGTCTCCTTCTGCGAACTGCTTGACCCTAACATGCTTGTCAAAGTATTTGGCCATTCTTCTTTTTACCTCCTCCTGTCAGACAGCAGAAAGGTCCCTCAATTCTTCCACCATGTCAAGGGAGAGTCTTTGCTCTTCTTCGTTCCCGGCTTGCCATTCTTCTCGGCTCCCTTTGGCCGCTTCGACTCGCGGCGTCTGGACTTCAAATTCTACGGGGAGAACCGCCTCGCACCCATGGGAGAGCTTGAAGGGGGTCTCCCCTGTAGCCATGTTAGGGGTGGTTCTTAGGGCCCAAAGAACTGCGGGGAGCTGCTCTACCCAGCTACCCCTCAAATTTTCCACCTTCTTCTTGAGGAGGTTGACGATGATCTTGTTCGCGGCCTCCACCTGCCCGTTACTCCTGGGGTGGTGGACCGAGGCGAACCTGAGGTCTATTCCGAGCTGCTCGCAGAAGCTGGTGAACTCGGCACTGGCGAACTAGGGTCCGTTGTCTGTGACGATGGCCTGGGGCAGCCCATGGTGATAGATGATCTCCCCCCAAACAAAGTTCCTGAACACTTGGGAGGTCACCTTGGCCAACGCCTTCACCTCCATCCACTTCGAGAAGTAGTCGATCATCACTAGGAGGAACCTTCTCTGACCGCTGGCCTGGGGAAACGGTCTAACCAAATCCATTCCCCAGATTGCAAAGGGCCAAGGGGCCGTGATACTCTTGAGTTGTTGGGCCGGCTGTAGCTGGAGGGGGGCAAACAGCTGGCACTTATGACATCTTATTGCGAACTCCGCGGCGTCTCGGCCCAGGGTGGACCAGAAATACCCTTGCCTGACTATCCTTCCCTCCAGGGTCCGGCTCCCGGAATGACTCCCGCATTCCCCGGAGTGGACTTCCTCCAAGATCCTCTGCGCCTCGCCCTCGGCCACGCAAAGAGCCAGCATCCCGGAGAGGGTCTTCCTGTATAGCTGCCCGTCTTTTAGGAGGTAGTAAGCTGACTTGTGCCTCAACTTCTTCCTGCCTACCCCCTCCGGATATTCTCCCGTGGAGAGGAAAACTACTACTGGATCCATCCACGAAGCTTGCTGGTCGATTTCCATGAGCTCCCCCTCGTTGATGGAGGGGCGGAACAGGTCGGTGATGGTGCCCCCCGCCCGGGGGCCATGCTTCGCTAGCTGGTCGGCCTGTTCATTCTCTCCCCTTGGCACGTGTCGGATGGAGAAGGTCTGGAAGGTGCCTATGACCCCCTTCACTTTGGCCAAGTACAACTTCAGGGTGGGTTCCCTTGCTTCGAACTCCCCGTTGATCTGGGAAGTCACCACCATGGAGTCGGTTAGGACCTCCACATCCAGCACCCCCAGCTCCCTGGCCAGGCACAACCCTGCTATCACGGCCTCGTACTCGGCCTGATTGTTGGTAATGGGAAAGTGCACCACCACCGTCTGCTCAATCTGAGTCCCTTGAGGGCTTTCTAGGACCACCCCTACTCCAAAAGAATGCCTCCCTGAGGCTCCATCCACCCTCACCTTCCAAGGAGTCGGGCGGGTGAGCTCCTCCTCCGCTACTTCCACCACGTAGTCGGCCAGGAAGTCGGCCATCGCCTGAGCTTTGATCGAGAGCCGCGGAACGAAGGAGACATCGAACTCGCTCAGCTCCACCGACCACTTGGCCAGCCGGCCTGAATGCTCCACCCCCTCGAAGATGTTGCGGAGAGGATGGTCGGTCACCACTCGGATTGAGTGTGCCTGGAAGTAAGGTCGCAGCTTCCGAGCCGAGATGATTAGGGCGAATGCAAGCTTCTCCAAGATAGGATACCGGAGCTCGAACTTCCTTAGGACCCGGCTGACGTAATAAATAGGGAGCTGCCTCTTCCCTTCTTCACGAACCAATACAGAGCTCAAGGCCTCTGCCCCGACCCCGAGGTATAGGAACAGGTCCTCCCCCTCCTTTGGCCCTTGGAGCAGCGGAGCCCATGTCAACTGCACTTTGAGGGCCTGGAACGCCTCCTCGCACTTCTTGGTCCATTCAAACCACTGACCTCCCCTTAGCGTTTTGAAGAAGGGGGAGCACTTCTCCCCTGCCCGAGAAAGGAAGCGACTCAGCCCTGCTAGCTTCCCCGTCAGCCGCTGGACCTCTTTCGTATTTCGCGGGGACCCCAGCTCTAAGATAGCCTTGACCTTGTCCGGATTCGGCTCGACCCCTGCGGGAGTGAGGAGGTGCCCGAAGAACTTTCCCCTGCTGGCCCCGAAGACACATTTTAGGGGATTCAACCGCATCTTGTATCTGTGCAGGGTGGCGAAGGTCTCTTCTAGGTCCAGGAGGTGGGAGTCCACATCCCGACTTTTGATCATGAGGTCGTCCACATACACCTCCAAGTTCCTCCCCCTCTGCTCTTTGAAGACCCTATCCATCATTTTTTGGTAGGTGGCCCCAGCATTCTTCAGCCCGAATGGCATCATCTTGTAGCAGTAGCATCCATCCCCTGTGATGAACGAGACATCCTTGATGTCCGGGGGTGCATCCTGATTTGATGGTAACCTGAAAAGGCATCCAAAAAACTCATTACAGAAAAGCCGACAGTTGAGTCAACCAGCGCGTCGATCCGAGGCAAAGGATAACAGTCCTTAGGACAAGCTTTATTAAGTAAGGAAAAATCGATACACAATCGCCATCGGCCGTCTCCTTTTTTAACCATCACAACGTTGGAGACCCAGCCTGGATACTGAATCTCGGACACAAAGCCAGCCTTGAGAAGCTTTTCCAACTCCTCCCTGATGGGCTCCGCCAGCTTATCCGCCGTGGACCTCTTTTTTTGCTGAACGGGGCGTGTTCCCGGGTCCAGGTTAAGGCGGTGGCAAGCCACATCCGCGTCAAACCACGATATCTCCGCGGCGTTCCAAGCGAAGATGTCCACGTTCTTTTGGATGCACTCTAGCATCCTGCCTTGGCCCTCCTGGGTCAGCCCTCCGCTGACGCGGATCTTCTCCATCCTGCCTCCCCGGGTGAGCACCTCCAGCTCCAGCACTTCCTCTGCTGCTTCCAGCCTGGATTGCTCCCCCCATCCCTCGGCATCCCCTTCCTCCGGAACGGGGACCTCTACCTCCATTTCTCCTCCCACGGCCCTCACTTCGGCCACCTCCTCCAGATCTCCTCCTGTCGCCTCCTCTGCGCAGTTCTTCACTTCCAACTCCCCCTCTGCTGCTCCCTGCCCTGTCTCCTCCATCCTTCGCCCCATCTCTTCGGCTCCCTCCATCTAAGAGATGGTGTTCACCGCAGTGACGTAGCACTCTCGCGCCACCTTGGGGTCCCCCCTGACCTTGACCTGGACCCCCTCAACGTTGAACTTCAAACACTGATGGAAAGATGAGGGGACGCAGCGGAAGGCGCTGATCAGAGGCCTCCCGAAGATGGCGCTGTAGCTGCTGGGGGCGTCCACAATGACGAACTTGCAGTTTCGGGACTGCCCCCCCAAGGTAACATGGAGGCCAACTCCTCCCTCTACTTCCTTCCTTTCTCCTGAGAACCCGAACAAGGGCCCGTCTGAGGCAAGCACCCTCTTAGCTTCCACCTTCATCGCGTCAAATGCCTTTTTGAAGATGACGTTGACGGAGCTCCCATTGTCCATGAGGATCCGAGAGACAGTGAAATTCTCGATGGAGGCCTTGATGACCAGCGCATCGCAGAACGGATCCTCGTGGTCTGGCATATCACTCCTGGAGAAGGTGATCCTCTCCTCCGGCGATGGGGTTTGGGATGTAGAGGCGACGCTCCGCCGGTACATGGTGTGGAGGCTTGCCTTGCAGGAAGCCTCGATCCCCACTCCCCCGTGGATCACTCCGATCTCTCCTCGGGTCCCAACATCCACCCGGTCTTCGCACCGATCCTCCTCCACCCGAGGCAGGACCTCCTCGATCCTCACTTCTTGCCGCGCCTGCTGCTGCTGCTGCAGCTCCCTATTCCCTCTCATCTCCAAGAATTCCGGGCACGTGGCTGTTGCGTGCCCCTCTTCCTGATGGAAGTCGCAATAGGGCAGCTCCACCCTGACCTCCCTTATCCTTCTCCTCATGATCCCCCTCCTTGCTCCCAAAGCTATGGCCATGGCCTCCTCCTGATCGGGGAGCCGGGGCCTCTGGCCCTGCCTCCAGCCCGGAGGATGGAACTGCTCTTGCCTCCCCTGATGGTGACCCCTTCCGTAGTATCCTCTCGGTGGCCCTTGCCCCTGCCACTCGGGTCTCCAGCCTAGCCGACGGTCGGGATCCTGGTGCCCCCACCTCGGCTGCTGTTGCCACTGGAGCTGCCTTTGCTCCCTCTGCCTAGGCTCCACTCTTCTCTCTTCCTGTCCTCTTCCCCCCTTCGACTCCTTTTCCTCCTCAGTTGCCCACCTGGCCAGTTTCCTTGCAAATTCCGGGTTCGACGCCTCCCCGTCGACCTCTCTCGCCACCCTCTCCATCAATTCCTCGTAGGAGAGGGGGGAACCCTCTTCAGCTCCATTCGGAAAAAACCTTGCTGTAGGCCCAGGGTAAAAGCCATCATCAGACTATGCCCCGACATCTCCTGGACCTGGGTAACTTCCTCCTGAAACCGATCCACGTAGCTTCCCAACGTCTCGTTCACCCCTTGCTTAATGTGGAACAAAGACTCAGACTCCTTCTTCCTCTTCTTCGAAGTAGTGAACCTCAGCATGAACCCTCGGCGCAAGTCCTCGAAGTAGTAGATGGAACTAGCCGGCAGCTGGTGGAACCACTCCCTTGCCTTCTCCTGGAGAGTGATGGCGAAAAGTCGGCATTTGAATCCGTCCGACATCTGTCGGATGGAGACCACATCCTCGAACCATTGGACATGTTGGACCGGGTATCCCTTCCCCGTGTAGTAGGACATCTCGGGTTCCCTGAACCCATCTGGGACTGGAGCTGAGGAGACCAGCTCGTTGAAAGGACTGCCCCCCCCCCCCCCCCCGCCCCACTGGGTGAGCCTGCGAGTCTCGTGAGCCCAACTCGCCGAACCTGCCTCGGCTTGCCGAGCCGGGCAAAGCTCGCGCCCCGGGAGCTCGCACCCTCGGCCTTCCTCGGCCACTTCCTTTCCAGCTCGCCGACCAGGGGCGTCCTCGCCCAAAGAGGGGGCGGTCGCGATCTGGGTCGCCGGAGTCGAGTACTCGGCCCGCGCGCCGAGTGCGAACTTGACGAGGCCCAGCACCTCGTTCCTGAAGTCCTCCAATATCCCCACCGTTGCGAGAGGCGGGGGGTGGGCGGGGGGGGGGGGGGGGGGGGGGGGGGGGGGCGAGTCCTGCCTGTCAGATCCTTGTCCTCCCGTCATTGAGCTCGCCGAAGCTTTTCTGCACTGACCACTGTCCACGCTCACCGCACCAAAATGTTGAAACCGGAATCCGGCCTCTTGTGGAGTTCGACCCTTGGGGAAGGGGTGGTCTCGCGCCTACTTTGCTCCTGCAAGAAAAACAACGAAGAAGACAAGAAGAAACAGACCCAACAGATCGGCAGGGAGGTCCCACCACAAACCCGGAAGATCTCTGAGCGCTTCCCCTCCTTAGCCAGAAGCCGAGCTAAGGTACCCTCAGAGAGCACTCGAAAACGAGAGTAAGGAGGCACCCAAAGCGTCCCCTCTGAGGTACCCCTTGGGTCTTATTTATAGTTTTCTGGAATCCGAACTGCCAATAACCAAAAGAACTGACCTGAAAATACCAAAAGGCCCCTGGTTAGGCCTGCCAACAGCCAAACTCCACTGTCCTGAGTGGCTATGCACAGTCCAACCTGGTCTGCCAATAGCGTGGCTCCGCCGTTCTGAGGGGCTATTCGCACCCCTGGGGAGTCGGCTCGCCTTCGATCCCCCTCCGCGGGAGGCGGGCACGACCTGGCTCCAGCGGTCTGCCTATTATTCCTGGGCGAGCCCGAGCCGGACCGCCGCTACCTTCCTATCTTCTGCCGGGGCAAACAGGCGACCAGGTCGCGTGTAGGGGCTGGCCGGCGGCCATCGCGACCCCCCGATCGGCTCGCTAGTCGCGGGTTGCCGAACCCGCCTGCTTTGGTCAGCGATTCTCTGCGCGACCCGCTCGCTCGCCTCGCCCGGCTCGCTCGCCTGAAATGGCGGGAGCGGGCCAACCCTCCTGCGGTATATCTATTTGCCGCTTGGGTGCGGGTCGCGGGGCTAGGTCTGCTCGACTTCCCTGGCGGGACCCGCTCGCCGGACACGGGGTTGTACAATAAACATCTTGATTTAGAAAATTTTTTAGAATTCCATCAAGCGTTGAGTTATGTTAAGACACTCAATGCCATCAGCCTTGGCTCTCAGCGTTTCTGGACTTAGAAATTTTCCTGGCTTTGTCTCAGCGGTTTTGTCTTAGCGGTTTCAGCGGTTTTTCATTATTAGATGAGACATGACTTTGTCTCAGTGCTTTCTTCTCTTTAGCTGAGACAAGTGACTGTCTCAGTGGTATCTTCACAGTTGTCTCATCGTTTCTTACTTTTAACTGTCTTAGTGCTTCCTTCTTCATTTGAAGCGTTGTGTGAATCTGCTTCATTCAACGCTTCTAGACTTAGAAAAAATCCAGCTAGTTTTGTCTCGGTTGTTTACCTCTTAACTGTCTCAGCGTTTCCTTCTATATTAGAACCGTTGAGTGAATCTGCTTCACACAACGCTTCTGGACTTAAATAAATCCAGCCAATTTTGTCTCTGTTGTCTCAACGGTCTCAATGCTCTCTTCTCAGCCGTCTCAGCTATCTTAGCGGTCTCAATGCCTTCTTCTCAGCAGTCTTAGTGCTTTTGCCTTAGACAGATTTTCTAGCTTTAGCTGCGTTCGATGATCTGTGGGCTGAGCTCGACGAACCTTAATATTCTCAGTGGTCTCAGTACTATTTGCCTTAGTTGATTTTTCTGGCTTTAGCTTAACAAGTGTTGAGCTGAGTTCGATGATTTGTAAGTTGAGCTCGACGAACTTCAAGCTAAGCTCGATTAAATTTGAAACCTGAACTCTTGTGCATATCCCAAAGAATTTTGACCTGAGCTCGACAACAAGTGAGCTGAGTTCAACGAACTGTGAGCTGAGCTCGATGAACTTTGAACCCTGAGCACTTGACTTTAGCTCTTGAGGAGTGTCGACCTGAGCTGACGATCTGTGAGTTGAGCTCGATGAACTACGGGCTGAGCTCGACGAAATCTGAGTTTACTACTTAACTCATTTCTTCACATGTCTAATCATGGACTACCTGCATGCATGAACTAAAGCACACATCAAATACATTATGCTCCATAGCATGATTAGTGATGCCCCTTCAAATACTAAGGAACATTGTAGGGTACAATTCTCAACAATCTTCCCTTATTTGAAGAAGGCAGAACACACATCCATGCTAAGGTGCATCAACACAAGAAATATTATGATAGGTCAATGAAACATTATCATGACAACTAGCCATCCCAGAACAGGAAAACTCCCCCTAGATGAGATGTCTTAACACTATGATTGACAGATCGATGGTACGGGTTAATTAAAAATTATATACAATGTGATGGTATGATTAACAACACAAGCTTTATTCATCATTATCAAGGTAAACATTATGATCAAGATGAACCTAATCATTAACTTAGCCAAAACATAGCAGCATACTTGTGATTATATGATTTTTATGAACAAATAGCATATTTATCAATCACTGATATACACAGAGAGTTGTATTATAGCTTTATCACCTCAATATGGTCAGAGCCAAAACATATTAATTTCATTAATAAAGATTTGAAATTTTTTACACTATTGATGATCATTACAAGACATAAATCAAACAGAATAAAAAAAACTTATGTCTTGCAGTATTTTATCAGTTAGTCTTTGAATAACTTTCACCAGCATCCTTGGTTGCGGCAGTCTTCTTCAAGTTTTCAGTTTTGTTTTTCTACCTCTTGAAGTAAAGGAATGGGTTTGGAATCTATCTGGAAGTTATTTTCTTGGGGTTGCTCTTCCTTACCAGATTCTCCTTGAATACTCTTACCCTTAGGGAATTTCTTTCCAAATGTTTTATCCATTCCTCAGAAGGATATACACTATCAATATTCTTTAAGATTTGACCATGGCTTACCCAAGCATTGATAATGATAGATTCAGAGGCATCATTAAGTTGTTCATAGTTTGGATCATCTTTGTTCTCAGCTCTCCTCTCTGCCATGAACTCTTCAGCCATTTGAGTTCCTTCCCTCTTTCTTCTGGCAGTAAGCTATGCATCATGTGCAATCCTAGCTTGTGAGTGACACCATAGTGCCTTGATTTACATTGATGGCTTGATCTTCAATGAGTGTTGCTACCTTAGCATGGCTATTCTCCCCCTTTCTGCCTTCTTCAGATATGGACTTTTATAGTAAGGTGGTGTTGGCTTCATTCATGCTTGATATAGATTTGAGTATTCTTTCATTTTCAGCAAGCAACTCATTTTTTAGGAGTAGTGCCTCCTTCACTGATTGGAGGACAACATTGGTGACATGCTGATTTACATGATCTGCTGCACCCTTGATCACCTCATTAGTTGCACTGACATAATTCTTGACATATCCTATGTCAGCTGCAGTGAGTTTTTGGCTTGTGTCCAAAGATTCCATGAGGGTGGTCAGCTTGAGTCCAGCAGTTCCAGCCTTGTCAAACCAGGTGGTGACCTGTTTGTTTAAGTGTGATATTTCTTTTTTACTTTCATTTAATTTAGCTGACAATTCATCCCTCAGTTTGGCAACTGATAGATCAACATACTCCTTGAGGGTTGTGGTCTGAGCATCCATGGGTGTTTTAATTTATTTTAGAAATTCCTCATTGGAGATGGGGGTAGATGAAGTATGGCTCATAGGAG
This sequence comes from Platanthera guangdongensis, assembly GCA_039583875.1. NCBI lineage: Eukaryota > Viridiplantae > Streptophyta > Magnoliopsida > Asparagales > Orchidaceae > Platanthera > Platanthera guangdongensis. Next base: position 92,290,695 of record CM077167.1, read on the forward strand.
GAGCTACAACATTCTGGGCAGGAATCTGAGAAGGCTCCCCCTCAACTACAACACCTGTCAAAGGAAACATTTCCTTAGCTAAAGCTGTTTTAACATTATTAATTAAGAGGTAATGAGTTTTACCTGTTGTGGGTACAGACTCAACTATTCTATTAACAACTTGATCCAAGTATGTCAACTCCATCTGATCAAGCTCCCCCTCAGACTGAGCATCCTTCTCTGTACTTGACCTATTAAGATAAGTATCTAAATCCTCAAGAGGATCCCTGTTATCTTCTACAGTAGGGATGTCTTCACTTGCTACAATACCATCAGTATCACCCATGTCTGCCTTATCTTCTGTAATAACCTCTTCTTCAGCAGCATTCTTTGACACTTTTCCTGACCTTGGGCTGGCATGGATTTTATTAGCATGCATATCAGCATCCTGGAGTTGAATATTTGCAGAGGATTGACTGAGTGATAAGTCACCCTGCAGACCAACATCAGCTGGAGTGGATGATCCAAGCTCTGGTTTAGAGCTGGAAGATCTTTCTTTCTCAGTAGGTTTCTTCCTTGTATTCTTAGAGGAGTCCTTTATTCCTGAAGGTTTGCTCATTGGTAGGACTCTAGTGAATCTATCCAAAGTCTTTATGTCTGTTCTTTTTAGGTAGTGAATCTTCATCACATGTTCTTGTGTGAAAGTGTCCGAATAGGTTTTCGCGAGGTATAAGGAAATAATTCTGCACATGTTTGGAGAGAATAAGCAGTCTACTATTCTATGATAGATGAGAGAAGATCATGAGGTCTTTCTATTCAGGTTAATTCTGGTCATAACTTCAAACATGAACCTTGAGATGGTGTCATGTGATCCAGTTTTGCAGATAAGGGCTTTCCCTACAATGTCTGCTAGCAGTTTTCCTCTCTGATTGAAAAATTTCCTTTTCAGAGACCCATATTTGGCCTCATTGTATCCACATCATGTGAGAACACTGTCTCTGTCTGTGTTGCCGAGCTTATCTTCCTCGATAGGGTTGACAGAGGGTATATGGAGTTCCTTTCCTAGTCTCTTAGGGTTTACCTTTATTTTGATATCGTCGATCTTAGACCTAAGAGAGTTTTGAGAAGGGGAAATTTGATGTTTGAGAAGAATTCCACTACTTCTTTTCTAAGAATGGTGGAGGGTTTGGAAAGGGTATATTCCAAACCTGCGACCTCAATCATCCTTAATACAACTTTAATCTCAGGAGAGACATGATTGAATCCATCACTCACAATTTTGTATCCATCCTGAAGTTCCTTAATGACATTTGGCACCATCGAAATAGTGCGGCAAGATGCTGAGAAGATTTCGGTCTCGACGGTTAGGGTTAAGGCTTTGGAGAGTGATGTGGCTTTTCGTTTCTTGTCGCATTTATATATTTAATTAATTTAATTAAAATTTTCATTTGACTATTAAGTTACGTATTTTTGACTTGACGGATTGCTCGACGAATCCTGTTATGATACAGGACACTTATTGCTTTTACTATATCTCTCAGCTTTTCTTCTATTTGTTCCATGCATGTTTATTTTGTGGTTTCCCTTACTGATTGGTTGTATATTTTACCTGACTTAGTAAAAATTTTGTCAAGTTGAATAGAAGGGGACCTAACATTGAAAGAATTGGTTTCAAGATTGTCTAAACACCTAGAGGGGGGGGGGAATAGGTTCAATTCCAATTCTACTTAGTTAGTTAATAAATTGATCACAGTATATGTAACACCTCCCCTGTAATGACCGTATAAAATGGGTCCGGCCGGGGACCCACAACATACGAATGCCACAGCTTTAGTATTATAAGTTGATATAGCTACCCAAACTCAAAACACGTGCACAACACAGCGGAAACAAAACACAACTAGAAGTTATCCACTAACCAAAAGAGTAACAACTAAGGCCTTAAGGCCTACAACAAAAGTCCATACTCAAGTAAAATTACAATCATGAATGTGCATAGCACTCCTAGTCTACCTCGACATGCAAGCCGGACAAAAGAGTCTCAAACAAACAACATCATAAATGTAGTGCTACAAAAAAGGGAAAAACACTTCATGGGGCTTAGGCCTTTTTGGCCGGCGTGCAAAATCCTGCATGCGATCCTTACCCTGTAAAAATTATTAGTAACGTGGGTCAGCAAAGGCTGACCTCAAACTGTGTAACAACACATCTCCTCCCGGCCACCCCTAACGGACCCCGGGGAACCCTCCAACCTGCAAGTCAGCACTTCATATGCAATATAAATAGCTATAAACAGAAGAACATTAAAACAGGCTTGGATGTCTCAATCATCAAACATGTTCTCTATTGGTTGAGCATATAATAAAAGGGCCTACTATGCAACATGAATGCAACACCCGGACTTCACCCAAGGTATCCTACTGCGTATGCATCTAGCACAACACCACATCATTTGGGTACTCACATTTCCCCATTGGCATAAAGCCGCAAACACTAAGGGAGACATATCTCCCTCAAACGGCGCACAGGCCGCCTCAAGGAATTCTTGCCAAGGCCCCACCTGCTCGTGGGCTTAGCCCCGGGCTTGCCTGCAAGTTCTGACGTCTCATGTCAGGATTCCAACAAACACAGACCGACCGACTCTAAGAAGCCTTGCTGGACCCCACCCGCTCATGGCCTCATTGCCCGGGCTTGCCCCAAGCTTGGCATTCTCGTCAGTCTCACAGAAGGCGACTAGTCTCGCCGGGACACTCTCCACACATGACGCACATGTCACGGGATAGCCAGCCGACCACGGAGACATAGCCACGCCTTGTCACATCACAATCCAAGACTAAATACATCATAACCCCTCATTGTACTGCAGCGTTCCCGCGCACCAAGGAAACCATCTCCAACTCGTGCGGATCTAACCTTGTCCACCAAGGAAACCATCTCCAACTCATACGGAGCTAACCTTGTCCCTCAAGGAAACCATCTACCGCCACGAGGAGCTAACCTTGTCCGGGTCCGACTACACGTACCTTTTCAAACAAACGGGACAATCACCACCAAAAAACAAACGGCATCTTGCCGCAACGGAAAATCTCTACGAATCCCTAAGTTCGTATGCAACATCACCGAGTCGGACTAACGGTCGCGACTACAGCTTCACCCACCATGCCTAATCCACTAGCGAAGCGGATCTCTAATGCAAAATATACCAGGGACGGACTCAATCAACCTGGAGGTTCCTATTGAACCTTGGCAAATCAAAACCCCTCTCATTTGAGAGTTTGGTGCCCAAAAATTAGAGAGAAAGAAAAATAAATGATGCTAATACATGCATCCTAAGGACCGAGAGGAGAGATGTCATTACCAGCCGACTCCTCTTCCTTACCATGGCAAAATAGCCGGATGGAAATCTTCGCAACGCTCTAAGCTTCACGGATCTGGACTCGGCTCGCGATTTGGAGCACCGAAACTCTCCCTACAGCCCAAGACCTTCTTCTCCTTCCTCCTTGCTCTAGTTTCTCTCAAGAACTTAGAAAGAGAAGACTTGGAAAACAAAATGACGGTTTCCAACCCTAAAATCGGACTTAACTTCCAAGGAGATGGCCTGAACCGTTAGATCCCAAAACCAAGAAAAGAATGGCCGCGATTCGCCTTGAAAATAGAAAATCTGGGCCGAACACGGCCTGGCACACGCCCGTGTCCAGGGCCGTGCGCCTCATTCGCCGTCTCAAATCGACGCGCCTGGAATCGCACACGGGCTTCTGACACCCCCGTGTTCGATCCGACACGCCCGTGTCCCTAGTGACACGGCCGTGTGGCCGGCCGTGTGCCCTCAACAACACGGCCCCGAAACCAACCCGAGAGATGACACGGCCTGGGACATGCCCGTGTCCCAAGCCGTGTGCCAAGTCTCGACACCCGTCGACAGGCTTTGTGTCGACACCGCGGAAAAAACGTCGAGCGAAGATCGTCGACCAAGTGGGACACGCCCTGTGACACGCCCGTGTCACAGGCCGTGTGCCCCAGTCTCGACACCCTGTCGAGTAAAAGTGTCGACACTTGGGATGAGTGTCGACACGGCCTCGACACGCCCTGCGACACGCCCGTGTCGCAGGCCGTGTGCCCCACTCTCGACACTTTGTCGATTGAAAGTGTCGACACTTGGGCCGAGTGTCGACACGGCCTCGACACGCCCTGCGACACGCCCATGTCGCAGTCCGTGTGCCCCACTCTCGACACTTTGTCGAGCGAAAGTGTCGACACTTGGGCCGAGTGTCGACACGGCCTCGACACGCCCTGCGACACGCCCGTGTCGCAGTCCGTGTGCCTGCTGCCAGAAACCCAAAATTTTTCCAGAACTGCAGACTGAACCTCTTGCAAAACTGGGGTGTTACAACTCTCCCCCACTTAACAGAATTTCGTCCCGAAATTTCAAAACAAAAGGGTACAAAACTTAAATTGTACCTGACATGAAGAGTTCTGGATAATCTTCTAGCATGGCCTGTTCTCGTTCCCAAGAGAACTCCTCACGACCGCAGTTGTCCCATCGAACTTTCACGAGTCTAACTTCTTTATTCTGCAACTGCCGAGTCTCCGAATCCTCTATAGCAATTGGACGGACTCGCGTCCTCAAGTCTTCCTCAATCGGCACCGATGCCGGCTCAATCACTACGCTAGCCTCCACCAAGGCTTTCCTCAAAACGGAGATGTGGAAGACGTCATGCAATCCACTCAAATCTGCGGACAGCGCCAACCGATAGGCTGCTTCTCCTACCCGCTCAACAATTTCAAAAGGCCCCAAAAACCTTGGACTCAGCTTCTTGAGTCGGCGAATCCATGAGACGCCTTTGAACGGCTTAACCTTCAGATAAACCCAATCACCAACTGTAAATTCCAACTTCCGGTGACGAGCATTAAAATATTTTGTTTGCCTGTCTTGCGCCACCTTCATACGCTCTTGGATGGTCCGTACCAACTCACAAGCGTCAACCACCGCATCCTTTCCCAACAGTTTGGTGTCTCTCGCCTCTGCCCAAGACATTGGCGTTCGACACCGCCTCCCATACAAAGCTTCGTATGGTGCCATCTTTATGCTTGCTTGAAAACTATTGTTGTACGCAAATTCTACCATGAAGAGGTGATCCTCCCACCTCTTGCCAAAATCAAGAACGCACATTCTCAACATATCCTCCATAGTACGGTCCGTTCTCTCCGTTTGCCCATCAGTTTGAGGATGGAACGCCGTACTGAACTTTAGCTTCGTGCCCAAGCTCTTCTGAACCAATCTCCAGTCCTTAGACGTAAACCGTCCATCTCGATCACTGACTATGCTCTTAGGAATTCCGTGCAGTCACACAATGTTGCGAACATACAACTCCACCAGCTTCTCCACGCTGTCCTCTTTCCGATTTGGGATGAAGTGAGCCACCTTGGTTAGGCGATCCACGATCACCCAAATAGTATCATTACCATGCTGCGATCTAGGAAAACCATGCACAAAGTCCATGGAGATGTCCTCAAATTTCCACTCAGGAATTGGAAGGGGCTTCAGGAACCCGCCCGGTTTCTGACATTCGACCTTCACCAAGGCACATGTTTGGCAACGATTCACATACAAAGCTACATCTCGCTTCAACCCCGACCACCAAAAGGATTTCTTCATATCCAAGTACATCTTTGTACTGCCCGGGTGAATGGAGTACTTTGAGAAGTGAGCCTCAAACATCAACTCCTCACGGAGATTGCCAAACTGCGGTACACAAACCCTTCCATCCTTTCTCAAGATTCCCCCAATCATCTCCCAGGCGCTGCTCTCGCCCTTTTGAGCCTCCAACACAAAAGGTTGAAACTCCACATCCAATCGAGTAGCTTCCCGAATACGATCGGACAAGTCGTTTTGCACTTCAATCCAGTTCAACCGAGCCACGCTAGACTCGCCTCTCGCAACACATTCCAATCCAAGGGACTCCCATTCCCGTACCAACCTCTCATCATGAGCTTCGATCCAATTTCCTTGCCCCGAGTACTTTCTACTCAAAGCGTCCGCCACCACATTGGCTTTACCCGGCGTATACTGAATCGCCACTTCGTAGTCTCCAAGAAACTCAACCCATCTGCGTTGCCGCATGTTCAAGTCCTTTTGGTCCAAGAGATACTTCAGGCTTTTATGGTCCGTGAAGATCTCCACCCTTGCGCCATACACATAGTGTCGCCATATTTTCAACGCGAAGATTACCGCCGCCAACTCCAAGTCATGGACGGGGTAATTCCTCTCATAAGGTTTCAGCTCTCTAGACCCAAAAGCTATCACCTTGCCATGTTGCACCAACACGCAACCCAAACCGCATCCCGATGCGTCACTGAAAATCTGAAATCCATCGGTCCCCCGCGGTAAACTCAGGATTGGAGCCATCATAAGCCTCTCCTTCAGGGCCCCAAATGCTTGACCGCACTCTTGGGTCCACACAAACTTATGGTCTTTGCGAGTGAGTGAGGTGAGGGGTAGAGCTATCCTCGAGAAATTCTCCATGAATCTCCTATAGTACCCGGCTAGTCAAAGAAAACTTCGGACTTCCGCCACGGTCCTCAACACCGGCCAATCTCTGGTGGCCTCCACTTTCGCTGGATCCACTGCCACCCCATCACCACTAATCACGTGGCCCAAAAATGCCACCTTGGATAACCAGAACTCTCACTTTGAGAACTTTGCAAACAATTGGTTCTCCCTCAACACTTGCAGGACCACTCTCAAGTGGGTCTCGTGCTCCACTTCAGACTTTGAGTACACTAAGATGTCATCAATGAAGACAACCACAAACGAATCCAAGTAATCCCGAAATACTCGATTCATCAGATCCATGAACACCGATGGTGCGTTCGTCAACCCGAATGGCATCACCGTAAACTCAAAGTGTCCGTACCTTGTCCCAAAAGCAGTCTTGGGTATGTCCTCGTCCCGAATTCGCAACTGATAGTAGCCTGACTTCATGTCCAACTTCGAATATACCACTGACCCCACCAATTGGTCGAACAAATCGTCTATCCGAGGAATCAGATACTTATTCTTGACGGTCAATTTATTCAGCTCTCGGTAGTCTATGCATAGGCGCATGCTACCGTCTTTCTTCTTAACAAACAACACCGGTGCGCTCCACGGTGAAGAACTGGGTCTAATATACCCTTGCTCCAACAGTTCCTGTAACTGTACCTTAAGTTCCGCTAACTCCTTTGGTGCCATCCTAAATGGAGGACGCGACACCGGTCTAGCCTCCAACACTAACTCGATCGAGAAGTCGATCTCCCGCCGAGGAGGCGCTCCAGGAAGTTCATCCGGAAACACATCCTTGAATTCTGCCACCACAGGCACTTCCTCAATAGATAGCTGGGAGAGACGAACCTCCAACAACGCTACCAGCGCCACACCTCCCTGGTTAACCGCCTGCATCATTTGCATGGCCGTAATTAGGGAATGGGCTACTCCACAAAAGCCCACAAACTTGACTTCCGCTTGCCCCTTACTCTTTAGGGTCACTACCTTGGATAAACAATCAATGCTGGCGCGCTGCTCTGCAAGCCAGTCCATGCCCAAAATGACATCGAACTCTACTAACGGCAACACTGCCGCTTCCAAAACGAAGTCAATTCCGTCTAGCTCCCAACAGATGCGCCCTTTAGCCCCGGTGGTCATAGATGACCCATTGGGCATGCGCACTTTCAGTTCCGCGTCCGCCGAGAAAGAGTCGACTCCTACCCTTCGGATGAAACTCTCCGTAAGAAAAGAGTGCGAAGCCCCCGTATCGAACAATACCCTAACGGGGTATCCAGAAACTAACACGAAGCCTACAACAAGACAACACACGGAAAGGGGGTCTAAAAGTATGAAGCACAAATGCAAACTTAAATTTTCTTCATACCTGTCACCACGTCGGTTTGATGGATCTCTTCTTGCTGTCCCAGGTTGTAAGCCCTTGGTTGCACCGGTTGGAACCGAGAAGCGCTCGACTCCGCCATCTTTCCTTTCTCTGCAGCACTGGGGCCTGAGCGCACAGACTGCTCCTGCTTTGTATCTTGCCCCACTCCCCCTTGTTGACAAGCACGGGCTATGTGCCCAACCTTCCCGCAATTGTAACACGTCGGCGGTCCCCTAGAGTGAGAACCCCCAGGCGTCCAATTGCTCCTCTCCCCCGACCTGGAAGTGTGAGGCTTCCTCCTCCACCTACTCCCATCAGACTTTACATGAGATTGGGAGGGCTTCCCTTCCCCATGCTTGGGAGTAAAACCCTTTCGACGCTGGGTTCGCTCCAGATCATTCTCCAAACTCCTGGCGGCTTCAACTAGTTCATTAAATCCCGCCCTCTTCATGGAGATGAGGGGTTGTCTCAGATTCTCCCTCAACCCTTGGTAGAAGAGGTTATCCCTCTCTACATCATCCGCCATTGTCGTTCCTGCATAACGACCCAAACGGGTGAACTCTTGCACATATTCGTCCACTGTCTTGTCTCGCTGCATTAAATGCAGAAACTGCCTCTGCAGGGCCAACCGTGTTGAAACTGGAATATACCTCTTAAGAAAAGCGTCCCCAAACTCTTCCACTGACGGGGTGCGTCCCGGGAACTGGCGGCCGCTATGGCTCACCCACCACAATTTGGCGTCTCCCTCCAACATGAATGCCACATACTCAGCTTTCTTTTCCTCTGGCGTCTCTGCCGCCCTTAGCAGTTCTTGAATACATACCCACCAATCCTCTGCATCCGTTGGCGTTCCAACACCCTTGAAAGACGGGGGATGGAAACTCAATAAATACTTCATGTGTCGGTCTCCATGTCCTACCACCACCCTTTCTGCCAAAGGCTCCACTCGCCTGGCTTCTCCGCCTGGCACGGCCGTCGCCGTGTCCGGTGTAGCAGGGGTTGCTACCTGGGCTGCAGCTGCCGCTTGGGCTGCCACCATCTCTTCTGCAAGTATACGGCAGAGGTCGGCCGGGTTTACACCCGTGCCCAAAAGACCTGGAGCAGTGGCATTGCTCGCCGAGAGATCATCCCTTGCTCTTGAAGTGCCCGCCTCGTTGCTTGCACTCTTCAGGAAAACAAGAAATAAGGGATTAGTCTCCAATCTCAAGACTAAAACATAAGGACACTTACGGTCCTGCGTTACTCTTATGTGGATAAATTCTCTACGCACTGACCTTGAATCTAACCTCGCTTTGATACCAAATTATAACACCTCCCCTGTAATGACCGTATAAAATGGGTCCGGCCGGGGCCCCACAACATACGAACGTCACAGCTTTAGTATTATAAGTTGATATAGCTACCCAAACTCAAAACACTTGCACAACACAGCGGAAACAAAACACAACTAGAAGTTATCCACTAACCAAAAGAGTAACAACTAAGGCCTTAAGGCCTACAACAAAAGTCCATACTCAAGTAAAATTACAATCATGAATGTGCATAGCACTCCTAGTCTACCTCAGCATGCAAGCCGGACAAAATAGTCTAAAACAAACAACGTCATAAATGTAGTGCTACAAAAGAGGGAAAAACACTTCATGGGGCTTAGGACTTTTTGGCCGGCGTGCTAGCTCCTGCATGCGATCCTTGCCCTGTAAAAATTATTAGTAACGTGGGTCAGCAAAGGCTGACCTCAAACTGTGTAACAACACATCTCCTCCCGGCCGCCCCTAACGGACCCCGGGGAACCCTCCAACCTACAAGTCAGCACTTCATATGCAATATAAATAGCTATAAACAGAAGAACATTAAAACAGGCTTGGATGTCTCAATCATCAAACATGTTCTCTATTGGTTGAGCATATAATAAAAGGGCCTACTATGCAACATGAATGCAACACCCGGGCTTCACCCAAGGTATCCTACTGTGTATGCATCTAGCACAACATCACATCATTTGGGTACTCACATTTCCCCATTGGCATAAAGCCGCAAACACTAAGGGAGACACATCTCCCTCAAACGGCGCACAGGCCGCCTCAAGGAATTCTTGCCAAGGCCCCACCCGCTCGTGGGCTTAGCCCCGGGCTTGCCTGCAAGTTCTGACATCTCATGTCAGGATTCCAACAAACACAGACCGACTGATTCTAAGAAGCCTTGCTGGACCCCACCCGCTCATGGCCTCATTGACCGGGCTTGCCCCAAGCTTGGCATTCTCGTCAGTCTCACAGAAGTGGACTAGTCTCGCCGGGACACTCTCCACACATGACGCACATGTCATGGGATAGCCAGCCGACCACGGAGACATAGCCATGCCTTGGCACATCACAATCCAAGACTAAATACATCATAACCCCTCATTGTACTGCAGCGTTCCCGCGCACCAAGGAAACCATCTCCAACTCGTGCGGAGCTAACCTTGTGCACCAAGGAAACCATCTCCAACTCATACGGAGCTAACCTTGTCCCTCAAGGAAACCATCTACCGCCACGAGGAGCTAGCCTTGTTCGGGTCCGACTACACATACCTTTTCAAACAAACGGGACAATCACCACCACAACACAAATGACATCTTGCCGCAATGGAAAATCGCTACGAGTCCCTAAGTTCGTATGCAACTTCACCGAGTCGGACTAACGGTCGTGACTACGGCTTCACCCACCATGCCTAATCGACTAGCGAAGCAGATCTCTAATGCAAATTATGCCGGGGACGGACTCAATCAACCCGGAGGTTCCTCTTGAACCTTGGCAAACCAAAACCCCTCTCATTTGAGAGTTTGGTGCCCAAAAATTAGAGAGAAAGAAAAATAAATGATGCTAATACATGCATCTTAAGGACCGAGAGGAGAGATGTCGTTACCTTCCGACTCCTCTTCCTTGCCATGGCAAAATAGCCGGATGGAAATCTTCGCAACGCTCTAAGCTTCACGGATCCGGACTCGGCTCGCGATTTGGAGCACCGAAACTCTCCCTACAGCCCAAGACCTTCTTCTCCTTCCTCCTTGCTCTAGTTTCTCTCAAGAACTTAGAAAGAGAAGACTTGGAAAACAAAATGAGGGTTTCCAACACTAAAATCGGACTTAACTTCCCAGGAGATGGCCTGAACCGTTAGATCCCAAAACCAGGAAAAGAATGGCCGCGATTCTCCTGGAAAATAGAAAATCTGGGCCGAACACGGCCTGGCACACGCCCGTGTCCAGGGCCATGCGCCTCATTCTCCGTCTCAAATCGACGTGCCTGGAATCGCATACGGGCTTCTGACACGCCCGTGTTCGATCCGACACGCCCGTATCCCTAGTGACGCGGCCGTGTGGCCGGCCGTGTGCCCTCAACAACACGGCCCCGAAACCAACCCGAGAGATGACACGGCCTGGGACACGCCCGTGTCCCAAGCCGTGTGCCAAGTCTCCACACCCGTCGACAGGCTTTGTGTCGACACCGCGGAAAAACGTCGAGCGAAGATCGTCGACCAAGCGGGACACGCCCTATGACACGCCCGTGTCACAGGCCGTGTGCCCCAGTCTCGACACCCTGTCGAGCAAAAGTGTCGACACTTGGGACGAGTGTCGACACGGCCTCGACACGCCCTGCGATACGCCCGTGTCGCAGGCCGTGTGCCCCACTCTCGACACTTTGTCGAGCGAAAGTGTCGACACTTGGGCCGAGTGTCGACACGGCCTCGACACGCCCTGCGACAAGCCCGTGTCGCAGGCCGTGTGCCCCACTCTCGACACTTTGTCGAGCGAAAGTGTCGACACTTGGGTCGAGTGTCGACACGGCCTCGACACGCCCTGCGACACACCCGTGTCGCAGGCCGTGTGCCTCCTGCCAGAAACCCAAAAATTTTCCAGAACTGCAGACTGAACCTCTTGCAAAACTAGGGTGTTACAGTATAATTATAAATTCTACAGCTATCACAGTACACAATCATCTAATCACAGCATGCACACAGATTTATAGTGGTTTCCTAAATGATGGATACATCCATTTTCCCCCTTCTCCTATCTAGCAGTACACTAGATTTGGCCAAACTTCCTTCCACCTTCTCAGATACTCAGATGTTACAACTAAGAACCCAAACTGGTTTCTATAGCTCACACTTCAACAAGTGCTACAACTCAAGCTCTTCCCAAGAACCCTACCTCATAGTGAATCCACACTCCTACCACTCAGGCAATCAAGCCTTACCTCAGCCTTTATCACCAGGCCTACAGCTCAGATAACTTAATCTCCTACCTCAGGCAAACAGCCCTACCTCAGCCCTTATTTACATGCTTACAACTCAGAGATTGAAATCACTTACGCTCAGATCTAAAATAGATCTTACAGAAAATTGTATATAGAATATGTTTCTTCCTTCACCCAGATAGAGAGAGAGGTGAGGGAATCTTGATCAGAACTTGATGGATCCGCTTTCTCCAGATCTTTGCTGTAACGAATCTGATTCAACCTTACTTAGCTTATTCAAAGCTTCTTGAAAGAGAGATCATGGACTTAGAATATTTACTTGTTTCTGGAATAAGCTGTTGAAGTAGAATGCCCATATATCGTCGACCTGAATAGCAAGTTCGTCGAGTGGAGTTCAGAGAAATTCTGGACTTTAAATGTTGAACTAGTGTCCATAAATCATCGATCTGAGTCCCAAGTTTGTCGAGTGGAGTTCAGAGAAATTCTGGACTTTAAATGTTGAAGTAGTGTCCATAAATCATCGATCTGAGCCACAAGTTCGTCGAGCTCAGCTCAGAGAATTTTCTCTGAGATCGTCGAGCAGAGCACGACTTTCGTCGACCTGAGTTCGACGAACGTCGAACTCATTTTCTGAGTCTTGATATTTCTCTAAGTCTTGAGTCTTTATGCAGTTTGTTGATGGCTGGTACATGTAGTGTTAACTCAAAGGACTTGACCTATACTCTAAGACATAAATATGACCCTGGCTATACATGTTGGGTTAGATGATCCTAACTTAGTGAACCTAGCCCAAATCAAACTAGGGATCCAACAATCTCCCCCTATTTGGGTGAGGTCACTAATTACAGACTCATAATGATACAAAAATTTACAAAGCAAGAAAACATATATCTGGCAGAAAAAAATTAGTATATGCAGCAGATATATATATAATAGGCTTTGTATCAGGAAATATAAAAAGTAGTTTTCAAACTAACTCAGAAATATTAAGGATAGTTCAAGTATCATTTCTTTTGCTTTTTCTCCTTTTGCTTCTCCTCTTTGCTTTTTTCTCCAGACTGAGTGAATATGATTTTCCTGTTGGGATCAGCAGCTTGCACCTTTGTCATAGTCATGTCAGCAGCCCCTATGATTTTTAGTGATGTAGCCCTGGGCACTACTGCTTATGGATGCGATTTCATATAGCCATCAACATTGAAAAATTTATTAGCTTTAACAAACCTGTTCAACTCTTCCTTCCTGTACTTGGACATTGTTGTGTATTCAGATATATCCTTTCATTCAGCTCTAGCTTTGTTGATCATGGAAAGGCCAACCAGTTCCTGGAACCTGGCCATCCTTGCTATTGTAGCTGTTTCAGGATCTTCAAATGGTACAGGGGAAGCATGTCTGTTAGAGCTTTCAGCTTTTTGATGTTCAGGGAGTTGTTGTTGTTTTTGTTGTTGATGTTGTTGTTGTTGTTGTTGGTGCTGCTTACCAGATGAGTAATGTCTCTGCTGGCTGCTTCCTGAAGATGAAGATCTACTATGATGTCTTTGGTATATTTGAAAGTGGGTAGACCTTTAAGATGTTGTGCCTGAAGCACCAGCAGCTGGAGGAGGAGGTGGAGGAGGATCCTTCTTGAATCTTTGTGGAGGAGGAGAATATCTTCTGCTTCTTTTCCTTTCTTATATATATAAAAATAAGAACGCATTTTGGCATGCTGAAGCCTCGAATAACTCCACCAGATTTACAATGGTGTTCGATTAAATCATCTCAAACAATGTCATCGCGATTGATCAATGTGCACATCATACATCGCGATTTACTTAAACAACAAAACCCTAACTCCTTCGCTTAGACACTCCCCCATCCTGCTGCACAACGCACCAAAATCGCTCTGTTTCATAGCGTTGACTCCAAGGTCTTCCTTCACCACACAGTGTCCGACGTACATCGGCGACGACGACTCGACTTCTTTCACCATACAGAACTCGCTTTGTCACACTCCTCCCAAATCACTGGCAACATCCCTCCTCGCATTCCTCAGCGTCGTAACTCACAGATCTCATTCCTCCAACCATCGCAAATACAGATCTCCACACCTCCATTTCGCCGATATCTCCTCTGTCATCTCGTAGAGATCTACAATGATGTATTCGCATCTTATTTCTAAAACCATTTATTTGTTTCTTGAGTTTTTCACTTCACCATCTCTTCATTTCTGTTCTTAATTATGAGTATATATATATATAATTATTTATCGGGTCCATTAAAAGTTATGTAATCACATTTTGCACCCCTAACTTGGAAAATGATGATTACCCCCCCCCCCCCCCCCCCAACACACACACACACACAAAATAATACATTTCATAACTTTCATGCACAAAAAAACCTGAAAATTTATGTTAGGTATTGTATACACAATAATCCTGATTTAAAGAAGGGTCCCATTAAGATAAGATGAATTGAGTCTGTATTTGATGCTCTGTTTTAGGTATGTACTTGCAGGTCTACATTGCTAAGTACGCACTGATATCAGGTTATAGTGAGTCAGTAAACACAGAACTATACAACGTAATCCTTCATTGTGTAGACCAATGTGTTGACTCACGTGTAATCTTTCTATTGGAGTGTACTTCTATCCCAAGTGCATGAGGAGGATCAAGGAAAGAGAAGGATTCAGATTCAGAAAAACAGAATTTTACCCAAGTAAAATTCATCGAGTATGGTAAGGGATACTTGTCGAATTCGTCGAGTATACTCATTAATACTCGTCAAATTCGTTAGATATCCTTACTAGCACCCGTCGAATTCATCATATGTACTTGCAGCAGACTATTTGAGAGTGGAAAAACAGTTAAGTAAAATTCGTCGGGTATCATTAAATATACTAGTCGAATTCGTCGAATGTATCTAACAATACTTGTCGAAATCGTCGAATATACTTATCGATACATGCTGAATTTGTCGAATCATCTCAACGCTACTTCTCTAGTTTTTTCCAAGGCATTTTCATCGAGCATAACGACTGCGTCAATTGCATCGAGTGCATCGACTGTGTCGATAGCGTTGACAGTGTTGAGTGCGTCGAGTCAGCCAACCGATACTTGACGAATTTGTCGAGTATACATCTGATACTCATCGAATTCGCCGAGTATGACTTTAGCATGGCTTTGAGTGGTTAGCTAGGTTGAGCTGAATTTCTCTAAGTCCATTTCGTCATATATCACTACTAGTTTGGCGAGTATACTCAGTTATACTCGACGATACTAGACAAATAGGACTTGGTTATTTTTCACACAGTTTTTCAAATCGCAATCAGGTTGGACGACGGACATGCACAGTAATTTTTGCAGGTCCTGTTTTGGAAATTCTTTTATAACCGTTGCTATTTAGGATGCCTATAAATACCTATAGTGGATTTTTCATAAAGCCTAATCGTGTTAATTGATAAAAATTCAAAATCGCCCAAGATTCCAAAAATGACCTGTCAGCTCCTGTACAATTCGCTACCTATGTTCCACCGACGCAAAGTGTGCACGATTCGATCTTCTTCCGATTCGACTGGATCTTTGCAATCTGAAGGCATATATTCTCATAGATCTAGTTGATTCAAGATTCAAGAGTCAAAGTATTCAAGATTTCTGATTCTACCGTGTTCTCCAAGATATTCAAGTTCGACCTAAACAAAGAACGACAGATAGAAGACTCCATATCTTATTTAGTTCATTTCAAAAATGTTTGTGTAATTTTCGTTTACATTTGTAGGAGATTTATCTCTGAGTTGTAGATCCGTCTGTGGATCGAGTTGTAGATCCGTTTGTGGATCGAGTTTTAGATACGGTTGTGGATCAAGTGGTAGGAGAGGTTGTTCTCTGAGTTGTAGGATTTGCGGCTCTGAGGTGCAAGATTTGCTGAAACCTGAGAAAGGTGAAGTAACCGAATCTAGCCCTTCGTGGTAGATAGGCGAGGCGGGATAGTGGACGTACCCAACATGAGGAACCACTATAAATCTCTATGTTCTGTGTGTTCTCAATTTTTAAAGTATTTTTATTACACGAAATGACATAGACATCACTATTCATCCCCCTCTAGGTGATTTAGGTAGACTCTAGATACTTTCAATTGGTATCAGAGGCAAGTTGTTCGATATAAGGTTAACACCTTGAAAAAGATCCCATATCTAGCTTCAATAGATTCTACCCAGTAGCCATGGACAGAAGCAAGGATATGTCTTCTATAAAGTTACCGATGTGCACCGAAGAAAACTTTCCGATGTGGAAAGAGAGAGTCCAATTTTTCATGGAAGTCACAGATCCGAGGATTTTTCAGATTGTGGAAGAAGAACCTCATATTTCGACACAAGCCTCTGCCCTGCATCCAGCAATCATGATCCCCAAGAAGTTGATGAATTTAACCAAGGATGAAATTGCCTTGATCTCCTTGGATAAGAAGGCAAAGAACATTATCTCAAGTGCCGTGGACGGTTCTATGTTTCAAAATTTATTCTACTGCAAATCTGCCAAGGAGATGTGAGACTGTCTTGTTTTGCTCATGGAAGGTACTGAAGAAGTTCGAGACAATCGCAGATCATTGTTAAATCAAGAGTACGAAGCGTTCAAGTAAGGATCAAGTGATACTATTACAGACAACTTCGAAAAATTCTTCAAGATTGTCAACGGTCTTAGAAACTATGGCCACACCTTCACTAATGGTGAATTAAATGACAAATTTCTCAGATCCTTGACAAAGGACATGGATACTACAGTTGTAGCAATTAGAGAGTTTGGGAAGTTGCCAGAGATTGACCCCCAGAACCTCTTCGAAAAGCTGCTTTCCTACGAGCTTCAAATGAATACTAGAAAGAAGGAGGAACAAAGCAGTAGGAAATCAAGTGGAGAGAAGACTGTTGCTCTAAAGGTTGAAGGTTCAAGAAAATCCAAAGCTATGTCACTAGTATGGACACGAGCTCTAGATAATCCAGAAGACTCTGAGCCAAGCACGTCAGGCTCCAAGCTATCTGATGGAGAGTTTTCACTCATCTCCAAGCAGTTCAAGAGACTGGTCAACAAGAGAAGATAGATGAAGAATCAGTCTTCCTCATCTGACTTCAGAAGATCACATCGTGATGGTGATCGCTCCAAGAAAAACTACAACAAAGAGGACATGTATAAATCTAAATCAAATAAACATTCTTCCTCTGACGTTGTATGCTATTGTTATAATAAGACATGACACATGATTGCGGAGTGTCCGTACAAAAAGAAGGTAGGATCCATGAAAGAGGAGAAGTGATCCTTCAAGGGAAAGAGGAAAAAAGAAAAGAGCTTTATCACCAAGAAGTCCAAGACTCTCAGCGACAGTGACTCGAGTGAGTCTAGTTCAGAGAATGAGGAAGCTCACTTCAGGCTTATGGCTCGATCAGACGAGAAAGTTGGCTACTTCGAATATCACGTGAAGTTAAACTCGCACACAATACTCTCTGAGTCGGAAACGTCAACAAATGGTCATGAAGGCTATTCTTCTGAGTAAGACGATTCCGACTTGATGACTCAGCATCGGGAGCTTTCAAAAGCTTTTGACAAATGCCGCAAATTAGTCAAAAAGCAAGTAAAAGAGATTGCCTCCACCAAGGTAGTGGAAACAAGCCTGGAGGAGGAACTTACAAAATTACTTCTCTCAAAGATGAAGTCCACTCCTTGAAAGAGGAATCAAAATGCCTGACTGAGACATTAAGCCTAAAGGATAAATACTTAGATGAGCTAGAAGAAAAGATCTTGGTGGAGAGGAAATTTGTTGAAAGCTAGTCTAAGTCGAGAATTATTCTCCCTCTCATCGATGAGTTTTCCGCTCCAAAGAAGGGTAGTGGTCTTGGCTTCATAGCTGAAAAAGGCAAGGCTGCTAAGAAATCTGCCGCCAAAGGTAAATGGAAGGCTCCTCAGAGTCAGCCCACCTTTAAGAAAGTAACTTTCCCACAAATAGATATGACTCTGAGATGTCCTGTGGGCACTTCACTAGGCCTACCTATGTAGAGCCTAAGAAGCGCTATCAAGGATGAACCCGTCCCCGAGACTTTAGGGCAAGTGTTTTAAGGTTCCTTACGAAGAGGTAACTCTAAAAGAGTATGGTTCTTATGTTCATGGACTTAATTTTAAGAAGGAACTGAAAGCCAAAACTGTCGTGCCTAAGTTTAAGGTAACTAAGAAGCCTTGTGTGTGCTATAATCAGGAGGCTTCCACCTCCAAGTCTGCAGCCCCTGCTACACCTCCCGTATAAAAGATAAAGCAAAAATACAAGAGAAGGTACAACAAATTTGATTGTTGGTGCTGCGGCAAAATGGGTCATTTTGGCGCAGATTGTTGGTTTAACCCAACTAATTTTGAAGCTCCATGAGTTAACAGTGCGAGACCGACCACTCGCAACGTTAATGTTTATAGTGGTCTCAAGCTAACAAAGAACCCAGGACTCAAATATGTTTTTGTTCCTAAGGTAAAATGATTTATGGTTGCAGGTATGTCCAAAGGCAAAAAAAACTCCGATCTGGTATTTGGACAGTGGATGCTCTCGGTACATGCCCTGGACAATAAGCCTACTACAAGAATGTACACCAGTTGAAGACGGTCCAAAGGTCATCTTTGGAGGGTCAGATAGGGGAATAACTAAAGGCTACAATATGATTTCCAACGGGATAGTGTCATTCACAGACGTGGCTTATGTTGAAGGATTACATCATAATCTGATAAGCATAAGTAAAACTATGTGACAAAGGCTATATCGTTGAGTTCAAAAGGACAAGTGTCTGATAAAATCATTTGCAAATTTGGAAATAATCTTAACAGACACTCGGAGTAGAAATATCTTTTGTTTAAATTTTCTATGTTTAGACACTTCTGCACAGTGTGCTTTTTTGCTAAAAGTAGTGCGTCTCTTTGTGACCAATAACATAAGAGATTATCACATATTAATTTTAAAAAAATAAACATATTATTTTCTCACAACTTAGTGCGTGATGCCCCAACATTAAGTGCCTTAAAGAAAGTCCATGTCACAAATGCCAGATGGGTAAGCTGACAAGGGCTACCTTTAAGGGTATTTCTGAAAAAGATTCTTCAAAAAGGTTATACTTACTTCATATAGACTTATTCGGTCCTATGCCAATTCATAGTTTAGGAGGTAAAGTATATACGTTGGTAATTATTGATGACTACTGTAACACCCCCTATCCGCCGCATAGCATATAGCAGTAGGTCCGGCCGGGCCCGGCGCCATATACCACGGACAGACCGGGGTGGTTACTCAATGGAAACCATCCAACCATTCAACGTCCTACACAGAGCATTCTAGCGGAACCAATTTTATAAGTTGCAATTAAAGAACCCAGCACCAAGCATGAATGTAAACTAAACATCAAATAGGAATGTTGTACATACATAAGTACTGGCCTTAAGGCCTTACAAAATGGTTTACTTAAAATTACTTGTTTTACAAACCACGGCACGCAGGCAGGTCATACATGAATAAAAGCAAGTAAACACTTCAATTAGGGCTTCAAGGGTCGGCTTCGCAATTTGGGCTTTAGCCCGCTATTGACTGCTTGGTCCGGCAGCACCTGCAAGCAACAAAACCACCGCATAGTGGCAAACAAAGGCAACGGTCAGCAATGATGACCAAATTATAATGATCCCGCCCCAATTCGGGGCGACGATGCTCCTTCCCTGCACTTATTAGCAAAACCAAGCAGTATATAAATATACATTGCATCACAAGCGTAGGCTCATGTTGGGTACATTGGAAAAAATGTACCTGATTTGAAGAAGCATCACCCTACTCAATGATATACATCAAGGTGTATTTGATGTTTTTTGAGTTACCTTGTGCAGGTTAAGTAATTGCAGGGAAAGCTTAAAAGTTGCTAAGTCCATGTGTCGACACCCAGAAGAAAAGTGTCGACACTTAAGAAGACTTGTGTCGACACCTAAAGAAGCTGTGTCGACACTTGGTGTAATTGTTTCGAAACCAGGAATGCAGAGTCGACACTAGAAGGAAAGTTTCGACACATACAGGCTGTGTCGACACACAATGAAGAAATATCCAGAGAAGTTGTGTCAACACTTAAAAGCAGTGTCGACACCCAGAGGAACTTTGTCGACATCAAAAGTGTCGACACTTGGAGGCTGTGTCGACACTCAGCAAAACTTCAACAAAGTTCAAGTACAAGTGTCGACATTAGGAGGCTATGTCGACACTCAGCAAAACATCAACAAAGTCTAAGTACAAGTGTCGGCACAAAGGAGATGTGTCAACACTCAGCTAAAGTCTCAACACATGAAGAATGTGTCGACACTCAGCGCAAGTCTCAACAAATAAAGAATGTGTCGACACACACGAGATGTGTCGACACTCAGCAAAAGTATCAACACAGAAGGCATGTGTCGACACCAAGGAGATGTGTCGACACTTAGCAAGTATCAACACAAGAAGATGTGTCGACACAAAGGAGTTGTGTCGACACTTACAAGAAATCAACTAAGTATCAAAGAAGAAGGACTTGTGTCGGCACACAGGATCAATGTCGATACATGTTGAAGAAGTAGTGTCGAGAAGCAGATTCTACAACACAAGGAGTTGTGTCGACACCATGAAGGCTAGTGTCGACACTTAGTCTACTTGTGTCGACACTTAGTCTATCAGTGTCAACACCTAAAGACTGACTGTTTCGACACTTTCAGACAGTTACAGAAAATTCAAGAAGTGACTGATGATGACTTGACAGCTGCCATTCCAGCCGGTCTACTGCAATTGTCAAAGCTGTCAGAAAGTTGTTAGAAATCAGAACATCCGGTTACCTTGGAGAAAGTCTATATAAAGACCCTTCTCCTTCGACAGATTTGATGAATCATTGAAGTACAACACAATAAGAAGAAGACCTTCAAGTGAAGATCTAAGAAGTTGGAGAGAGAGAGAGCTCCTTCTAAGAAGACAGCTATTGAACCAGGCTGTGAAGAAAGTTTCAGATTGAGATCTGATTCTTAAGTCAGCAGTGTTTGAAGATCATCAGCATACAGTTTCAACCTTACTGTGTTCTAAATTCAAGAAGCTTTGAAGGAAGCCAAGGAGGTTGATCTCAGCAAAGTTCTTCCAAGAACTCATCAAGAAACCTGTCAACTCTTCTCTCTCATTCTGAGTTGTGGGTATATACTTTGTAATTTTAATTTCTTGTAGGATCCTTAGGGATCTGAGTTGTAAGCCTGAAATTATAAAGGCTGAGTGGTAGGGCCTGAGTGCCTGAGTGTAGGAGATACATTTCTCTGAGTGTAGGCCTTGTTGAGGGCTGAGTGTAGGCCTTGTTGAAGACTGAGTGTAGGCCTTGTTGAAGGCTGAGTGTAGGTCTTTGTGAAGACTGAGTGGTAGGGCTATGTGCCTGAGTTGTAAGAGTGGGATCACTCTGAGCTGTAGGAACCTATTTGGGGTTCTGAGTGTAAGATCTGAGGATCTGAGGAATAGTGGAGAAGTTTGGCCGAATCTAGTACACTACTAGATAGGCGAAGGGGGAAAGTGGATATACCCAGACCTTGGGGAACCACTATAAAACTGTGTGTACTCTGTGTGTGACTGATTCTGTGTTTGCTGTTTAAAGTTCTGTGAATTCTGTGATTTATTCTGCCTAAAAATTTTAAAAAGATTATGGTCACCTATTCACCCCCCCTCTAGGTGATTAGGTACAATTTCTTTCAAGTGATTTCAG
Organism: Platanthera guangdongensis; assembly: GCA_039583875.1. Lineage (NCBI taxonomy): Eukaryota > Viridiplantae > Streptophyta > Magnoliopsida > Asparagales > Orchidaceae > Platanthera > Platanthera guangdongensis. The sequence goes on from CM077167.1 coordinate 92,312,541, forward strand.
AGGGAGGTTACTCAAAAAGGACATAACAGTCTGAGTAAAGATCCTGTTGGCAAATTCAGTATAATCAAGAATCAAGAAAATGGGTTCAACTGAGAATCACAAAGAGTTAGGATCCATAAAGTTGCCAATCTATAGAAAGGAAATTTTTGGCATTTGGAAAGACAGGGTTAGACTATTTATGGAAGCCTATGACCCTAGAATCTATATCACAGTTAAAGAAGGGCCATATGTGCCAATGAATGTATCAGTTCTGGATGCAAATCAGAGAACTCCTAAGGACTATTCAGAGATGACTAAAGATGAGATTATTATGGCCACTATGGACAAGAGGGCCCAGAATTTTATTGTAAGTGCAATAGATGATGCCACATTTCAGAATTTGATACACTGTAAAACATCAAAGGAAATGCGGGACACACTGATAGTCTATATGGAGGGTTCAGAAGAGGTAAGACAAGACAGGAAGTCTTTGTTAAACCAAGAGTATGAGATCTTTAGACAAGGAAGGTCTGATAGCATAACTGAGTGCTACAAGAAATTCTATAGGATAGTTAATGAGTTAATGTCCTATGGAAGAGAATTCAGTAATTATGAGATCCCTAACTAAAGACTGACTGGATACTAAGATTTATGCCATAAGGGAAATGGCCAAATTAGCAAACATTCCTCCTCCAACACTGTTTGGAAAACTGTTATCATATGAGATGCAGTTAATGGTAAGGAAGGAGGAGGAGAAGACTACCAGATTTTAGCACAAAGAAAGAGCTGTGGCTTTCAAGATAGAAGCCACTAGGAAATATAAAAGTAAGTCTCCATCTCCACCTCTAAAAGTTGCTGAGACTGAGACAGATGAGTCCGAAAGCAAGAATTCTGAAAGCAGTGAGAGTGATGAAGATTTTGCAGCTTTCACTAGACATTTTTAGAAATTTCTTAAGAAGAAACAGTGGAGGTCTAAGCCATCCACTTCATAGAAGTCAAAAGAATGACAGGAGAAAGCCCAAGTCAAGTAAAACTACATCTTCAAAGATAGTTTGTTATTGTTGTAACAGATAGGACATGTTGTTGCTGACTGTCCAGAGAAGAGGAAAGAGTCAACTGATAAGAAGAAGACTCAAATCAAGGGCAAAAATGAAGGTCCTTTGTTGCTAAGAAGGACAAAAGTCTGTCTGATATGTCATCTTCAGAATCAGATTCAGAAGCTGAAGCTTATATTGAACTGTTTGCTGAAGAAGAGGAAGATGAGTTCATCCAGTTAATGAACTCAATATATGAGCATGGGGACAATCAGTGCCAGGGACTGATGGCCTTATCAGAAGGAGACAAAATCCAGGAACAGCCTGGACCAAGTCAGGTACAAAATTGATCTGTTAATTCAATTTCTAGTACTGAGTCAAATTTAGATACATCAGCATCAAGTGATGTTAGTGGATCTGAATCTGAAGGAGACATTCATCAATTAATTGATGAATATAGAGTAGTGTTGCAGACTTTGAAGAAAAGCAAACTCTTGGCCAAAACTCAGGCTAAGGAGATTGCCAGTCTTAAAGTTGCTGCAACAGATTTTGACAAGTTACTTGATCAGAAACTAAATGAAATAGCCAGACTGAAGCACATTACTGTTATTCAGATGGGGACTATAACATTTAAAAATGATCAAATCAGAAATCTGGAGATTAGTCTTCAGAAAGAGAGTGATATAGTAGCAAGGGTTTTCTAAACCAAAGTCTGTTCTACCTTTGATAGATGAGTTCATTATCAAAAGGGTAAAACTGGATTGTGGTTTACTAAACCTGCCTAGACTGTACAGTCCAAGTCTAAGGGCAAAGCCCCAGTACTCAACAAGAAGCCTGCTGAAGGAAAAATAGCCAGGGTTGTACCTAAACAAAGGTACAACAGATTTGTGTGCTGGTGTTGTGGCAAGATAGGCCACTTTACATAGACTGTTGGCACAATTCAAGCGCCAAGTGAGTAGCAATCTTCCTACTAGAAAAGCTACAGGTAGTTTTGTTAAGAGTCAAACTAACCAGCACCAAGGACCCAAGAAGGTTTTGGGTTCTAAGGTTAAGTAATCTGTTTTGCAGGTGAGTCCAAGTGGCCATGCCCCATTATGGTACTTGGACAGTGGATGTTCCAGGTACATGACTGGAACTAGGGGATTGCTGAAGGACTATACACCAATCAAGGATGGTCCTAAAGTCACCTTTGTTGGTTCTGAAAAAAGAATCATTAAAGGCTTTGGTAACATTTCTAGCAACCTTATTACAATTACTCAAGTGGCATATGTTAAAGGTTTGAAACACAACCTCATTATTATAAGTCAGCTGAGTGATCTAGGATATGACATCTCATTTGTCAAAGATGGTTGTCCATATCAGGAGGTCAAATGATCAAAAAGATCATTTGAAGGTTATAGGAAGAGAAATGTCTATTGTCTAGACATTATGTGTGAGAACAATGTTTCTCCGTGTGTCTTGTAGCTGATGAGAAAGTCTCTCATTGTGTCAAATGATACAAGAGGCTAGCCCATCTTAAATATAAGACAATTGGTCAACTATATAGTAAAGAGTTAGTGAGGAATGGTCCTCAGGTTAAGTGTAAAAAGGTTGGGATATGCTCAGCTTGTCAAAAGGGCGAGCAGACTAGATCCACCTTTAATAGCATTGAGAACAAAGATGCTGTGAGGTGCTTATAGCTCTTGCATATGGATCTCTTTGGTCCTATGCCAGTTCACAGCTTAGTAGGAAGGTCTACACATTTGTGGTTGTAGATGACTACTTAAGGTTTTCCGGGTGTTCTTCCTTAGACAGAAATCTGAAACTCCTAGTATTTTATAGTTTTGTCAAACAAATTCAGAATGAGTTAGACAATACAGTGGTCAAAATCAGAAGTGACCATGGTAATGAATTTCAGTCTGACAGTATGACAAAACTGTGTGAAGAATTTGGAATATTTCAGGAATTTTCTTCACCAAGAACACCTCAGCAAAATGGCATTGCTGAGAGGAAAAATAGAACCTTGATTGAGGCTGGTAGAACCCTATTAAGTGACACATCTCTCCCTGAATATTTTGGGCTGAGGCAGTTATATTGCATGTCATGTGATTAATAGGGCTACTATCACCAAGAGACACAATAAGACCCCCTATAGATTATGAAAGGCAAAAAACCAAATCTATCCTATTTCAGGATCTTTGGTTGTAAATGTTATATACTTAATAATGGTAAGTCTTATTTAACCAAGTTTGCTGCCAAATCCCAAGAGGGGATCTTTGTTGGGTACAGCAACAACAGTAAGGCTTATAAGGTATACAACTTGACTACTCAAGCTGTAGAAGAGTCAGTACATGTAGTGTTTGATGAAGCTAGACTCATTAACAATGAATTGTCTAGAAGTGTTTGCAGCTCTACAGGTGTGACTGAGAAGATGGACAAGCTTACTATTGAAGAAGGATCTACTGCAAGTCAGCATGTGGATGATAGTGGCTGCTGTGCAGGGGGAGTACAAGATACTCCAGTTGACGAAGAAGATCAAGAGGAGCTGCTGAATGAAGAAGATGTAGGTGCACAACAAGAAGACAGGATGCCTCCAGCTAATAGACATCTAAAAGATCATCCAGCCAATCAAATTATTGGTGATCTCAGACAAGGGGTACAAACAAGGAGCAGAAATCTAAGTTCAGTACTCTACTCCAGCTTTCTATCTCAGGTAGAGCCAAAGAAATTGGAAGAAGTCATCCTAGACCCTCATTGGATTGAGGCTATGCAAGAGGAGCTGAACCAGTTCAAAAGATGCAATGTTTGGGAGCTAGTTCCAAAACCCAAGGACCACAACATTATAGGAACTAAGTGGATCTTTAGGAACAAGATGGATGACCATGGAGTTATTGTGAAGAACAAAGCCAGACTGATTGCTAAGGGATATAGACAGGAAGAAGATATAGCCAGACTGTAGTCCATAAGGATGTTTCTTGCCTATGCAACATTCCAAGGATTCAAGGTATACCAAATGGATGTTAAGTCAGCTTTTCTGAATGGAAATCTGAAGGAAGAAGTCTATGTGGAACAGCCATCAGGTTTTATTGATTCTACTAAACCTAATTATGTTTATAGACTTAGGAAGGCTTTGTATGGGTTAAAACAAGCCCCTAGGGCTTGGTATGAAACCATGTCTAGTTTCCTCATTGAGAATAAATTCACAAGGGGGAAAATAGACAAGACTCTATTCCTTAGGGAATCCAGAGGCAAGATTATCTTAGTCCAAATATATGTAGATGACATCATATTTGGGTCTACAGAAAGTAATCTTTGCAAAAAGTTTGCAAAACTAATGTAAGGACAATTTGAAATGAGCAGTATGGGGGAACTTAAGTTTTTCTTGGGTCTCCAAGTTAGACAGACTGAGGATGGTTTATCCATATGCCAGTCTAAGTTCACCCTAGAGTTGATAAGGAAGTATGGTATGGAATCATCCAGTACCATGAAAACTCTTATGGGGTCAAGCATGTCTCTAAGCAAAGATGATGCAGGGAAACCTGTAGATGAGACTTTGTATAGAGGGATAGTTGGATCCCTATTGTATTTGACTACTAGTAGACCAGATATCATGTATGCTACATGTATCTGTGCTAGGTATCAAGCTTGCCCTAAAGAATCTCATTTGACAGCAGTCAAAGAATTCTGAGATATCTTAAGGGCACTCCTTATCTAGGCCTTTGGTACCCTAGGAATGGAGACTTTGAACTGACAGATTATTCAGATGCAGATTTTGCAGGCTGCAAGGAAGATAGGAAAAGTACAACAGGTACCTGTCATTCCTAGGTGGAAGGCTGATATCATGGAGTAGCAAGAAACAAACAAGTGTGGCTATCTCCACAGCAGAATCAGAGTATGTGGCTGCAGGAAGTTGCTGTGCTCAACTTCTATGGATTCAACATCAATTAGAAGATTATGGTATTCAAGTAAGTAGAACACCTCTATTTTGTGATTCTACTAGTGCCATTTCTATTGCAAACAATCCTGTCTCCCATAGTAGGACTAAGCACATAGAAATAAAATACCATTTTCTAAGAGAACATGGGAAAAAGGAGATATTTCACTAGAGTATGTTAATACAGATAATCAACTAGCTGACATGTATACTAAGCCCTTAGATGAAACCAAATTCAGTAAATTTAAAATTGAATTAGGAATGATAAACTTATAATAAGTTTTCAAAAAATTGGCTAAGTAAAAAGGTGTCGACACATAGAGTTGTCTGTGTCGAACATATAAGTGGTGTCGACATTTTAGAGAAATGGTGTCGACACATCTAGGAAGTCTGTGTCGACACTTCAGAGAATTTGTGTCGACACATGCAGTGTAGGTGTCGACACATCCAAGGTGGTGTCGACACTTAGACTTTATACAGAATTAGTCTAGTAGTAAAGTCTCGACTAAGTGTCGAGCTAAGTGGTGTCGACACATAAACAAGTGTCGACACATATATTCTGTCGACTATACTTGTGTCGACACATAGTTGTCGAGACATTATAAGTAAGTGTCGACACTTTTCAACAGTGTCGACACAATTCAAGTATTTTGACGCGCCCTTTCATCTTCGATTCTAGAAAGGTATAAATAGGTTTTCTCCATTGTTTGTCGACACGCTCACCAAAGTTTCGAGACCAAACTTGTGTGTCGACATCTCTCTTCTCTGAATTCAAATTTCTTCAAACCCTAATGGTCGCCCAAGCTAGAAGAGAATGTGAATGAAGGATATGAACTCGTGCGACACGCATTTGATGACGCGGAACCTGGGATCAAAGGGTGTTAACCCTAATAGAAGAGACTGGGTTAGAATTTCTTGTTTCAGAACCGATCAAGATATGGAAGAAGGAAGTCTTCGAATTCTGAATGGAGCAACACTAGATGTATCAGGACTCAAGATTAAGTCAAGAGTTCACGGGGAAAGGTGATGGTCTCTCCTAAAAGTATAAGAAAGGTACTTCGACTACCAAGAACTAAGAAGAAGAAGATGTTCTGCTTCTAAGACTAGGGAAGCATTGACATGGTGTGGTTTGGACTCAAACCTGAAGATAGGATCTGTGTTCAATAGAAAAGGAATGAATATGCAAGGCAAGTTTTTATCTAAGATTGTGGGCAAGGTCATACTGAGCAAGCCTGGTGGCATGACAGAATTTCAGCTTACATGTTCAGTCTAATGACCAGGATTATCTTCAAACTAGAAACTGATTGGTCTGCAGTTGTGTTTGAGAAGATAAAGAGAGTATGAATAAGCCCAATTTGGAAGAATTCTGAGTTTATACCTAGCTATTAGTATACCAGAAGTGATGAATCAAGCAGCTGGATCTAAGATTAACCACATGAGGAAGATGGATATGAGAATCTTCTCTAGGTAAGATAGAGTATTGACAAGGAAATGCCAACTCCTGTAAAGGACACACCCCTGAAAAAGAAGAAGAAGACAGCCCCTGTGGCTCAAGAATCCTCCAGTAGCTCTGAAGAGCAAATAGTGTTCACTCCAGATGATGAAGAAGAAACTGGAAATGCTGGCCAGTCTCCAGCAGGACAGAAGAGATAAGAATCAAAGGAGGGGAGAGCTACCCTCAGTACCCTAAGTCCAATCACCTGGGTCCACTCCAGGGGGAGCCTTTACTTGTGGAAGAGCCAACTCCACTAGAGAGTGAACAAGCTACACAAAACTATACTTGAGGTAAAACTGAAATCAACCAATTAGATTTCCCTATTGAAAATGAAGTTATGACTGACACATTATCTGATGTTAATCAGCAACCTCAAATTCTTAGTCAACTTAAAGATGTTGTCATGGAAGACACATCTGTTGCTGATAAAGTGGTAGATGAGATAAGAGATTCTCCAGCTCACTCTCAACAGGAATTCACATTAGAAGAACTGTTTCCTGATCTTCTACAGACAGATTTTGAGAAAGAGAAAGCTGCTGCTGAGGGGAGGAGATCACTATTGAGGGGAAGCATATAGAGCTAATAGAGGAAGCTGCTCCACAAGAGACAGAGAAGCCCAAGGATGCTAAGCAACCACCAAGGACTGAGAAGGATTCACATCCTAGTCATAAGGACAGAGTAGATATAGCTAGCACATCTGCTCTGAAGATGAAGAGGCTATTAAAGCCAAGAAGAGGAAGTTTCAGGTCTTCAAAAGAAAAGCCAGACTTACAAAAAGCCCTACAAACGATTGCTCCACAGCCTACCCCATCTACTGACTATAGTTCACTGATGTGGTGGCTTACAGATAAAGATGGATGAGCAAAGGCAAGATATAGAAAAGTATATAGATGAAGGGCATAAGTCATTACAATTTGATCTGGCCCAAGACATCAAGTCAATCAGATTTGAAATGAATCAGAACAAGAAAGAAATGACTGTCTGCTTCCATAAGGGAGGAAATGCAGTAGTCTATTTGGCTACACATAAAGAGAAGATTAAGACTCAAGTGGATGACATGGCTGTCAAACAAGGATATGTACTGGAGAATCAGATAAGAATGAATGATAATCTAACAGCTTCCCATAATGCCATTGTCACTGAGATCAACAAGATAAGAAATTCCAGGAAAGCCTGACTGCTTTTAAGACTGTTCTTGAAACTTCTCAGAAGGCCATTGCAGAACAACTTCAGAAGTTCAAACCTTCAATAAGGATGGGGTTAATTATCTGAATTATCAAATAAGATTCCAGAAGATGATCTTAAGGATCACATTGTTAGAGAAGTCATAAAGGGGGAGAGGGTGTTAGTCAAAGCCAGCTCTGATCATGCCAAATGGATTTCAAATTCCATTAGAGCCACCCTTGGATATCCTCCATTATGTGATGATGATAATGTGGCAGAGTTTGAATAAATCCTGCTTACTTTGGAGGAGAGCCAGCTGAAGTAGCTCAGGTAATATACCCTCCAGACGACTTTGATATGATACATCAGGAGGTAGAGTCTATGTATAGTCCTCCTGATGGTAATCTGAATGTTATTTGGAGAGAAGTAGTACAGCCAGTGCCAGAGGCAGTTCTAAAAGAACAAGAAGCACAATATCTAAGAAAAGGTTCAAAGAGCAAGCTGAACTTAGGCCTGATTTTGAACAATGGAGCCCCACTTCCAGGAATATCATCTTGACTGCATGGAAGGCTGCTAAGGACAATGTCCAGGATAGAGGCAAATGGTATTCTGAACTGGAGTGGAGGAAACATGAGACCAGGCAAGAGGCTATTGTTCAATACAAAAAAAAGGCTAAGATGGGAAAGCTACCTCCTACTGCACAGGAGCCTAGCAAGTACTTTCCAAAGCCTTATCATTACTTTGAAAGGCAAAATATAAAGGCTGAAGAATTGAAAAAGAAAGATCTTAAGGAAAGAAGCTGCTGCTGCTGATGATACTGAAGCTCCTGTCCAAGCAAAGATACAATCAGGAAAGGGCATTGTGATCAAGGAGCTGAGCTGCCTTAGGATAGAAATTTTTCTTAAGTTTACTATGTATAATCAGTTGCATTCAACTTTCTGTAAACTTTTGAAATGAAAATGTTGAAGTTTTTAGAACAATGTGATATGTGTTAAATCTATTACATTACTGTTCTGAGATATTTATGTATACATGTTTGTTTATACATGTTTATGTACTTACCCTGTCATTAATATTGTTTTAATCATACTGTGAATTTGTTATGTATGGTGTATATCATTGACTAAGGTTATGACTTCTCCAAATAGGGGAGATTGTTGGGTACATTGGAAAAATGTACCTAATTTGAAGAAGCCTCACCTACTCAATGATATACATTAAGGTGTATTTGATGTATTTTGAGTTACCTTGTGCAGGTTAAGTAATTGCAGGGAAAGCTTTAAAAGTTGTCTAAGTCCATGTGTCGACACCCAGAGAAAAGTGTCGACACTTAAGAAGACTTGTGTCGACACCTAGAGAAGCTGTGTCGACACGGAGTAATTGTGTCGACACCAGGAATGCAGAGTCGACACCAGAAGGAAAGTGTTGACACATACAGGCTGTGTCGACACATAATGAGAAATGTCCAGAGAAGCTGTGTCGACACTTAAAAGCAGTGTCGACACCCAGAGGAACCTTGTCGACATCAAAAGTGTCGACACTTGGAGGCTGTGTCAACACTCAGCAAAGCTGTGTCGACACTCAGGAAAACTTCAACAAAGTTCAAGTACAAGTGTCGACACTAGGGGAGGCTGTGTCGACACTCAGCAAAACATCAACAAAGTCTAAGTACAAGTGTCGACAAAAAGGAGATGTGTCGAACTCAGCTAAAGTCTCAACACATGAAGAATGTGTCGACAAAAGGAGATGTGTCGACACTCAGCGAAAGTCTCAACACATAAAGAATGTGTCGACACAAAGGAGATGTGTCGACACTCAGCAAAAGTATCAACACAGAAGGCATGTGTCGACACCAAGGAGATGTGTCGACACTTAGCAAGTTATCAACACAAGAAGATGTGTCGACACAAAGGAGTTGTGTCGACACTTACAAGAAATCAACTAAGTATCAAAGAAGAAGGACATGTGTCGACACACAGGATCAGTGTCGACACATGTTGAAGAAGCAGGTTTTCAGGGAGTAGCACATCTGTGATTTGGACACTTGTTAGTTTGGTCGGTTCTGTTTGTCTGAGCAAACTGTCAGAAGTTCTACAACAAAGTGAAGTGTTGCAACACCATGAAGGCTAGTGTCAGAGACTTAGT